>CM046875.1:708334542-709534542 GCA_025667525.1 Glebionis coronaria | reverse complement strand
AAATGTAAACCGTGCTTTGAAATTAATGCATTGCATGAGGGCATTGCAATGGTCAAGTGTAGGAGATTTGATAGGTGTGAAAACACCCATCCTTTTACCACTTAATTACAATAATAACCAAGCCAAAACGTGTATTTTATGTCGTAAATGTCGGAATTATGCGTGGTTTCTGTTTTTGTTGTGATTTAGGACCAAAATGTGAACAGGGAAGAAAACACGGGCTTTCACGGGCTTTTATCGAAGAAAACGACAAAAAGACGAAGTCAAGAGATCAAGAATGCAAAAAGAACGGAAGTCCAAGGCCTATTCTGAAGATTTATCGAAGAACAAGTCTAAAAGACGGAAGTTTAATAAAGCCTAAGAACTCGAGTCTAATAAATAAATAAATTATAAGACGAGTTTAATTAATCCCGATACAAAGTCGATAAAGTCGAAGAACTTAAAAGACGAGAAGACGTGAAGAAAGAAAGAAAGAGGAGGCAACACATGCACCTCCCCATTTCCTATAAATACCCTCCTAAACTCATTTAGGAGGGTTGGTTAGTTTTAGTTTAGAGTAGTTTCGTTTTCATTAGGTAGGTGATTCTAGAGAGAGAAAGTGACAGTTTCTCTCACTAGGATCTCAATCTTTTATCTTCCTTTTTTGTTTTTAATCAAAACTTTACTTTCAAATAGCTTAATTCTTGTTTTAATTTTAATCTTATTCTATCTTTCTTAGTTTTTTTATATGATCTTAAATCCGATCTCTTTATATACATGTCTTGTTGATTTTGATGTTTGATTAAAAAGTTCATCTTTTTGTTTCATCTAAGCTTTTATACGAATTAAGCTATAAGTTTGACAATCTTATTGGCTTATTTTGTATTTAGCTTATTTACTTTTTAAAAGCTTTCTTAAAAAGTTTCATTCTTTTTATGGTTTGATTTAAAAGATTGCTTATTTTAAGTTGGAAAAGTTGTTATTCGAGCTTATTTAGTTTATTTCATTGCTGATTTGGTGAGTTTTGGTGTTAGCTTATCAATATAGCTTATCACTAGCTTATTTTCGAATCACAAGGTAATCGGAAAAGGGTAAACCCTTTTCCGATTAGGCATTCCGATTAGTCCCTCTTTATTCCGATCACTTGATCGGATTAGGGTTTTGCTTTCCGATTTGATCACTAGTATTCCGATCACTGAGATCGGAAAGGGGTTTCATCATTCCGATTGGGATTCCTTTTGGATTCCGATTGCTATCTCTTTACACATTCCGATCTGTGGTGTTATTATTGATATTCCGATTGGAGTGGTTTTGCCATATTCCGACCAGCATGCCTTTTGGATTCCGATAGCTTTTGTATTACACATTCCGATGGCTTTGTTTACTTCATTCCGATCAGCGTTCCTTTTTATACATTCCGATAGTTTTGTTTTTAAGCTTATTCCGATTGCATCATTCCGATAGGGATTCTGATATGGATTCCGATTGCCCGTTCCGACGGGATTCCGATTAGACTTTCCGATGGGTTTGAGTTTTGTTTTTACAAAGTTTTTATTTGTTTAGTTTTAATTTTCAAAAATTTCACGCTTCCCGAAATCTCATTTTTTTTGTTTTTCTAGTTTTTATTTTTAGAGAAATAGTGACAGTTTTTCTCGTTTTACTTTTAGTCTATTTTAATTACGTTTTTCATTTTTATTTGATTGTTAATTTACTTTTTGTCAAGTTTTAATTTTACGTCATTTAATTTCTCGTCATTTACTTTTAAAGTTTTAAATATTGCACAATTTACTTTTCGTCAAGTTTTAATTTTACGTCATTTAATTACCCGTCATTTATTTTAAAGTCTTGCACATTTATTTTACTACAACCAAAAATATTATTGTTTACCAAAAACGACTGAGTCACACTTTAAACCGGAAATCAATTCGTTAAGACACCGAGAAAACGAACTTTTCAACCATACAATATCATTTTATCAAGCCTCCTATATGCTCGAGGTGTAAGATTTTTCTTCATGGGCTTAATGAGTGTCCTAAGGCTATGAGAATTATTGATGTAGGATATGTGAACAAGCATAAGCATGTAGCTATAGGTGTATCGATTGGTCCTAGGGTGAAATTTAACCTGTTAGTTCTAAGGTTATGCAAGAATATAGAATGGAGGGAAAGAAGAATACTAATTCAAGTGGTAGTAATAAGCATGTTGCTTTAGGGCCTAGTACAAAGGTTACTCCAAGTAAAGAAGTTAGTAACTCAAATTCTTTTGTTGCACTTAACTTTGTTAAATATGACGATGTTTTGGGTACGAATGGTGGTAACTCTAAGTTGGCTGCTTTCGACGATTCTACGGGTGAACCTATGTCTGATGATGGTATTTCTCGTCCGGATGCTAGTCACACCCTAATTATTGAGAAAATTGACGAGGTAGAAAAGAAGATTGTTGAAAGGAAGTTTACTCTATCGATTATCAATGAAACCCAGTTCCTATGTAAAGGGGTGATATTGTTGGTGAGCTGAATGATGAGGATGTAATTAAACATGTGAATAATACTATGGTGAATTTTCAGGTTTCTAAAACGCCATATATGGGATATGGATTAATAGTCTGTAGGAATAATTGAATGATTCTTATAAAAGTGTTGCCGATGACTATGACCCATATGATGATGATATATATGATGATCAGGATATCAATGGCAATGTCTAGTCTATTACTAATAATCTTGAAATCGGAGTCTATGGGAGCAAGAAATTTTAGTTTATAATATGTTTTATGTGACTCTGTAGTTAATTTTTGTGTTTCTTGCTGCTAGGAAGTTGTTTGCCTATGAAACGAGCAGAGATGTAGGACTCACCTTCATCCTTGTACTTAACTGTTTTTTAGAGTAATAAAATTTATCGAGAAAACTATTTAACCAAATAATTTGGAGGCCATGATGGTATTTTCACCCAAAAATTCATAGTAAAAAACTCTCTTGAAACCCTAACAAGAGACCGTACGATCTCCTTTACAAACCCCTAGAAACCTGGTCGAGTACTTAGTTTTCTTCACTAGTTCTTGTTGGGATTCGAGTAATATCTGTATATTATCTCTTGTATTCTGAAAGTCCCTTAATATGACAATTGTTGATAAACTATAACTCTTGTAACCACGAAACACAATGAAATACTTTTCAAACGCGTAATGCTTTATTAAGTATTATAAACAAAGTATTACAAAGTGCTATGAATACACTCGTTAAATGACAACAAGATATGAACCCTAGAAACAAGTAAACTAGATTCGAGACTCAAGTTTATAAGGGAACCAATGAGACGCTGGTAGACAGCTGGGGGCTCAGCGGTTCCAAGGTGAGAAAGAACTTAGATAAATTATCCAAGCACAAGGGTTGATTTAATTCTTCCTTCTCACTCCTATTTATAGTGTACGAGGTTGCTTCCTTAGTGGGAGTAGTTGATACGTGTCACCTTCTGAATGGAAGAGTACAAAGTATTAAATGCATGTCCAAATCGAGACATACCTTTAAACAACTTTAGGTGAACAGTTCTGTCAACTGTTCACCTTTTGTCCCACTAGGTCGTACTAGGCTTTATCTTGAATCTCTTGTTTTGTCCCGCTCAAAACACTTGGTAGATTCTCCCGCCTAAACTATAAAGGATTGGATAAGCTTTGCTTATCCCAGACTTCTAGGGTTCTTAAGTGATCTCTGAGTGTTGTCAACTCAAAGATCCTTGAACACCAGTACATTCCTTCAACATCCCAGCTATCCATAATCGCTGGTGAGTATGACTTCAGATTGTCTTCGACTTCTCTAACGTTGTCTTTGACTTGAATGTTCCTGGTGTGCCAGCTGAGGCTTTGCCTTCCACTGGTCTAGTCTCTGTCGCTGTTCCTCTCAGCGATCAGCAAACACTTAGTCTAATTAAACAAATCTAGACTGAGCCATAGTTAAAACTTTCATTGGCCCAACAATCTCCCCCTATTTGTTTATAAATTATACTAAGTCTAAAATTATTGTAAGTGAGTACACAGATTCTTCTTATACATAATTTAACAAACATACCTCAGAGTTTTGTTAAAAAAAAGAACCTAGTCTATTACAAGAACACCCAGAGGTGTAAACATAACCAAAAAGTAAAAAGGTTCTTCAGCGATCGAGGCCTTGATCATAGATTCTCTGGGCTTCAACTTTGTCACTCCTAGAGTTTAAGACTAGCTCAACTTCAAACTCAAAATCCTCAGCTGTTTTGCAATTTCTTAGGATGCCCTGTTGATACTATGATTTTCATTGGGGTTCAGATTTAGTTCTCGGAATCTTCTCGAATTGATCACAGCTCAAAGTGGAATGATTTATTCTTGGTGACAAATAGTGGGTTTGGTTTTCTATATTACTAAGAAGGTAAATGTGTAAGGTAATTAAAAGTAAACTAGAAGCAATTAATTAATAAAAGTAAAACTTGAATACAAATTAAATAAAACAGTAACAGTAAATAACCTTAAAAATGCTTGATTCGGAATGTGGCTTGATCCGGAATAAATCAGACAAAAAGCTCCATGCGGAATAAATAAGCTATTCGGAATAAATGTGCTATGCGGAATAAAAAGCTTATGCGGAATAAATAGGTGATCCGGAATAAAATTGCTACTCGGAATAATGATCCTATCCGGAATAAAATTGCTACTCGGAATAATGATCCTATCCGGAATATTAGGCTACTCGGAATTTTGATCCTATCCGGAATATTAGGCTACTCGGAATAAAATGCTATTCGGAATATATGGCTATCCAGAATAAAATTGCTATTCGGAATACATGGCTATCCGGAATAAAATTGCTATTCGGAATATTTGGCTACTCGGAATAATTGGGGAATGAAGAACAGTTTACAGACAGGAAAAAGGGGAACACGATTTTATCAAAAATCGACCAAGTTTTTAACCAAATCTTAAACAAAACTAATCACAAATCATCTACTAGCCATAAACAACAAATCCCAATCATAAAAACAAAAAACCCACCAACTTTTGAAGATCAAAATCAACCAAACAAGAACTTTAAAACTTTGAATCAAAGAACAAGATGTACAAGATGAAATGGAAAGATTATATTGATGATTAAAGTTTTAACAATCAAAGGAGAAAGATTAAACTACAAGATTGGTAAAAACAAGAATGAAAATCACCAAACACCCTAATGGTGTTGGTGATGCCTACGAACAGAAGAAAGGAAAAGATGAAAAACTAAAAACTGACTAAAAAGTGTGAAGGGGAATTTTTTATATAGTCCTAGTGGTTGGTTGGTGAGTGGGCTTTCTCCCTTTCTTCTTGTCTTCTCGTCTTTTCAGAAAAGTTGACATTTTCGATTCTGATTCAGGATTTGTCGACGATTAAATTCAACTCGTCTTTTAATTTCTTCGTTTAATAGACTTGAGTTTCTTCGACATATGTAAATCTTCCATCTTTGGTCGTTTTCTTCGATAAATCTTCAAACAGGCCCATTGACTTCAAATCTTTTGCATCTCTTGGACAATAGACTTCGTCTTGAGTCTTTTTCCTCGATAAAACCCGTTGAATCCCATGTTTTCTCCAATATCCATCCGGTTGGCTCTGAAAACACAATAAACACAAAAACCACGCATAATTCCAAACAAATGATATTAAATACATGTTTTGGTCTTGTTTTAGTAAGAAATAAGTGGTAAAAGGATGGGTGTTTTCACACCTATCAAATCCCCTACACTTAACCATTGCCATGCCCTCATGCAATGCTTAGTGATAAAGCAATTTTACACTCTTCTCATAATCAATCAACCTTGGCCTTATTAAAATACTATTAAACAAAAATTAAAGTACTAATAGAAATTAAAACTTTAAAGCAAACAAAAGGATAGAAAATCCATTTCCACTTGAAAATAGCTATATGGAAATAACTTGCAAAGAGATCAAGGACTTACATTAGGGCTTTGGTGCTGCGAAGATTTATCACCCTCAAGTTTCACGTTCCCCAAACTAAGCTTAAAAACGAGACCATTGTTATTATAAGTTAGCAAATCAAACACTTACACACATGGCTTAATTATATGCTTAAACTCCCTTATTCCTAGGTTTATCTCTTATATTTTATTTTTGTCTTAGAATGATCATGAAGATGCATTTTTGGACTTATTTTGATAGTTTATTTAGGTTGAAAGCAAAGTAGGACGATTTGATCAATAGTTAGCTAAAGGACAAAATCTCTTAAAACTGCTTCTCGGGATATCAAAAAATTCATATCTTGGCATAACTCGGTTCACGATTTGAGACCTTTCTCGGGCCGATATTTGGCATGTACTTCATACTTCATATCTTGAAAGACGTTCTTGAGATAATGGTCTTCTCTTCGTAATAGAGTTTCTTCACTTGGAGACTTTTGAGGGGTACTCCAACTTTTTTGACCACAACTTCATGATTATTTCTTCAATCTCTAATTGGGATTTTGAGATATAATGATCCGCCTCCTTTTCAGACTTGGGTCTATTTATCCTCATACCTTGTTAGGGTCTTTTTGGATAGACTTCTCCATGATCTTTATGGGAGTTGATTGCTTTTCGTCGTGAGTCTTGATCCTTCATATTGATTTTGGGAATAATGCTTTTCACATCACCTTGGATCTTTAGCAATAAGATTGAATCCTCATGCCTTGTTAGGGCCTTTTCGGACTCGCCAATCTTCGCGCCCCGCTTCATAAGTTATGCCTTGGCTATGAACTCTTATCATTACCGAGCAACTTTTAAATGATCTTGGGCTAAAAGCTAAGTAAATTTTCAAATCGTACGACCTTACTTATTGCAGATAAGTTATTAGCAAGTGATGGGAGAATAGGCAGATAATTACACCAAGTGAGCTTGCGCAAGAATACCGACTTATAATATACTCTATCATTTCTCGTTCTCCACAATTTAAAATCTCAAGTAATGAGACTCGTGGATGCTTAGCCTAATAAACCAATTAAGATCTACATGGTTAAGGATTTCAAAACAATCGCAGCGGGCCTAATATGTCAAAGATTTCAAAACTAGCTACACCACTTTATTAATATTTTTGACTTTATTGCAGGATATATACATATGAAAGCAACGATAAAAATGTAAAAATTACGACTAAATGGCCAAAGTTAATTAAAAATTTGAAAAATGCTGAAAAAGATGATTTTCCGGTTTAATGAAGGCATTTTCATGGAAAAGTCCACTTAAAACTTCGATAGAAGTCCCCCTACACTTAAGATAAACATTTTCCTCAATGTTTAAGCATGTGGGAAAAGTCTCCCCTACACTTATGACATTGTGCACGTTGGTTAAATCAAGCTAAGGAAGAGACGACTAACGTGATCACTTTCAAATGTGAGTATGAAGAAAATTGAATCACGATAGTTGAGAGATAGAACCGGATTTCGGATAACACGGGAGCACGGTTCTTCAAAGGTTCCAAAAGTGCACTTATCCCTGTAATCACATCACCACACAAACACAAAGAACCTATAGAGGTCCCCCTACACTTAGGAGGTTAAAACGGAAAAGGATAGATACTCGGGCTGCCTCCCGAAGAGCGCTTGTTTTTGATAACCGAGTCACGAGCCTGACTCGACCCAAAATTAGTTCATGGGAAACGTGGTGAGGGATGGAATCATCTCATGAGAGATGTCCTCACCAAAGTACAACTTCACTCGTTGGCCATTCACCTTAAAATTAGGTCCATTAGGTTGAGCGAGCTCGAGAGTACCATATGGAAAATTTTGGGCAATGGTGAATGGGCCGGACCAACGAGATTTCAGCTTGCCCGAAAAGATTTTCAACCGAGAGTTAAAGAGTAAAACTTTGTCTCCAACTTGGAACTCTCGGTTCTTAATCTTAGAGTCGTGAATGAGCTTAGTCTTTTCCTTATAGATCAAAGAATTTTCATAAGCCTCATTACGGAGTTCATTGAGCTCATTGAGTTGGATCTTGCGTAGGTCACCGGCTTTGTTGATATTGAAATTAGCCCACTTCAAGGCCCAGTAAGCCTTGTGCTCCAACTCAATGGGGAGGTGGCACGCCTTTCCGTACACGAGACGATATGGTGTACAACCAATCGGAGTCTTGTATGCGGTACGAAAAGCCCACAAAGCATCATCAAGTTTATCAGCCCATGAGGCACGATGCTCTCCCACGTTCGTTCAAGAATTCGCTTTAATCCTCGGTTAGAGATTTCAGCCTGGCCATTAGTTTGTGGGTGGTAGGCGGTGGAAAGAGGATGATTTACACCATACCATGACTCTTGCGAATTGGTCATTGAAAAAATGAGTCCCGCGATCACTAATAATGGCACGAGGCACATCGAATCTAGCGAATAGCGATTTCAAAAAGTTTGATAGGTGTGTAAACACCCATCCTTTTTACCACTTAATTACAATAATAACCGAGCCAAAACGTGTATTTTATGTCTTTTATGTCGGAATTATGCGTGGTTTGTGTTTTGTTGTGATTTAGGACGAAATTGTGAAAAGTGGAGAAAACACGGCATTTACGGGCTTTTATTGAAGAAAAAGATGAAAGTTGAAGTCGAGAAGTCAAGAGTGCAAAAAGAACGGAAGTCCAAGACCAATTCTGAAGATTTATCGAAGAAAAAGTCGAAAGACGGAAGTTTATCAAAAGCCGAAGAACTCAAGTCTATTTTATTGAAGAATTAAAAGACGAGTTAATAGAAATCCCGAGCCATAAGTCATTAAAGTCCAAGATTAACAAAAGATTAAGAAGGGAAGGACTTAATGGTGCAATTAAGAAGAAAGGAAGGAGGGGAGGAAGCTTCCTCTAAACACCTTCCTAATCTCCTATAAATACCCCTCATTTTCATTTCATTAGTTTTGTTGGCTAAGGTGACAATTAGTCTTCCACATTTTAATTTATTGTCATTTACTTTTCATGTCAAATTTAAATACATATTTTGCACCTTAATTATCCTTTAATTCCAAGTAAGTTTTTAATTCGTGTTCTTTAAATTCGTGTTCTTTAATCTTTGCACCTTTCCTTTTATCAAGTTTTGTTTTTACAATCTTCTCATTCTCCTCTTCTTGTTTTTAATTTGATTTTGGTTCGGATTTCAAAGTGTTTTTGCTTAATCTTGTTGCTTATCACGTTTATTTTCTTATTCCGTTCTAAGTTTTCATACGGATTAGGCTATAAGATTGACAACCTTATTGGCTTATTTTGTATTTAGCTTATTTGATTTCAAAGTTTTCTTAAAAGTTTAACTTTTTAAATTTTATTTCATTAAGTTTCGTCTCTTAAATTTCGAATAGGATTTATCTTTTTTAGCTTATTGTTTCGTTTGTCTTCATTTCATTTAAGTTTTTGTTACTGCTTATTAGTTCTAGCTTATTTAGTTCTTTTGCTTATTACGAATTGTGCTCCATCGGAAAAGAAGGGTTAATTCACATTGCGACGGCTTGCATTTCTCCACATTCCGATAGTGACAGTTTTGGACAAGGGTTTTGCATTCCGATCCGGGATTGCGATTGAGTAACATCACCCTCATTCCGATCTGGGATTGCGATCGCACATTCCGAAGGCTCTTGAGGTTTACTTAGTCGAAGTGCTGCCCAAATTTCCCCAACAACATTCCGATCTAGGATTGCGATCTGACACATTGCGATCTGAACAACATTCCAATCTGGGGTGTTGTGTTGACATTCCGATTAGTGTAATTTTAGTGCATTCCGATATGGGTTTGATTAGTATTCCGATCAGGAGGTAAGTGACAGTTATTCCGATCTGAGTCCATTCTTCACATTCCGATCTGAAAGGTAAGTACATTCCGATTGCACTGATCGGAATATATTCCGATGGTGGGTATACTTTTATATTTTGTCTTGTTTAATTTTTTTAGTTGTCATTTTAATACTTTGTCTAATTTTAATTCTCGTCACGCTTTACTTTTAAGTCACTTAACTTTAAGTCATTTAATTATTTCACTTTTCAAAGTTTTTTTTAAATATTGCAACCTTTTAATTTTAATTAGACTTAGATTTTATTTTAACGTTATTTTACTTTTACGTCATTTACTTTAATTGTTTTGCACTTTTTAATATACTACAACGACAAACTTTTGTTTCACCAAAGAACGACTGAGTCACACATTAAACTCATTTTTCAATTCGAAGAGACATACATCAACGAATCTTTTTACCTGGCCAAAAGCCAAGTTATCAAATGGCGCCGCTGCCGGCTCTTTTCGTAAAGATTAACGGTTTTCTGTGAAAGACGCGTTGCTTTTTGGGATCCGTTCACTTGTGAGCGTTATTTTTCTTGCATAAAAAATTCAAAAAATCATAAATATTAAAAATTGCTAAAAATCCATAAAAATTAAAAATTTCAAAAATCCAAAAAGATTCTCTTTTTATTGTGTATATATATTGCCTTTGTGTTTGGTATTTTTTTCTTTTGCCTTTGTAGGTGTATGCGTACTAGATCTTCTAATTATCAAGAGCCCGAGACTCAAGAAGATTTAAGTATGTCATGTTTTAACAACAACAATAATCCACCGCACCTTAACAATAACAACAATGTTCTTCCACAACCCGATCTTCGGACAATGGAGGAGCTTTGTCAACCTACCATGTTTGGACGAGGAGGACCGATTGCGCCGATGCAAATCAACGCTCCTGAGTTTTCGTTGAAGCACCACATGATTCAGCAAGTGCAAACAAGTCCTTTTAGAGGAATGCCTGATGATGATGCCAACAAACACCTCGACAAGTTCATTACAATCACCCAAAGCATGAAGTTGCCTGGTGCCACAATGGATGTTCTACGCCTACAACTCTTCCCACATACTTTATCACATCACGCCGAGAAATGGTTTGATCGTCTCCCGAAGAATTCTATTCATACTTGGGATGACATCACTCAACGCTTTTTATCGCGCTACTTTCCACCATCCATGGTCACGAGCCTTCGCAATCAAATCAGCGGTTTCATGCAAGATCCCGATGAATCTCTTTTTGATGCTTGGGAAAGATATAATGTCTTGATTGATCGTTGTCCAAACCACAACATGCTCCATGTGACCTTAATTGATACTTTCTACAACGGTTTGACTTTTCGAGATCGTGATACGATTAATGCAGCCGCCGGTGGCACATTCATGAAAAGGAGACCCGAGGAGTGTAGAGAGCTTATTGAGAACATGACTACTCACCACAAAAACTGGGATTGCTCTGCTTCTTCAAGGAACAACCCAAGAGTCAATGTCTCTTCTACTTCAGCAAACCCTTATATGACCGAACTCACCCGCATGATGACTGAAATGAGCAAAAGTATCACGCTTCTCGCTTCAAACCAACAACAACAACAAGTTAAAGCGGTTGCACCTTCTTGCGAAACATGCGGCGGTCCTCACTCATACACCGATTTTCCTTCGACTCAAGGAAATCCGGAAAATGTGTATGCAGCTTATGGTAATTATTCACCGGAAAATTACCAAGCTCGACCTCAAGGGGATAGAAATTTGCTGAGTTACCGGTCCAACAATTACCTTTCACCCGATTTTTCTCCTCAAAACCAAAACCCCGCCAACAACTACAATAGAAGCAACCAAATCCCACCAAGAGCTTCTAATCCTTATCACCCACCCACTCAACAAACCCCACCCATTAACCCCGATGTTGAAGCCATAATGAGAACCCAAGGTGAGCAAATCAAGAATCTTCATAGCCAAATTATCAATCTGAAAGGGGATATCACCAAGCAAGGGAATGAGATAAGATCCAAGCTTCGAGATAATATCCAATCTTCCTTCAGCAATCAAACAAATGATTTGAAGAATATGCTTGCTAGTTTCTTTCCCACAGCTCAACCTTCTACTTCAAGTTCTCTACCTTCAAACACCGTCACCAATCCGCGAGCAAATGTGAGAGCTATTACTACCCGTAGTGGAATTACCATTGTCGATCCACCGATCCCACCCCCATCATCTACACCTCCTCCACCACCATTTATCCCTACTCCTCCTACACCTAGTATTAGTGCACCATTACCGTCTCCGCCTCGTCATGACGATGTACCTAGAAAGGAACCTTCAACATCTCAACCTTTACCTACTACACCTTCACCTTCACCACCCAAACCCAATATCCCTTATCCCTCTCGTTTAGGCAAGACCAAAATGCTAACCAAGGATAACTCTGAAGTGTCGAGCTATGTGAAGATGATCTCTCAAATGAACTTCAACATTAGCTTTCTCGAAGCACTTGTCCATATGCCGAAATTTGTGAAAGCATTCAAGGAATTGCTTAACAAGAAGGAGAAGTTGATTGAGCTCGCCAACACACGCTTAAATGAAAACTGCTCTGCAGTTATTCTTAAAGAACTTCCAGAAAAGCTTGGAGATCCTGGTCGTTTTGTGTTGCCTTGCGTTTTCAACAAAACTGAAGAATTTACTGCCCTTGCTGATCTCAGGGCCAGTATTAATCTTATGCCTTTGAGTGTTTGGAAAACACTATCATTACCCGACCTCACTCCAACAAAGATGACTCTTGAACTTGTAAATCGCACTCTCGCTTACCCCGTTGGTATAGCCGAAGACGTGTTCATAAAAGTTGGCACATTTACTTTCCCGGTCGATTTTGTCGTTGTTGATTGTGAAATGGACCCTCGTATTCCTTTAATACTTGGTCGGCCATTCTTGAGAACCGGATGAGCTCTAGTTGATGTTGCCGAAGGTGAGTTAATCTTAAGAGTCGGGAATGATTCACAAGTTTTTAAAATGGGAAAGCTTACAAGTAAATCCTTTGGAGGCCGAGAATCAGTGAATATGATTAATGTGCTCGATGATTTTACCATCTACAACAATCCTCTATTCGACTCTTGCATTGATAATCCACTTTTTCAAGATGATGTGGATAATTCTCTCTCCAATTTGGAACCTTCTCCCATTTATGATTCTCCACCGATCTTTGATGCTTATGATGATGATGATTCTAGCTCAGATTCGGATGATTATGATGACCTTACTTCTGAGTATCCCGATCTGCCTACTTACGATGATTTTAATGAGGCCGATACTCTTTCGAGCGATTCTTCCCATGATGAAGATCCTCCGCCATCACTCGATCCTACTTTGGATGATTACTCATTTGAGGAAGACTTCTCTACGTTTCTCAACACTTACTTCCCTCGTGAGAGTGATGCTCCTCCTTTGGACTTTGAAGATTATCGTCTTGATCCTACTTTGGATTTGAAGAACATTCTTTCAAAGGAGAAGAAACCGGTCGACACCAATATCCGCAGCACATATGATTTAACACCTCTTTGTCCCCCTTCTGAGGACGAGGTTGTGCTTCTTCGCGGATCTTCTTCCCATTCTGCTGAGCCTGAGTGCTATTTTCCCCTAAAGGAAAAGTTGTTCGACCCCGGTATTGATATTCTGCAGCCATCTCAGTATCCACCTGATGAAATAAAAGGAAAAATCTTTGGAAATTTTGAAGACATGCTTGCACTTCACCCTTGCTTCCACCGTGCTCCATCGTTGCTTAAGGGAACCTTGCCTACTCTTCTTTGGCTTGCCTTGTTCGCCTTAAGCTTGTGCTATTTGATGGACGAAAACTATGTCTTTGATCCTGGTGGATATATTTCATGCTTCTTCTGTTGATAATCAAGGTCGAGTCAGGCTCACGACTCGGTAATCAAAAACCAAGCGCTTCTTGGGAGGCAACCCATGCATCTATCTTTTAGCTTTCTTTATCCTAAGTGTAGGGGAGACCCATTGGTTTGCTATTTCCTAGCCTCTCTTAATCAGGGATTCAAGCTTCAATGATCCACTCTTGATGATTCTTGACGACCCGTGATTCTGTGTCTCCATTTTCCCGGTTCTATCCTAAACTCTTTTCGATTCACTATTTTATATTTTCTCAATATTAAAATAGGAATCTCTTTAGTTGTCTTTTCCTTAGCGAGATTTAAACAACGTGCACAATGTCCTAAGTGTAGGGGAGTTTACTCCCACATGCTTAAACATTGAGGACAATGTTTATATTAAGTGTAGGGGGGACTTCTATCGAAGTTAAGTTTCCTTTTCCTTGTATTTGCCCTCATTTTAACCAGAAAATCAATTTTTCGACATTTTTCAAAATTTTTGATCTATTTTGGCCCATTAGTTTTTCCCTTTGTATAGTTATTTTCTTTCCTTATTAGAATAAATTTTTAATAAAGCGGTTTTATTTTTCAAACGTTGTGAATCTTTTGACTCAACCCGAGTTTACTTATCTAAGTTACTCTAGCTAGCATCCTTAACGTGTTTAAATCAAGTTTTGCTAGGCTTTTATATAGGGAGCTATAAAACGCGAAAGTCTTAACTCTCACGGGTTAAGAACAAGAACTTTTCGCAAGTTCCGATAATTGATCCTAGAGAGTCGTTTATCAAGGGAACTCTAAAATGCGATTTCTAAACTTGAAAAAGTCTGAGAATCCTATAAGCGACTCGAAAACCCAAAACTTTGATTTAATAGGCTAAGCATCCACGAGTCTCATTCCTTGAGATTTTAAACTGTGGAGAACGAGAGATGATAGAGCCAATTATAAGTTTGTTATTCTTTCGTGAATTTATGTGAGTTAATTATGATCCTATTCTCCCATCGCTTGTTAATAAATTTATCTGCAATAAATAAGGTTGTACGATTTGAAAAGTTACTTAGCTTCTAGCCCAAGATCGTTTAAAAGTTGCTCGGTATGGATTAGAGTTCATAGCCAAGGCATAACTTATTGAAGCGGGATGCGAAGATTGGCGAGTCCGAAAAGGCCCTAACAAGGCATGAGGGCTATATTTTGTTGCTAAAGATCCAAAGTGATGTGAAGAATCATTTATCAAAAAATCAATATGAAGGATCGAGACACACGACGAAAAGCAAAAACTCCCTAAAAGTCATGGAGAAGTGTATCCGAAAAGACCCTAGCAAGGTATGAGGATAAATAGATCCAAGTCATAAAAGGAGGCGGATCGTTGTATATCAAAATCCAAAATAAAGATTGGAGAAAAATGAAGAAGTCATGGTTCAAGTATGAATCTCTCAAAACTTCAAGTGAAGAAATTCCTATATGAAGAGAAGACCATAATTTCATGAACGTCTCTCAAGGTTTGAAGTATGAAGTCGCTGCCAAATATCGGTCCGAGAAAGGTCTCAAATCGCGAAGCGAGTTATGCCAAGATATGAACTTTATGAGGTCCCGAGAAGCAGTTTTAAAAGATTTTGCCCTTCAGCTAACTATTGATTAAATCGTTCACTTTATTTTCGGACTAAATAACTATCGAAATAAGTCAACAATGCATCCTCGTGATCATTCAAGACAACAATAAAATATAAGAGATACCCCTAGGAATAAGGGAGTCTAAGTGAATAATTGGCCCACATGAGTTCGTGATAGTTTACTAACTTATAATAACAATGATCTCGTTTTTAAGCTTGGTTTGGAGAAAGTGAAAACTTGAGGATAATGATCATTCATGACATTTCCAAAACCCAAGGTATGCTTTTGATTTCTTTACTTTTAATGTTTATAATTTTCTATCTCTTTAATAAAGGCCAACGTGGATTGATTATGATGAAAAATGTAAACGTGCTTTGTAACTAATGCATTGCATGAGGACATTGCAATGGTCAAGTGTAGGGGATTTGATAGGTGTGTAAACACCCATCCTTTTTACCACTTAATTACAATAATAACCGAGCCAAAACGTGTATTTTATGTCTTTTATGTCGGAATTATGCGTGGTTTGTGTTTTTGTTGTGATTTAGGACGAAATTGTGAAAAGTGGAGAAAACACGGCATTTACGGGCTTTTATTGAAGAAAAAGATGAAAGTTGATGTCGAGAAGTCAAGAGTGCAAAAAGAACGGAAGTCCAAGACCAATTCTGAAGATTTATCGAAGAAAAAGTCGAAAGACGGAAGTTTATCAAAAGCCGAAGAACTCAAGTCTATTTTATTGAAGAATTAAAAGATGAGTTTAAAGAAATCCCGAGCCATAAGTCATTAAAGTCCAAGATTAACAAAAGATTAAGAAGGGAAGGACTTAATGGTGCAATTAAGAAGAAAGGAAGGAGGGGAGGAAGCTTCCTCTAAACACCTTCCTAATCTCCTATAAATACCCCTCATTTTCATTTCATTAGTTTTGTTGGCTATGGTGACAATTAGTCTTCCACATTTTAATTTCTTGTCATTTACTTTTCATGTCAAATTTAAATACATGTTTTGCACCTTAATTATCCTTTAATTCCAAGTAAGTTTTTAATTCGTGTTCTTTAAATTCGTGTTCTTTAATCTTTGCACCTTTCCTTTTATCAAGTTTTGTTTTTACAATCTTCTCATTCTCCTCTTCTTGTTTATAATTTGATTTTGGTTCGGATTTCAAAGTGTTTTTGCTTAATCTTGTTGCTTATCACGTTTATTTTCTTATTCCGTTCTAAGTTTTCATACGGATTAGGCTATAAGATTGACAACCTTATTGGCTTATTTTGTATTTAGCTTATTTGATTTCAAAGTTTTCTTAAAAGTTTTACTTTTTAAATTTTATTTCATTAAGTTTCGTCTCTTAAATTTCGAATAGGATTTATCTTTTTTTAGCTTATTGTTTCGTTTGTCTTCATTTCATTTAAGTTTTTGTTACTGCTTATTAGTTCTAGCTTATTTGGTTCTTTTGCTTATTACGAATTGTGCTCCATCGGAAAAGAAGGGTTAATTCACATTGCGACGGCTTGCATTTCTCCACATTCCGATAGTGACAGTTTTGGACAAGGGTTTTGCATTCCGATCCGGGATTGCGATAGAGTAACATCACCCTCATTCCGATCTGGGATTGCGATCGCACATTGCGATCGCACATTCCGACGGCTCTTGAGGTTTACTTAGTCGAAGTGCTGCCCAAATTTCCCCAACAACATTCTGATCTAGGATTGCGATCTGACACATTGCGATCTGAACAACATTCCGATCTGGGGTGTTGTGTTGACATTCCGATTAGTGTAATTTTAGTGCATTCCGATCTGGGTTTGATTAGTATTCTGATCAGGAGGTAAGTGACAGTTATTCCGATCTGAGTCCATTCTTCACATTCCGATCTGAAAGGTAAGTACATTCCGATTGCACTGATCGGAATGTATTCCGATGGTGGGTATACTTTTATATTTTGTCTTGTTTAATTTTTTTAGTTGTCATTTTAATACTTTGTCTAATTTTAATTCTCGTCACGCTTTACTTTTAAGTCACTTAACTTTAAGTCATTTAATTATTTCACTTTTCAAAGTTTTTTTTAAATATTGCAACCTTTTAATTTTAATTAGACTTAGATTTTATTTTAACGCCATTTTACTTTTACGTCATTTACTTTAATTGTTTTGCACTTTTTAATATACTACAACGACAAACTTTTGTTTCACCAAAGAACGACTGAGTCACACATTAAACTCTTTTTTCAATTTGAAGAGACATACATCAACGCATCTTTTTACCTGGCCAAAAGCTAAGTTATCAAAGTTACAAACCACCCTTGCGTCATTAGTGGGTAAAGCTTTGGCTTCAACCCACTTAGAAACGTAGTCAACGGCTACAAGGATGTATTTGTTTTCTTTAGATGAAGGGAATGGCCCCATAAATTCGATACCCTAAACATCAAAGATTTCACATTCTTGAATGAAATTCTGAGGCATCTCATCTTTATGTGTGATCTTGCCTTGTTTTTGGCAAGCATCACAACGTTTAACCATCTCGTGAGCATCACGATAAATGGTGGGCCAATAAAATCCCGAGTCAAACACTGTTTTGGCGGTGTAGTTGGGACCAAAGTGACCACCGGTGGGTCCTTTATGGCAAGCGTCAAGGATTTCTAAAGCTGCCGGTCCATCAACACATCGGGGAATAATCAAATCAGCACATTGTTGAATAGATACGGGTCATCCCAAAAGTAAGTCTTAATGTCTTTGAAGAACTTCTTCTTTTGTTGGGATGTTAACCCGTCAACGAGAATTCTACCCGCCAAGTAGTTTGCAATGTCCGTAAACCACGGGGTTTCATCAGAAGTCGAGTTGATAGACATTAAGGTCTCCAGGGGAAAAGAGTCATTGATCTCTTTGTTCGGATGATCCCCTTGATAAGGATCCTCAAGTCTACTGAGATGATCCGCGGCTAGGTTTTCAGCTCCCTTCTTATCACGAATTTCGATTTTAAATTCTTGAAGTAGCAAAACCCAGCGAAGAAGTCTTGGTTTGGAATCTTGTTTAGTTAACAAGTACTTCAACGAGGAATGATCGGTATAAACGATTTTGGTAGAAAGGACAAGATAGGGGCGGAACTTTTCAAAGGCATAGACAACAGCTAAAAGCTCTTTTTCGGTTGTCGTGTAATGCAATTGAGCCCCCGTCATAGTCTTGCTAGCGTAATGGATTGGTTGGAAGTGTTTGTTCACTCTTTGGCCCAAAACCGCTCCAATAGCAAAGTCGCTAGCATCGCACATCAACTCAAAGGGAAGCTCCCAATTAAGGGTAACCAAGACCGGTGCCTTAGTTAGCTTATCCTTTAGAAGGTTGAAGGCTTCAATACACTCATTGGAAAAGATAAAAGGAGAGTATCTTTTTCCAAGAGGTGGGTCATCGGGCGAGCGATTTTAGAAAAATCTTTGATGAATCGACGGTAGAAGCCCACATGACCAAGGAAACTTCTCACACCCTTCACGATTGAAGGTGGAGGCAATTTAGCAATAACATCGACTTTAGCACGGTCCACTTCAAGACCGGCTTTGGAAATTTTGTGTCCTAGCACGATGCCCTCTTTTACCATGAAATGGCATTTTTCCCAATTAAGAACAAGGCGAGTGTCTTCACACCGCTTCAGCATACGTTCTAAATTGGCAAGGCAAGCAGAGAAAGAATCGGCATAAACTGAGAAATCATCCATGAATACTTCCATAGTTTCTTCAACCATGTCATGGAATATCGCCATCATACACCTTTGGAACGTCCCAGGAGCATTGCATAAACCAAAAGGCATACGTTTGTAAGCAAATGTTCTGTAGGGACAAGTGAATGTGGTCTTTTCTTGGTCTTTGGGATCGATGGGAATTTGAAAATACCCGGAGAAACCGTCTAAGAAGCAGTAATAGTCATTACCAGCTAGACGCTCGAGCATTTGATCCATGAAAGGAAGAGGAAAGTGATATTTTCTCGTGGCATCATTGAGTTTGCGATAGTCGATACAAACTCTCCACCCAGTAACGAGACGAGTGGGAATCAACTCGTTGTGTTCATTGGGAACAACGGTTATTCCGCCCTTCTTGGGCACACAATAGACGGGACTTACCCAAGGCGAATACGAAATAGGGTAAATCAAGCCGGCATCAAGAAGTTTGATAACCTCTTGTTTGATGATGTCATGAATGCGAGGATTAACCCTTCTTTGGCTCTGGATTGCGGGTTTAAAGTCATCTTCCATGAGAATCTTGTGAGTACAAAAGTTCGGATCAATTCCGCGGATATCGGAATTTTCCAAGCAATTGCCTTCTTATGATCTTTAAGCACGGCGATGAGGCGAGATTTCTCTTCTTCGTTCAAGTCCTTAGCGATGATGACGGGCGACTTCTTCTTTTCCTCAAGGAACACGTACTCGATATGGGGCGGCAACTCCTTAAGTTCTAAATCCGGAGGATTTTCGATGGGAGGCGTATTCAAAGTCGGTTCATCGATAGCAATATCCTTGGGAGATGGTGGAGAAATATTGTCTTCTTTAAGAAGGTTCTCAATGAGGCGAAGATCTTCATCCCAATCGATGGGAGAATCGTCATGTTCTAAGTTCACATCTCCCATGGTGGCTTCCAAATCTTTCCAAAGGAAATCACTTTCTCCAAATAGAGATAGTGATGAGTCAATAGAGGAAACGGTCTCAACATTGGGAAGAGATGTAGGAATACTTTTACAAGCATCAATAAAGTGTTCTTCACAAGCCTCATCAAGAACGTCAATACAATTAACACTCTCGTATGAATAAGGTTGTTTAGAAAGCTTTCCCATGTTGAAGACAATTTTATCGTCACCCACTCTCATGATAAGCTCACCCGCTTCAACATCGATGAGAGTGCGACCAGTCCTCAGGAATGGAAGTCCCATGATTAATGGCACACGAAGGTCCATATCGTAGTCAACGACAACGAAATCGGCAGGAAAAGTGAATTTGTCGACTCCTACAAAGACGTCTTCGGCTATCCCCACTGGATAAGCAACCGTACGGTTAGCTAATTCCAAAGTCATTTTGGTGGGGACTAGCTCAGGGAGAGATAATTGCTTCCAAACACTTAAAGGCATTAAGTTAATACTGGCACCTAGATCGGCTAGGGCCATGCAATTCTCTACTCCCGGGAAGTTGCAAGGGATTAAGAAACGACCCAGATCACCAAGCTTGGTTGGCAATTTCCTTAAGAGCACTGCAGAGCAATTCTCATTAAGTTGGGTATTAGCAATATCAAGAAGCTTATCCTTGTCGCTAAGAAGATCTTTGAACATTTTTGCGTATTTAGGGATATGAGCGAGAGCCTCAGCGAAGGAGATGTTGAAATTCAATTGTTTAAACATTTTGAGAAAGTTCGAAACCTGAATATCCTCCTTGCTTTTGAGCTTCTCTTTCCTCAACCTTGATGGATAAGGTATATCAGAAGAAGAGGACGGCTTTGGGAGAATAGGATCACTCACATCCTTGGGTGGAGGAGGGGTAGAAGTAAGAGGTGGAGAAATTGGGGAAGTAGAAGGATGAGGAATAGGAGCAGGTGACTCGTTCTCCTTAGTCACAATCGCCGGTGGAGGTATAGGAAGCTCGGGTTCCTTGGTACCTTTGCCACTGCGAATGGTGATTGCTTTCATCTCCCCTCTTGGATTCGCAACGGTGTTACTCGGAAGAGTACCCGAAGAAGAGGATTAATTACCTTGGAAGAAACCAGCCATCATGTTCCTTAAGTCATTCGTTTGACTTGCCAAAGTGTTTCTCATATCAGCTCGCAGATCGTTTCCTTGTTTCACCATGTCTGCTTTCAAGTTGAGCACTTCCCGCTGGAGATTGTCCACGATCACATCATTAGTCCTCATGTAGGTTCCAATATCTTGGTGTAATGCGGTGGGTTGGTTGGGAGGAGCATTATAGGCGGGTGGTTGATAAGCAGGTTGTTGGTAAACTTGGTTGTTTCTTTGAGGTGGATATGGTTGTTTGTAAGGTGGTTGGTATGGTGCACGAGGTTGTTGTTGAGGAGGGCGATTAAGGTTTTGTTGTTGGTTTGGGTTGTTAGGAGGAAAACCGGGCGGTGAGAGAAAGTTGTTTGAGCGGTAGCTAAGCAAGTTGCGGTCACCTTGAGGACGAGCTTGATAAGCGGCCGGAGGATAGGTACCGTATGCTGCATTAACATTCTCAGAAGGATAGTCTTGGGTGGCGGTACAAGTGGTGTAAGAATGAGGACCCCCGCATATTTCACAAGGTTGGCTAACAGCATTGACTTGAGCGTCTTGAGCGTTTTTAGCGTTGATGTTGTTGGTGTTGTTAGCGGTGTGGGTAACAAGCGATTCAAGAAGCGTAGTAATTTTGTCAAGTCGCTTGTCGCTGTCACTAGTACTAGCACTAGCGGCATTGGTCCGAACACTCTTGGTTTGCACATGAGACTTATTCTCAATGATATCCCAAGCGACATTAGAAGTCTTAACCAAAATATTACCCCCCGAGGCACTGTTTAGTGAATCTTGGTCATTCATGCTTAAACCATTATAAAAAGTATTAATTTGGTGCACTTTGGTAAAACCATGTTATGGGCACTTTCTTAAAAGATCTTTAAAACGGTCCCAAGATTCACTAAAAGACTCATCGTACTTTTGTTCAAAATTAATGATTTCATTCCGCAAAGCGGTAGTACGAGAGGGTGGGAAAAAGTAGTTTATGAACTTGGTCTCCAAATCCGTCCACGTCATAATACTTTGTGGCGGTTCCTTTGCAAGCCAATGCCGGGCTTGTCCCTCTAGGGAGAAAGGAAAAAATTGCAAACGGATTACCTCTTGTGGAACACCATTGAATTTGACCGTATTCGTTAGTTGCAAGAACCTTTTGATGTGGTCATGTGGATCATCAATGGTACGGCCCAAGAATGGTTGAGCGGAGACCATCTGGATAAAGCCGGATTTGAGCTCAAAGTTGTTGGCTGCAATCGCGGGTATGACAATTGGATCATTGTTGCCATCTACATGTGCTTGCAGAAGTTCAATCATCGGGCGATTGTCTGGTAGATGCTCATTGTTGTTGTTATTATTGTTGTTGAGAGGTGGATTGTTATTGTTGTTATTGTTTTGAGGTGGGTTATTGTTGTTGTTTTGTACACCGGCCATGTCTAAGTCTTCTAGAGGCTCGGGCTCTTGATAAGACGTTGATCGTGTACGCATGCACCTCCAAAAGAACTAACAAAGCAAGCAAGAAATATTTTTGGTTTTTATGGTTTTTTAATTTTTTAGGATTTTTGAAAATTTTATATTTTTTTAGGGTTTCTGAAAGTTTTTATGAAAAAGTAATGTTCACGGCGAACGGATCCCAAAATCCAAGTTCTCAAAAAAAACTGTTGATCTTAACGAGAAGAGCCGGCAGCGGCGCCATTTGATACTATGATTTTCATTGGGGTTCAGATTTAGTTCTCGGAATCTTCTCGAATTGATCACAGCTCAAAGTGGAATGATTTGTTCTTGGTGAATAGTGGGTTTGGTGTTCTATATTACTAAGAAGGTAAATGTGTAAGGTAATTAAAAGTAAACTAGAAGCAATTAATTAATAAAAGTAAAACTTGAATACAAATTAAATAAAACAGTAACAGTAAATAACCTTAAAAATGCTTGATTCGGAATGTGGCTTGATCCGGAATAAATCAGACAAAAAGCTCCATGCGGAATAAATAAGCTATTCGGAATAAATGTGCTATGCGGAATAAAAAGCTTATGCGGAATAAATAGGTGATCCGGAATAAAATTGCTACTCGGAATAATGATCCTATCCGGAATAAAGTTGCTACTCGGAATAATGATCCTATCCGGAATATTAGGTTACTCGGAATATTGATCCTATCCAGAATATTAGGCTACTCGGAATAAAATGCTATTCGGAATATATGGCTATCCGGAATAAAATTGCTATTCGGAATACATGGCTATCCGGAATAAAATTGCTATTCGGAATATTTGGCTACTCGGAATAATTGGGGAATGAAGAACAGTTTACAGACAGGAAAAAGGGGAACACGATTTTATCAAAAATCGACCAAGTTTTTAACCAAATCTTAAACAAAACTAATCACAAATCATCTACTAGCCATAAACAACAAATCCCAATCATAAAAACACAAAACCCACCAACTTTTGAAGATCAAAATCAACCAAACAAGAACTTTAAAACTTTGAATCAAAGAACAAGATGAAATGGAAAGATTATATTGATGATTAAAGTTTTAACAATCAAAGGAGAAAGATTAAACTACAAGATTGGTAAAAACAAGAATGAAAATCACCAAACACCCTAATGGTGTTGGTGATGCCTACGAACAGAAGAAAGGAAAAGATGAAAAACTAAAAACTGACTAAAAAGTGTGAAGGGGAATTCTTTATATAGTCCTAGTGGTTGGTTGGTGAGTGGGCTTTCTCCCTTTCTTCTTGTCTTCTCGTCTTTTCAGAAAAGTTGACGTTTTCGATTCTGATTCGAGATTTGTCGACGATTAAATTCAACTCGTCTTTTTATTTCTCTGTTTAATAGACTTGAGTTTCTTCGACATATGTAAATCTTCCATCTTTGGTCGTTTTCTTCGATAAATCTTCAAACAGGCCCATTGACTTCAAATCTTTTGCATCTCTTGGACAATAGACTTCGTCTTGAGTCTTTTTCCTCGATAAAACCCGTGCAATCCCATGTTTTCTTCAATATCCATCCGGTTGGCTCTGAAAACACAATAAACACAAAAACCACGCATAATTCCAAACAAATGATATTAAATACGTGTTTTGGTCTTGTTTTAGTAAGAAATAAGTGGTAAAAGGATGGGTGTTTTCACACCTATCACCTGTTTGAGTCTGATAAGCTGGATGGTTGATGCCAGATGTAGTTCATTCATCCGCTGAAAGCAATACTCACAATTACCATTCATAAAGACCATACCTGTCTCTGGTTCTGAGTATACTTGTCCCCCTACTGGTTTAGTGATCTCTTTGGGCAGAACCAAGTTTCTGTGCATCCCATCAACAACAATGTTTTCAGTGACCAACTTCTCCACCAGAGTCCCCATTTGGGTTTTTCTTTTCCTTTGTCCTTGAGAAGGTTGTTGTTGTGAAAGTTGAGGAGGCAGAGGTACCTTCAGCTTCTTTGCCGTGTCTCTTACCCAATTCAGCTTTGCTTGAATGTTCTTCATCATTTGGGCAGCACCAGGCCCAGTATTCTTTTGGGCAAGAGACAGCATTTCTAACCATTCAGAGAGGCCCATATCTCTGAGTTTAAAGTCACTGGAGACTTTTTAGTTGGTTAGTTGGTTCTCTCTGTAAAGGGTCATCACCACTTTTTTGTTCTTGTCAGTGTAACATGCATACTTGGTGATTTGACCAGGTTCAGCTCTTTGGTTTACAAGTCTTTCATATTCTTTTAGAAGGTTGCTCCTTTTAACCTCCAATTCTTTGAGCTTAACCAGCTGAGCTTCCTTTACATCAGGAGAGAGTATGTTCAGAGCTTCTTTGCTCTTGAGTTCAGTGGCTCTGATGTTTGCCAGCCTTTGGTGTTCCAAGATTTGAGCCTTTGCCTGCTTTGGGATAAGTGGTGGTTCATCATCACTCTTGAATTTGTTCAGGTCAGAGTGTTTGGAGAGCTTGGCTGTAGATCCGCCTTCTTCTTGGAGGGAGTGCAGGGTTATTTCAGGCTGTTCAATAGCAATTCCTTTTCCCTTGTCCTTTATTGCATCCGTGCTGGGGTTGAAGGATCTAAGAGGTTTTGGTGTAGGAATCCCTGTTGAAGGTTTTGGTTGTTTAAGTGACTGTTCCCCCTTAGGTGAGGCAGTGTCTTCTTCTTCTTTAGAGGTGGAGTTTGCTGAATTCTCCCCCTCAAGCATAGCGCCGGTAGTAGCTGTGTCTGATCTAGGCTTGAGGATCTTAGCGAATTCTTGATCAATTAATAAACAGATCTCTTTAAGTTCCTCTTGCAGCAGCTCTTGAAGACGTTTTCTTGAAGGCTCAGACGCCTTAGCAATAGCTACAACATTTGCTTTGACAGCTGATGTGAGGACCGATGATATGTATTGGTGGAGGCTCTGGTCTAGAACGGCTGGGAGGTGAGCTTGCAAGGCACTTCCCACTAGTTGCGGAAGTAAGGCAGTCATAGAGGACTCCACAAATGAAGTTAGTGAAGTCTCTAGTGTGGTGGTGAGTTCCTCAGCAGCATGGGTTAGTGTTTGTAATTCAGAGAGGATGACATCGTTTGTGACTTTGGGCTTGGTTTTACTTATGTCACCCCTCTTAACCCAGAGAGCCTCAGCAGCGAGTTCCTGAACATCTTTCATGTGAGGAACATGGACAGGCTTGAGTTTTTGTAAATGTTCTAAGTATTGCTTGGCCCCTAGTTCCATGACATTGGGTAATGTTGGGAAGGGAACTGGGGTTGGTGTACAGAGCCTCTGGTCCAATAGCCTCTTAGCAGCCAATTCTTGCACATTGGGCATTGATGGGAAGGAGATGGGTTTCAACTCTGATGTAACTTGGTCATCATCAGCATCCATATCAGCATAATCTGAAATGGTCAAGTCTTCTTCAATAATGAAGACCTCATCCTCTGGTATGGAATCAATGTCTGACATAGCATCGAGATCTATGTGGGGGGCTTCAACATTTTCATCATCAGCAATGGAGTAGGCATCATCATTCTGCTGTTCTTCATGAAGATTATGAGCCTGTCATGACATTTGTTAGTAACCAATTGTGAAAAAGTATGAAGTTATAGATCGTCATTCGCTGCCCCTAGGAAAGTTGGGTGTGATTATCCAGCTCCCTCATAAGGATTACACCTTGGGACTCTTTTGAGTTGTGAAAATTATGTGGTGAATGGTCGCCGTTCGCTGCCCCTAGGATAGCTGGGTGTGATTATCCAGCTCCCCCTGAAGGATTGCTCCTTGGGACTCTTTTAGTTGTGAATTCATGGAAGTTAAAGGTCGCCATTTATCACTACCCCTAGGAAGACTGAGGGTGATTATTCAGTCCCCCCAAAAGAATAAATTCTTTGGGACTATTTTCAAATGAGGGGACCCAGAGACTGCGTGAAGTGCAGAGACTCTGGGTCGGGACCTATATCATGCTCAAGTTGGTATGGACAAGAGCATAGTCCAAAGGGTGAAGGATCATCGGGGTGCGTTATGAGCACAAATGAATCATATCCTTGTGTTAAGACAGAGTGTACAAATAATCCTAAGAGTTCTAGGTGCTGACACAGACACTCTATGGGTTGAGGCAAACCCTAAGACTTCATCACTTTCTCCTACAGAATGTTGAGAGTGATTGTATGTGAAACTCTAAGAGAATAAAATGGCAAACTAATACCTGAGAGATATCAACGTTGAGAAGGTTCTTAGTCGTCTCTGCTGACTGGGAGACGCTAGACTCAGGTTGTTTGTCAGCGGTAGGCTCTTCAACCACATCCTCCAGAGAAGGGGATAGGTTCTTCTTAGTCTTCTTGGTTTTGGAAGGATTAACAGAATGGGTTTCAGAGGAAAGGGGGATGTCTTTACTCTTCTTCTTCTTTTCCTTGGGCACCTTGGGCTGAGAATAAGACTGCACAGAGGTCTTTAACAGAGACTTGTCAGTTGCTCTTTCAGCATTCACCTCATTGTGAGGGATCAAGGGCTCTCCATCAGCAACCAGTAGCCCAGCGACCTGCATCATGTGCCTGCTGAGAGGCACTTCGTCTTCCAAAGGAGTCTTTAGTGATACAACAGTGATGTGATAAGGAGAGAAGGAGAGAAGTTCATCATTTGTGTAGCCTTCACCCAGCATATCTTCTAAGAGAAGAGAGAGATATCTTGTGTAGCAGATGGTGGCCAGTCTGTTCTTCTTCCCTTTGTTTTCCAGCTTAGCAATGAGGTCAGAGTAAAGAATATGAGCGATCCCTATATCTTGCCCCCAAATTAAGCTGTAAGCAATAGCTTGTTGGGCTCCATTAAGTTGATCATGAGACCCCTGGTTTCCACCCAGACATTTCACAATGTATAACATCAGCGTCCTCCAAATAGGTGAAAAGTAGTTCACTTTGATCAGGGATTTTTTCTGGAAACCTTGTGTGGTGAAGGGTTTATCATTGTCGTCATGAGGACGAAGGGTAGCCAGAGCCTTCTTTACCGTGGCACTGGCAGGCACAACGGACATGCCTTCATTGACAGGAAGTCCAATGACTTTGGCAAAGGTATGAAGATCAAAGGTGAGAGGTTGGGGATGTGTGGAAAGGTTGAAGGTGATGTGTGAAGAGGTTTGATCAACTTCCGCGCTATACCAGAACTCCTTCAAATATTGGTGGTAGCATGTGGAGAGTACTCTGGTTATGGCTTCAAAAATGGTGGAGTTTTTAAGGAAGGAGAACAAAGGTTGGTAGAGTGAATTGGTGTGTTCCAAGAGAGCTACACAATTGTTTAAGGCAATTTTGCCATCGTGTATCCCAAAATCAACGTTCGAGGCGGCCAGGACGGTGAAAGCGGTGTTAGATGATGAAGACGCCATTGTTGAAGTGAGGAAGAAATGAAGGTTTTTGAGAAGATGAATAGTATGTGTGTGTGAAAGTTATGAGTAATGTGAGTTTTGAAAAGTGAGTCAAGGGTTTTGATAAAAGGGTTAGCCGTTTTACAATTAAAGCATTTAATGCAAAAAATTACCTTTTAGGAAAAGTGAGACCTCTTGACTCTTCATGTGATATTTCTATCCCTTGGAAAGCGGGAAAGTTGTTGACAATAAAGGTTAATCATTTGAATTAAATATGGGAATATATTAAGTCCCATTGGAATGTAACTACCTCGTTACATTCAATTCCCTTTAATGCCCAGAGACAGAGATCATAGATCATTTATCAGATTTGTTTACCAATATTGAGCATACCCAGCTCAGCAACCAACCTAGTAAAACTTGGCTCAGCCAGAGGTTTGGTGAATATATCAGCGAGCTGGTATTCAGTGGGTATAAAATGAAGCTCAATATCACCTTTTAAAATATGGTCTCTGATAAAGTGATACCTGATGTCAATATGCTTAGTTCTGGAATGAAGTACCAGATTATTTGAGATGGCTATAGCACTTGTGTTGTCACAGAATATGGGAACCTTTTCATAAATGATCCCATAATCATCCAACTGACTTTTCATCCAGAGAACTTGAGCACAACAATCAGCGGCCGCTACGTATTCAGCTTCAGCTGATGACATGGCCACAGAGTTTTGTTTCTTGGCGCTCCAGCATACCAACTTTCCTCCAAGGATTTGACAACTCCCAGAGGTGCTCTTTCTATCAAGGAAACACCCAGCATAGTCAGAGTCTGAGTAGGCTTTGAGGTCGAAGCCTGATCCATTAGGATACCAGAGACCCAATGTAGGAGATCCTTTTAAGTACCTGAAAATTCTTTTGACAGCTACAAGGTGGGATTCCTTGGGGTTAGCTTGGTACCTAGCACAGAGACATGTGGAAAATTGTATGTCTGGTCTGCTTGCTGTGAGGTACATTAGTGACCCAATCATGCCTCTATATAAGGTCTCATTAACAGAGACCCCTGAGTCATCAGCTCCCAAATTGTTGGGAGGAAGCATGGGGCATTTCACTGATGCACAATCAGACAGATCATACTTCTTGAGCAAATCCTTAACATATTTTTCTTGACAAATGGAAATTCCTTTTGAATTTTGTTTAATTTGAAAACCCAAGAAAAAAGTTAATTCCCCCATCATGCTCATTTCATATTTTTTGGTCATTAATTTGGCAAACTTTTTGCTCAATGTAATATTGGTTGAACCAAAAATTATATCATCCACATAAATCTGTACTAAAATGACATCACCCTTGGACCTATAAGTGAACAGGGTTTGATCAATGGTACCTCTGACAAATTTATTTTCAAGTAAGAATTTTGATAGGGTTTCATACCAGGCTCTAGGCGCTTGTTTCAGCCCATAGAGTGCTTTGTGAAGTCTGCAGACGTGATCAGAATACTCACTGCTTTCAAACCCTGGGGGTTGATAGACATATACTTCCTCTGCAAGCTTCCCATTGAGGAAAGCACTCTTCACATCCATCTGGTAGACAGTAAACCCCATATAAGCTGCAAAGGCTAGGAAGATTCTGATGGCTTCCAATCTGCCTACTGGTGCAAACGTTTCATCATAGTCAATCCCCTCAGATTGATTATATCCCAGCACCACAAGCCTAGCCTTATTTTTGACAATCATGCCAGCTTCATCCCTCTTGTTTCTGTAGACCCATTTAGTTCCAACCACTTGCTTCCCAGCTGGAGCTTTTACCATAGTCCACACCTTGTTCCTCTTGATCTGATTCAACTCATCTTGCATGGCAACAACCCACCATTCATCTAGAAGTGCAGCAGCCACATTCTTAGGTTCATCCTCAGAGAGAAAATCAGCGAAAAGGCATTCATTCGCTGAGGCGGTTTCCAGAGATCTCAATTTGCCTCTGGTGGTGACTCCCTCAGAGGGTTCACCAAGAATATTCACCAGAGATCTCAATTTGCCTCTGGTGGTGACTCCCTCAGAGGGTTCACCAAGAATATTCAACTTCTGGAGTGATGTCAGAGATTGAATGAGGATCAAATGCATGAACATAAGGGAAGTCCTTGTGACATCCCTTGGATGATTCCTTGGGATGTGAGAAATCATCCTCTGGATATGATTTAACGAAGTCAATGTCACATTCTTCTGAGTTGGTGTGGTTGATGACAGCATCTGCTTCATTGAAGGTGACATGGATGGATTCTTCTAATTCTTGTCTGCGGATGTTGAATACTCTGTAATCTCTAGAGGTGAGAGAGTAACCAACGAAGAATCCATCATCAGACTTTTCATCAAACTTTCCCAGGTGATCTCTGTAGTTGTGAATGAAAACAGGGCAACCAAAGACATGGAAGTAGCTTATGTCAGGGGCTCTCTTCCTATATACTTCATAAGAGGTCTTGCCATGTCTCTTCACAATAATGGATCTGTTTTGTGTATGACAAGCTGTGTTTACAGCTTCACCCCAAAATTGTTTAGGAAGTCTTGATTCGCTGAGCATTGTTCTAGCAGCCTCTATGAGGGTTTTGTTTCTTCTTTCAGCGACACCATTTTGTTCAGGGGTGCCTGGGTTAGATAAGTTATGTGATATTCCCTTTTCATCACAAAAGGCTTCCATGGCATGATTCTTGAATTCAGTGCCATTGTCACTTCTGATAGCCTTAACTCTGCAGTCATTGAGATTCTCTATTTCTCTGATGAAGGACATTATTCTTTCAGCAGCATCACTCTTTCTTTTGAGAAAGAATACCCATGTGAATCTGGAGAATTCATCTACAATGACTAGCGTATACTTGTTGTGATTAAGGGATTGAGGTTTTACGGGTCCAAATAAGTCCATGTGAAGGAGATGGAGGCACTTATTTATGGAGAATGATTGTTTATTCTTGAATGAGGCTCTGTGGTGATTCCCTTTCTCGCACGCTGAGCAGGGTCTGTCTTTGGTGAAGGTCAGAGAGGGAAGCCCAGCTACTAAATCATTCTTGGCCAGTTTGTTAATGTTTTTTAAGTTGAGATGGGAGAGTCTCTTATGCCATAGCCAATTTTCACTATCAGATGCTTTGGCATAGAGACAAGTGTTTGTCCCTTCTGGACAAGATGTCATGTCGATGACATACACATCCCTTCTCCTGGGTGCAATAAGAACAACATCATCATTTTGATTGAAGATTGTTCCTTGGGTCTTGGTGAACAGAACTTTGAAGCCAGCATCGTAGAGTTGACTAATGCTGATTAGGTTGTGCTTCAGTCCATTAACATAAGCGACCCTTGTGAAGGTTATTCCATTACAATCCACTGAGCCATAACCCTCAGTAGCCCCTGAGGAATCATCTCCAAAGACTACTTTAGGACCAGACTCCTTTTTATATCTATGTAGATATTGTTTAACCCCAGTCATGTGTCTGGAGCACCCGCTATCTAGATACCAAACAGATTTCTTTAGATATTCCTGCATAGATATAACAAAGCCAGATTAGTTTCTATGATGAACCCACTTTCCAGTGGGTCCATGCTGTCGCTGACCAGTGACATTGGTCCTTCTCTGGTTACCTCCCCCTCTTTGGTTGCAATCCCTGGGTTCATGACGCATGCTTCCACAGATGTCACATCCAACATAATGCTCGCACTCATCAGAGTGATGGTCGAAGAAGCCACAGTACTTGCAGGGGAGGTTAGGTATGTAACCCTGAGAGTTATCTCTAGGTTTAGGCTCAGCCTTTCTTGAGGGTCGATGAGGAGTTTTAGATCTCATTTGAGTTCTGGTTCTTTGAACTACAATAACCTCCTCATGCTCTCTAGATGAGTGTTCAGTGGACTCGCATGTGATACATTTTGGTTTCTTAGTGCAATCCTCAGATGAGTGATTCTTGAAACCGCAATGCTTGCAAGGTCTGAACAAAGCTCTCCCATTGGAGCTACTAGAACCTTCACCAAGAGAGTTAACAGATGGACTATTAACTCTGGGTTTGATTTGTTCTTTCAACCCTTTTACCTCTTCCATCAAGGTGAGGAGAAGTTTCTTGGTGGGTGAAAGCTCTTCAGAGGGAGGAGTGGGTTTGTTGGAGTCCTTAGACACAAAAACCTTTTTATTCGCTTTATCAGCGACTTTGAGAATTGAATTCCCAGGGGTTTTAGATGGAGGTTTTGGGCCAAGCAAGAAATCAGATGGGTTAGCACCAGCGAGTCTTGGTGGGGCTGGTATCTCTGATTCTTTGTTAGAGTTCTTCTCATCCACAGAGGTGGAAGAAGGAGAAGTAACATCTGAAGGGACAAATTTGACATTGGGAACAGGGATATGTTTTTTGTATCTACCCTTTCCCCCAATAGCCTGAACCACATCACCAGGTATGGATTCAGCGACTATTTCTTCCACTGTGGATTGAGCCAAATTCCATTTCTCAATGGTTTTTTTAAGTTCAGAATTTTCATCAGACAAAGACTCATTTTCAATGGATAATTTGCTCACTTCATTTTGAAGTTGATTAGCAAGATTCACAAATGGTTTAAGATTTGTTAATTCAGATTGGCAAAGATTTAACTCTGTTTTAAGACTATGAAATTTGTTTAACAGGTTTTTTCTTTGCTCTTCCACAAAGTGGAGGTCAACCAAGGTATAGTCACTGACATGGTCTCTATCAGGACCTTCAGCCATAGATAGCATTCTTTGTACCTTTTTCATGTTGATATCCACCCATTGACCAAATCTTGCTTCACTTTTACCCACAGCGGGTTCTTCATCAGAGACAACCATAAAGGCTCTGACGGTGGTGGTACCTTCATCCTCAGAAGTAAGAGGTTCATCATCCCAGTCGAATGAGGCTGCAATCAGACCTTTTTCAGTCTTCTTAACATCCTTTTTTTTGCTGCATCATCGGCTTTCTGATTGAGTTTTAGCAGCTCAGCTTTCAAGGCTTTGTATTTGACTTTGTAGTCCTTCTTCCCTTCTGAGTCAGAGAGAGAGGTTTGCTTGAAAGGTGAGGTGGAAAACTTCTTCTTGCTGTTGTTGTTCCTGGATGAAGGGAAGCTTGGAGAGGAGGTTTTGTTTGACCAGCAATCCTTTTGATAGTGACCAGTCTTTCCACAAGTGTAGCATGACACCTTGGATTTATCAACCTTTGTAGCTCCAACTCTACCAGATCTCTTATAGTACCTCTTTTGATCAGCTAAAAGAGCTCTGTCATGGAACTCAGCATGTAATTCATCAAGAAATTCTTTACTACTTCTGGTGTCCTCTTCAATGTCAGAGTCGTTGTCCTGAAAGGAATGGTTAGCAACAAGAGCTTTTGAACCAGTGATATTGGTGGTAAATCTGTCAGTCTCTGATTTGTAAATGGAGTCAATTAGCCATTCTTCATAGTTATATCTACCAAACAATTGGGCTAAAGTATCATTCTTTATAGCATTGTTAGCTCTTAAGGTCTGATTTAGGCTAAGCCATTTTCTAGGTAAGCTATTGACAAAAGTAGCATTAACCTCAGCCTTAGGTAGAACAACTCCATTGTTTCCTAAATCATTCAACAAAATCTTAAGCCTAGTATAAGTTTGTGCAACAGTTTCTGTTTCCAAAGCTTTAAAATCATTAAACTTAAGTCTAAGGGCTTGGATTTTGGTTTCTTTTTTTTCCTCTGGACCTTCATACCCTAGAACTAATTCAGTCCACATCTCCTTAGCAGAGTTGCATTTAATGATGGACTTCATAATGTTCTCGGGTAGGCAAGAGACTATGATACTTTTGAGTCTCTTGTCCTGGTTATCCAGACGTCTATCCGCTGGAGACCATTGCTTAACAGGTTTCTTAATGGGTCTCTCAGGGGTAGAGGAAACGGCCAGTGGTACATAGGGACCATTTTCTAAGATTTCTATCAAGAAGGGTTCTAAGCTAAATATATAAGAAATTCACTTTTGCAACTTGAGAAATCCTCTTCATCGAATGCTGGTACATTGGACACATGTGACCCCCCTCGAACATCAAGTAGTTGGGGAAGGTCATCATCATTATTACCAGTGCTTACAACTGGTGTAGGCATGGTAGTAGATGTGGTGGCCGGCATGATGGTCGAGGTGGTACCTAAACTGGTTTGACCAAAAGGTAGATGAGGTATAGTATCAGCCATATTAAGATCTTGATTTTAAAAACAAGAACGGTTTATGAAAAGTTTTATAAATCAAACCGCTCTGATACTAACTGAAAGTCCCTTAATATGACAATTGTTGATAAACTATAACCTTTGTAACCACGAAACACAATGAAATACTTTTCAAACACGTAATGCTTTATTAAGTATTATAAACAAAGTATTACAAAGTGCTATGAATACACTCGTTGAATGACAACAAGATATGAACCCTAGAAACAAGTAAACTAGATTCGAGACTCAAGTTTACAAGGGAACCAATGAGACGCTGGTAGACAGCTGGGGGCTCAGCGGTTCCAAGGTGAGAAAGAACTTAAATAAATTATCCAAGCACAAGGGTTGATTTAATTCTTCTTTCTCACTCCTATTTATAGTGTACGAGGTTGCTTCCTTAGTGGGAGTAGTTGATACGTGTCACCTTCTGAATGGAAGAGTACAACATATTAAATGCATGTCCAAATCGAGACATACCTTTAAACAACTTTAGGTGAACAGTTCTGCCAACTGTTCACCTTTTGTCCCACTAGATCGTATTAGGCTTTATCTTGAATCTCTTGTTTTGTCCCGCTCAAAACACTTGGTAGATTCTACCGCCTAAACTATAAAGGATTGGATAAGCTTTGCTTATCCCAGACTTCTAGGGTTCTTAAGTGATCTCTGAGTGTTGTCAACTCAAAGATCCTTGAACACCAGTACATTCCTTCAACATCCCAGCTATCCATAATCTCTGGTGAGTATGACTTCAGATTGTCTTCGACTTCTCTGACGTTGTCTTTGACTTGAATGTTCCTGGTGTGCCAGCTGAGGCTTTGCCTTCCACTAGTCTAGTCTCTGTCGCTGGTCCTCTCAGCGATCAGCAAACACTTAGTCTAATTAAGCAAATCTAGACTGGGCCATAGTTAAAACTTTCATTGGCCCAACATATTCGCATGATGAGTGGTTAACCCTATCGTATTCGATTGATTTTCTAGGGTTTTATATATTCTATTCGTTTGTTTAGGGTTTCTTTATTATGGATTTTTTATTGTTCCCTGGTGTTGGTATTTGCTTGTTTTCGCATAAATTTCGATCTACATAAGGTTTGGCTTGTGTAGATCTGCTAAAATACAAGACATACATGTGGTTTGTTTGTTGGTTATTGTTTTCTTAATGTGTAACAAGTACGAGAAGTGAGGGAGTGTGTGGGTTTGATATAACGTTATTATGTTCAAGGTATGGAACATGGTTTCTTGACTAAGAAGGGGGCGGGGGAAGGAGAAGTGTGAAGGAGAAAGAGAAAGGTTCAATTTATGGTGTTATGAAGGATCCTAGTGAGGTACCTTCTAATGACATGGATCTTGGTTCGATTAGTACTGGTGATACTGTCGTTAATGGGAATGAATATGAGATTTGTTCACATGAGGCTAATATGTAGCAAATGTAGAGTTCTACTCCAAATCCTAAGGTGGGTAAGTCTTTCACTAATCTATTTTCTATGGAATCAAATAGGAAATGACTTAACTTTATTACTTCGACAACACTTGCGGTAAATGAGGGTAAGGTGACGGTCCGCTAGAGGCTATCCAAACAACAAGTACATGGTTTGTTAATTTGGTGTATGGTTTTTTGGGAAAACGGATGTCATACCTTGTTGTAGCAAATTTTGGTAAGAATATTTGGAGTAAATTTGGATTTGTTAAATATATGCTTAAATCATCTACCGGGTTATTTTTCTTCCAATTGAACTTTATGGATGGTATGAATGATATGCTTGAAAGTGGTACTTTGTTAATTCAAAATAATTCAATCATCCTGAACAAATGGGATCCGGATATGAATCTGTTGAAATAGGATGTTGCAAATATTTCGATTTTGGGTGAAACTTCACGGTGTTCCTATGACGACATTTATGATGATAGACTTAACCTAATTTCTACAAACCTTGGTACTCCCTTGATGCTCGATTCTATATGGCTGAAATGTGTTTGAAATCATGAGGTTGGTCTAAGCTAGTTAGGCTAGAGTCAAGATTGAGTTGTGTTTGTTAAAAGATACAAGTGTGGTGGCTATGCTAAAATTCAAATGTCAATTACGACAGGTTCTATTTAAGCACTATTTATGTTGAATATGATTGAAAATCTCCTAGATGCTCAAGTTGTAAGATATTTGGCTATGTGCTTGAGGACTATCCTAAGATTATGAGATCTACTAGGTCAAAGAATGTGAACAAGCCTAAGCATGTAGCCACGAGTATAGACGTTGACCCTAAGGTGAATTTTAAACCGAATACTCAAGAATATCGAGTGATGGGAAAGACGAATACTACTTCAAGTGGTAGGAAAAAGCATGCTGATACGGGGCATGACAAAGAGGTTTGTTCAAGTAAAGAGGTTAGTTACTCAAATTCTTTTGATGCGCTTAATTCTCTATAAAATAATGATGATTTGGGGACGAATGATAGGATTTCTAAGTCAGTTGGTGTACGTGACCTGTCGTGTGAGTTTATGTCTGAGGATGGTTCTCCTCATCAGGATGCTAGTTATACCAAGATTATTGAGAAAATTAACAAGATTGAAAGAAAGATTGTCGAAGGACACATTACTCTTGTGGATAACCAAGAAAATCTAATTCCTAAGAAAAGGGATGATCTATCATGTGAGCTTAATTAAGAGGATGTAACTAAACCTGTAGATAATGACATGCCAAAATTTCTGGCTAATAAAACCTCTGATACGGGATATGATAATAGTCTGTGAGAACAATGGAAGGATTCTTACAAGAACATTGATGATTTTCAACCCATATGATGATGATATGTATGATGATCAAGATATTTCCGACAATGTCGAGACAATTGTTGATAATTTTGGAATTTGAGTCCGTGGACACAATAAATTTTAGCTATCAATATGTTCTATGACTTTGTATTTGTTTCTGGTGTTTCTTCATAATAGTTAGCTGTATGTAACGAATGAAAATGTAAAATTCACTTACATTTTTATACTTAATTTTATTTGAAATAATAAAACTTATCTAAAAACACCCGGGTTCAAAAAATAGCAAGTCACTAGCTCAAATCTATTTATGAGTTTTTCGTCACCTTAAAGTATATACATAATAAGACTCATGAAATTGTACGCATAGCATATATCGTCTCCCAATCAGTACATGTTAGATTCTCATACTAGCTTTTCTCTTAATTCGTTCTTTCAACTATAAAACGATATATATTATTTTCGTATCAATATTTCAGGACTTAAAAAGTACTAGTCAATCAAAGATGTTTGTAGAACTAAATTAACAACCTCCCATGTGAAAAAGGGATATTCGTTTAACATACGAGACGTTATGGGGGTGTTTGTTATTACGTTTATATTGAGATTATTTGATTATTTCGTTTTCAAAACGCAAATAAGCAGTTTTTGGTGTTTGGCAAAAAAAGTGAAATAATCAATTATCTGTGATATAAAGCTTTTAAAACGACGTTTTGTGGCTGGTACCCTTTCATTACTTTTTGGAAACACAGGTCCTTATTTTTCTTTGATTACTGTTTTGTTCTTCAATTATTTAGTACAGTGTGTTAAATTATGGTTTAATTTTGTCTTCATGTTTTCATGCATTTCAAGTTTTGTCTTTTTATGAAGTCTAATTTAGTAATTTTACTATTAAGTTTTTAAATAATATATTTTGCTAAACACATCAAACACATAATCAAATCCAAACACTACTTTTCAAAATCACATTTTTTAAACGCTGATTATTTGATTATTCATTTACAAAACGAATAATCTACTTTAAATAAGTAACGCCAAACACCCTCATAGTATGCAAGTAGGGCATCTAGATCGATGAGCCTCATATATAATAACATCAATATCAGCCAATCAATGACACCTACTGTACACCACTAGCTCTATTTCTGATATTCAGTTTGTGGTTTAAAATTTGGTTATTCCATACTGAATACGACACATAATATACATAAGAGTATATGGAAATTGATATATCTAACTAATTTGTGGAAGGAAAAAGATGTTCTAGAGTCATGGGAGATGCTTTTAAATATTATTCCAAAAATCAATGTTTTAAAATTCGATTCGATTTCATTGGTTGAGCTGTTCTCGTCGAAAAACATGACAAACTTAACCGGTTCTTTGAGGCTTGAAACCCTATATTGACCCGTCGAGTTTCATGTGACTCGTGTTAACCAGATTTCTCAAAATCGACCGCATTTGATATATCTTTTTATTTATGTTTAAGAAAATATATATGATAAGTTTGGATTGATCGATATTTGAAACTTTTATCAATCAATTGTGTGTTTGGTTATAAACTTATACTTAAAATCCAAAATGTTACAGTATACTTAGATGAGAACAAAGTTATATCAGCGGTCAAATCAGTCAATCAAATTGTAAAATTCGATTTTCAAGCATTGCTAAAAATAGTACAGTACATGAGAAGATGAAAATCCGATTTTCAATTATTGCTAAAAATAGTACTGACATGAGAAAATTTAAAAAGTTTCATATTAGAAATATACTCCTTTTGTCATAAAATTATTATCTAACACAATTTAATAGAAATACATTTATTATAACTTTTTTTCTCTTACTTTTAACATAACAATGATTTTATCCTTAGTTAGTTAAGCAAATCTTCGTTAAATTTTGTAATAACAATTAAAAAAAATGATAATATGATAAACTTCATTAAACTATCATACCTATTTTTAATAATGAACCATAAATTTAAGACAATATAAAATGAAAAGATGTACTAAAATTTTGAAATAGGAGTGTATATAATTAGATCTATAAGAACAATATAAACGAACCTAATTCGTATGTTTAAAAATAAACTTAATCATATGATTAAAATAAGTGGCAGAATGAAAAGCTGAGATAAGAAACAGAAAATATAAAATAGCGAAGCCCTGCATTTCACCAATCACAAAACGACACATAATCTTAGATTTATTTTTAAGTCTTGTTATTAGGTCCATCTATCAACACTCGATAGATAAATATATAATAAATGTTGAGATTAGTAATTAATAATGGTACATGCATTACCAATAAGATATGATTATGGGAAATAAAAAAAGTATTACAGAATCAAGGTGGTATATATAAAGGATCTACCAATTAGAAACAATGGCATCTAAATGTTGATACTTGGCATCTCTCTTTAGATCCTACCAATCCCACGGTTCTCCTTTTCTTTCCTCATTTCATCCGATATATATAGCTCTTCCTCTATCTTTATCTTCACAAACCAATCTCAATTCCCTTTAACTGATCCATAAAAATGAGTATGGGTGGCTTAACCGATTCCCCGATGGAGGCCGTTGCGATAATGAACTACTTGAGGGTGCAACATGGTGCATGGGCTTGGCTAGCAGCGTTTCTTACAACTACAGCAGCTGCTATTATTAGCATAGGCCGCCTTAGCAGCCGCCTCAGCCCGATTGTTAATATTATTAGTATTTCTAGTTCTCGTTCTTTGTCGCAGATGCCTCAGCAAACAACTGAGGTTGCTGAGGCAGATGCAAAGAAGAACGAGACGCCTTGTTCTTCAAATACTATCAACACCTTATCATCATCTATATTTGCCACTACTTTGTCATGTACCTTGGAGAAAACAGCAAGTGGCAAGTTCAGGCTGTACTATGCTCATGATGATAATATTAGTAACATATCTACATCCTCATCACATGAATTCATGGATTTGGATGATGACGATGATGATGATGATGATAAATTACCAGCTGCTGCAGCGCGTAGTTCAATTAACAGGTGCAGCTCTTGGTCAGCTTGTTCTAATCAAGTGCAACATCAATGGGATTTAGCCGCATTGAAGATGAAGAAAATGAACTTAGGGTTGTACAATCATCAGGATTTAGCTCGTTTAGACGGCAATGTAGTTCGCTTATGGAACTAAATCCACTCTAGCTAGCTAGCTCAGCTTGTAATAATATGTATGGCATGTACTAGCTAGTCGACTCGAGCATGTCTTAATGGACTACTTGAGGGCTTAAGGCATGTTGATTGATAGTCAGGACATGCACATCCTAGGATGGATTCACATGTATATTGTCCATGTCCTGTGGCTGTCTAGCTTCATTCATAGATTGATTTTCAAGTGTATATACATGGAATCAAATATTTTGATTTTGTTTACTTCTTACTTATTGTCATCAAGTGTTAATTACTTAAGTCCGAGCTAGCTAGAACTAAACAAGATTTTTGCTTTTCGGAACGACATATTAGTCTTGCAACATCTTAAGCAGGACTCAGATGGGGCGCGGAAATGTGTGCAATAGGTGAAGTCGCACATGACTTCCATTTAAGAAGGGTTACATATTCTATTAAATTTGCATACAAATATGTATAATATTAAACATGTATGAATCATATGTTGTTCAGGACCATCTAAAACAGCGAGACGGTCCTGACTTGAACCCTTTGATTGAATGAGGTTGCTTGGATTATGGTTTTCAGACCTAACTTAATTAATCATCAAATATGGTGGAAGAGTGTCAAAGTTTTTGCATCTGCCTTGATTAATTAAAATGATATCTCACCTTTAAGTCAAGCATTATTACTAATTCTCAAACCAAACTAACAACACTTAAATGATCATATAATATAACATAATACTTGCTAATTCATAGATTTAAGAATAATACAATATATAATATCTCAGGAAACAGTCTCCTTACCATCGGGTTTTCTCAAAGATAAAGGTATGATCATCTATGTACATCTCATTTCTCCCGTACCCTGGTAAGATTGGGTATCGTTGTTGTTGTTATACAGTATATATATAATACCTAAACGTAAGCGCAAAATTTCTAAAACCACGTACCAACCCCAACATCATCACGTATGTTCTTTAATACATTTCCTTGTCGACTATCCGTTTTTTCATACTACAAAAACATGCATTAAAAGAGAGCTTCTAACGTCAATTTTGACATCATCAATGACAAAATAAACAGTATAGGGTTACGTTGCAGACTTGAACGAGAAAGGGATACACGATGGCTGTTAGCAAGTCATATTGGCTAAGACGTCTTGTTAGAGGGATTGACGTGGCCACTTTATAATTACTTGAGCGAAACATAATAAAACACATTTGACGTGATCTAAAATATACTTCGTATACATTCAACTTGAGCATCGAGTGGTTTTCGACCTCTAATGACAAAATAAAAATAAAAAAACGTAATGTGGTACCGGGCGCCAACCAGAACATTGATGCATTGTTTTTGTTTTATTTGGTTCGTGATCCACAAACGTTTTTGTCAAACCAAATGTTGTTATATGGTTACACAATGGTTCTCGGACCACATCAAAATCAAAATGCCTAAATATATGGTTTTCGGACCACGAGATAAGGCCAGAAAAAGACATGGGCCATTAAGAAATACTAGCCGGGTACCCGCGCAATGCGGCGGCGGGTACCTGTGACTATATTTTGAGGCAAATGAATGAATTAAATATGATAAAAAAAAATCAGCACATTTAACAGGCTAAACTATATAAACATGTGTCACACACATTAGCAGCGCAACACCGCCAAAATAACCAACAAAAACAATTTAAACATAAGCAGACTACATATGTTGTGACGAAGATGTATATGTAGTAATTTCAGAATGCAGCAAAGGGTTGAGTTGTATGTTCGAGGGGTTTGAAACCAAAAACAACAGCCAAAACCGTCTTATGCATGCTTTAAAAAGGTTGCGCAATAGGCTTTTATAAGTTTGGTTGATATGGGCTGTTACAATAAGGGAGGACGGTTACAACCATGGTTTTAAAGAAATTTAATTTTTAAGGGTTGTTATTGACCCAACATTAGAAAAAACGTATACATTTACTACATAATAAACACTTTTAAATTATGATATATAATATTTAATTTTCTTAAATGTGTATGTATAACTCCCAGGATTTTGAATGACTTTTAAACATTCTATGCATAAACTTTCCAAAAGAAGAAATGTTTTAGTCTTAAAATTTTAAGACTACTAAATTTAGAAAATAGTCTAAATGTTTTATAAGGTATTAAGATATTGTGATTGGAGGAGATCAATTCAGGCTCATACATGAAAAGGATTCATGCATATACCAACGCCATTACAATTTACAAAGAATTTTTAGTTTTTAGAGTATATGGTACTCTAACCTAATGCTCAAGCCATCTTTGAAAATGTTACTTGATGGCACGGGCGGAGCTATGAAGTCATCGGGTGTACAAAATTTTATATAAATATCTATATAGTACATAATTTTGGTACTGGGTTCATTTTGAAAAAATAGAGATTTTTAGCAAATATAACTTTACGTAACAAAATTCCATCGGGTTCCCGTGCATCCCAGGAAACCCCCTAGCTCCGCCCCTGCTTGATGGCATGAGTTACACATGGCATCTCACGTTTTTAAGTTTCGAGTTACCACCGTAACATCAAATGATCCTTGAAAATGCTAGAAAACGCCAAGTGATGGCACGACAAGGGTACCGTGTGTTGTGTAATGGTATTATAGCGTTTTCGATTTTCGTTTTATTTTATTTTCGAAATGTTGTGATGTTATGGAAGTAGGGACGTTTTTGGCGTTATGGTAGGTTGTGATGTTATGAAAAAAATAATGACGTTGCACTAGTTTTACTCACGACACGAGCGGAACACATTTGGGTGCCTAAGAGCAGTGGTTTGGTTCTCTCACGTAGAGCCATGGCGCAGAACTCTCTGGGTTGGCGGCGTGGCTACCAGCCCACGGTGGATTTTTTTTTTTGAATGTAAGGGGTATATATCCTCTATAGCACAAAAAAATACCTTATGACGTCACAAATAATCACTCCTCCTGAAAAACTAGTGTTATAGCAATTCTGATGTCATAATTATTTTACTAACGTGACACCACTTTTTAGCTATGACATCAAACCTACAGCACCACTGTTCCTGCTGCTCTAATACTTTTAACATGAGACGTATACAATATATTTGCATCTAGACAGTTAATTGATATCAATCATGAGCAATATCACCAAACCTACACCAATTCATAAACTTGATGCATTAATGGCAATGAGGATTAAAGTTGTTCCATTTATTTCAATGTTTAAAAGTTAAAATAATTTTTTTTCCAAATACTTGGTATAACTTTTTAAACCATTTAAAATTTTTTTTACAAAACTTCTCCTAACAATAAAAAGCTTTGAATAAGCTTGCAATTGATGATTCGTCTACCTGCTCTCAAATGAAACGAGCAACAATTTAAAAAGTTACTTCTTCCGTTTTATAATAAGTGTTCATTTTCACTTTTCTGAGTCTTCTTCTATCAACTTTGACCATAAGTACCTTTATTTGTGTTATATAATATCGGATGAAAAATATATTTAATAAAGATAAATTTAAATCTCAATCTATACATATATTTTTTATCTAATATTATATAACAAAAATAAAAATATTTATAGTCAAATTTAAATGATAAAATCGAGAAAAGTCATATCTATTATCGGACGAAAGTAGCATTACATTAGAAGTCCACCAGATTTGGGCCCAATTAACAAAAACAAAACCAACAACATTCGGCCCAAACATAACCCTAACCTAAATGAGACCTTATATAAAGGCTCTAACCTTATCTTATAAAAACACGCCCCTCTTTCCTTAACAATATTAATAGTCAAATTTGAATAACTTTTGTGTTGATTTAACTAATTTAAATGAGTTATCCCTAACTAGTTACACCAATAATTTGGATATCTCAAATTTATATTGACAGTTGATGTTAAGACCCATTATCTTAGCTAAGTTTTTTTTTTTAATTCAGATATCTGAAATTTCGGATAACTAAGATATGGTTTTAACATACAACCGAAATTTTGTATATCTGAATTGAGAACACTTAAACTAATTGAAATTGATATTTCATCCACTTCATCGGCTATTGCATCATCGAACGCAGTCAACAGGTCAGTGGTGTGACACTCAACATCGCATACCTTGTAAACCGCCAGTCTCACCGAAGGAACCCCGCCTTTGACAACTGCGTCCGCAATGCCATCAAAATTTTCTCCTTTCACATAGGTATGCTGCAAACCCATGGAAGCTTCTTCTGAAGCTTCGTTGTAGGGACATTAATCTGTTTTGTTGATTTAACTAATTTAAATGAGTAATCAATAACTAGTTACACCAAAAATTTGGATATCTAAAATTTATATTAACAGTTTATGTTAGACCCATTATCTTAGCTAAGTTTGTTTAGATTCAGATATTTGAAATTTTGGATACATAAGATATGGGTCTAATATACAAATGAAATTTTGTATATGCGAATTGAGAACACTTAAACCAATTGAAATTGATATTACATCCACCACTACAAGAAAAAGGGGCAACACCCACAAAATTTTCCTAGGGAATCCGTTCGTAGGAAATTACCTACGGAATTTCTACAATTTTCCTAGGAACTATATGTACGACCATTAGTGATGGCTTTCTTAGTGATTTCCTAGCAATTTGTGACGGAATATTTACCCTAGCTAATCTGTCAGAATTTCCTTGCGTTTTCCTACGGATTTCCTGAAAATAATAATTACTAGGAAATCTCTAAGTGAATTATAACTATCGCATAGGGATTTCCTAGTGAATCGTCTAAAGAAGAAGTTAAGAATAATCAAAGTGAACAAAATGTATATTATACATATGCATATATATACTTAGATAACTATTTCGTCTAAAGAGGTAGCTTAGAATCGTAAGAAGTCAAAACAAGTTACATTACAAGAAAGGGGTGAACGGGCATTGTGAGGTCTTAAACCAACAAAGAAGTTGAGCATACAAATTAGATTACGAAATCAATAAACATTCAAACACACTACTACACAACAGGACAAATGCTACAAAAATTTGTAACGGAAGTTTTCCGTAACAAATTTGCAACGGGGTTGTAATTTAATATGTGACTTCATTTCATTGTTGTCGTACACCTTTGAAGCTTGATTCTTGAGAATTCCTTTATAGTTATTTTCACGGCTAGTGGAAATCGCATATATAAAGCTCAACTAAAAGTTGGTAAAGAAGATACAAACGAAATGGAAAAAGAATCAATAAAGGAAGAGATTGTTGGGCCAATGAAAGTTCTAAGTATGGACCAATCTAGATTTGATTTAAATTAGACTAAGTGTTATGAGTCGTTGTAGAGCCCGGCGACAAAGACTAGACCAACTGAAGGCAAAGCCTCAGATGGCACACCATAAACATTCACGTTAAAGATAACGTCAGAGAAGTCGAAGATTATTTGAAGTCATACTCACCAACTGTTATGGATAAGCTGGTATGTAAAAGGAATGTGCTGGTGTCCGAGGACCTCTGAGGTTGCAATACTCAGATGTCACTCCAGACCCTTTGAAGATCTAGCAAGCAGAGACTTGCCTTATCCTTTTATAGTTTAGGCGGGAGAATCTCTAAAGCATTTTGGGTGGGACAAAGTGAAGATTCAAGATGAGCATGAAGCTAAAGAGAACCAAAGAGAAGACTCGTTAATGAAGGCATTGTCGCGAATAAGGTTCAAGGATATGCGATCATTACTTGGTGTGCAGGAGTTACCCTCTACGACTAAGAAATTCAGGGGGTAATTGTTGGAGAATATAAGATTTTGGATGTGGCTAAGTGCGTGTTGCCAAAATCAGGAAGTCCTAGTTGGAGGGCAAGTCCAACTCGACCAATTTGTTAGTAATTATAATAGGTTTTATGTAATCCTAGTTATAGTATAGCGCGTCTTGGTTAGTCTATATATCTCATTGAAACGTATTGGAGTTTTAAGTAAGTTTCTTTAATATAATAAAACTGCATGTTTGGCAACAAACATGATAACCTCATATCCCTCCCCTTTTAATTTAGGCACGACCACAAGAACATATTATTTAATATCAATTTTTCACATGTACTTCAATCATCGCTCGTGCACAACTACTCATAGCTCATGGTTCGGTTCGGGTTGTAAAAAAAAACCATCTAAACTATCTAAACCGATTCAAACAAACAAAATCGAACCGGTTCAGTTTGGTTTGGCTCAGTTCACTTCAGTTTAGTTCTTGGTTTATGTTTCCTTAAAAACAATATTTAGTTCGGGTTTGAGCGGTTCGAATTTGATCTGATGCTTAGCCTATGTAATTGTATGTAGGGGTGGAAATCGGGTCGGGTCAACCAGGTTCTGGTAAATTCAAGTCAGGTCAAGACTCAAAAATCATACCTGAACCCGAGCCTAATTGAAACTCGGGCCACTCGGGTTCGGGTCAATTCGGGTCGGGTCAATTCGGTCGGGTCAACCCGAGTATAAGAAAAAAGTATGAAAATTCGCTTATTTAAGTAATAATAGAATGTAAAATGTGTTACTCTAGTTGGGTTGGTCGGGTCGGAGTCAAGGCGGGTCAAAGCTAAAAAATATAAACTCGAACCCGAGCCTAATTAGAACTCGGGTCAATTCGGATCAACCTGAATTGACCCGAATATGTTTTTGGACCCGAGTGACCCGACCCGAATAGGCTTATTCGTGTTCAGGTCGACTCGATTTTTTCGACTAATTGTAAGTGCTTAAAGTGAGAAATATTTTATGAAAAATAATGGTAAAACACAACAATTTTGTAATGATATTTGAAGTATTAAAATAGAAATTTGGAAGAGAATTTACAAATGTGAAAACATTTGAAAAAATCATCTTAGATGAAAAAAATGTTGTCTTTTATTTTCCCCCTCACATTTTACCGCTTGTATTATCTTTCCCGCTTACATTTTTTCACCAAATTTCAATTTTTATCCAAATAGAGATAAAGATAAAAAAAAAATCCAAATAGAGATAAGATATCTTATTTACTTTCCATCCACTCATTTCTCATCTAGATCTCTCTCTTTAGGTCACTCCTCCTCTCTCACAAGCTCACCACTTATCTCATGTCTTTCTCAATCTTAGGACGCCACTTCGCCTCTCGCCGATCACTGCTAAGCAACCACTAACGCCAACAGAAACACCACTCATCATCTTTGTTAGGTATATTTCCTATATAATTGTATTTATGTAGTTATGTATACTTAAGCTATTTTTTTTATTTAAGTAATTATGATTTGGGGTAAAATTATCTGTAGTTATGTATACTTAACCTTAGGACGCCACTTCACATGATTCTTATTGATTTAGTCATTCGAATAAGACTTAATGATTTATATGTTTGCATATTTTGTTTATGTTTTTGTAGATCGAAAAATTTAGAAGGCAAAACAAAAAATTCTTCAAAGAATTAGGACTTCTAGAAGAACATATTGAAGATTGTGATGGTTTGAGGCTAATCGACAAGCACTTGAAGGTATTCTTTCTTAAGATACATTGTTACATTTTCTAACTATATATTAATACTATGATTATATGTAGTTATCCTATAACTACGATTTTTAGGCTTTTAGCTGATTTTTCGATGTGTTATACATTTAAGGAAGGACATAATATGGGTAGCAAAAACCAGCTCTGTGCTTTTGCTTTATGCTTGACTATGATATTACTGGAATTGATGTATTTATAATAATTGTTTATTTCATCAATTATGTTTCAGGTACATCATGTCAAAGCAAAAATCATCTAGTGGTAAAAGTGGAGGTAAAGGCAAAGCTTCTAGTGCAGATGATCCTGAAGGCCGACCTCATATTATTCCTAGACATCAACCAGTAGCAAGGCCTCCTATTCGTCTTGTTGGTGTTGGTGCTGGTAGAGGTGTTGGTGTTGGTAGAGGTGGAAGTAGTAGTATTGTTGGTATTGACAGGTACACCGAGCACGCCAAGTGCCGGAAACTCAAGTGTTGCATCTTCGGAAGAGGTATGTAATATATTTGTTCTGTTGTGTTTATATGGTCACAACGAGGGATGTTATATGGTGCCAACAACCTACTAAATTTTTTAATGGCAATGGATTAATAGTTATTCTGATTTGTTAATGTATATGGCTGTTTTTCCAGATTTATGCATGTCACCAAAGCTGGGCGAAATTTATTACTTAAAAAAAATACATTTTGATAATCGGGTCTTATCGGTTGACTCGATAACCCAATAAAAATATTTTTGTAACCCGCAACCTGAGCTTTAAGCGACTAATAAGCATTTTGTTTAGATGTATACTTGTAGTTGGTTTTAATATGAAGACACAATCCCGTTTGGTCTAAGTTCAGATTTGCAAACATATAAAAGCTTGACCAAGCTATATGAACTTCTTTACAGATTTGCAAACATATAAAATCTTGAACAATTCTTTTATTTTAGTTTTATTATCTTATTTATAGTTTATTTTCAAACAACTTGTCGAATGTTGTAGGTTGAAAACCTGAAAGACCAACTAGCCGAGCAAGAGAAGGTGGCACAAGAACGAGAACGAGTTGCGAAAGAGTTGCAACATGCTGCTGAGGAGCGGGAAAGGATAGCGGAGCAACGGGTTAGGGAGTTAGAGGATCAAGTAAAAGACGTCGCAGAAATGCTTAGAACTCTAAAACCGCCACCCTCTTCACCTCCTAGTTAGTTGATTTAGTTATTTATTGGTATCATCGATCAAACTTATTTTGTTTCTGGAAAGTTTGAACCTTGTGTATCTTTTGTTAACATAACTAGAAACGGTCTCTATCGAGCTTTTATGGATATTGTTCTTTAAGCTTGGATGCAAGCGTATTATAATATTTTGTGTCTGAAATGTAGCTTCGTGATTTTATATTTTGTTGTTGGAAGTGCCTATGAAACGCTTATGCCTTTAGTAGGTATTCTGTAGGAAATAACAAGAAGTCGAACCGAAATTTCATAGGAAATTGCTAGGAAATCTGTAAGAGGGTTTCTTAAATCCGTCACTAATGATCCCTCAGAAATTTACGAATTCGCTAGGAAATTTGTGGCCATTCTAGAGACTGGGGTTGGATCAGTTGTGAAGGATTTGCTAGGGAAAAGATCCGTCAGAAAGGTATAAATTCCCTAGGAAAGCTTGGTCACTAAGGGTTTCCGAGCATGGTTTTCGTTAGGGATTTTTTCCCTCGGAAATTCCTCACTAAAAGCTTTTTGTGAAGGATTTCCTAGGGATTTGGCTATAGGAGCTGGTCGTTTTTCTTGTAGTGCACTCCATCGGCTATCGTGTCGTCAAAAACACTCAACATGTCAGTGGTGTGACACTCAACATCACACACCTTGTAAACCGACAGTCTCACTGAAGGAACCCCGCGTTTGGAAACTCCATCCACAATGCCGTAGAACTTTCCTCCTTTCACATAGTTACCGACTGCTATGGATGCCACATGAGTCCCATGCCCGGTATGGTCTCTAGCTGAGATGTTGTGGTCATTGGTGCTATAATAACGAGCTCATATGATTTTTCTACAGACTGAAACCATTTTAAACTATGTTAGGCCTAATGTGTAGGCTAGAAGACCATAAGTTGGTAAAATGTATATAAGCTTAAGTAATAATATAACATAGGCAGTTTGGGTATAGGTTATAGTAATTTCGGATAGCAAACCAAATGTACCTTAACTGCCATGATTTGGAGGGTTTTTCATGAACAATTCGTTTTTGGTTTTTGCGTATAAAAATCTTCCTTCAAGGGTCAACTATATCAACTTTTTCGGTGGTATGTGGAAACATCCATAGAACAAAATTTACTATAAATATTTTATAAGATATTTATAAGAAATATATTTTTCCTATTTAGAAAATATATGCTTAATAAAATATGTCTAACAGGTAATTTCAATCATTAATATACATAATGTTTCACAAGGAAAAAAATATACTTGTTGCAAGTGAAGTAAGAACCGACTTTGCATTCCCCCTTCCATTTCACAAGAATGGGACCAAATCTATCATCCTTGAAGCTTGGTGTTTCTAGCCATATCCAAATGTCAGTTACAACGATTTCTATGTCGCTCACAACACCAGGTTTCTGTGCTATTCCATCTGACAAGTGTATGTGGTCCATCAACCTTGTCGTTTGTGGATATAGCTTTAGAAAATAAAACACTGATTCAATCCCTAGGAAGTCATGTTGATGTGATTACCCATAAGTTCAGCAGTTAAATGCAATATATACTAATGGCAACGCATATTGTGATCCCTTTCAAACAAAACAAAGTGGCGGAAAAGGAGTTAGAAACTTTGACCAAGTTTGACTTTATATAAAAAATAGATTTTGACTTATTCTCTCTGTAATCTTTCAGCTACAGTCATTCATTCTACACACTTACTTCCCAAAAGATTTTGAATAGCGTTTTTTCTTCATTGAAATCTAGAATATGCATTTATCATATAAGCAAGACATGAAGTAACTTACTTTTCAGCTTCAACATTTCTGCTTCATTTAGGTATGTTGCAAACCCATGGAAGTTTATGGACAATAAATTTTTTTGTTGATTTAACTATTTTAAATGAGTTATAAATAATTATTACGCCAAAAGTTTTGATATCTGAATTTTATATTGACGTTTTATGTTAGACCCATTATCTTAGCTAATGTTTTTTTAGTCCAGATATCTGAAATTTCGGATGCCTAAGATATGGGTTTAATATACAACGGAAATTTTGTATATCTGAATTGAGAACACTTAAACCAATTGAAATTGATATAACATCCACTCTGTCGGCTATCGCGTAGTCGAACTCACTCTACAAGTTAGTGGCGTGGCACTCGACATTGCACACCTTGTAAACCGCTAGTCTCAACGAAGGAACCCCGCTTTTGGCAAGTCCGTCTGCAATGCCATAGAATTTGCTCCTTTCACATAGTTACCGGCTACTATGAGTCCCATGCCCGGAAATTTTGTACGCTACATGAGTCCCATGCCCGGTATTAGGGTTGAGCACGGCAGACCCAAAACCGAACCGGACCGAGCAATTTCGGTCCGGTCCTTGGTTCGGGGTTTTGGACGAATTCGGTCCTCGGTCCGGTTCGGTCATACCAAAATCTCGTCAAATATGTCTAATAGTACCGGATCGGACCGAGGACCGAACCGGACCGGACCAACCCGGACCGAACCGGACTATTTCGGTCTGGGGTTTTCGACCATTTCGGTCCTCGGTCTAGTCCCGGACCGATGCTTAGCCCTGCCGGTATGGTCTCTAGCTGAGATGCTACTGAGGTCATTGATGCTATAATACCGAGCTCCTATGATTTTTCTAAAGATTGAAACCATGTTAAACTATTTTAGGCCTCAGGTGTAGGCTAGAAGACCATAAGTTGGTAAAATGAATATAAGCTTGAGTAATAATATAACATGGGCTGTTTGGGTATAGGTTATTGCGTATAAAGTTCTTCCTTTAAAGGTCAACTATATCAAATTTTTCGGTGGTATGTAGAAATATCCATATAGCAAAATTTACTATAAATATTTTAATCATATATATAAGAAATATATTTTTCCTATTCAGAAAATTTATGTTTAATAAAATATGTATTAGAGGTAATTTTTATCTATGATATATATATTGTTTCACAAGGAAAAAAATACTTTGTAGAAACTAAAAGGGGGGGAGGTTGAATAGTTTCTCTCGGTTATGGTCCTAATTAAAAAAATTCAATTAGGTTTGTCCCAAAATTACATTTTACTTGAAAACTAGTTTCATAGTTCTTAGGTTCAATTCTAATACATTAACCAACTGGCTTAGCTCAGTTGGTCACCAAGGTTCCATTAAGTGCTTTCTTTGGGGAAGGTTTCTTAGAGGTCTTGGGTTCAAGACCTGTCAAGGGCTTTTCAGGTGAAGCGGATGACGAGTCTAACATAATTAAGCGAGGGTTCGAAGAAGACATTCTTCCGCTTGGATGTCATTGCACGACTTGACCCACTAACCACTAATATTTGTCGTTCTAAAAAAAATCTAATGCATTAACAATATCTAGTGACAATGAAATGCAAAGCAATAATAAAAATATAAGTAAAGAGTAAGGAAAGAAGCAACCTAGTGACACCAAGATTTATAGTGGTTCGGCAACGAAGCTCTATCCTCGTTCCTACTCCACTCCTCGAGTACACCCTACTCGAGATTTCCACTATTTCCACAAGCTCCCTTCTTGACGGAGAAAATCTTACAACGTCGCTTACATTATTTTCTAACACTAAGCTAAATGTCGAGACCTAATATTAGCTAGGACTAATCTACACACGTCGCCTACTTCATCATTTTCCGGCACAAGGTTAGTGTCGAGTTCTAATCGAAAGCTTGAACCAATCTTCGTCGCCCATCTTCTTTTCCGACATAAGGCTAGATGTCGAGTTCTAATCCAAAGCTAGAACCAATCTTCACAACTCTTCACTTTCAAGTTTAGTGAGAACTCACAAGACACATACACACATCACTTTATAGTTTAGTGAGAACTAACACACAAGACTTAATACGACTGAATAAGACATATCCAAGTATACACATGTAACTTGGATTCACACAAGACAAATACAAGTATACACATATACAATGGATTTACACAAGACTAATCCAAGTATTCACCAATACATGAGATTAACACAACACTAATCCAAGTATACACAAATACATTGGATCTACACAAGACACAAATAAAAAAGATGAACATGACTAAATATAAGGTAGGATGATCTTCATCAAGGATTCATCTTTAATCACATCACAAATGTGTGAGTGATCTTCTCTTTGGACAAGTAAAGATGAGGATCAAGAGGATAATCATAAGTAAACATACTTAACACATTAAGTAATCATTTAGTAATGATTAGGATATAGAAAAGAGAAAGGAGAAGGCAAGAATGTCCAAAACGGTTCTTGGAAAATGGAGATTTGATCAATTATTTATAGGAGACAAAAAACCAACGGCTCTCTGCATGCGGTTCTTTAATTGTCACTATGGTTCCTTATCAATAAAGAACTGCAGGCCTATTTGGGGAACCGCCCATGTAGAGTTCGCTCCTTTTTGTCTTTTAGTGGGGAAATGTTATTTTGAGGTACTTTTTACCTTCTAATGATATCCTATGGCATTTGGAATATGCCATATTCAAAATTTCATTTTCCATTTTAATAAAATATTTACGTAAAAATAAAGTTTATTAAAATCTTTTGTCACATTTGTCAAAATGTGAGTTTTGAGGTTAATCACTTACCATGATCACTAAACATGATTAAGATATGTTTGTGTAAGACTTAAATGATTATTACCTTGATGATAGTGTTTGTTGAATAATTCGTCTTACGATTGTCTTTGACGATAAATGTCTTTACACTTTGTCGTGATCAAAACTAAGAAATATTAGTTAACACTAAAAATGTTTTTAGGCGTCACTTGCATTAACATACTTGTTGCAAGTGAAATCAGAATCGCCTTTGCATTCTCCCTTCCATTTCATAGGAATGGGACCAAATCTATCATCCTTGATGCTTGGTGATTTTGTCCATATCCAATGTCAATTACACTGATTTCTATGTCGTTCACACCACCAGGTTCTTTGCTATTTCACCTGACATGTGTATGTAGTCCATCGACCTTGTCGTTTGTGGATAGAGCTTCCGAAAAAGAAACACTGATTTTAAGGATTGCAAAAGCGCCCGAAACCTATGGAGAAAATCGAAACCCGAACCGGTTGGGTCGGGTTTGGAGTCGGGTTGGCGGGTTTGGATACGGGTTCGGGTTTGTATGTTTTTTTTTCGAGGGTACGGGTTCTACTAATACCCTCCCCGTTTACCCGTATCCGAATCCGTACCCGTTTACCCGAATCCGTACCTGCTTTTGTTGCTATTTTATATAAGTTTAAATTTGTGTGAAATAGTAGACGAAGAATTTTGAACGAATTGATTGATCATATTAGTTACATTGTGTGTGTATTAACATGTTTGTGATCAAGTATATGTGGATCTTGTAATTTTAAATTAAAACTATGATTTATTCGATATATTAAATCGTGTGAATAATATTAAAAAGTTTTTTTTATCTTCTAAACACTTAAAAATATATTAGGGTATTTTGGTCGTTTTCGAATGGTTTTCCTTAACATTATACGCACAATAATGGCCAATGAAAATTTAATGGTGGATACCGATACCCGCGGGTAAGATCCGAAATCCCGATGGGTAATACTAATCGGGTACCCGTTGGGTGATGGAGCGAATACGGGTACGAATATTATAAACGGGTACGGGTACGGGTTCACTAAAACCCGAACCAAACCCGACCCGTTGCCATCCCTAACTGATTTAACCCATGGGAAGTCCTGATGATGTGTTTAACCAAAAGTTTAACAGTTAAATGCTATATATACTAATGGCAACGCATATTGTGTTCCCTTCTAAACAAAACAAAGTGGCAGAAAATAAGTTAGAAACTTTGACCAAGTTTGACTTTGTATAAAAAAAATAGATTTTGGCTTATTCTCTTTGTAATCTTTCAGTTGTAATCATTCATTCAACACACTTAATTCTCAAAAATTTTGTATCACATTTGTTCTTCATTGAAATCTAGAATAGGCATTTATCACATATGTAAGCAAGACATACAGTAACTTACTTTCCAACTTCTCCATTTTTGCTTAGTTTAGGTATGATTCAAACCAATGGAAGCTTCTTCCGAAGCTTCGTTGTAGGGACAATAATTTTTTTTGTTGATTTAACTAATTTAAATGAGTTATCCCTAACTAGTTACACCAAAAATTTGGATATCTAAAAATTATATTGACAGTTGAGGTTATACCCATTATCTTAGCTAAGTTTTTTTTAATTCCGATATCTGAAATTTCGGATAACTAAGATATGGTTTTAATATACAAACGAATTCTGTATATCTGAATTGAGAACACTTAAACCAATTGAAATTGATATTTCATCCACTCCATCGGCTATTTCGTCATTGAAAGCACTCAACAGGTCAGTGGTGTGACACTCAACATCGCATACCTTGTAAACCGCTAGTCTCACCGAAGGAACCCCGCCTTTGACAACTCCGTCCGTAATGCCATCGAAATTTTTTCCTTTCACATAGGTATGCTGCAAACCGAGAGAAGCTTCTTCCTAAGCTTCGTTGTAGGGTCAATAATCTTTTTTTGTTGATTTTAACAAATTTAAATGAGTAATCAATAACTTGTTACATCAAAAATTTGGATATCTAAAATTTATATTGACAGTTTATGCTAGACCCATTATCTTAGCTAAGTTTTTTAGATTCAGATATCTGAAATTTCAGAAACATAAGATATGGGTCTGATATATAACCGAAATTTTGTACATGCAAATTGAGAACACTTAAACCAATTGAAATTGATATTATATCCACTCCATCGGCTATCGCGTCGTTGAACACACTCAACAGGTCAGTGGTGTGACACTCAACGTCGCACACCTTGAAAACTGACAGTCTCACCAATGGAACCCCACCTTTGGAAACTCCATCCGCAATGCCATAGAACTTTGCTCTTTTCACATAGTTACCGGCTGCTATGGATGCCACATGAGTCCCATGCCCGGTATGGTCTCTAGCTGAGATGTTGTTGTGGTCATTGCTGCTATAATACCTTGCTCTTATGATTTTTTAAAGATTGAAACCATTTTAAACTATGTTAGGCCTCATGTCTAGGCTAGAAGACCATAAATTGGTAAAATGAATATAAGCTTGTGTAATAATATAACATCGGCAATTTGGGTATAGGTTATAGTAATTTCGGATAGCAAACCATGTACCCTAAATGCCATGTTTTGGAGGGTTTTTATTGAATAAGTAGTTTCTGGTTTTTGCGTATAAAATTCTTCCTTCAAGGGTCAACTATATCAACTTTTTAGATGGTATGTTGAAACATCCATAGAACAATATTTACTATAATTATTTTATAAGATATTTATTAGAAATATACTTTTCTTATTTAGAAAATATGTGTTTGATAAAATATGTGTTTGAAATTGATATACATAATGTTTCACAAGGAAAAACATATACTTGTTGCAAGTGAAGTAAGAACCGGCTTTGCGTTCTCCCTTCCATTTTGCAAGAATGGGACCAAATATATCATCCTTGAAGCTTGGTGTTTCTGGCCATATCCCAGTTTCAGTTACAACGATTTCTATGTCGCTCACAACACCAGGGTTCTGTGCTATTCCATTTGACAAGTGTATGTAGTCCATCGACCTTGTCGTTTGTTGATAGAGCTTTCGAAAAAGAAACACTTATTCAACCCTTAGGAAGTCCTGTTGATGTGTTTACCCATAAGTTCAGCAATTAAATGCAATATATACTAATGGCAACGCATATTGTGATCATTTCAAAACAAACAAAGTGGCGTAAAAGGAGTTAGAAACTTTGAGCAAGTTTGACTTTATATAAAAAAATAGATTTTGACTTATTCTCTCTATAATCTTTGAGCTGCGGTCATTCATTCTACACACTTACGTCTTAAATTGTTTGAATCACGTTTGTTCTTCATTGAAATCTAGAATATGCATTTATCATATAAGCAAGACATAAAGTAACCTACTTTTTAGCTTCTACATTTCTGCTTCGTTTAGGTATGTTGCAAACCCATGGAAGCTTCTTCCGAAGCTTCGTTGTATGGACAATAATTTTTGTTGTTGATTTAACTAATTTAGATGAGTTATATATAACTAGTTACACCAAAAATTTGGATATCTGAATTTTATATTGACAGTTTATGTTAGACTTATTATCTTAGCTAATGTTTTTTTAGTTCAGATATCTAAAATTTCAGATACCTAAGATATGGGTCTAATATACAACAGAAATTTTATATATCTGAATTGAGAACACTTAAACCAATTGATATTGACATTACATCCACTCTGTTGACTATCGTGTCGTCGAACGCGCTCAATAGGTCAGTGGTGTGATAGTCGACATCGCACACCTTGTAGACCGCTAGTCTCAACGAAGGAACCCCGCCTTTGGAAACTCCATCCGCAATGCCATAGAAATTTGCTCCTTTCACATAGTTACTGGCTACTATGGACGCCACATGAGTCGCATGCCCGATCTGGTCTCTAGCTGAGATGCTGCTGAGGTCATCGATGCTATAATACCGAGCTCCTATGATTGTTCTAAAGATTGAAACCATTTTAAACTATGTTAGGCCTCAGGTATAGGCTAGAAGACCATAAGTTGGTAAAATGAATATAAGCTTGCTGGATAATGTAACATGGGCAGTTTAGGTATAGGTCATAGTATTTTCAGTTAACAAACCAAACAAACCCTAAATGCCATGATTTAGAGGGTCTTTCATGAACAAATCGTTTCTGTTTTTTGCATATAAAGTTCATCCTTTAAAGGTCAACTATATCAACTTTTTCGGTGGTATGTGGAAACATCCATATAACAAAATTTACTATAAATATTTTATAAGATATTTAAAATAAATATATTTTTCCAGTTCAGAAAATATATGTTTAATAAAATATCTATAAGAGGTAATTTTCATCAATGATATATATAGTATTTCACAAGGAAAAAAATATATTTGTTACAATTGAAGTTAGAACCGCCTTTGCATTCGCCCTTCCATTTCGCAGGAATGGGATCAAATCTATGATCCTTGAAGCTTGGTGATTTTGGCTATCCCAGTGTCAGTTACACCTATTTCTATGTTGTTCGCAACACCAGGTTCCTTGCTATTTCATCTGACAAGTTTATGTAGTCCATTGACCTTGTCGTTTGTGCATGGAGCTTCCAGAAAAGAAATACTAATTTAACCCTTGGGAAGTCTTGTTGATGTGTTTAACAAAAAGTTCAGCAGTTAAATGCAATATGTACGAATGGCAACGCATATTGTGTTTCCTTTTAAACAAAACAAAGTGGCGGAAAATAAGTTAGAAACTTTGACCAAGTTTAACTTTGTGTAAAAAATAGATTTTGACTTATTATCCCTGTAATATTTCGGTTGTAATCATTCATTCAACACACTTAATTTCCAAATTTTTTGTATCACGTTTGTTCTTCATTAAAATTTAGAATAGGCATTTATCAAATGTATAAGTAAGACATAAAGTAACTTACTTTATAGCTTCTCCATTTCTGCTTTGTTTAGGTATGCTTCAAACCAATGGAAACTTCTTCCGAAGATTCATTGTAAGGACAATAATTTTTTTGTTGGTTTAACCAATTTAAATGAGTTATCCCTAACTAGTTACACCCAAATTTTGGATATCTGAATATTATATTGACAGTTGATGTTAGACACATTATCTTAGCTAAGTTTTTTTTAATTCAAATATTTGAAATTTCGGATAACTAAGATATTGTTCTAATATACAACCAAAATTCTGTATATCTGAACTGAGAACACTTAAAGCAATTGAAATTGATTTTCATCCACTCCATCGGCTATTGCGTCATCGAACGTACTCAACAGGTCAGTGGTGTGACACTCAACATCGCATACCTTGTAAACAGTCAGTCTCAACGGAGGAACCCCGCCTTTGACAACTCCATCCGCAATGCCGTAGAAATTTTCTCCTTTCACATAGTTACCAGCCACTATGGATGCCACATGAGTCCCAAGCCTAATATGGTCTCTAGATGAGATGCTTCTGAGGTCATCGATGCTATAATACCAAGCTCCTATATTTTCTAAAGATTGAAACCATTTTAAATTATGTTAGGCCTTAGGTTTATGCAAGGAGACCACAAGTGGGTAAAATGAATATAAGATTGAGTAATAATATAACATGGGCAGTTTGGGTATAGGTCATAGTAATTTCGGATAGCAAACCAAACGTACCCCAAATGCCATGATTTGAAGGGTTTTTCATTAAAAAATCGTTTCCTGTTTTTGCGTATAATGATCTTCCTTCAAGGTTCAACTATATCAACTTTTTCGATGGTATGTGGAAAGATCAATAGAACAAAATTTACAATAAATAATTAAAACATATTTATAAGAAATATATTTATCCTATTCTGAAAATATATATTTAATAATATATGTGTAATAGGTTGTTTTTATCAATGATACATAATGTTTCAAAAGGAAAAAAATATAATTACTTGTTGCAAGTGAAGTCAGAGCCGGCTTTGCATTCTCCCTTCCATTTCTTAGGAATGGGACCAAATCTACCGTCCTTAAATCTTGGTGATTTTGACGATATCCCAGTGTCAATGAAATTGACTTCTATGCCGCACACAACACCAGGGTTCTTTTCTATTCCATCTGACAAGTGTATGTAGTCCATCGACCTTGTCGTTTGTGGATAGAGCTTCCGAAAAGAAACACTTGTTCAAACCCTGGGAAGTCCTGTTGATGTGTTTAGCCAAAAGTTTAGCAGTTAAAAGCAACATATACGAATGGCAACGCATATTGTGTTCCATTCTAAACAAAACAAAGTGGCGGAAAAGCAGTTAGAAACTTTGACCAAGTTTGACTTTAAAAAATTGATTTTGACTTAATCTCTCTGTAATATTTTGGCTGTAATCATTCATTCTACACATTTATATCCCACATATTTTGTATCGTGTTTGTTCTTCATTTAAATATAGAATATGCATTTATCACATAAGTAAGACATAAATTAACTTACTTTTTAGCTTCTACATTTCTACTTCGTTTAGGTATGCTGCAAAGCCATGGAAGCTTATTGCGAAGCTTCGTTTTAGGGACAGTAATTTTTTTTAGTTGATTTAACTAATTTAAAATAGTTATCAATAACTAGTTACACCAAAAATTTGGATATCTAAAATTTATATTGACAGTTTATGTAAGAACCAGTATCTTAGCTAATTTTTTCTAAGTTCAGATATATGAAATTTCACATACCTAGGATATGGATCTAATATACAACCAAAATTTTGTATATCTGAAATGAGAACATTTAAACTAATTGAAATTGATATTGCATCCACTCCATCGGCTATCGCGTCGTCGAACGCACTCAACAGGTCAGTGGTGTGACACTCAATATCGTACACCTTGTAACCGCCAGTCTCACTGAAGGAACCCTGCTTTTGGCAACTCCGTCTTCAATGCCATCGAAATTTTCTCCTTTCACATAGTTACCGGCTACTATGGACGGCACATGATGCCCATGCCTGGTATGGTCTCTAACTGATATGCTGTTGAGCTCATCGATGCTATAATACTAAGCTCCTATGATGTTTCTAAAGATTGAAACTAATAACTGAAATTAACTTAGAAAAATTGTTCTTGATTCAATTCGAATTGACTATTGGTTAACGTACGAATCAGTCGTCTTTGGTGAAAAAGAAATATTTTTGGTCGTTGTTTAAAATTAAATTGCAAAACTTTAAAGTAAATGACAGGTAATTAAAGCTAAAACTGATTAAAAGGTAAATGGCGAGAAATTAAGACTTAAAAAGTAAATTAATTAAATGACGTAAAATTAAAGCTTGACGAAAAGTAAATTTGAAAACTTTAAATAAAAATGCAAACTTGAAAATTAAAATTAAAATAAAGTAAAACTATTAAAATAACACTTTAAGAAAAACGGCGAGAAAGAAATAAACTCGAAAAGAAAACAACTAAGTAAAATGAACAAAGGATTGCGATGGAGGCTATCGCAATATCAAAAGCTATCATAATATACAAAAGCTATCGCAATATACAGCTATCGCAATGTTCCACTATCGCATTGTCACTGCTATCGCAACTCTCCTCCCATCGCAATGTATAGCCTATCGCAATATGGCAAACGAAATTTGGGCAGCGTTCCGTCACAATATACCTTAAATTCTGTCGCAATCCACGATCTCAATGAGCGATCGTAATCCACGATCGGAATAAGGGTCTATCGCAATCTCGATCGCAATGTAGAAACCCTAAGGGTTTATGCGATCGCAATAAAGCTGTCGGAATGTGAAACCCTTGCAAGTTACGATGGAAAGAAAAGAAACAAAAGAAACAAATAAGCAAAGACCAAATAAGCACTTCTCTAATAAGCAATTACCAAAAACTTAATTAAAACAATAATAAGTAGAACTAAATAAGCACAAATTTAAAAACTTTCAAGACACAAAATAAGCAAACTTTATAAAATAAACTAAAAGATTAAACTTTTAAGAAAACTTAAAAGACAATAAGCTAGATACGAAATAAGCCAAAAAGCATAACGAGCTTAAAGCTTAAATCGTATAAAAACTTAGATAAGAATAAAAAGATAAACTTTTTAATCAAATAAACAATAAGATTAAGCAAAATGCATACTCAATCCGAATCAAGATCAAAATCAAAAACAAGAAAAGTAGAATAATATGGATAATGAAAAGCTTGATTAAAGGAAAAGATTCAACAATTAAAAGTAAAGATTAAAACCTACAAATTTAAGGTGCAAGACAAGGAATTTAAATGACAAGAAATTAAATGACATGAAAATAAAGGTGGAAGAACTATTTTGTCAAGATAGCCAACACCTCATAAATGAGGTGGGAGGTCTCTATTTATAGAGAGAAGGGGAGGAAGGGGTGTTGGTTGCTTCCTTCTTTCTTTCTTTTCGTCTCAACTCGATTTTAATTATTTGGCTTTCTCGACGTCGTCTCGGGATTTGTCGATATAAATTGAACTCGTCTTATAATTTTCTTCTTTAATTAGACTTGGTTCTTCGACTTCATTAAACTTCCGTCTTTAGACTTTTTCTTCGATAAATTTTCAGAATAGGCCTTGGACTTCCGTTCTTTTTTGCACTCTTGATCTTTTGACTTCGTCTTTTGCTTTTTTCTTCGATAAAAGCCCGTGAAACCCATGTTTTCTTCCCTTTTCACATTTTAGTCATAAATCACAACAAAAACACAAACCACACATAATTCCAACATTTACGACATAAAATACACGTTTTGGCTTGGTTATTATTATAATTAAATGGTAAAAGGATAAGTGTTTTTACACTTATTAAATCCCCTACACTTGACCATTGCAATGTCCTCACGCAATACATTAATTACAAAGCAAGTTTTACATTTTCCATCATAATCAATCCACCTTAGCCTTTATTAAACATAAGACAAGTAAAAAGAACAAAGACTTACCTTAGGGTTTTGGAATGTCATGAATGTTTATCACCCTCAAGTTTCACGTTCCCCATACCAAGCTTAAAAACGAGATCATTGTTATTATAAGTTAGCAAACTAACACAAACTCATGTGGCCCAGTTATTCACTTAGACTCCCTTATTCCTAGGTGTATCTCTTATATTTTATTTTTGTCTTAAATGATCACGAGAATGCATTGTTTGACTTATTTTGATAGTTTATTAGACTGAAAATAAAGTAGGACGATTTAATCAATAGTTAGCTAAAGGACAAAATCTTTTAAAACTGCTTCTCGGGACCTCATAAAGTTCATATCTTGGCATAACTCGCTTCACGATTTGAGACCTTTCTCGGACCGATATTTGGCATTGACTTCATACTTAAAATCTTGAGAGACGTTCATGAAATAATGGTCTTCTCTTCATAATAGGAATTTCTTCACTTGAACTTTTTGAGAGATTCTTCAATTTGGACCACGACTTCTTCATTTTTCTCCAATCTTTATTTGGGATTTTGATATATAACGATCCGCCTCCTTTTAGGACTTGTATCTATTTATCCTCATACCTTGCTAGGGTCTTTTGGATAGACTTCTCCATGATCTTTTGGGGAGTGTTTGCTTTTCGTCGTGTGTCTCGATCCTTCATATTGATTTTTGATAAATGATTCTTCACATCACTTTGGATCTTTAGCAACAAAATGTAGTCCTCATGCCTTGTTAGGGCCTTTTCGGACTCGCCAATCTTCGCATCCCGCTTCAATAAGTTATGCCTTGGCTATGAACTCTAATTAATACCGAACAACTTTTAAACGATCTTGTGCTAGAAGCTAAGTAACTTTTCAAATCGTACAACCTTATTTATTGCAATTAAATTTATTAGCAAGCGATGGGAGAAAAAGCTCATAATTAACTCACATAAATTCATGAAAGAATACCACACTTATAATTAACTCTATCATCTCTGGTTCTCCACAATTTAAAATCTCAAGGAATGAGACTCGTGGATGCTTAGCCTATTCAATCAAAGTTTTGGGTTTTCAAGTCATCTATAGGATCTTGCAACTTCTTAGACTTTTTCAAGTTTAGAATTCGCATTTTAAAGTTCCCTTGATAAACGACTTTCTAGGATCAATTATAGGAACTTGCGAAAGTTCTTGTTCTTAACCCATAAGAGTTAAGACTTTCGCGTTTTAAAGTTCTCTATATAAAAGCCTAGCAAAACTTGACTCAAACACGTTAAGGATACTAGCTAGAGTAAACTTAGATAAGTAAACTTGGGTTGAGTCAAAAGATTTACAACGTTTGAAAATAAAAACTACTTTATTAAAATTTATTCTAGCAAAGAAAGTAAATAACGATAACAAAGGGAAATACTACTATACTACTAGGCCAAAATAGATTAAAATTTTTGAAAAATGTCGAAAAATCAAATTTCCTGTTAAAATGAGGGCAAATACAAGGAAAAGCCCACTTAACTTCGATAGAAGGCCCCCTACACTTAATATAAACATTGTCCTCAATATTTAAACATGTGGAAGTAACCTCCTCTACACTTAGGACATTGTGCACTTTGTTTAAATCTTGCTAAGGAAAGGACAACTAAAGTGATTCCTATTTTGATATTGAAGAATATAAAATAGTGAATCAAAAGAGTTTAGGATAGAACCGGGAAGACAGGTACACGGAATCACGGGTCGTCAAAAGTCATCAAGAATGTATCTTTAAAAGCTCGAATCCCTGCACATGATAAGAAAGAAAAGAACAAATACATACTAGGGTCTCCCCCTACACTTATTATAAAAACAAAAGAAAAAGGATAGATATTGCGGGTTGCCTCCCGAGAAGCGCTTGTTTTTGTTTACCGAGTCGTGAGCCTGACTCGACCTTGATTATCATGGTAAGAAGCTTGAAGAACATCCACCGGGATCAAATACATGGTTTTCGTCCATCAAATAGTACAACCTTAAGGCGAACAAGGCAAGCCAAAGAAGAGTAGGAAAGGTTCCCATAAGCAAAGATGGAGCACGGTGGTAGAAAGTAGGATGAAGTGTAAGCATATTTCCATAAGTTCCAAAAATCTTTCCTTTTATTTCATCAGATGGATACTGAGATGGCTTAAAAAGTACAATATCGGGATCGAACACCTTTTCCTTTAGGGGAAAATAAGACTCGGGCTCAGTAGACCTTGAAGAGGATCCGCTCATAAATCTCAAAATCTCATCCTCAGAAGGGGGATAAAGAGGTGTCAAGACATAGGTACTACGGATATTGGTGTCTTCCGGCTTCTTCTCCATTAAAACGGGTTTCTTCATATCTGAAGGAGGATAAAGACCATAATCAAAGTCCAAAGGAGGAGAATCATTCTCATTGGGGAAGTAAGTATTGAGAAAAGTAGCAAAGTCTTCCTCAAATGAGTAGTCATCCAAAGTAGGATCAAGCATTGTTGGTGGAGGATCTTCATCAAAAGTAGGAACAAGGTCCTCATGTGAAGAATCACTCGAAAGAGTATCGACATCATCAAAGTCATCATAAGTTGGCATGTCTTTATACTCAGAACTAAGTAAAATCATCAAAATCATCCATATCAGAACTAGAATTATCATCATAGTCATCATAGGTTGGTGGAGACTCATAAATTGGCGGGGGATCTAAATTGGAGAGAGAATCATCCACATCATCTTGGAAAAGTGGATTATCATAGCAAGAATCGAAAAGAGGATTGTTGTAGACGACAAAATCATCAAGCACATTAATCATATTCACTGATTCTCTTCCATTAGATTTTTTTGTGATCTTCCCCATTTTAAACACTTGTGCATCATTCCCGACACTTAAGATGAGTTCACCTTCAGCAACATCGAATAAAGCTTTTCCGGTTCTCAAGAATGGCCGTCCAAGTATTAACGGAATACGAGGGTCCGTTTCATAATCAACAACAACAAAGTCGACCGGAAAAGTGAAGGTACCGACTTTAATAAACACATCTTCGACAATACCAACGGGGTAAGCGAGAGTGCGATTTGCTAGCTCAAGAGTCATCTTTGTTGGTGTAAGGTCGGGTAATGATAACTTTTTCCAAACACTTAAATGCATCAAATTTATACTTGCCCCGAGATCGGCTAAGGCAGTGAATTCTTCGGTTTGGTTAAAAGTACATGGTAAAACAAAGCGACCGGGATCTCCAAGTTTTTCCGGAAGTTCTTTAAGAAGGACTGCATAACAATTTTCATTCAATCGAGTATTAACAAACTCGGCCATCTTCTCCTTCTTATTAAGCAATTCCTTGAATGCTTTCATAAATTTTGGCATTTGGACAAGTGCTTCAACGAGGCTAATGTTGAAATTCATTTGAGAGATTATCTTCATAAAAGAAGTGACTTGAGCATCCTCTTTAGTGAGCAGTTTTCACTTGTCTAACCGAGACGGATAAGGGATATTGGGTTTAGGTGGTCTAGGTGTAGCAGGTAAAGGTTGAGATGTTGAAGGTTTACAAGTGGGAGGTGGGGTTGGGGAAGGGTGTTTCTTGGGTACTTCTGCTTGTAGAGGTGGAGACGGTAACGGAGAACTAATACTAGGCGTGGAAGTAGGTGGGATAAATGGTGGTGGAGGAGGTGTAGATGGAGTAACTGGGGGAGGGATAGATGGTTCTACTAAAGTTGCTCCACTGCGTGTAGCAATAGCACTCACATTCGCTCTTGGGTTGGTGACGGTATTTGAAGGAAGAGAGCCCGAAGTAGAGGGTTAAGTACTTGGGAAGAAACTAGCCAGCATATACTTCAAATCATTTGTTTGATTTCTAAAATAGGTTTGCATATCATGTCGAAGCTCGGTTCTAATATCATTCCCTTGATTAGTGATATCTCCTTTAAAGTTGATGATTTGGCTTTGAAGATTCTTAACTAGCTCTCCTTGGGTCCTCATGAAAGTTTCAACATCTTGATTATAAGTCGTGGGTGGAGTGATGGGTGGTGCTTGTTGAGCAGGTGGGTGATAAGGATTAGAAGCTCAAGGTGGGTTTGGATTGCTTCTATTGTAGTTGTTGGGGTTGTGGTTTTGAGGAGAAAAACCGGGTGAAATAAAGTTGTTAGAACGATAACTTAGCAAGTTACGATCACCTTGAGGTCGGGCTTGATAGCTGTCCATTGAATAGTTACCATGAGCTGCATACACGTTTTCCGGATTGTCATGAGTAGAATGACAATCAATGTATGAATGAGGACCGCCGCAGATCTCACAAGAAAGTGATACAGCTTTAACTTGTTGTTGTTGATTTGTAGCCAAGAGTTGGATACTTTTGTTAATTTCGGCCATCATGCGGGTGAATTCGGTCATCTCGGTGTGTGATAAGGTAGAAGAAACATTGACTCTCGGGTTATTCCTTGAAGATGCGGATGAATCCCAATTTTTGTGATGAGTAGTCATGTTCTCGATAAGCTCTCTACACTCCTCGGGTCTTCTTTTCATAAATGTGCCACCAGCGGTTGCATTAATCGTATCACGATCAAGAAAAGTAAAAAAACCGTTGTAGAAAGTATCAATTAAGGTGACGGGGAGCATGTTGTGGTTAGGACAATGGTCGATCAAAACATTATACCGTTCCTAAGCATCGAAAAGTGATTCATCAGGTTCTTGTGTGAAACCACTGATTTTATTCCGAAGGCTCGTGACCATGGATGGTGGAAAGTAGCGCGACAAAAATCGTTGAGTCATCTCGTCCCAAGTATGAATTGAATTCTTCGGAAGACGCTCAAACCATTTTTCGGCATGGTGGGATAAGGTGTGTGGAAATAGATGAAGGCGAAGAAAATCCATAGTAACACCGGGCAACTTCATGCTTTGAGTAACGGTAATGAATTTGTCGAGATGTTTGTTGGCATCATCATCCGGCAGTCCTCGAACTGGACAAGTGTTTTGAACTTGTTGGATCATGTAATGCTTCAACGAAAACTCTGGAGCCGTGATTTGCATCGGCGCAATCGGTCCTCCGCGTCCATTCATTGTTGGTTGACAAAGCTCCTCCATCGTTCGAAGGTCTGGTTGAGGGCCATTGTTGTTATTATTCATGTTGGGGTGAGGTGGATTATTATTATTGTGCACACCAGCCATATCTAAGTCTTCAAGAGTCTCGGGCTCAGAATAAGACGAAGATCTAGTACGCATACACCTACAAAAGGAAAAGAAAAAGATACCAAAGAAATAGAGAATATATATGTACTTGGAAAAATAAAATCTTTTTGGTGTAAAACTTTTGAAAAAGAACTACTTTTTATGAGTTTTTTTTAATGTTTTTTGAATTTTTTGAACTTTTTTAATTTTTATGGATTTTTAAAAATTTTTAAGCAAGAAAAATAACGTTCACGAGTGAACGGATCCCAAAATCCAACGCGTCTCTCACAGAAAACCGTTAATCTTCACGAAAAGAGCCGGCAGCGGCGCCATTTTAATAACTGAAATTTACTTAGAAAAATTGTTCTTGATTCTATTCGAATTGACTATTGGTTAACGTGCGACTCAGTCGTCTTTGGTGAAAAAGAAATATTTTTGGTCGTTGTTTAAAATTAAATTGCAAAACTTTAAAGTAAATGACATGTAATTAAAGCTAAAACTGATTAAAAGGTAAATGGCGAGAAATTAAGACATAAAAAGTAAATTAATTAAATGACGTAAAATTAAAGCTTGACGAAAAGTAAATTTGAAAACTTTAAATAAAAATGCAAACTTGAAAATTAAAATTAAAGTAAAGTAAAACTATTAAAATAACACTTTAAGAAAAATGGCGGGAAAGAAATAAACTCGAAAAGAAAACAACTAAGTAAAATGAACAAAGGATTGCGATGGAGGCTATCGCAATATCAAAAGCTATCGTAATATACAAAAGCTATCGCAATATACAGCTATCGCAATGTTACACTATCGCAATGTCACTGCTATCGCAATGCTCCTCCCATCGCAATGTATAGCCTATCGCAATATGGCAAACGAAATTTGGGCAGCGTTCCGTCGCAATATACCTTAAATTCCGTCGCAATCCACGATCGCAATCCACGATCGGAATAAGGGTCTATCGCAATCTCGATCGTAATGTAGAAACCCTAAGGGTTTTTGCGATCGCAATAAAGCTGTCGGAATGTGAAACCCTCGCAAGTTACGATGGAAAGAAAAGAAACAAAAGAAACAAATAAGCAAAGACCAAATAAGCACTTCTCTAATAAGCAATTACCAAAAACTTAATTAAAACAATAATAAGTAGAACTAAATAAGCACAAATTTAAAAACTTTCAAGACACAAAATAAGCAAACTTTATAAAATAAACTAAAAGATTAAACTTTTAAGAAAACTTAAAAGACAATATGCTAGACACGAAATAAGCCAAAAAACATAACGAGCTTAAAGCTTAAATCGTATAAAAACTTAGATAGGAATAAAAAGATAAACTTTTTAATCAAGTAAACAATAAGATTAAGCAAAATGCATACTCAATCCGAATCAAGATCAAAATCAAAAACAAGAAAAGTAGAATAAGATGGATAATGAAAAGCTTGATTAAAGGAAAAGATTCAACAATTAAAAGTAAAGATTAAAACTTACAAATTTAAGGTGCACGACAAGGAATTTAAATGACAAGAAATTAAATGACATGAAAATAAAGGTGGAAGAACTATTTTGTCAAGAAAGCCAACACCTCATAAATGAGGTGGGAGGTCTCTATTTATAGGGAGAAGGGGAGGAAGGGGTGTTGGTTGCTTCCTTCTTTCTTTCTTTTCGTCTCGACTCGATTTTAATTCTTTGTCTTTCTCGACGTCGTCTCGGGATTTGTCGATATAAATGGAACTCGTCTTATAATTTTATTCTTTAATTAGACTTGGTTTTTCGACTTCATTAAACTTCCGTCTTTAGACTTTTTCTTTGATAAATTTTCAGAATAGGCCTTGGACTTCCGTTCTTTTTTGCACTCTTGATCTTTTGACTTCGTCTTTTGCTGTTTTCTTCGCTAAAAGCCCGTGAAAGCCCGTCTTTTCTTCTTTTTTCACATTTTAATCCTAAATCACAACAAAAACACAAACCACGCATAATTCCGACATTTACGACATAAAATACACGTTTTGGCTTGGTTATTATTATAATTAAGTGGTAAAAGGATAAGTGTTTTCACACTTTTTAAAAACCGTTTTAAACTATGTTAGGCCACAAGTGTAGGCTAGAAGACCATAAGTTGGTATAATGAATATAAGCTTAAGTCATAATATAACATGGGGCAGTTTGGGTATAGGTCAGAGTAATTTCGGATAGCAAACCAAACCTACCCTGAATGCCATGATTTGGAGGGTTTATAATAAACAAATCGTTTCTGGTTTTTGTGTATAATGTTCTTCCTTCAAGGGTCAACCATATCAACTTTTTCTATGGTATGTGGAAACATCCACAGAACAAAATTTACTATAAATATTTTATAAGATATTTATAAGAAATACATTTTTCCTATTCAGAAAATATATGTTTAATAAAATATGTATAACAAGTAATTTTTAACAATGATATACATTATGTTTCACAAGAAAAAAAATATACTTACTTGTTGCAAGTGAAGTTAGAACCTCTTTTGCATTCTCCCTTCCATTTCACACGAATGGGACCAAATTTGTCATCGTTGAAGCTTGGTGATTTTGGCCATATCCCAATGTTAATTACACTGATTTCTATGTCGCTCACAACACGAGGGTTCTTTTCTATTCCATCTGACAAATGTATGTAGTCCATCGACCTTGTCGTTTGTGGATAGAGCTTCCAGAAAAGAAACACTGATGAAACCCCTTGGAAGTCCTCTTGATGTTATTTATCCAAAAGTTCAGCATTTAAATGCAAAATAACCTAGTCCAAAGACTAAAACACTGATTAGTGACTAAAATAGAATTCCACATATTTAATAAAATTTAATCAGTAATGATTAAATTAGTCACCATAGAACTTTATTACGATTAGATGATTAGTGGCAAAAAAACACTAATCATTGCTTAAATTTGAATAATTTAAAATCAATAAAGACTGGTCAAAACAAGAGTTGGAGGTGGTGCCTACAAAATTGTTAGGAACATTTTTTCCTTTTAAATTTTGACTAGTTTTTTCTTCCCAAAATCATTTGTATACTCAATAGTTTTAAAGCTCCTAATAGCATGCCCATTTTACCCACAATTTTCACACACCAACTCAGAATTCTCATTGGATCTAAATGTGTTAGGTTTGATAATAATATTGGGTCTAGGGGTATTACTTGTATTAGGTCTAAAGTTACCAGAGTTAAAGCTCTAGTTTCTTTGAAAATTGTTTCTAGCAGGCCCATTAGATAAGAAAGCAGATGCCTGAGTCCGCTGAGAGGTCCCAGACACATTTATAGAAGCGACTTTGTGAGATTCCTCACTAGATATTATGGCATAAGCACCTTTAATAGGGATGAGCACGGTACCGGTCCCGTACCAAATTAGTGATACCGGTTTTTTTTCGAGCATAAACTAGTGGTACCGGTACCATACCAAACGGGATTCAGATATCTGTACCGGGAAATCAGGCTTTTCTCGTTTTTTTTATAATTTTCCGATTTGTACCGGCCCCGTACCGAATTAGTGGTACAAAATTTTTCTCTCTCTTATTTGATAGTCTCAGTAACGTACTGAACGAGATTCGGGTACTGGGAATTGGTACGGTTCCGTTTTGATTTCGAGATTTTGATCCAAGTGCTCATCCTTAACCTTTAACATTTGGAAAAATCTCTCTAGAGAGAATAGAGCTTATAAGCCATATAAGAGTCATCATGACCCATCAAAAATTGCATTAACTTCAACAACTTGTTATGATTCTGAAATTCATTTGTAGTAGTGCACATACAGTTAGGCAACTCAACCATAGCATCATATTGCTTCCACATAGCATTCAATCCATTATAATAATAAGATAAATTAGAACCATTTTGCTTCAAAGTATTTATCTTATGGTGAAGATTAATTATAACAGACCCATCAACTTTATGATAAGTTTCTCTCAAATCATTCCAAACTTGTTTAACCTTTTTTTATAAATTTTGTCCAAGAAAAAATTCTTGAGATATAGAGTTAAGAATCCAACCCAACACCACAACATTGACCATGTCCTATTGTTTTCCCAAAATATCATCAGTAATGGACCTTTTACAGGTTCTATCAATAAAGTCAGTTTTGTTTTTTCCCCTCTAAAGCAAGTAACATAGCATTAGACCAAACTTGGTAATTTTCAGTCCCTTTAAGTTTTACAGATATAACAGTTAAGGTGGCAAAGTCATTTGGGGTGAATATGTAAAGAGTCACTGATATCAAGTTTACTAATCAAGGTCACTGAATCACCCCCAATATGTTTAGTGTCCGAGTCATCGTGTACAGACACGGTGAAGCTCAAAAGTAAGCACAAACACTAGAAATAAACAACTTAATTAGTGCCAACAAAGTTCCCAAGCTTCCAAACCGCTTAAGGGTAGTAAGTAAAGGGCAAGGCAAAGATTAATAGTCCAGATAGGCAACAGTAAAAAGAGAGAAAAAAACACCATAGATAATCAAATAAGGCACAACAATATGAGAGAGAGAGAGAGAGAGAGAGAGAGAGAGAGAGAGAGAGAGAGAGAGAGAGAGAGAGAGAGAGAGAGAGAGAGAGAGAGAGAGAGAGAGAGAGAGAGAGAGAGAGAGAGAGAGAGAGTGAGTGAGAGAGAGAGAGAGAGATAGAGAGAGAGAGAGAGAGAGAGAGAGAAGTTCCCAAGCTTCCAAGCCACTTAAGGGTAGTAGGTCAAGGGCAAGGCAAATAATAAGAGTCAAGATAGGCAACAATAAAAAGAGATAAAATAAACAAACACCACAGATAATAAAATAAGGCACAACAATATATATATATATATATATATATATATATATATATATATATATATATATATATATATATATATATATATATATATATATATATATATATATATATATATATATATATATATATATATATATATATATATATATATATATATATATATATATATATATATATATATATATATATATATATATATATATATATATATATAGAGAGAGAGAGAGAGAGAGAGAGAGAGAGAGAGAGAGAGAGAGAGAGAGAGAGAGAGATAGAGAGAGAGAGAGAGAGAGAGGGAGAGAGAGAGAGAGAGAGAAAAGAGGTGTTACATTGAATGCAACACAACACAGTCGATCTATTTCTCCTAAATTCACCTAGTCTAGGATGAAATAGATCCACCAGAGAGAGAGAGAAGAGGTGTTACATTGAACGCAACGCAATATAATCGATCTGTTTCTCCTAAATTCACTTAGTCTAGGATGAAATAGATCCGCCAAAACCAACCCCTAATTTATAAAACTTAGGGAAACCCAATAAATCTAACAGAATTATACAATAGATCTTATAAATCAACCACATATACCAAACCAAAGTTAGGAAACAAGATATTATCGAAACCTTAAAAAAATTTAGAAACCCTAAATTTTTTTTTCAACAAATATAAAGAAGATATGTATAAAACTTATAGATCTGACTATCTCAATAGCAGATCTTCCCAGAAAGATGTCAATTTCAACCCCCCTAAATTTTAAGAAATCCTAATTTTTTTTTGATGATTTCAAAGCAACCAGGCTTTGATACGATGTAGAAAAACACGATACAACAGTTAACTACAAAATCAAAAAGAAAAGATCACTACATGTACAATGGTATGATCCTATTATCTAACTTGTTAATATTTTTACAAAATTGATATAGGTTACATGGTTTAAACAATAGAGAGTATTTAACAAAAAATACACAGATGAAAGAAACCCAGATAAGTTTGTGTGTGTGTGACTGCGAAGCCTATAAGTACAACAAATATCCGTTGCAATTTAGTCCCTTAGCTATTTGCAAGGCAAGTCCCCGTCGTCTCTTTCAGTTTAAGGAGATATCATATGTGTTCGGCATAATTGCTACATTTAGTCCTTGTGCTTCTAGAGTTAGTCCAAAGCAAACCAAAGGGACTACTACTGAAACATAAATCATCACAATAAGTCCTTGAAAGTTAACAAGGATGTCTGATTAGGTCTTTAATTTTAACAAAATGACTTAACTAATGAAGTGTTAAGCGACGGACATAGGATTTTCTATCGGGTGTTGCACAAAATAAGTTGACTTAATTAAAGTTACATAGTAACCAACTGGCTTAGCTCAGTTGGTCACCAAGGTTCAATTAAGTGGTTTTTTTGGGAGAGGTTTTCTGGAGAGGTTTTGAGTTCAAGTCCAGATTTGGGTCCAATCAATATACTCTAACACCAACAACAACATTCGGCCCAAACATAAAAACCTAAATCTTAACCTAAATGAGACCTTATATAAAGGCTCTAACCCTATCTTCAAAAACAACACGCCTCCCTTTCTAAAACAAGATCTACACCTACTTTTCCAAACACACACAAAAACCAACAGTATGAAACACCCTTTTTTCTTCAACAATTCAATCGAATCATAATCTTTTTACACCCTGATTCCTCTGTTTAAAAGAGCCATCAAACACATGGCTTCTAATCACGGAGGTGAAGTCCTACACGGCGAGGCCTTTGTTGAAAATGACAACGTTTCCATTCAGCGCAACTCGATGTATTTTGGTATGATTTACAATCTCTATTACAGTTTAAATCTATTTTGTTTTTATACTTTGTAACATTTGATTCTGGTATGATTTACAATCTCTAATAACTGTTTTTTTTTATGTCTAGCGGCGGCTACTTGTGACCACCTGGTAGATCTTATCTTTGACGGTTGAAGGAGTGACGGTTGATGATTTTGTTTCTCTGGAAAATGTTATTGAAGATCTTATTTCAGTAGAGTTGGTTAATAGTAGTGATTTATGCTATGTAAGAATTCAAACAAGGGGACAAAGTAGGGTTTAAGTCTTGTAGCTTTTATAGTGTTAGGGTTTTGGTTTCTTATTACGTTGTTCTAAATAGTGTTTTATGCTATGTAAGAATTCAAACAAGGGGACAAAGTAGGGTTTAAGTCTTGTAGCTTTTATAGTGTTAGGGTTTTGGTTTCTTAATACGTTGTTCTAAATAGTGTTTTATGCTATGTAAGAATTCAAACAAGTGGAAAGAGTTATGTTCTATCCTTAAATTTTCTATGCAAGAAATCAAACAATCAGGTGTTGTGGTTCTTACTGCGCCTTTAGGAGTTGGTTACACCTTGTAAATCAACAATAAAATAGGTACTTTTGGTTTGTAAGTAATGGTTTTTGTTTTGGTTCGTTTTTTAACTGTATTTACACTCAGAACTTATGGTTTAGAAAGAGTTGGCTTGAAACATGTACTAGAGAAGTAGCAATAGAATGTTTTTTCGGATTAACAAGTAAGCAACAATGATAATTCGATACAAGAAAGAGTTGGCTTGAACGTATTTACAGTTTGATGCGTGGTAGCATTCATCGTTAGTTATATTCGAAACTGAAGTTCGTATTAGAGTTATGTTTAGCGAAAATAGCTTTTAGCTGAAAGCAGAAGTAGTAGCGGTTTGAATTGTAGTGCTTAAAAAAATTACAAACACTAGTTGTTTGCTCCTTGTGTACCAAAGGGGTGGGAATCGGGTCAGGTCAACCGGGATCGGGTCAAATTGGGTCGGGTCAAGTCGGGTCAATACTCAAAAAAATCATATCCGGACCGAGCCTAATTAGAACTCGGGTCAGTCGGGTTCGGGTCAATTTGGGTCGGGTCAATTCGGGTCGGGTTAACCCGAGTATAAGTAAAAAATTTAAAATTTGGCTTATTTAAGCATATTTACAAGGTGAAATTTGTTAAAAAAACTCGGGTTGGTCGGGTTCGGGTCAAGTCGGGTCGGATCAATTCGGGTCAAGGCTAAAAAATATAAACTGAGCCTAATTAGAACTCGGATCAATTCGAGTACACAAACTATATTCCATTTTTCGCATAAAGTGCAAAAGATGAAAGAAGATAACACACATTGTATACTTGTTTAAGTTATCTTAAAAGGGATGCTTTAAGTTAACCGGAATGTGAAAAATATGTATGAGCTTTTTGGTATCACACCACACCAACAGCATAACTTGACAAACATTGACTAAGGTAAGACTAATTAAGGTTATACTGAACTTAAGGTGCATTATATTGGAAAACCTAAGTTCTTAAGCATGTTTACAGCAGATGCTCGTATGCTACAGTGGAAGTCCGTTTTTGGGCCCAATTAACAAAATAACACCAACAAGCATTCGGCCCAAACATAAACCTAAATCCTAACCTAAATGAGACCTTACAAAAACTAGTATTAAACACCCTTTTTTTTACCTTGATTCCTCTGTTCAAAAGAGCAGTCAAAACATGGCTTCGGATAACTGGTTGTTAACGGGGAAGCCTTTGTTGACAAACGTTCCAAAACTCGATAACTCGATAGATTCTGGTATTATTTACAATCTCTATAACAGTTTTTTTATATACTTTGTTTTTATAATTTGTACCATTTAAATATTTTATTTAATTTTATGTTTAGTTTTTTTATAATTGTTAGTTTTAGATGGTTTCAGCTTATATTAGATATGCATCAAAGTATCAAACTCAAGTGGTGTATAGCATACGTGTGGTTTGGTTAGTTTTAGATTTATACACACACTTTTTGTGTCTTATTTTGAAACTCTTGAAAATCATTTGTTTATAGCTCGCATGCATGCGTGAAGAAGCTGAAACACTTAGGTCTTGTATTGTTCAGGCGACTGCCTTTATTGCTGACGACGGCAAATCATGTTGAAGTTTATAATAGTTGGTTGGCTGTGAGTGATGTTAAGCGTTTGGATGAGAGCATGCTTTTGGCGTTGAATGCGGTCATCCAGCCAGCTTCGATTGAGTTTGACACTCTAGATTTGTGTAGGTCAGTTGATGATTTTTCTTATATAATTATGTAACTGTGTTTGAAAATCCTGTGCAGAATCATTTGAACTATAATTTTAAGTGTAGTCTTTAGTATTTCATTGCATATTTTGTTGTTTTGGTATGGTATATGAAATAGATATATTAGGTTTAAAAGTGATGTCAATTAGGAATTTGATGAATGAGATTGTGTATGGTTTGGTCTGGCCAACTTCAATTCACCAAACCCATGCTCCATGGGTTCTTTAAATTTCATGGGTGGAGTAGCTACCGAGATCAATCCAGTCAATTATGTCTCTCCTAGAAGTTGGTTAGATACTTCTCATTATGATTTCAAGAATAACGGTATTTGTATATCGACTGGCGGTTACTTTGCATCATGTGATAAGATTTCAGTAACATTTCAGGCGAAACAAAATCCTTCTCCTCACACTCCAACTTACGATTGCATCAAGAAGCGTGATAGATCCATGCGTTCTTGATGCAATCTTAAGTTGGAGTGTCACGAGAAGATTTTGTTTCTCCTGAAATGTTATTGAAAATCTTATCACATGATCCCCAAAGTAGTCGCCACTAGATATAAAAACACGTTATTCTTGAAATCATACATACGATACCATACACAATCTCATTCGTCAAATTGCTCATTGATTATCACTTTTAAACCTAAAATCTACCTTGATACCATTCAGAAACAACAAAATATGCGATGAAATACCAAAGTCTACACATAAAACTTTGCATAGAATTCTCAAACACAATAACATAATTAGGTAAGAACAACAATCAACTGATATACAAAAAAGACAATCACCTACTGACACAAACACCATTGTCAGCATGAGTCAAGATCTCCACATCTTAGAGTGTCAAACTCAATAAAAGCTTGCTCGATGACCTCAGGTCTCATTCGACGCGAAAAGCTTCCTCTCATCAAAACGTTTAACATCCTTTGCAGCCCCTAAGTGTTTCAGCTTCTTCACACATGCGAGCTATTAATAAACGATTTTCAAGAGTTTTGAAATAAGCCACAAAAAGTGAGTGAATGAATCTAAAACTAACCAAGCCATACTCATGCTATACACCACTTGATACATATCTAATATATACCGAAACCATCTAAAACCTACATTTATGAAACATGTAATAGAACTTTTTTTCGGTTTAACAAAAAAATAAGCAACAATGATAATTTGATACAAGAAAGGGTTGGCTTGAAACATGTATTTAACAGTTTGATGCGTGGTATAGCAGTCATCATTAGATATATTTGAAACTGAACTTCGTTTAGAGTTATGTTTGGTGAAAATAGCTTTAGCTGAAAGCGAAAGCAGTAGCGGGCTGCCACAATCATCACTGGATCACTGCCACAGTCATCATTGGATCACTGGCAGAGGAGTTAAAAAGAAGTTCACCATTGGATCACTGCCACAGTCATCGCTGGTGTAAACTCCTCCGCCGTATTGTTTAAAGCTTCCACTCACTTGATACGCCACACTCACTGGTCGGACAACACCTACTGCATGCTTTAGTTCGTATCAACAAAATAGTTAGATTGCTTCAGTAACTTATAGAGTATAATATTAAGACTTTAAGATGACTTTTACCATGGTGATGTTGATAGTATCAAGGACACGGATAGCAGCTTAAGGAGATTTTGTTAGATCGATTTACCTGAATGTCGAACAAGATCCACAGGATCCTTGATTCTTTACAAGGCTCACAATTCCTACTGTCCTCCAATCTTGCTGCACAATTCCTACTGTCCTCCAATTTTGCTAATGGACTAACTGACGTTGTCGCGGGTGTTGCAGGCGGCGTAGTGACGTCGTTGGATCTTTTTAAGAAGAGATTTTTCAACTTTAAGAAAGTAATCGTTTGATACGAACTTGTTGATGATTTTATTAATAATGAAGAAAAACAGAAAACAAAGAACAATAAACCCTAATCTAAAGCTGTTCCAAGTCTGAAGACCGGTTCTATTCCGTCCCCCCTCAACTGATAGACTCCTAACCCTATATAAAGACTCAGTATTCTTGTTCAACAAGATAACTTGAACAAGGAAAACACTTAATAACTAGAAAGTAAATAAATAAATAAAACTAAATATTCCAGCAGATTTTATATTTATCACTTAGATCCCTGAATTCGTATCATCGTGAGCGAATTCCCAACGACCGCGTGCTGCGATCTTCCTGAATCCCTGCATTCAAAACACAATGGCTTATAGAAAAACATTCCACTATAAAAGTGTTACCTAAACTACAAGTAGTGGTTTAATTTCTTGTTACCGAAACAACCTACTTTAAAGACCTCGGTGCAGCAAATACAAGTGAAATAAGCCGTTTAGGAGCAGTTTGGTACGTATGTTTTCTTGGGTTTAGGGTCAAACAATCCACAATCCAATGTTTGGTATATATTTCATAATCCCGCCTTGTCTCGTTGGTTTATGTTGGCTTTCTGACAAAAGGAATTCCATAATGGAAAATGATTTATCCTCCTACTTGATATGCCTACATATCCTCCTACTTATATGATTATGACAAATGAATTGATCAAGGGATGAAATTAAGAAAGATAATTAATGGATTACACATGTTTTAATTTAATGTGGGTAGGAGGATAAGTAGTATGATATTGTAGGAGGCTTTAGCATTGCTCTTCCATAATAATAATAATAATAATAATAATAATAATAATAATAATTTTAAGCTACATGTTTTTTTTAATTTAATTAGCAATTCATTAATTTATATTATTTAAATCTTAAAATAATATTAAAAAATTATATTAAAGTATATATTTTTTACTTTTTTTTTCTCTTGCATCATTTAATAAATCCCACATCAAATTCAAATCTTACCCAATCTTAAACATTCTACTTTATAAACCCACATCCAAAGTAACAACCCACTTCAAACCAAACGGGCCCTTAGTCTTTATGATTTGCCAAGTATAATAAGGGTCTGCTTAGTTTAAAATCGGGTTTTCTTTTGTTTGTGGGTTTATAAAATGTGTGGTTTAAAATTAGATAAATTTAAGAATTTTTGTAAGTTTTAGAGAGAGAAAATAAATTTATTTAATAAATTTTAGAATAATATAAAAATAAAGTTATGGATTCAAAATAATTTTTTCTAATCAAAATCATATGGATAAAAATGTAACTAATTTTCTTTTCTGATAAACGTCAACCGTTATACTTGACAAATGTGAAACGGAAAATAGATTTAATTACATTTTTGTCTTTATGATTTGCTAGGTATAACGGTTTAAAAAAAAAACAGATCAAGCTTAGATCCGTTACTTTTTAACTTTTGCATCAAAACCGTTATACCGACAAACCACAAAAATAAAAGATGTAATTATACATCTTATATAAAAAGCAGTATATTCATAAAAAATGAAGTCATACATCTGCGTGCGTTATATCTAACAAACCATAAAAAAAAGTGTAATTAACTCTATTTTTAAATGTCAATTATCTTGTTTGGAATTATATAACTTTCATTTCTGATTTAAGATATCAAAATTGATAAACCTCCATTGTGTGTCTTGAATCTATATTTTAAGCATAACATTGAGTTGATTCAAAGAGATAAATAATTGATGTGTGTTTTGAATCTATATTTTAAACATAACATTTTAAGTTTAGCAATTTTTTAAAAAAATAAACACTTATTTTAAAACATCTAATGTGTAAAATTAACTAAGAATGAATGAATTTTACAAAAATAAAATAAAAATGAGCATATATATTATTTGATCGTGAGTTTAAACACAATTCAGTTTAAAGAGCGAAAGGAAGGCCACTATTATAAGAAAAACACGCGTTATTATCTTTTATCTTTTTTTGGTTTTATCTTCTATCTTTAATTAAGATATTAAATGTATGTTTTAAAAAAGTTATAGATATTTAGGAAATTTTGGCTTAAATATGTAACAGATTTTTATCTTCGATGTTCACATAAGATATTAAAGCTGATAAGAGGAAGGGTATCACGGCGGAGCGACTCTCGTTGTGTCCTGTTGGCATGCTCACTGGTATTCGTCGGGTCTTGTTGCCACACCAACCCTCCCTCCTTCACCATGACCTCGTTGGTTAACCAACGAGCATTCGACGAGTTTAGTGGAGGATAGAGCCGTTGGCTTTTAAAAAAAATTATCCATTGGCTTTTAAAAAAATTAGTCGTTGGTCTTTGAATTTTTTTATTTTTTTAACCCTTAACCTTTTTGTATATATCCCCCTCATTTAACAAGTTTAACACACAACATTATTTTTATTATTTCTAAAACAACAAAAAAATGTCTCTAACATCACAAATGACCAATTCTCACAACTCAATTTCACCGGACTTTTCAACACAAGCAACACCTCGGCACCAACGCCAAACCCCTCGACGCCATTATCGCAAAACTTAATATCATCTTCTTTCCATGTTCCATCTTCTTCCCAATTTCCATCCGGCGGAGTCGTCGTCGTAGGATATACTAAACAATGCAATGCATCAAAAATGATTTCGGCTAAATCCGAATATGATGCCCAAAGTAAGTCAGCCGATATGCAGATTCTCGCGATTGATTACGAGACAATGAAGGAACCAAAGAGGTCGGTCGTGCGACAACAACAGGAAGAAATTATGGTCCGATATGCCCCTCAAAATTAGTAGTTTATTTTTATTGTTGTGCTTCTTTAATTTTTGTATTTTGTTTTCGTATCGTATTTTTAATTTCCGGGGTATTTGTAATTTTTGTTTAAGTATTTGTAGTTTTTAATTTGAATGAAATGAATTTAAATTTGTGTGAATATCAAAAAAATAAAATAAAAGATAGCGATAAGACCAAAGTAAAGAAAGATTTGTGTATTGTGAGTAAATGAGTATTTTTGTTAATTTTTTTGTGTTGATTTGACGCTGATGTAGCAGCTGTGAGAAAAAATAAAATAAAATAAAATACATGTCATGATACCCTTACCTCTAAGATAGATTTTGTAACACTAATTGCATAATATCGATTGTTTGTGACATATCTTATAAGTTATTGCCACAATAGTACGTACGATACATAACACATGTTTTTTTTAACGATAATTGTGGCTATATAGCTCTTACTCAAAAGGCGTAACGAGCTCACATAAAGAGGTTGGGTCCAACTCACAAGACAATGACGTCGTTCCTTTTACACACACAAAAGGAAACTCCTATCGTTCTAGATAAAACTCGAACTTAAAACATTGCTTAGAAACAGTTTTTTATTATTTATTTTCATGCGATTGGTTATTGAAAACTAATCTAAAAGTAAAAACAAAAACATTTATTATTTATATATTATTAGTGATAAAAAATAAAATATTACCAATAGTAAGTTAATAAAATATCAATTGTAATATTATATAGAGTAATAACTAAAATATCATTAGCGATATTTTATTTTTTATTACTAGTAATATTTTATTATTTTTATTATTAGTGAAATATCACTAGTGATAATCAATTTGCTTATACTTAGAGGGCTGAGTACGGTGCGTCATAACTGGTTGGCCACCATGAGGTGACGACATAGCGCCGCCAACCGTACCCTGTGTGGGCGTTATGGTATTTCGGCACCATTTTTTACCCTGTGTTTGTGGGGTTATAGGAAAAAATTAGTGATGTGACATCACTTTTTGCCCACGGCTCAACCGTTTCCTGCCCTCTTACAACTTTAGTCCTTAACGATTTCTTTTATAATTTTTAAATATTTTAATAAAAGTAATCTTTCTGTATTTATTTAGAAGATTTTATTTTAGGTAGTAATGACTACAAAAAGTCTCATAACATTTTAATAGAAAAAATACAAAAAAAACACAACTCATAACACATGTTATAGTTGTTTAACTTCAACTATAACAATTTTTAGAAAATCGGATTAACCTGAGTTGACCCGCTTCGACCCGAGTTGACCCAGACCCGATGATTCAATCAAATCGACTAAAAACCGAGTTTCAAAACATTGATAATATCTGCCGTCCGTGATTTATTGCTTTGATTATTCTAAAGGGCTAAAACATTACTTCAACAAGTAACAAAGTCCAATTTGTCGTATTTTGTTGATAACTTTGTTAGTTCTTGGAGTAATAATACTACTTCATCCGTCTCATATTAATAGTTTAGGTTGCTATTTTTAGCCGTCTCAAATTAATAATTCAGTCCAAAAATAGATAAGAAATATAGATTAAGTTTACCATATCACCTTCACTTGACGGTATTATTACAAGCAATAAAGAAGTTGTAAATTAATTATTTAAGGGTAAAATTTTCATTGTGTAAAAAGTAAGAAAAAAAAGTTAAAAATGTGATTTTTTAATTAAATTGCGTGTTTTTGTTCGTTGGATTATTAATATGAGACGGAGGGAGTAGTTCACAAGTGATTAGTACATGAACGTTTTTTTTTACTAACCAACGAGGTAGTTGATTCACACTCAAAACCGACCCGAATCAGAATATCGGACCAGATCAAATTCGAATCGGATCGGACAATTTCAGTCCGGTTTTTGGTTCGAAGATTTGGATTATTTCAATCCTCGATCAGATCCGCTTCGGTTCGGTCTTACAAAAAATCTCCTTGATTATGACTAATACGACCGGACCGGACCAAACCATTTCGGTCCGGTCTGTGTCCGAGGTTCGGGCCATTTCTATTAGGGGGAAAGGTTCTTTCATCTCACCTGTTAGACTGTTATTATGTGACTATGAGAAAAGTTCTATAAGGAACATGTATCCAAAAAAGAACAAAGGAAGCAATCTCCACCATCCAATATTAATCTTTTTAAATTTAATTAAAAAAATACATTTTCATCCTATTTCTTAAATATTAAATATCTCTCAAACCGTTAATCGTTATGAAAAAATAATTATACCGTCACGACGGGAATTAAATTATCTTTCCATAGATATGCACTTCTATATACTTTCGGCGAACTTTTTTTAAAAAATTTCGTAAAAGAATCACATGTAATTCTCGAAAAATTACATGTAATTCTCGAAAACTCATTTTTGATTAATTATTTTAAAAATCACATTTGAATTTGTAACGTCCCATGCGATTTGTGAAATCACGTGTATTTTTTTTGACGAGAATTTCAACATTGTAAAATCGTTAAAAGTATATGAAAATAACCGTCTATTAAATGACAAAAATATTTTCGTTATTATTTTAAAACCACACGTGATTTATGTGAATTACATTAAAATGTTTGAATCACATGTAATTTTGTTAATATATTAAAATGTTTGTTGCCATTAATATAAAATATGTTCATTTTACCGGGGTGGAGTCCCCTTTACCCAAAAAAAATATATGTAAAACAAATTGGCTTCTGAATTACATGTGATTCGGTGATAATTAATGTGATTTTGCTTGCATTACATATGATTCAAGCATACCGAAACCGTAACTTTTTCTAACAAACCCACATTAGATGAATCACATGTGATTTTTTTAATCACGTATTATGTTTTCATTTATGTAAAATATATAAAACAAATTGGCTTCTAAATTACATGTGATTTTGTTTGAATCACATGTAATTCTGCTTGAATTGCATGTGATTCGGTGATAATTACATATGATTTTTCTTGCATTACATGTGATTCAAGCATTCCGAAACCTTAACTTTTTCTAACAAACCCACTTTAGATGAATCACATGTGATTTTTTTAATCACATGTAATCTTGTTAATATATTAAATTGTCTGCTTGAATTACATGTAATTCGATGATAATTACATGTGATTTTGCTTGCATTGGATCACATGTAATTCGATGATAATTACATGTGAATTTGCTTGCATTACATGTGATTCAAACATTTCAAAACTTTAACTTCTTCTAACAAACCCACTTTAGATGAATCACATGTACTTTTGTTTGAATCACATGTAATTTACCACGAATTACATGTAATGCAAGCAAATTCACATGTAATTATCATACATGGATCACAAGATAGCATACATGGATCACAAGACCACTTTAGATAGCATACATGGATCACAAGACCACTTCGGAAGGATGGATACACTACAAAAATAAGGGCCTTTTAGGACCTTTTTCTGCGACGCCTTTTTATGCAGCGTCCTAAAAACACATCTAATACGACATGCTGGTTTATGAGTCCTATTATCATGAAACCTAATAGGACATTTCGTGTATTGGTCTTATTAGATGGGTTTTATAAGACACTTACTCATTTGAGTCTCGTTATGACACAACATAATACGACACTTGCAATTTAGGTCATATTATCTTAAGTTTTATAGGACTCTAAGCCATAGAGGTCGTATTATATATAGTCTAATACGACACATGTATATATGTCATATTAGATAAGAGTTTATAGGACACTCATATGGTTTAGTCGTATAATGAAGAATTCTATTAAGACACTTAGTTTATGGGTCATATTACGTGAACTTTATAGGACACTTATTTACTTTGGTTCTATTATGAAAGAAACTTAATTTCACACTTGATATTAAGTCCTATTATGACCATTTTTATCAAGTAGTAGTTCGTCGATGTCATATTATATTTAAATAAAACACATAATCTATATGTGTAGTAACATAGTCGACACATATTGTTATTATATGTTACAAAAATCAAAGGTATTACGTAGACTTATCAAGGTTGCAAAATTGTTAGGCCCTAGTCGAGTGCTTGGGTACCACCTCCCGGTCTGTAGGTTAGGCTGAGCAAAATCAACCTCGACACGTTCATAGTCGGTCAGGCTGAGCAAAATCAACCTCGACACGTTCATAGTCGGTCAGGCTGAGAAAAATCAAGCTTGGCACGTTGATAGTCAGTTAGGCTAAGCAAAATAATCTTGGCACGTTCATAGTCGGTTAGGCTGAGCAAAATCAAGCTTGGAACGTTCATAGTCGGTTAGGCTGAGCAAAACCAAACTTGGTACGGTCATAGTCGGTTAGGCTGAGCAAAACCAAACTTGGCACGTTCATAGTCAGTTAGGCTGAGCAAAACCAAAATTGGCACGTTCGTTGTCAGTTAGGCTAAATAAAACCAAACTTGGCACGTTCATTGTCAGTTAGGCTAAGTAAAACCAAACTTGATACGTTCATTATTGGTTAGGCTAAGCAAAATCAAGCTTGACATGTTCATAATCGCTTGTGCTAAGCAAAATCAAGCTTGACATGTTCATACTCGGTTATGCTAAGCAACATCAAGCTTGACACGTTTATAATATTTATGTTGAATACACACATATAGCGTGTACCATGGCTGAGAAAAACCAACCAAAAGTCAAACTGAACCGAGCTGGAACATCGAAACGACTGAAACTAAACTGACCATTTCGGTTTGATTTTTGGCTTTGTATATTTTTGTCGGTTTTATTCGGTTTAGTTTGGTTCGTTTCGGTTTGAGGTAAAAACAAAAAAAAATACACCTAAACTATATATTTGGTTCGGTTTGATTTTGGTTTTCATCGGTTTAATTCGATTCGGTTTTGGTTCATGCTCTTTTATTCGGTTTTGGTTCATGCTCTTTTATTCGGTTTTCAGTTCACTTTCTTTTAAATCAGTTTTTGATTTATGTTTTTTTAACATAAAAACGTTATATAAAATTTTGTATTGTAGTCGACTATCCTAATTTATCAAAAAAATTACATTTAATTTACATTAATATTTTGATTATTAAAAGTTTATTCACTACTACAATACCCGCTTTTTTTAGATCCCGCTACAATTTTTTAGGTAACGCTTAATTTCCCTCTAAATTTTTAATTTTATTTAGATCCCACACAACCCAAAACCATTAGTCTTATCTCTTAGGTATTTATATATCAGATCCATTTTTCCTCTTTCTCATCTCTCGATACATCATCATCACACCAGATTCATTCTCACAAAATAAGGTAAATGATTTTGGGCATTCTTTTCTCTCTCGCATCTAATCCCTCGCACACATAATTCTGTGTATTGTTCCATTTATTTTTATGAACCCTTTTATTTCTTCAATCAATTGTTGTGGGAATAAGATCCCATATTACCTGATTTATTTGCATACATGTGAATGGGAGGTTATCAAACTAATTACTGGATCTTATTTATATGATGGTCATATGGGATCTTATTTATATGATTAGCACATCAATTAACCCACACGAAACGCACATACTATGTGATTCTGTATTGTGGTTAGTTATGTACTTTTGATTATATATATACTTTTTAATTTGGCATCATCTATGTTTTCTCGCTGTGATAGTTGATTCATATTTTTTTGTAATAATCTCTCATTATAATTGAAATTTATGCCAGCTAATGGTATTGTTGATAATAGTGTCGAGGACAATGTTAATGATAATATTTTTGACACTTTTGAAAATACAATTAAGTGATTGCTGCTGCTAGGGGTGTTATTGTGTCGGGTTTTGGTTAGAAATAACTAACCCGCAACCCGACGCGGTAAGGAGTCTGGTTATTGGGTTCGATTTGATATCGCTTAGGGTGATTTGGATTAATCGGGTTAGCTTATTTAATTTGAAATTTTTTTTGTCAAGAGACAACTAAGAATCGCACAATATCCATGTCTTGTACTATATGAATTATATAAAATGTTGGTATCATTCTCAGATTTGACTTAATATTATCTATTACATTATATATTATATTTGCATCTATAGTATCATGTATATATTTTGTCATCTTTCTGATGTTTCTCTTGCATGTATGTTGTTGTTTTTCAAAGTAGCAGCAACATAACTATTTGTGTGACATTGGCTGCATTTGATGTGCGCTAGATGTGACTAAACTAACCCTTAACTTGTTTATCATACTTTTCTAAATCAACTAGTGGTAAACAAATATACCCAGAACGTAAATGGCTTCTACATATATAAGTTGCTAGTGTCTGCATATTGTAACTCTAATACTCATATATGACATTTGTTAGTCCATGCTCATTATGCAATGTTTAGATGATTACTCAGATCATGTCTTTTTTATTACAGAGAGTGAGTGAAAAAAATAAGGCAAACATGGCAAAAAAAAGATGGTTCAAGTTACGGGTAAAAAAGGTTATGTTATAGTGCGTGAAGAAGTTAAGGTAATCATAATTTAAGTGTACACATGTTTATATTAATTATTGATATCAATTGAGATTATTTTTTGTCGTGAAACAGGAATCCTTAGGTGGACGTGAACCAACAAGAAGGGAATTCTTTCGTGCTTGCTTCTCTACTGATGGAATTGCAAAAAATGTGGAAGTTTCAGATGCAATTATATTTACTAACTTATTCACATTAATGATTAACCGTTTTATTTCTATTGTTTTTATATGCTTTATAGTTGCAAAAGTTACTAGTTCGTGATAAGTTTGGCCAAGTTGAAATAACATATTTAGTATCTTTGATACAGGATCAAAATGGAAGAATTGATCTCTCAACTTTGGGAGGGTGCAACTGATGAGCCTGGACCAGAAGATGTATATTCAAAAGTGATGGCTAAGGATAACAATGGACCAGCAGACTTGTATGGGTTAGGGGTTCGTGCTTCAGATGTTTGGGGCGTGGTTCCAATTCGCGCTGCTCGTCGTAGAGATAAGCTCATGTATAAGTCTAGATGTGACCAACATAGTTGTGAGCTCGCTGAGTTAAAAGCGAGAGATTCTTAAAGGCAAGGTTCGAGTGAGAATTCTCTTCTCGTACAACTGCAGTTAATCAACGTCAACCTTTACGGGTACGCGTCTATCTTAATTGATATATGTACCCTTACTAGTTACATCGTGACATCTATTAATGTTACATATATTATAGGTAGGAGTTGAGGTTCACCGAGATTGTAGCGAAAAAAAGGATACAACTTAGATCCAAATGGAATTGTTGGGGGTGAAGAGTTAGGACTGGTGCGAGGTTAATGTTCAAGTGCCTATCAAAAGAGACGAACACTTGGTGAGACGATATGGATTGTTTGTCACAGTTAGTGATGCTATTAGAGCAACCGTTGCATGGCCTTGCCCTTTTATTTCGGTACGTCAACTTATTGTTATGCCAACTTATACAAATGTATATGTAGAATAAGATAATGTCCCTAATGTATATGTTGTATGAAGTATTTTTGCTAAATGTGTTGTCATTTTTAACAAGAGTAACCACTGTTAGCAACTCAACTCTTAGAATCTGCAGAAAAGTGCAACTTAGTCATTTAATTTAGAATCTGCAGTAAAGTGAAACTTTGTCATTTAAGTGTTTCTACAACTTTGTTTTCATATTGAGCTGTGATTATGTTTTAATATCTTGTTTGGGGTTGTATAATTGTAGGTGGTACCTGCGGATGATGCATAAAGATGATCCACGATGACTCATACTATCGACGTTTGCTTTTATTGTTCAATTCCAATGTAATAAAATTTGGAAGACTATTTTGGACGATGTTAACCTTTATTGGGTTAAAACTTTTGTTATTCTTAATGATTTTACTTGTTACGGCTTTACTCATTAATCTGTTATATGTTTGTGTTTTATGTAGTGTTCAACTAGAATTGTTCTTAAAATTTATAGTAGTTTCAAAAAATGTATTGAAAGATTTTATAGAAATAGAAAACGTCTTATAATATAGCTATGTCAGGACACTAAATTTGGTCCCAGTAGGTAAAAGTGTATTAGGATCATTTTCTTCCCCTCAAATAAGGGTTATTGCAACACACAAATTTGTACTAAGAAACACGTTTTAGGACGCATAAACGTGTCTTATTATGTGATAGATGTTTAACATATTTTAAAACACTTTAAAGTGTCCTATTAACTTCTCTACTAAGAAACAAATTGTTTCTTAAAAACCACTTTATAAGACTATTTTTTTGTTTCAATAAATTGGCACTTATTAGGATGTTTATAAGCGTCCTAATAATTTTTATACTTTATACAACGCCTTTATATACGACACTTATACTATTGGTCCTATTATGCTAAAGGTCCTATAATGTGACATAACAGGACACTATTCGATGTCTTATAAAGCCTGATTTCTTGTAGTGATAATGTGAGGAATGGAGAGAAAATATTATTTACCACGAATCACATGTGATTTACCACGAATTACATGTGATTTATCACGAATCGCATGTGATTTACTTGGTTTCTAGATTATTGGTATTAAGGTTGAAAATAAAAATCTATGAAAACATGTAACTTAAAAAAAAGACTAACGCGTCAAATGGGACGAAAGTTAGATGTAAAGTTATGTGAGTCTACATGAATCACATGTGATTTAAAGCAAAATTACATGTAATTATTTATAAAATCACATGTGATTTAAAGCAAAATTACATGTAATTTTGTATAAAATCACATGTAATTTGAGCAAAATTACATGTAATTATTTATAAAATCACATGTGATTTGAGCAAAATTACATGTAATTCACACAAAATTACATGTAATTTTCATTCAACATTAACTAACCACTTTATTACAAAAATCACATGTAATTCACACATAATTACATGTGATTTGCATTTAACACTAATAAACTATTTTATTACAAAAATTACATGTAATTCACACATAATTACATGTAATTCACACAAAAGTTAACGATTTACAGTGTTAAAAATTCTCGCCAAAAAAATTACACGTAATTTTCGAAAATTACATGTAATTTTTCGAGAATCACATGTAATTTTTTATGCTTAAATTTAAAAAAAAAGTTTGCCGAAAGTGTATAGAAGTGCCTATCTATAGAAAGATAACTTAATTCCCGTCGCGATGGTATAATTAATTTTTCGTAACGATTAACGGTTTGAGAGATATTTAATTTTTAAGAAATTGGATGAAAATGGGTTTTTAAATTAAATTTAAAAAGATTAATATAAACCATTAGATGCAACTTGAATGGATGGTTGAGATTGTTTCCTTCCTTCTTTTTTTGATGCATATTCTATAAGGATCTCACCTCATGTGACTATTGCATAAAGTAAAGATATCAAATAAGCAAAGTCAGGGAACAAAAACTAACCTACAAGTGCTTACGAGTTAAGCAAAAACATCATAAAGTCCTAACAGAATGGTAATCACTGAAAGGTCAATGCCAAAATATATAATAGTCGCGGCCATTAATGTTAAAGCTTTCAGGACCTTCATCTGGCATTGGTTTCTTCATACTCCTACTCAGAGCGATTTCCGGGAATCCTGGGAAGGTCGAAGCAAATAAGTGAACGTCTTCCCATGAAATATTGTAGCATGAGACCAAACTAAGTTGAACCAAGTCTTTCAGACCAGATAAACCACGCAAACCAACACCAGTAATTTTCCTACAACATTTTAACATTAAGAACCGAATATTTAAACATTTGCGACCAATTTCAAGCAATGAATCGTCCGTTATCTTGAACAAATATCCCAGATTTAATATCTCAATATTTGGAAGCTCACAAAGGGCCATGATCCCTTTGTCGGTAATTTCACCCCCACACTTATATAATTGCAAGGTACGAAGATTGACCAGTTTCTTCAAGTGGATAATACCCTCTGTTGGGATTTAGAACTAGTTAAACCATTAACTACGAGTGCGCAGCGGAATGGATCTAGTACAATATTCATGATTAAAACATAATAAAACAATAATAAAACCAACCTTTTAATTAATTGAATAAATCAATTAATTGATCTTGATCTTGAATCTACAACGGTAAAGTAACCGTCCTCTAGCGATTGCTCACACGACACGTCAAACGAACACACCATGATGCTAGTGGTAACTTCACTTCGATTATCTTGCAACTAGAAACCCTTATATCCAAAACCCTAATTTGATAGGTTAAGGATACGGTTTATAGATAGAAACAAGATACTTGGAAAAATTCACCGGAAACCCTAATTAGGGTTAGGGTTTGGACGAACCACAAGGGGAACCAAACAAGAGACCAAAACTTTGATACGAGGATCAAAGGTTTAGTATAAGGCTAAGAAACTTCACAAGTAAGTACCCTAAGGTAGTTGATCTTGCAAAGGTTTACACTTTAAGTGAATTTAGGGTTAAAGGAAAAGTTCGTAAGGGTTTGGGTGTGGTGTTTGATTCGATCGGCCAAAACAAACAAAGGGAGAGGGATGAAAAAATTATGAGGGGTATGGGATTGTATTTATACACATCCTTGAACCTCCTCAAAATTAATTAGGCCCAACCCAACACCTAAATTAAGTAACTTAATTACTTGATCAACAAACAAAGGATCTTCTAGACCCCTTGTGATAATCGGCCGCCTATAGGGCACCGGAGGGTTCTAGAAGTCGATTTCCTTTCCTTAAATTTAAATAACGCACTCGCCTTTAATTAATTAAATCCCGTAATTAATTAAACCACCGTTAATTAAATAAAACGTAAAGTTTTTATTATACGTTTAATTATAAATAATAAAACGTAAATAAACGTGTGTTCTCCGTATTGAGTGTGTGCCCCCGATAGGCTCACGCATTTACCGATGGCTAAACGATCGCATATCTCAACAGCTCCCACTTGTGAGAGTTTAGACATACAACGTCCATAATGAAGCATCTAGCAACACTTCATTATAACCGGAAAATGTTGAGTTAAATAGTTTCAAGAATAAGATCTTAAAGACTAGTAATGGTGTATGATTATTTGAGCTTGCTGATAATCATCCCTTCGTTACAATGTACCGGTTAAACCATGGATATGGATCCTAACTCATTCCATATAGTTTAACTTTAATTCCTCGTTTACAAATTAATTTAGATAGTCCAAATTGTAACAAGCATCATCTTGATTACATTTTGGGTACGGCCATACAATTACCTAATTAATTCTGGAGGGGATCCAGGGTACTTCACTACACTATATCAGAGTGGAGGAACGAATTCTATATTGACTGCAAGTGTCTGTGGATGTTGCTTCACAACACTTCCAATTAGAGTCGTTATAGCTAGATCTTCCGAACTAGCGTTGGACATAAAATCAAGAAGCGATATCCACACATGCACAACTTGTTTGCATCTCAAGTCTAAGGATGACCTAATCCTCACCATTATTCGAATTTACTCATGACAACGGATCCAAAAGTAACCATTCGAAAGTTCGGGGTGTCCAATATTCATATCAATGAATAACATATGAGTTTGGTTGGAAACCGTCCACCATATATACCAGTATATATAACCAACACTCATATTTGTCTTAATGTATACAATATTCCCATATTGTTTAACCGACAATGGACATGTTTAGAATAATTAAATTATTCAAGGATTTTAAACATACAAACATAGGGCAACAATAATTATATGAAGATAACAAACATCAAATATCTTTATTCATCAGAAAATAATTAAATTGTCTTACAATCCCAAATTATCCAAATACTTACGATTAACACAGATTACATGAGACTATTAGCTGGAAGCAAACCAATTCTATGAGTCAACATGGAATGCTTTTTGAGGTCTAACGCCTTTGTGAAGGGGTCAGCTAAATTGTCGTCTGTGTGAACTTTCTCCAGACTAACATCACCAAGTTCAATCACTTCTCTAAGGTAGTGAACTTTGGAACGATAATGTTTCGCACCTTTAGTGATTCCTGGTTCATTAGCTATAGTAATGGCTCCGGTATTGTCACAATACATCGTCATAGGTTCATTATTTGTGGGAACAACACCAAGCCCAGAAATAAACTTCCTAATCCAAACTGCCTCTTTAGCAGCCTCCGAAGCGGCTATATACTCAGCCTCTGTAGATGAGTTTGCATGGATGGTCTGCTTTGCGCTTTTCCAGCTTACAGCACCTCCGTTCAGCATGAAAACATATCCCGTCTAAGACTTCGTGTCATCAGCATCCGTAAGATATCCAGCATCAGTGTAGCAAGCAACCCTGAGCTCTCTTTTCATACCTCATCCATAAACAAGAAACATGTCTTTGGTATGCCTAAGATACCTCAGAATGTTCTTAACAGCAGTCCAGTGAGAATCACCAGGAGAAATCGGCTAGTCATGTTCTGAGAGAACGCAACATCAGGTCTCGTACATCTAACAGCATACATGATTGATCCTATTGCCGAAGCATAAGGAATCCTCTGCATGCGTCTCACCTCATCAGGTGTTGATGCTCCTTGAGTCTTAGATAATTTTGATTTAGTTTGCATGGGAACAAAGCCACGTTTGGAATTGTCCATGTTATACTTCTTCAAAATCTTATCTAAGTAAGCACTTTGACATAAACCAATTAACCGTCTAGGTCTATCACGTATGATCTTGATTCCAAGAATATACGCAGCATCTCCCAAATCCTTCATGGAAAAACACCTTCCAAGGTAAGCTTTTACACTTTGCAACATTGGAATGTCTTTTCCCATCAACAATATGTCATCAACATACAGGACAAGAAACACTACGCTACTCCCACTAGCTTTGATATATACACATGGCTCATCAGGATTTTGATTGAAACCAAATTTCTTGATTTCATCATCAAACCTCTTGTTCCATTGCCTTGATGCTTGCTTAAGTCCATAAATGGATCTTTGTAGCTTGCATACACGGTTTGGATACTTTGGATCAACAAAACCCTCAGGTTGCTTCATATAGACTTCTTCGTAAAGCAGTCCATTGAGGAAGGCGGTTTTAACATCCATTTGCCAAATCTCATAGTCATAGAACGCGGCTATGGCTAAAAGAATCCTTATAGCTTTGATATCCGCAACAGGAGAGAAGGTCTCTTCATAATCAACCCCGAAGGTTTGAGTGAAGCCCCTCGCTACATATCGAGCTTTAAAGGTGTGTACATTGCCATCCATGTCGGTCTTCTTCTTGTACAACCACTTGCCACTAACAGTTCTAGCGTTAGGGGGAAGGTCTACTAAGATCCAGACGTCATTGTCTTTCATGGATTGCATCTCCACATTCATAGCATCCAGCCATTTGTCAGATTCAGGATCTGCCAATGCAGCTTTGAAGTCAGTGGGTTCATTGTGATCCCCTAACTCATGTTCCTCAGCGTCAATGTATAAACACATACGGTCAGGAGCACGCCTAGTCCTCGTAGACTTTCGAATGGGAGCTATATCACTTATAGGTTCATCAATTTCTTGATCATCCTCTTCATGATTGCTAGTGTTTTCAGAAGGATGTATATCTTCATCTTGAATTACTTCAAGATCCTCTATACTCCCACTTGCTTCTTGATTCATAAGATTGCTCTCTAGGAATTCAGCATTACGAGCAACAAATACTTTGTTCTCGGGTGGGTAGTAGAAGGAGTAACCCATCGTTTCCTTTGGGTAACCGACAAATATACACTTAACAGATCGGGGCTCTAGTTTGTCAGGTTTGATGAGCGTGTCACGCTTAACAAGAGCCTCACATCCCCAGACCTTTAAGTAAGACAGCTTAGGGGCTTGCCCATACCATACTTCGTATGGAGTCTTTTCAACCTTCTTAGTTGGAACCATATTGAGTATGCGAGCAGCAGACTCAAGAGCATAATCCCAAAAGAATTTAGGAAGAGTTGTTTGAGCCATCATGGAACGAACCATATCAAGTAGGGTTCTATTTCTCCTCTCAGACACACCATTGTGTTGTGGTGTATATGGAGGAGTTCTTTGGGAAACTATCCCATGTTCCTTAAGATGCTCCAGAAATTCATAACTCATAAATTCACCTCCACGATCCGAACGTAGTGCTTTTATGGTTATACCGAGTTGATTTTCTACTTCCTTTTGAAACACCTTAAATGTTTCAAACACTTCATGTTTATGCTTTAGCAAGTAAACATAACCATAACGACTATAGTCGTCAGTGAAAGTGACGAAGTAACTTGCACCCTGTCTTGACACGGTTCTAAATGGACCACATACATCAGTGTGGATTAGTCCAAGTAGATCTTTCGCCCTCTCCACTTGATGTGAATAAGGTTTACGTGCCATCTTTCCAGATAAGCATGAAACACATTTGTCAAAGGAATCATCATCGTTTGACTTGAGCAATCCATCAGATTGTAATTGCTTAATGCGCTTTTTGCTTATGTGGCCAAGGCGACAATGCCATAGCAATGTAGAGTCCAAATTAGATTTGGCCCTTTTGTTGCTCATAGCATACATAGAACTATTGTTTGCATTAGAATCACACATATCAATTTCATAAATACCATTACTATGAATAGCATTAAAATAAAACATATTATTTTTCGAAACCGAAATACTTGCATTATTCTCAAAATGATTAACAAATCCATCGTTATACAAACATGAAACTGAAACAATCCCTCTAGAAATAGAAGGTGCGTAATGACAATTATTCAACATAACAACCAGTCCACTAGGGAGAAATAATTGAAAAACACCAATGGCTTTAACAGCTGCACGATGACCATTGCCTACGTACAGATTCAAAGCTCCTGGCTTCAGCTTCTTACTTATCCTTAGACCCTGAGTAGTATTATAGATGTGAGTACCACAACCAGTGTCATAAACCCAAGATTTATTAGGAAAAGTAAAGAGTTCTATCGTGAAGATACCTGAAGTGCTAGCTCCTTGCGAGGACTTCTTTCTCTTCCACAACTCAGTGAGATACTCTGGACAGTTTCTCTTCCAATGACCAATTTCACCACATTGGTGACAAATGGCATCCTTAGCAGGATTCTCTTTCCTTGGTGGAGGGGGAATCTTGGCTCTAGGAGTAAAGTTAGCTACTTTCTTCCCTTTACCACGATTCTTTCCCTTTGCAGCATTAGACGGTTTAGCCTTGTTAGGCTTTTGAACCCTTCCTGCCCTAATAGCATTAATGGTATTAGGAGTAGCAGGTGCAACCTTCTTTGGCAACGTTTTCTCATGCAACTTAAGCATGGCATGCAATTCAGGTATTGTCTTCCCCAGGCCATGCATGTTATAGTCTTGCACAAACCTATCATAGTCCTTATTCAGTGAGGCTAAAATTAGGCTGACCGAAAGTTTCAAGGACATGGGGTGACCCAAACGTTCCAAATTCTCTATGAACCCCTTCATCTTCAAGACATAGGAGCTCACAGATTGTCCATCCTCTTGTTTACACGCGTGAAAGGCACGTGCAACATCAAGGAGTTCTTGATCAGCTTGTTCAGTGAACATGGTCTTCAACTCTTCCATCATAGACCATGCGCCGTGACCCTCCAAAAGTTTCTGGAGTTCAGGGGACATAGTCATGAGCATAAGGCCAGCGATTTCTCGTGACCTTCTGACCCAAGTTGGATGTAAATCCGGGTCTTGCTCTGGTCCTTCATGACCATGAGGCAGAATTGCAGGTTGATCAGGAATTGGTTGCTCAAGGTATTTAACCAAGTCATCAGTTTCGAGCGCTATCCGAAGAGCACGATACCAATCAACAAAGTTATTCTCAGTCAATTTCATCTTTTCAAGGAATGACTTAACAACCGTGATGTTTAAGCAAGAGTTTTGATTATTCATCTACAAAATAAAAGTTCAACGATTAGTATTTTCGATAATTACATTCTCAAAGAATTAACTACCCAATTAATCATGTTGAGACTAAGATCCTTGCTTGCACTCCCACTTAATATTAGAGGTCCGACCTTCTAGTATTCAAGTGGGGCAAGAGGTAAGCGACGGGTGTTAATTGCATTACAAGTGCAACTCTTAGATTGTATGAGACGATTCATGAAGTTTATTTGTCGTAGAGTGTTTGGATGGGATGTTCTCTCATCTCTTTCGAGAACCTTTGAGCATCTCAAACAAACTTGTTCTACACATAATAAAGTCATGAGTATGTTTCATCTCATCTTTATGCCTCGGGTTCAGAATCTGACCGGGAACTCGACTTTAAGTCGTACCAATTTGAAGCAGCAATTATTGGCAAAGGTCTGACCAGTGACAAAGATCGCCTTGGGTATGTAATTCGCCCTAGGTCTGACCAGTTGACGAAAAACAACTACAAGTGCTTCTAAATTGGATGGCATAGACTTAAAAAATTTCAAATAGGTATCACATAAGTTTTAGAAAAACAAATGTCAAGTGTGTAAAAGAATGCATGCAATTCATTCTCTTATCACAAGTTAAGAAAACAATTTGTTAACTTTTTTTTTTTGGTTTAGGCGTGTTCTACCACGGGAGAAGATTAAAGAGAGATCAAACCCTATATCCTACTCTTCATGCACCCGAGGGTGCAAGTGCTTGGGATAATTATTCCATAGGTGTCGAAACAACTATGGAACACGGGAGAAGATTAAAGATTTCTCAAACCCTAGATAGCTCGACTAGAGCACGAGGTGCAATAGCAAGTCCATCATTAGTAAAGACACAAAACGGTGTTGTAATTTTAAGTATTGTAAACTAATTAATTTTGCAAATCACGTCGTTGAGAAGATAGTTTATAAGCCATCATTACGGTATGTAAGCCCAAATCGAGTGACAATATGATTTCGCAAAATAATTAGAATACAATAAAACCAAGTTTCATAGTTCTTATGTCAATATTAATATTTGTTCAAAAAATCAAGATTTTAACAAATAAACACATGGCCGATTCGCAAGGAAAATATGGTGTATTAATATGACATAGTTTTAAAGCTAGTTTCGATATAAATACCATCCGTTTTTATGATTCCTAGAATCTTGAATTATTACGTTTTGCAATTCATATTGGAAAACAAATAAGCACATAAAAACAGACAGAAGGGGGTAGAAGCAGAAGACAGACTCTATATGAAAGCGGTAAATCATATAAGATCCAAGTCTCGAATGAGTCTTCCCCAAATTGAGGACCAAAGACCCTCATCAAGTTTTCGAGCAAGGTACTTGATGACGTGCAAAGTATCACAAAAGTGAGATGCAAGGGTCTTTGACGGATAATAAAAAACAAAAGTAATTATTAACCGGTTCAATTTTAACCTACCCAATTTTAATAGATCTAGATCAAGATTAAAACTTTATGACAAGTATGCATGTAGTTGTCATAAAAACATAAATAAAAGAGATTTTAAAGCGAAGCAAGCGTGTTTTATTCTATGTGTAACCCATGAATGCCATACGATTTGACTCGTGATGCCACTGTTGGGATTTAGAACTAGTTAAACCATTAACTACGAGTGCGCAGCGGAATGGATCTAGTACAATATTCATGATTAACACATAATAAAACAATAATAAAACCAACCTTTTAATTAATTGAATAAATCAATTAATTGATCTTGATCTTGAATCTACAACGGTAAAGTAACCGTCCTCTAGCGATTGCTCACACGACACGTCAAACGAACACACCACGATGCTAGTGGTAACTTCACTTCGATTATCTTGCAACTAGAAACCCTTATATCCAAAACCCTAATTTGATAGGTTAAGGATACGGTTTATAGATAGAAACAAGATACTTGGAAAAATTCACCGGAAACCCTAATTAGGGTTAGGGTTTGGACGAACCACAAGGGGAACCAAACAAGAGACCAAAACTTTGATACGAGGATCAAAGGTTTAGTATAAGGCTAAGAAACTTCACAAGTAAGTACCCTAAGGTAGTTGATCTTGCAAAGGTTTACACTTTAAGTGAATTTAGGGTTAAAGGAAAAGTTCGTAAGGGTTTGGGTGTGGTGTTTGATTCGATCGGCCAAAACAAACAAAGGGAGAAGGATGAAAAAATTATGAGGGGTATGGGATTGTATTTATACACATCCTTAAACCTCCTCAAAATTAATTAGGCCCAACCCAACACCTAAATTAAGTAACTTAATTACTTGATCAACAAACAAAGGATATTCTAGACCCCTTGTGATAATCGGCCGCCTATAGGGCACCGGAGGGTTCTAGAAGTCGATTTCCTTTCCTTAAATTTAAATAACGCACTCGCCTTTAATTAATTAAATCCCATAATTAATTAAACCACCGTTAATTAAATAAAACGTAAAGTTTTTATTATACGTTTAATTATAAATAATAAAACGTAAATAAACGTGTGTTCTCCGTATTGAGTGTGTGCCCCCGATAGGCTCACGCATTTACCGATGGCTAAACGATCGCATATCTCAACACCCTCATCAGTAATCCTATCACATTTACATAGCTCAAGTGTGTCCAAACAATGCTTCGAATCTCCATTTGCCAAATACTCCAAACCCAAATCAGTAATCAAATAACAACCTGACAAATTCAACGCATCCAAACACGTTGCTTCAGCAATAACTTTCAATGCCTCGTTTGTGACATTAACACAATTTTGCAAACATAATGTTTGTATATTCTTGTTTGATCTTACAAGTGAGCCAATTCCTTTCTCCGTAAAACGTAACCTCCCAGATAGATTCACCTCAACCAAATGAAGGCAAGCAACCGTGACTACCTGCAAGCCAACATCATTAAACTCCAACTTGCCAACCTCGGGATCAAGATTTTCGTTTATAGGAAGCGCTAGCTTCTCGATATTGGGGTATAAACTGGACAGCAGTTTCATGTGGTTATTTGAAAGTGGTACTTCGCATATAAAGCCCTTCATTTTAGGGGATGCAATCACCAAATATAGTAGATCGGGATACCGAATATTTAAGATCTCTATACAAAAAGACGCAACTCTGAAGACTTTCTTGCAGACTGTAGCGAATGATTTTCTGTCCCAGCTTGAGTCAATTCGATCAAGAATAGAGTAGATTTCGTCCTCTCCAAGTTGTTCCATCACTTTATCGTTTTTGTTGCTACCTCACCTGTCACGTGTAAATTATCATTCCTCTTGTTAATATGTTATCATCTTCTTCGTGTATCATCTAACGTAAGTAATTTTACATACACATATAAACATACTAATGTATCTATTTACTCTAAGACATACATAAAAACCTAAATTTACAATAAACTGAAAGTTTGTGGACGTTAAAATCGATAGTCGTGTGATAGGATCGAACTCGAGATCACGGGATTGCACACATTACGTGAAGAGTTAATTTATTTATTAAATATATTTATTATATTTATTAAATCAAACTGTAGCTAACGATCGTTAAGTAATTAAAAGTTAAGTATTAAACGATTGTTATAGAATGTTAAAGAAGCTAAAAGAAGGTGTCGGAAAGTTCCGGAAACCCTCTTTTGAGCACATGTATATCCGGCCAACTAAGAGGCAAAGATAGGGATGAAAAGTTTTAGGCTTTATCTTGTTTAAACCTTGGAAGATAAGTTTCCAAGGTGTATATAAACAAACCTTAAGGCCTCATAATTTTTCACTCTATTATTCTTCTTTCTAGTTCTAAACCGCCGGCCAATATACACCCATTAGGGTTCATCTTTAATTTTCTAAAAGCTATTTTAGATCTAGTCCTAGCCCCTCTCTAGGGTTGTTGGGTAGATCTTCCATAGGCTTGGAAGGCTCGGTTCTGTTCGTGCTAGACTCACGATTAGCTCATCGTATCACGTGTGTACAAGATCGTGGTGTGATCTTATTTTAGATTACATCCTGGTGGTGTTCTTGATCTATTTTTACCGGTGATCGTTCTGCTAGGATAAAGGTATGTAACCCTAGCCTTGATTAATTATAATTGTGTTATATAAAGATCTTGTTAATCTGCTTCCGTTGTATGCTCTTTGATCTATGTTAGGGTTTTTATAATTGTTATGATAATCATAAACCATCAGTGGCATCGAGAGCCGTTTTAACATGATTATAATTATCAAGATCTAAAATTTTTTTAACTAATATTGATTTGTGTTAAAATTACATGTTGTTTTTTAGGTTTTATAAAAATTAGGAGTTTTTGTTTTTTTTTATTGTTTTAAAAATGGCTTTGCCGTTTTTTTATAAAAAAAAAAAAAAATTTGTAAACCCTAAAATTACATGGTAATTAACTTTAGATGTATGCATGAATTAATTGTTATGTCATGTGTGGTTACGATCCGTAATAGTTTTTTAATTGTTAAGAGAATATGGAAGATCCGTAATAAACATGCATATTTTTTACGGATCATATAATTTTGATTGCTATTTGCTTTATTTGATTCAAAGTTTTAAAATTAGGGAAGACTTTTTATGTTCATAAAAACCCTAGATTTGATGTTCTTTGAATAAATTGTTTTGCATGTGGCTATTTGATTTAGTTTTTTTTGTACTACTTGTTTTCATGCGTTTTTAATTGTATGTTGTAAAACAAGGGTAATTTTTTTTAGAAAAATAATATGGACTAAATCTTATCAAAATTAATGAATTGTTTTGAGGTCTAAATTACATATGATTTGTGTTGATTAGAATTGCAATAGCAACTTAACGGCCTACTCAATTTTGACAAACTATAAAGTGGGTATAACGCACCGCTGGTCAAGTACCCGGTTAAGGAAGGAGGTGCTATGCTTTTACGCTGACCAAATTCCCGGCTCGCCTGTGCGTCAAAATTGGAATTACCTACGGTTGTTATTGGTATAATTCTTTAAGTTTGTTTGGTTTAACCAATACCTCAACTTGCAAATATATGATGAACTTTTAGTCTCACCAAAAAGTTTACTAAACGTTTTATTAAACTTATGCTATGGAGATGTATGCATGCTTCTCCATACATGATTTTGACACCAAAATCTATACCCTAAAATTTAAGTCATATGCTCTCTAATTGACGAACACTTGAAGTTACAATTGTCGTCATATAAGATATCGGACGATGTTGTAATGGAGAGAAAACTTCATGACTGAATAAGATTGCACATGAAGGTTTTACGTTCTTTAGATTAGTCGACTTAATTGAGTTACTCAGTGAGAACTGGAAACTTAAGGCATAAAGAAGGGATAAAACATGTTTACAATGCAAAAGTTTTTGGCAATGTAAATCCCTGACATATCTAGAAATTGCAATATGATTTGGCAATTATTGTTCGACAAGTTACTGTGTTGAATACATTTGTCACTAGCAGATCAACTGATGTGATAAATTTATGTCAATATGGATTCTAGTTTTTCAAGGAAAATACTATGGTTTTACTACCGGGGTAATTTTATTTTCTTGAATTTTATTATCGAAAATACTAATGTTTGAACTTATTTCTGTAGAAATGGCTCAACCCGAAAACAATCTGACAATAAGCTCGGCGTTCAAAGCATTTTTTGAATGGCCTGAACTTACTGGCCCTAATTTCAATGATTGGTACCGCTCACTAAGAATTGTTCTGAGAGCAACGGGTACCATCAATATCTTGGAAACTCCTTTTCCGGAGGATCTTGCTGAAGGAGCAACTGATGCGGAAAGGCTTCAACACGCTGCTAACGTTAAGAAGCACCATGAGGTGGCTGCTGTAATGTTAGGGAGAATGGCTCCATCACTTCAAAGGAAGTATGAGCTAGCTTCTCCTCAGCAAATGCTTGATGAACTCAAGGCTGTGTATGAAACGCCGCAAGCTGTAGAGATCTATGATCTGGTTGATGCTCTACATAGTTGCAAGCAAGCTCCTGGTAAGTCCATAAGTGACCATTATATGGAGATGAGGAGTTATATGGAACAACTCATCGCACTAGGACAACCCTTTGATAATAATATGGCTATTAACTTGATCAATAGGTCCCTTAATAAGGACTTCAATGATTTTGTTCGTAACTATAATATGCATTGCACGGGAAAGACAGTTAATGATTTGCATGCAATGCTCATTGACTTTGAAAAGGGTTTGAAAGATAAGGCACCCACTGCTACTCCTCAAGTACTTTATGTACAAAAGGGTAGAGTGTCGAAACCAAAACCGCAAGTGAATAAGAAGCAGAAAGGCAAAGGCAAGGTTGATAAGAGCAAGCAAGTTGCGACTACATCAAAACCAAAGCAAAACTTTGCTAAGAAATCTCTGAAAGATGAGACTTGTCACTACTGCAAGATGACTGGACAGTGGAAGAGAAATTGCTCTCTCTATCTCCATGAAATGGCAGAACATAAGAAGAAGGCTGAGCAAGTTGCTGCAGCACCATCTTCAGGTAACTTATTTATGATAGAGTTATTTAATCTTTCATACAAATCAAACTCCTGGGTATATGATACGGGATGTGGTATTAATATTTGTAATACCCTGCAGGGATTTGAGTTGAAGAGGAGACTTACCTATGGGGAACAATTTCTGCAAGTGGGCAATGGCGCACAAGCAGCAGTTGAAGCTATAGGAATATTTAAATTAGTTTTACCTTCGGGTTTAGTACTGTCTTTAAATAATTGTCATTATGCACCTACAATTTTTAGGGGTGTTATTTCCTTTTCTAGTATGTTGGATCTTGGATTTACTCACACGATTGATAATAATAGAATTTTGATTTTCAAAGATGGTTTATTCTATTTTGATGCAATTTCTGTGAAAGGTGTTTTTGAAATTAACATGCATGATAAAAATCCCAAGAGGAAAAATAATTCTGTTTTTAGCATGAATAAGAAGAGTAAGTTAGACAAGAACTCTTCTTATCTTTGGCATTGTAGACTTGCCCATATTGGGAAGACTCGCATACAAAAGCTTCAACATGATGGGCTTTTGGAAAGTATCAATGATGAATCATTTGATAAATGTGAATCTTGTATCTCTGGGAAGATGACCAAGAAACCTTTTAATAGCAATATTGAAAGGGCTACTGAACTACTTGGTCTAATACACACTGATGTGTGTGGACCACTTAGACATGTGTCAAGGAAAGGTGCTAGCTACTTCTTGACGTTTACGGATGATTATAGCCGTTATGGTTATGTTTATTTGCTTAAACATAAACATGAGGTATTTGAAACATTCAAAACGTTTAAAGCCGAAGTAGAGTTACAACTAGGAAAGAAGATTAAAGCTCTTCGTTCTGATCGTGGTGGTGAATATTTAAGTCAAGAGTTTAAAGATTATTTAAGTAAGAATGGAATTGTTCAGAAACTTACTTCTCCATATACTCCACAACAAAATGGTGTATCTGAAAGGAGAAATCGTACATTATTGGATATGGTACGATCTATGTTTAATCTTACAACTTTACCATTATCTTTTTGGGATTATGCTCTTGAAACTGCTGTTCGTATTCTGAATATGGTCCCCACAAAGAAGGTTGATAAGACACCATATGAACTATGGCATGGCAAGAAGCCATATTTGTCTTATTTGAAAGTCTGGGGTTGTGAGGCGTATGTGAAACGTGACTCTGGAGATAAACTCCAACAACGCTCAGTTAAATGTATCTTTGTAGGTTACCCTAAGGAAACTATGGGTTACTACTTTTATTATCCGGCTGAGAACAAGATAGTTGTGGCTCGGTATGGAGACTTCCTTGAAAATGATCTTGTAAATCAAGAATTCAGTGGGAGAAATTATGATCTTGAAGAAATTCAAGAAGATACACTGCCTTCTGAAAATACTAGCGATGAAATTCCTGTAGAACCAGAAAGTCTGAGTGTTCCACCGGAATTAATTCCTCCACGTAGGTCTCAAAGGGCTATACGTGCGTCGGACAAACTATGTCTATACATAGAGGATGATGAGGAGGAAGTAGGGGATCTTGTTGAACCTGCTAACTATCGATCCGCAATGTCTGATCCAGAAAAGTCAAAATGGATAGTTGCGATGAATGAGGAAATGAAATCCATGGAAATCAATGATGTTTGGATTCTTGTGGACGCACCTAAAAATGCTAAAGTAGTGAAAAATAGGTGGATCTATAAGAAGAAAACTGACATGGATGGTGATGTACAATCCTATAAAGCACGTTTAGTGGCTAAAGGTTTTACTCAAACTTTTGGCATAGACTACGAGGAGACATTCTCTCCTGTAGCAGACTTACGAGCTATTAGGATTCTCATAGCTATGGCAGCATACTATGACTATGAGATATGGCAAATGGATGTTAAAATTGCCTTCTTGAACGGTCGCTTAGATGAAGACATCTATATGCAACAACCAGAAGGGTATGTTGATCCTAAATATCCAAAACGCGTGTGCAAACTTCAAAGGTCTATTTATGGCCTGAAGCAAGCATCACGTCAATGGAATAAGCGATTTGATGAAGAAATCAAAAGGTTTGGATTTATTCAAAATCGTGATGAGCCATGTGTGTACCGCAAAGCTAGTGGGAGTAATGTAGTGTTCCTGATTCTATATGTCGATGACATATTGATCATGGGAAGTAACATTCCAAGACTTAAGAAAGTTAAGGATTATCTTGGTAAATGTTTTTCTATGAAAGATTTGGGAGATGCTGCATATATTCTGGGAATTAAGATCTATCGAGATAGGAGTAGACGGTTAATTGGTCTTAGCCAAGATGCTTATATTGATAAGATATTGAAGAAATATAACATGCATAACTCTAAGAAAGGTTTCTTACCGATGGAGGTTAAGCATGAGTTAAGTCATGAGAAAGATGCATCATCACCTGAAGAGGTGGCTTACATGAAGAAGGTGCCTTATGCTTCGGCTATAGGATCTATTATGTATGCTGTAAGATGCACAAGGCCCGATGTGGCGTTTGCTCAGAACTTGGTCAGTAGATACCAACAGAATCTAGGAAAGTCCCACTGGACTGCTGTTAAGCATATTCTGAAGTATTTAAGAAGTACGAAAGATATGTTTTTGGTATTCGGGGGTAAACCAGACACAGAATTGAATGTGACAGGATTCTGTGATGCGTCCTGGCAATGTGATAAAGACGATACGAAGTCTCAGACGGGTTACGTGTTTGTCATCAACGGAGGAGCAGTTGACTGGAAGAGCAGTAAGCAGAAAACCATTGCTATGCATGCGACTCAATCTGAGTACATGGCCGCTTCAGAAGCTGCAATGGAAGCTGTTTGGATTACGAAGTTTATTGGAGATCTTGGAGTGATGCCTTCAATTAAAGAACCTATTGATATATATTGCGACAACTCTGCGGAAATAATATTCGCCAATGACCCTGGAGTCATGAAGGGCGCCAGACACTTTAAACGTAGATATCACTACGTTCGAGAACAAGTGGAAGCTCGAGAAATAAAATTGATAAAAGTTCACACAGATGATAACGTAGCTGATCCTTTTACTAAGGCTTTGTCTAGGCCAAAGGTAGTTAAGCATGCCAAGGCAATTGGGCTGCAACTAGCTAGCGAATTCATGCAATAAATCTGTTGATTAGTATTTGGATAAAGGATGTAAGACATTATTGAATTGATAAAATAAAGATTGGATTTCGTTTATTTTTCTCTTATTTGATTTTGTATCCTATTTTACATGTTTTAATCCGTGAGCATTATGATGTTTCTAAATGTCCGTTGTCGATTAATAATATGGGAGTATTATTAAATTAAGACAATTAAAAATAGTGACAGAGTATACTTGAAAGTATATTGGTCAATTTTGGATGATATTTGATGGATCAAATATTGGACTTATCCCAACTATGTGATTTTACTTTATGGATCTTTGTCATTAAGTAAATCATAAATAGTTATCCTTAGACCTGAGATGCCAGGAAACTGCATTGAATATAGTGCATTTCTGTAAGGTAACCTAACGCTAAACGTAACTGGTAGTCATAAGGGTTATTTTCAGAAGTGTTGCGAAGTTCATGTGTTTTGCTTGTAGTCGAAATGGGATTCGTTTCCTTCAAATTATTATTTGAAGTATAAATACAACTGGGCCCCTCGGGGGAATAGTAAGATGTTTGTGTGGCCACACCCAAATGTGTTTTGGTAATCTTGCTGTATCCGTAAACGAGAAACAGAATAGTTAATGAAGGAATGACTAAGATCCATATCCTTATTAACAATGTATTTGAAATGAGAGGATAATAATAATGATTATATATCATTAAAAGGTTTTGTCCAGGAAGCCTTACTCGAGTTGTACTAGTGACATTGTTAGTGTAACTAGACGCTAATCAATGTGATCACGATATTCGAATTTTGTCCAAGTGGGAGCTGAAAGTTTGTGGACGTTAAAATCGATAGTCGTGTGATAGGATCGAACTCGAGATCACGGGATTCCACACATTACGTGAAGAGTTAATTTATTTATTAAATATATTTATTATATTTATTAAATCAAACTGTAGCTAACGATCGTTAAGTAATTAAAAGTTAAGTATTAAACGATTGTTATAGGATGTTAAAGAAGCTAAAAGAAGGTGTCGGAAAGTTCCGGAAACCCTCTTTTGAGCACATGTATATCCGGCCAACTAAGAGGCAAAGATAGGGATGAAAAGTTTTAGGCTTTATCTTGTTTAAACCTTGGAAGATAAGTTTCCAAGGTGTATATAAACAAACCTTAAGGCCTCATAATTTTTCACTCTATTATTCTTCTTTCTAGTTCTAAACCGCCGGCCAATATACACCCATTAGGGTTCATCTTTAATTTTCTAAAAGCTATTTTAGATCTAGTCCTAACCCCTCTCTAGGGTTGTTGGGTAGATCTTCCATAGGCTTGGAAGGCTCGGTTCTGTTCGTGCTAGACTCACGATTAGCTCATCGTATCACGTGTGTACAAGATCGTGGTGTGATCTTATTTTAGATTACATCCTGGTGGTGTTCTTGATCTATTTTTACCGGTGATCGTTCTGCTAGGATAAAGGTATGTAACCCTAGCCTTGATTAATTATAATTGTGTTATATAAAGATCTTGTTAATCTGCTTCCGCTGTATGCTCTTTGATCTATGTTAGAGTTTTTATAATTGTTATGATAATCATAAACAATCATAAACAACCTTAATTAGTAGTCATGAAATAATCTTCAATTGCTAAGCACATCATACGTATGTCTATAATCTAAATACAAACAAATTTTCAAACGTCGCAAAACCTTTGATACGATATGTACACAAACAAGTTAAGAATTAGACATCACCATTAAAAGACATCAAGCGTAAGACATTTTGAAAGGTAGAACTCTTCATTACATAAGTTATATTGGGAGTGACAAGTATGACTAAACAGTATTACGCTTGATGTCTTCTAATGGTGATGTCTAATTCTCTATTCAATCTACTATGGCTTAATGTTCAACTAACAAGCATGCAAATAAATAGATAAAATCAGAATAACATAACTAGATAAGATCTTTTATATCAGTATCCATAATCAAGAAAATAGAGAACGATATCCATATTTGGCATATTTTATCGGATATCTCAGTATTTGTTGCTAATATATACTTGTAACATTTTATCAAAGACAAGATATGTAAAACTTGGCAGAAGGACCTAATTACTATCAAAACTAAGGCTGATCACGGGCCCAAAAACTGGACCGGACCGGACCGAAATGTTGGGTCTATGTTTGGGGTGTTCGAACAAAGCACAATGGCCAGCTTTGGTCAAGACCGAACCGGACCGGACTGAAGACCGAATATGAGAGAAAGGACACACCGATGACGGAATATGAGAGAAAGGACGGACGGAAATGTGTTGAGTTCGGTCTATTATGCTCAGCCCTAATCAAAATAACATATTATGAAGCTAGTGATGAGACACCAAATGTGCAAAGAACAAAGGTAACATGAAACTCGTAAATATCAATTGGCGTCGAGTGAGAAATTAATGTGGCATTGTAATTTCATAATACCATTAGGCATGCTCATAAACATGTTAATGTAAGAAAATTGTGCCCCTATAAACTAGTATACTAGTGCATAAAACGTGATTAAAAAGACAAAAACACATTTACAATTACATAACTAGACGGGAATCTCATACGAAGCAAGTAATATACTGTAATAAACCAATTTTCGCACATTTTACGAAACACTTAACATGCCAAAATTTGAAAATGATGCACCAAATGACTAAAAACAAGTTTTTATCCGATTAGTATCTTCTTGTAGACATTTTATCAAACATTTGATATACGACTTTTGTTTTGAAAACTCCATAACTACTAGACATGGCTTATTATGGCTTATTTGGTTATGGGCATATGTTTCATAAGCCCTAATTTTCGGCTTATTGTGAGACTTGTGGGGTTATATAAATTTATTATGATACGATAAGCTCAAAAGTTTCAAAATAAGCCAGAAAATTGGGGCTTACGAAATATAAGGCGAACAAGAGATAAGCCAGCCACATATAAGCTAAATCCCCAAATTCAACTTCAATCGATTACTGTTACGATTAAACTCAGAGCTCATACCTCAAATCGATTTGACGTGTCACGGCGGTGGTGGCGATTGACGGTGGTCAGTGATGGCGGTGGTGCTATTGTGAAGGTGAAGTCAATGTGGTGAGTGTACCCGCGCGATGCGACGACCTAAATTTTTTTAAGAGTGAATGTTATTCGGTTATTCGTCTTTCATAGCAGTAATTTATGGATGACGATTGTTTTCACCTAAAAACATGTCTCAAAAACGTAATTTTGATATATGGATATTATTACTTGTGGCGTATATGTAATATGTGTAACTTTATTTTCGGAACTCAATTAAGCGCGGGAATTAACATAACCTCTTTTGAACATTTGAATGAGAAGATCAATTTAAAAGTGGTTTCTACATATCAATGCAAGGAAAAAGGGAGAAAAATATGATAGAGGAGATTTGTACGATGTGTTGTTTTGCTTGTAAATTGTGGTGATGTGGTGTTTTAGTTATATTATTAATTATGTTTTAATTAAGTATAATTAAATGTTTTGTATATATTAGACATATAAAGTTGTACATATGCATTTAAATCATGTATTACTTAAATTTAATTTTCTTGACTGCATTAATATATTGTACATTATGTTGTATTTGTTGTACTACTTAATTTTTTATTATTAAATAAAGAGAGAATGTCTAATCTCTTTTATAAGATAGTATGATTAGGGTGCGTTTAGTTTGATGGAAAACACCTTATTTTCTACGAAATGTTTTCTTATAAAACAAAGAAAACAGAAAACGCGTTCAAATTATCGTTTTCTAGAAAATGCAAAATCCATATTTTACCCTTTTGCACACAACACAAAAAAACTCCTTTTTTTGTTTTTTAAGTTTTCCTTTAAACATAGAAAATTCATTTCCCCTTTGTTTCGTTTATAGTTTTGAAAAATGGAAAACACAAATTTCTCCAATTAAACGCGTTTTCTAAATTTTTAATTGTTTTGTGGAAAAAGAAATCTCTTTTCTTTTTCTACAAAATAGAAAATAGAAAATGATGGAAAATATTTTCCAACTAAACGCACTCTTATTATTTAGGTGAAAAGGGCGTAAACGAGCCGAGCTTTTATCAAGCAATTCGACGTTGACACTCACAAAACTTATTGGTACTTAAATCAACGTTGACACTCACAAAACTTATTGGGACACTCAAAGTACAAACAGTTTAAGCAGTTTATATTTACAGGTACAACCGCTTAATGCATATGTTTGAGTGTCTCAATCAGTTATGAGAGTTTGCAAATCATTAGCCTATACAAAAATATATTTATACTCGAAAAGCTCAATAAGGGCTCGAATCAATCAATCAAAAGCTCGAGCTCAGCTCATTATATTTTTCGAGCCATATTATTGGACTTGAGATCGGGCTTAAGCTCGATAAAAGAAGATCGAGCTGAGCTTGACCTCAAACTCAAATTGCTTGATAAAAGCTCTGCTCGTTTACGCCCTTTTTACCTAAATAATACGGCTAATGATTTGCACACTCTCATAATTGATTGGGACACTCAAACATATGCATTAAGTGGTTGTACCTGTAAATAGAGATGGGCATACAAACCGGTTTGGAACCGGTTAACTGGTTTAGAACCGAAAACCAGAACCGGTCCCAACCGGTTTTTTTCCTAACCGGTTACAGTTTTTCCCAAACCGGCAGTTACTAACCGGTTTGGATTTTCAAGTCTAGGAGCCGGTTTGTACCGGGTTTTTTCCCAACCGGTTTGTCTCACCGGTTAGTAACCGGTTTGGAATCTAACTTTTTTTTTCAAAATTTGAAATTTGCTTTTATAGCTAGTACTAGTAGGACCGGGCAGGTAGAGCTTTTTTTTTTAACTTTCGAATCTTTTTACTTTCATTTTAGCTATAAGTACACTAGTTTTGTATCACACAATATTCACAAGTAACACATTTTACTTTGATTTTAGCAAAAAAAACTCAAAATCAAAACCGAATTTGTTTCACTAATAACAAATGGTAGGAGGACGAGGTAAAGGCAAAGCTTCTTCAAGTAACACCGGTGTTGGTTCTACATCTTCCAAACCAGAAAAGGAAGAACCAACGGTTGCAGAAGTGATGTCAACTCACAATCACACCGCTGCAATTTGGCAAGAGTATCAATACGTGAGGATGACGGACGATGCTTATAAGGCTCAATGCTTGCATTGCTTTAAAACCATGCAGCCTGGTTCCACCTCGTGTTGAGGTCTCATATTGAACAAAGGTATTGTAAATCACTCAAGAACACGGCGGAAGCGGGTCAACCCTCGGTGACCCGAGAAGAGGGCATATTTTTGTATAACCCAGAAGTTGTTCGAGAACAATTTGCCGGGTTGGTTATTCAAGAGGGGCTGCCATTCAACAATTTCGACAACCCTCGTATCACTAGGGTGTTTCAGAAGACTCTACAACCGAAATACAACAATGTAAGTCGTTCTACCCTTAAACGTGATGCTATGAAAATGTGGAGAGCGGCTAAACGAGAACTTAAAGATGGCTTTTTAAACTTAAATGCTAATGTTAACTTAACTACGGATGTGTGGTCTGCTCCTCATGGGTTGGTTGGTTCGTACATATGTGTAACCGCACATTGGATCGATCCGAGCAATTGGCTCATGATGAAGCGGGTCATTGCATTCGAAGACTTTCCATATCCTCACGGGGCACTTGAGTTATCCTTTGTGTTGTGTACCGTGTTAAAAAGGTTTCATTTGGAAAACAAAATATTTTCAATTACGTTGGATAATGCTAGTAACAATACCAAAGCCATGAGTAGATTAAAATCGAGATACGAACAAATTATGAACGGGATATTTTTTCATAGTCGATGTGTTGCACACATCATTAACTTGGTTGTGCAAGATGGCCTGAATGTTGACTCTATAAGTGCAATTAGAGGTTGTTTTAGACAAATGTTAAAAGATATTTTCAAAGCGGGCAACCGAAGGTATGCACAATATATTAAATGGTGTAAAGATTCGAAAAAACCTTTTTGGGCACCTAATTGGGACGTTCCTACAAGATGAAATTCCACATATCATATGTTCTTGTGTGGTTAAAAACAGAAAACGACTTTACAAAATTTTCATGACGAGTTGCATTGTAATGGTTATATTGAGTATGGGTTTTCGGTTGAAAATTGGGATATTATTGAAAAACTAACCCGATTACTTGAAATCTTTAACACCTCAACCAAAACACTGTCGGGAGTCTATTATCCAACGTATCATTTGGTTTTGCAACAACTTTATTTGATGTGTCAAAGGTTAAGCGAATTTGAATTTGAAGGTGGTATATTTGTAGAAATGGTCATACCAATGAAATTAAAGCTAAGAAAATACTTTGAAAAATTGCCATCAATAATTACTTGTTCCGCCGCGTTAAACCCATTTTTCAATGTAAACGGGGTAGAGATGTTCATTGATTCAATTACTAATGATTTGGGGTGTTTTCAAAAAAACGTGAACTTTGCATATGATGCAAAAAATCTTTCAATGATGCCTTTGAGGGTTTATGGCAAGTTTACTTTGAAACATATGGTAACATACCTTCTTCATTAAATGTTGGTTCTTCATCTTCATCGGGTACGAGTTCAAGGAATCCGATAACAAAAATGATAAATGCTTTACAAGAAAGCAAAAAAAAAAGGGCAAGGCTTGAAGAACAAGGATCCAACGAATTTAATATGTATGTCTCGGGAAAATGGATCGAACTTTCCACCGATCAGTTTATAGACTTCGATATATTGGCTTGGTGGAAAGCAAAGGAACAAATGTGGCCCGTTTTATCCCGAATGGCTCGTGACTTGCTAAGTGTACAAGCTACTTCGGTAGCTTCGGAATCGGCTTTTTCAACAAGTGGAAGAGTTTTATCTAATCGAAGAACAAGGCTCACTTCGGCATCTTTGGAGATGTGCATGTGCTTGAAAGATCACTTAGATGCACAAGAGCGGGTACAACAGAAGACAAGTCTTGAACACACCTTAGACTTTGAAGAAGAGGTATTTGAGAATGAGGTGGAATCGGGTGAAGCGATATCACTAACCGATGAAGAACTGTCACAAGATGAAGCTAATGCAGAAGCTAGGTCCAAGTCCGACAACGAAGTCAACCTAGACAGTTCCGAATCCGATTAGGTTATCAGTTTTAATTATGTTTATGTATTATGTGTGAGTGTGATGTATTTCCTTTCAATTGTATTTCCTTTTCAATGTATTTGTAATGTTCTATTAAATAAAAGTGATGTTTTTAATAATTGTAGTCTTACGGCTTCTTTACGGTTCACCATTCGCTCTAAAAACGAAAAAAAAAACGGCAAACCGGTTAACCGGTTAGTAACCGGTTATACCGGTTAGAGTTTTTTAGCTATTATACCGGTTTGTAATCGAACCGGTTAATCGGCCAAACCGGTTTTTTTGGTCTTTGACCAAAAACCGGTTTTTTTAAAACCCAAACCGAACCGGTTCAGTTAACCGGCTCTGTGCATCTCTACCTGTAAATATAAACTGCTTAAACTGTTTGTACTTTGAGTGTCCTAATAAGTTTTGTGAGTGTTTCAGTCAACTCCCTTTTAATAATCGTTATCATAGTTTATTACAAACATAGTTTTTGTGGTGGTGTGTAAACAATAGTGATATATTTGTTTCGTATATATAATTTTAAACTTTTCAAGCTAAGCTCGAACTTTGTCCGAATCTTAATCAAACCGACCTCAAGCCTTAAAGGTAAAAGCTCGACGAGCTATCGAGCCGAGCTTGAGCCCACTATTTATATTTCGAGCCGAGCTCAAGCCTTGTTGAGCTCGGGCTTGACTCGGCTCGTTTGCACCCCTAAGGTGAACATGTGTTATTTTTTGGAGTTTGATTGAACGAACTTCAAACGGTCGATAGTGATCTTGCAGCTCACTTTATACCCTCAAAGGTAATTTGCCGCCCGAAAGTTATACATTTCTTTGTTATTATCGGATATTTGAAATATGATTAAATAACTACAACAAAAAGTATGCTCATCGACTAAGTTGATATTATGTAATTCTTAAATAAATATTTAGGTGCCGTTTGGTTCAAGATTTTGAAATTTTAGAATTATAAATTCTAGTAAATTAAAATTTCTAAGAATTTAAAGTTTCATATTTCAAAATGCCTACGCCTGTTTAATTGGCAAAAATTCATAATATTTTGAAATCTTAATTTTTAGTTGAACCAATTATTGGAGTAAATATTTTTATATAACTTTTCCTATTTAAAAAATAAAAATCGAATTTTCATTTTTTTTAATAAAAATTCAATAAATTTTATAAAACAATTATATAAATTTATATAAATTTAATAAAAAATTATATAAAATTTATACAAAAAACGTGAAATTTTTTATACAACTAAACATCACCTGAAATTTTAACTTTTACAACTTTTATAATTTGGATAGTCAATACTTTGTGAATATTAGGGGTGTCCATTGGTTCAGTACAAGACGACAACTTGAAACCGATGGTGATGTTTGTATGTTCGCACTCGTCGTGAGTACAAATGAACCAACAAATATCAAAGAAGCCTTGGCAGATCATGCTTGGTTTGAATCGATGACGGATGAACTTCAACAATTTGAAAGACTTAAAGTCTGAGAACTTGTTGACAGACCATACGATGTAACACCATTAAATCTTCGATGGATCTGGAAAAACAAGATGGATGAAGAAAACACGATCATCAAGTATAAATCTAGGCTAGTGGCTAAAGGGTATGGCCAGAAAGAGGGTGTTGATTTTAAAGAATCAGTTGCACCAGTAGCTCGTATAGAAGCGGTCAGGATTTTCCTTGCTTATGATGCACATAAGGGATTCATCGTTTATCAAATGGACGTAAAGACGACGTTTCTTAACGGTCCTTTGAAGGAACAAGTCTATGTCACGCAGCCGGAAGGATTCGTCAATCCTCATTATCCTGACAAGGTGTCTCATCTCCACAAAGCACTTTATGGACTCAAGCAAGCTCCAAGGGCGTGGTACGACGAGCTCTCTAAATTTCTGGTATCCAAAGGTTTCTCAAAAGGTTCCGTTGATCTAATTTTGTTCACTTATAAATATGTGGATGACATTTTGCTTGTGCAGATTTATGTTGATGACATTATTTCCGAGTCTACAAACCCAAAACTTTCAAAATGGTTTGAAAAAGTAATGCACAGGAAATTTGAAATGTCAATGATAGGCGAACTAAAATTCTTTTTAGGAATTCAAGTTCACCAATCACCAAGAGGTATATTTATTAACCAAGCTAAGTATTGTCAAAAGATAATCAAAAAGCATGGTATGACCTCATGTGACCCCGTTGGGACACCATTATCAACCACATCCCTAGATGTTGATTTGGAGGGAGATGCCATAGATCAAACGAGATATCGTTCCATGATCGGCTCCCTCATGTACTTAACTGCAAGCCGACCAGATATATCACATGCTACGTGTTATTGTGCACGATATCAAGCACGACCCACTGAAAAATTACCTCAAGGAGGTTAAACAGATCTTTCGGTACCTTAAGAATACCATTCACATGGGACTCTGGTATCCGAGGGAAACCGGTTTCTTTCTAACGGCCTATTCAGATTCTGATCATGCAGGGTGTCTTGATACACGAAAAAGTACTTCTGGTGGTGCACAATTTCTAGGCCAAGATAAGCTCGTAGGATGGTCTTCCAAGAAGCAGGATTATACGTCACTGTTCATCAGCCGAAGCGTAGTATGTGTCTCTATCTGCGTGTTGTGCTCAAGTTCTTTGGATGAGAACACAACTCACGGATTATGGCTTCCACTTTAATAAAGTACCTATGTATTGTGACTCAAAGTCCGCCATAGCCATCTCCTGCAATCCGGTACATCATTCCTGCACGAAGCACATTGATGTCAGATATCACTTCATTAAGGAACAAGTTGAAAGGGGTATCGTTGAACTATATTTTGTTGGAATCGATTACCAATTAGTTGACTTGTTTACAAAAGCTCTTTCGAAAGAGAGGTTTGTGTATCTAGTTAGGCAAATTGGTATGAGATGTTTGACTCCAATAGAACTGGAGATTCTGGCAAAGAAGCCTGCTTGATTCATCTATCAAACATCTACATGTAAATATTAATGAAAAAACAAAATTAAAAATTAAAAATCTTTGAAAATCTAAAAATATTCTTCTCGACATGTCTTTCAGTATCGATAATATGGACGTACCTAGAAATGTCGCTCAATAACGACACGGGTGTGTACATAAAGCTCGAATGAAGTTGTTCATATTTTTCAAAACATGTCATTTCTATTTTTAATAAAGGAAAATGTCTACCTTGGACAGTTTTTCCTACAACGGGTAGAGCAATCTATCTTGGGTTGAGCTTGTCACAAAATATTCAACGTTTTTAGCTCAACACAATGGCTTGTAATCACTTTCAGATTGCAACCCGGTTCGATATTCACGGGGGAGTATACGATATAGTGCCCTTACCCTCAGCAAAAGAAGAGAAATCTTCTTACACTTGAGTGGATTTTTCAAGACATTCAAAGTCTATGACCTGAAGTTTATGCTTTTGGAAAACCATTTCTTCATTAATTTGGAATTTTGTGATTTTTCGAAAAGCGTTGAACACAATTTTTTCTGGAGTTGTCAATGATTATTCAAAATCTTCAAAAATTGTGTGTTCAACAACTCCTATCCTCAAAAGTTTAATGTGGATCATATCCTCGTAATGACAATTCAATTGGATCAATTTTTGAGGGGGAGCTTTCCTAATTCATGCTAAGTTTGACACATTTTTCTCCCGAAAGTTTTCAAGACTATATTTCACAATATATTTTAATCAAATTTGGTATCTCTAATATCAAACGATTTTATATATTAGAGATAGGGGAGAAAATGTGATCAAAATATGATCTAAAGACTTAAGCACTTATGGTTATGATCAAATACCCACAACATCCTTAATCCACGACGTTATTGGTGTCAAAAGGGTGTTTAGGTTTAAGTCCTATGATCCAACCAGAACCGGAGGGATCTTCCTAGGGACAATCCAATAGATTATTAAAAGTCCTTAGGAAAGATGGAGTAGAATGTAAACGTAGCTGAGTGCCGACTAAGTACTGATGCTAGCACTAGAACACTCACAACAAGGTGCTAGTAATGATGTCTTGGTAAGCATTGAGGGGGTTGAAGAATGAAAAATAAATGTAAGGATAAAGGGTGAAAAGAAATTAGCCCTCCATACAACTTAGGCAGAAACTGGGTCAACAAATCATGAAGACAACGCATCATGGACCCAGTGATGTAATGCACAACCCCTCCTCCGTGGACTCAGGCTTCTCTCAAAAGAAGTTTGTTTTATTATCACAGAGATCAACACGACTTCTATTAACTTTCTCACTCTGAGATAGTTGATATTGAATAGGTGGCATCTGCTCCAGCCTCCGATCACTAAAAAGGCACTAATCGAGTCTAGAGCCAAGAGATCAAATCTCGTTAGGACACACGGAATGACGATGAAGAGATTCCTACGCTATATCCTTGCGATATTGCTAGAACACTCAGAGTGATATTACCTAGTAATCACAATGATGAGTGGATATCCTTCCAGTGTTAACATCAAACAGCACTGTGGTAGGTCACGTGTAAGATTCTTTATGAATTGAACATACGTAAACTGAAAAGCAAAAGTGGTTTGTTTCTTTATCGATTCAAACTCGTTTTAGGTTTCTACGCAATATCTTTATGGTCTTGCCATAACATTCAGAGTGATATTCATTAATATTCACAGTGACGAATGGAAATCCTTCTAGCGTCAACCTCAAACAGCGCTATGGTAGGTAACTTGCGAGATTCTTATGAATCAAGCTTGTGTCAACTGGAAAGCAACAATGGTAAGATTCTTTATGAATCAAACTTGTTTCGGGAACATGAATTGACGACTTTAATCAAGCGGATATTTATCCAATTGATTCACTCTTTATGTTCACAATCTTGCTTTGAGACGGACAAGTAAAGAGAACGGCTAGTACTGCCTCGAAACTCTGTCAAGGAGGTTCTTAATTGAATCTACCTAATCATAGGTACGATATTTAATATCGTGTAACGGTCTTCACTGACCGAAGGTAAAACTCTACCAATTTGGGACGAATGTCAAAGCCATTTAGTCCGTGTCTATGTTTTGTCTCAAGAAGGTGGCGTTACGGTGTACTCAGCAAAGTAAAAGATTCAAAACCACATACTCATGCCCAAAGACATATTTAACAATCACGAAATCAAAAGTCTTCCGCAACTCTAATGATCAAAATCTTCGTTATCAATTATTATAGAGGAATGACCTCTCTTCAGAGGAGATTGTTAGCAAGCTTTCAAGATGGTGCAAAGTATGAGCATGTGGATGAAGACACAAGATCACAAGTTGGCAAACACAAGTCAAGGATAATTTGAAGATCTCAAGATAAAAGACAAAGTCGAAAGACAACGACAAAGGCTCAAAGATCACAACATGAAGGAACAAGACTACTATTACACGTTCAAGACTCATTTATGACGAGATTCGTAATCTCCATTGATCTCCAAATATCGAAGAGGAATGACCTCACATTGGGGGAGTTTACGGGCTTGATGGCTAGCTTAAAAGGCCTCTTTCAAGGTACTAAGCGTTTATTCAAGCCTGGCCTAAAATAAATATAGTCTAATAGAAAGCCCACATGTGAGTGGACTATATAAGCACCCTCCTAGCATGTTAGGAGGGTTGGTGATTCTTATTTTTCTAATCTAATTTCACATAGTTAAACATCTCTCTCTACTTTCTCTCTCTAGAATTCATCTACTTTCATCTTTATTTCTTAATCTATCATCATATTTTACGGGACAACAAACGTATAACACATAAGAGTGTTAATAGTAGCTTGTATATATATTTTTTAGGGCAGTAGCTATTAGTTAGGATGATTCTTTTCTAGTTTAGGTAAACACAACATGTAAACACTATACAATGATATACGTATTCATCTTGTTCTCTTTTACTATTACATCAATAAATATTTATTTTGGATTTTCGTTAATATATTTTTAAATTTTTAAATATTTTTTTACTGTATCCATGTCGTTCCTGTATCTTGAATTTTTTATTTTTTTCGTTTCCTCGTTCTTGTATACCGCTGCCGTTCCCGTATCAATGCAACCTAGACTGCAGTGGTGTATATATTGAATAGAACAATATTCTCCAAAACAGATAATATTATACCTTACATTTTCGTGCACCTCTGATGATCAATCATCATTTCATACTAACGAAAAGGTGAACACTTGATGAGAATCAGGATTAAGTTTAGAGCTGGTGGATATTTCATAGGAGGTATTTTTGTACTTATGTATAGGATTTAACATGTGCAAATTAAATCATTATGTGTAAGTATCACATCGCCTTTTAGAATGTTTGAGTTCTATCACTCACATAAACATCTGCCACAACATAAGAATTACTAATCTAAAAAAATTGGAACTATTATTAGTCGAACATTAAAACATACATATATTGAAGAGAAATGACAAGCTAAAGTACACCCAAAGCCCAACCCACAAGTCTGACCACCTCCTTTAGATAATCCTGATCTCCCGGTTGAACTTCCACTTTTGTGAATAGAAAGCTGCAACTCGGCAATCACTAATCTTAATACCATCATCCTAATCGTCTTTCCTTTAAAACCCCTTATTAAACTCCAAAATTTTATAAGGACCTAATTTAAACTTTTGTTGTTCAAGTTCTTGCATCAATGCTTTCCTTTGGTTGAAACCAACTTGAATCACACTGAGTGTGTTTAAAAGTTAGGGTAAAACTTGTATCTCTTTGAAAAAACGAAATACCCTCATGCGCATGACACGTGAGGTATATACCGAGAGGCTCGTTTGGGAAAATGTTTGGAGATTTTTTTTTTGCACTACCACGTAGGATAAAGGGGGCAAAAATAAAATAAAGTTTGGTTTATGTCCTTTTTGTGAAAAAGAGAAACTTTAGGGACAAAATTCAAAGTTTACCCTATTTATTATCGTATTTAGGTTCATTTAAATACAACTCTCCATCTTAATCAACTCGGCGAGATTTAACTCAAAACCTTTTTACTCTTTTTCGAATACTAATATCTTTTAAACCGTTAATCGTTCAGCTAAAAAATACGCTATCACAGCGAGTATTTAATTATCTTTCTGTAAATATGCACTATTATATATTTTCGACAAAAACATTTTTATTTTTTGTCAGGTTTTTTTTTTCCATTGTTAAAATTTGTATGAATAAATCATATATGATTAAACACTAAAATCGTCATACTCCTGACAAAAGCGAAAAAACATAATACTTGTTTAAGTTATCTTATAGGATGCTTTAAGGTAACTAGAATGTGAAAAATATGTTGGAGCTTTTTGGTACCACACCACACCAACCACATAACATGACATCATTGACTAAGGTAAGACTAATTAAGGTTATACTGAACTTAAGGTGCATATATTGGAAAACTAAGTTCTTAAGCGTGTTGAATATATAGATGCTGGTTGGGGAGACATAGAAGTGACAGACTAACATTTTTCTTCTCAAGAGTTTAAGGAAAACCGTCATGGTTGACCTTGCTTACTATTACGTATTAATCTATTGCACGACTCAACTCATTAACCACTAACATTTGTCGTTAAAAAATAAAAATCTATTGTTAGTCACTGATTAATTAGTATTTTAAGCTATGTGAACATTATTAATCCATATATTTGAATCAAGTGTATTCAATCTTTGAGGCTGTATCCTTTACTTTACCCTCTCCTGCTTGCCACTTTTCATTAAGAAATACTACTAATTAACATTCAACTTTCAGAAGTCAAACTTACTAAAGAATTCAATACATAAGACATATAGAGTATTTTCAAATAATCCTTACTTGTATATGTTTATTTATTTTATACAAATGGATTTTTTTGTTTAGCAAACTTTATGAAAAAGTGGAGAATGAGCCTAGCAAGAAGCTAGATATAAGAACAATTCGTAATTTGGCTTTTCGTAAATGATACAACTCCATTTTGACCCAAGAACTAGTTCAAGCTTCGTCCCTGTTGAGTAGTGCTTCTAATTTTCTTGTGCTCAAATTCCGAATGAAACCAATTATGATTAAATCTAAACATATAGTTTCTCATTACAGTAACAAATTAAGGTAGAAATTTAATTAGGTAAAGGCGATATTTTGAAAATCGGGTTTTCAATTGACCTGGTCGAGTCAGTGGGTCATCGGTTCAACCGTCGGAGCGACCTGATTTTTCATAAAAAATTATATATATATTTGTGATACTAGAAAAAAATATATATAAAAATCATGAATATTTCATACATTTAGCCAAAAATCATCTACTAACAAATATAAAATATAAAAACAAAGTTATATTGCAAATATATATAACTAATTCACGAAATAAAACAAGAAACAAATAAAAGAAACAAAAAAAATCAAAATCAAGTCGAGTCTCACGAACCAAGTCGATCCGAATTGCTTCAGGACGGACGGGTCACACCAGGTTTTTAAAATATAAGACCCGAGTTAATTTGACCCGTTTTTTGGCCAAAAACCAATTCAACCGATTGAAATGACCGGGTTTCAAAACATTGGGTAAAGGTACTCAATCAAGCCTGGATGGATATATAGTAGGGGTGTCAATTTTTGACATGACACGATAAATGACACGAACCCGACATGAAGTTAAACAGGTATGGGTTGAAGATAAACATGTTTGGGTCAAAAATATGTTAACTTGTATAACCCGTTTAATAATTGGGTCGTGTTTGGATTGAGTAAGTATTAAACAGGTCGACACGTGAACCCGTTTAAGTATATATAAGCCTCTAAAAATAAATATATATCTTTAATTTTATGTTAGATTTGGATTAAATATATTTTGTTATGCAGTTAATAAGAGTGATTGCCATTATAATTCACATACCATTGAAATTGTTCCATAACTATTTGTATGTTATATTTATCCTTTTTTACATATTTATATTATTATTAATATATATTAGTTAGATTAACGAATGATCAACCTTATTAACCGCTCGACATATTTACTTAAACATGTTAAACAGATTAAAATCAGGTAACACGTGTTATTCAGGTGCAGATTAAGGTCGAATTTCTCAATACTATTAATAAATGAGTCATGTTTAGGTCATGACTTATAATAACACGTTAACTTACGAATTCGAACAAATCGATACGAACACGGCTCTATTGTCACCCCTAATATACAGTGACATGATTAAGATAGAATGAACCCCTTTTCCATAGTAGTATAGTACTAGTAGGTGGTTATACTGTCTTCTTTTGTTTGCATTATTATAAGTACAAAAGATATTTGCCAGGGTGGAGATACAGTGACATGATCAATAATTAAAATAATCTAGAACAAGTGATATAAAGCATGTGAAGCATGCAATTATCACTCTGGGCCGCGTTGGTACCCTTTTGTAGATTAATAAGAATTTTCTTTTTTAGAAACTTATTTAGTCAACGCGTCATGTTGACCTTAAACTCACTTCTTCACTCTTACTATTTATAGAGCCGCCAATTTCATTTCCTTAACAACAAAACATAATCAGACAATCCTATATAGTACACTGTTAGAACAATCAATAAACATAATATGGTTAAACAAGTCGTTTCGTCATCGTCGTTGACAACGTCGAGAGGTAGTCGAGATAGAACGAGTACTATTATAAGTAGTAGTGAGAGTGAGAGGGCGAATAAGTACACGGGTGTACGAAAGAGGAAATGGGGCAAATGGGTGTCGGAAATAAGACTACCTAAGTGCCGAGACAGGATTTGGTTAGGTTCTTATGATTCTCCTGAAAAGGCTGCTAGAGCCTTTGATGCCGCGCTTTTTTGTCTTCGTGGTAGCACTGCCAAATTCAACTTTCCTCACCAGCCTCCTTGTATTCCTGGTGGTAGGTCGCTCTCGCGTGCTGAGATACAAGCTGTTGCGGCCACATACGCTACTTCTGGTTCTGGTTCTGGTTCTTCTACTGACTGCATCACCACACACGATCATTCCTCGTCGAATTCAGTCTCATCCTCGTCCTCAGAAGAAGAAGAACAGTCTCCTTCGCCTTCCTACGTCTCTCAACTCGAAACTGATCAGACTGACCCTTGGAATTTCCCTTTAACGAATCTGGATGTTGACTTCACCATTAGTAGCACAACAAGTGTCCCAGATTTCGGGATATTTCCCAGCTTTGATGATTACTTCATGCCAATGCCACCAATGTCTTCTGCTAACAATGACGATTACGCGGAAAGTGAAGGGATCTACTTGGAAGGCTCATCCATGCTCTGGAACTTCTAATTAACCAATTCAACAATACCTGTTATATATATCTAGGCGCGCATATGAGGCGCGATAAACTATCGAAATTCCTGGAAAGTTTTAGGTGCCAGGGTTTCTGAGTTAATGATAAGATAAATGGTGTATGTATGTAGCTCAATTTAGTTATGGAGTTGCAGACACAATTGATAAAGGAGATGGACCATCTTTTATTCATTGGACCAATCTCAATTCATTGGCTTTTATTTCAATTTAATAACATTGATACGTTAATCGTCATCTTATTGTCACATCAGTTTTTTCTCTCTAACAGTTTGTAAACGATTAGTCTCACCAACAAAGTAACCAAGTTAAAAAATTTCTTTTCAAAAGAATTAATTTAAATTTCGTTAAATAAAAATATCACATAAATAATTAAAAAAATATTACATAATTATTTAAGTAAAATAAAATTTTTACAATAATTGTTTTACTAAAAAAATGTTAAAAAATAATTAAAAAGCTTAATATATGTTGTTAGAAATTAAGCAAATATGTTAAAATATGAAAATATATTACAAAATTTATTTAATTAAAATAAAATTAATACTAATCTAAATTGATTTAAAAAATAAAAATAATAGAAAAAGAAAGATATTAGTGACTTTCAATTGGTTCGTGTATGACCGAATCGACTCGATCGTCGTAACTCGGTCAATCGAGTTCAAAATCGGTCGATCGATTGAAAAAAGTCGATGTTGTGCCAGCTTTATATTCATTTATCGTTCGGTGCACGGTTCGGTTTGAGTTTGGTTTTACCGAACCGAAACATCCGATTTTTATAAACCAAAAACCTCAACTGCTCGGTCTTGGGCGGTTTATTTTTTTGGTTTATAGTTGGTTTCAATTTGGTTTTTTTGTATTTTGGTTTAAGAAGCATTTATATTTTGGCGTGACCAATTTATACTGCTAAAAAACTTGTTTTACATAGAAGTATTGTTATTTTTCTTTATCTTTGTCAATCTAAGCTTAATATAAATAAATATACACACACATGCAAATGAACATACGCATAAACGATCAGTGCCACATATGTAATGATATATCATCAAATAAACACACATATATAACCATTAAAATAAATATATTTTTTTGAACGGCGAAATTTTATAAACTAGCAAGAAGCTAGAAAAAGATTACAAAGAAATCATATGTGGATTTGTGAACCACTCATCTCTAGAAAAGCGCCTATTACATCTACTATTACACCAAAAAAAGAAAGAGACACAATATCATCAAAGATCATAGCACGAGACGGCGGACAGTCATAAAAAATAATATGGTTTCGCAGCCCCCAAATCACCCACCAAGCGACAAAAAAGACCCCCTCTAATAAGCATTTACTTTTAGAAGGAAGCCGGATATGATGAAACCAATTGTACCAACCCGAAAAAGACTCACTGTCTTGATACCCTATTTCCCACCATTGGCAAATGCGCTGAAGAACATCCCTAGACAACGAACATTTGAGAAAAATATGAGAAACGTCTTCAACACCTTCTTTACAAAATGGACAAGAAGCAACCTCCATAGAAATTCCTCTACGTATAAGATTGGACCTCGTTGGTAAATAATCACGACACGCTCTCCACGCAAATACGTTAACTTTAATGGGAACGACCTTCACCCATCTCGTCGGAACAGTAGAAGTAGGAAGAAACAGTTCATCAATCGCATTCCGAACCAATTTAACCGAAAACAGACCGTCACTAGACAAAGAGAACCTCCAGCGATCATCAGCAGAAGACAACGAAACCTGCTCCATAATCGAAGATAGCCCCAATAATTGTGTCTGCTCCAGACCACTTCTAACAGGTCTACGAAAAGAGACCTCCAACGAAGAAACTAGCTTAGTAGCCACAGAAATCTGAGGATCCAACTCGAGGGCGAAGAGGCGCGGATATACGTCTCGAAGCGGCTTATCCCCATACCAAACATCAGACCAGAAACTCGAGTTTTGCCCATTTCCTATACGCTTCGAACAGTATGAAAAAAAATCAAAACCAGAATTCTTAAGACAATACACTTCCTTGAGAATCGAACTCCAAATCAAGGTCGTCTTTAGAGAATGAACAGCAATCGATGGCCCATACAAAGCCTTAATAACACGAAACCACAAAGAACCATCTTGAGACACATATCTCCACACCCACTTCAAAATGAGAGCCCGATTAAGGGCATGAAAGCTTGATACACCCAACCCACCTTTTAACTTAGACGCGAGAACCTTGTCCCACGCCACCCAAGAAATTTTCTTAACCGAAGAATCTGCCCCTTTAAAAAAATTACTACGAATGGACTCCATCACTTTGAGCACACCTTTAGGAACCTTAAATATAGACATCGTATACAATGGAGTTGCTCCAAGAACCGACTTCAATAAGGTCAATCTACCACCAATGGAGAGAGTCTTCGCTTTCCACCTAGATAAACGAGACTTCAACTTAATTAAAATCTCATCCCAAGCCCTACAACAAGACATACACTCCCCCACCGTGATCCCAAGATAACGGAATTTATTTCCCATAACAGAGCAACCATAGGATGCCGCCATACACTCAACTACAGAATGAGCCACCCCAATTCCCGTAACTTGACTTTTAGAAAGGTTGATTTGCAGCCCCGAAGCAAGATGAAAACATCTTAGAATGTTGATGATACCCCTCAAATTATCATTCGACCACTCACCTAAGAACAAAGCATCATCTGCGTAAAATAAATGACTCAGCGAGAGATCATCATGAAGGCGAATCCCTTTGAACAACCCCTCATTAACGGCTCTATTAACGGACAAATGTAAGGATTCCATGACAAGTATAAAGAGAAAAGGAGACAAAGGATCCCCTTGCTTGAGACCACAATGAAATTGAAACTCCTCAGTAGGACTCCCATTCACCAAAACCAACGCTCTAGCAAAAGAGAATGTACCCCTGATCCACTTACACCAAATCGAACCAAAACCAAACGCCTCAAGGACATCTAGCATATAATCCCACCTAACCGAAGCATAAGCCTTAGCAAAATCCACCTTAAAAAACAACGCCTTCTTGTTTTTCCTCTTACACCAATTTAAGACTTCATTAATTATAAACGGGCCATCCAAAATATGTCTCTTGGCTATAAATGCAGATTGAGTATCCGAAACTAAATCCGTGATAACATTGGCCAATCTATTAGCCAAAATTTTCGTAACGACTTTATACACACAGCCAATTAAACTGATGGGGCGATACTGATTCACAAACTTAGCGCGACACCCTTCGGAATAAGGGCAATAAAAGAAGAATTACACCCTTTTGAGAATGATCCCTGATTGAAAAACTGTTCCACAGCCCCACAGAAATCCGACCCAATAAGATCCCAATACTTTCTGAAGAATTCGAATGTAAAACCATCCGGGCCTGGAGATTTGTTTTCTACACAATCCCAAACCGCCGTACGAATTTCCTGACGAGACACTACACGCTCCAAATCTTCGGCATGAGATTTATCAAGCTTATTGGGAAAACTGAAATTAATTTTAAGCCGAGTGGACGTAGGCTTTTTAAAACGAGACCCATAGTGATCCAGAAACGCCTGCTTAACAATCTTTGGATCAGAGATCCAAATACCCCCTTCAAATACACCACGAATAGCTGATTGAGAGCGTTTTTTATTAATAACCCCATGGAAGAATGCTGAATTCTCATCCCTTTCGATAGCCCAATTTACCTTAGATTTCTGAATCACATCAGCAGCTTCCATCTTTTTGATCTCATTTAACTTATTCCTCAACTCAATACGCCTAATAACCGCCGCTTCTGATAAAACCACCTGGTCCAATTCCTTATCAATGGAACACAACTCGTCAACAATCAATTTTTTAGAACTCGATAAACGTTTCTTCCTATCAAGAACCCAAGATCGAATAACCCTCTTTAGCTCTTGCATTTTCTTTTTGAATCGAACCATACAATTACTATCAGAAAACTCAAAAGATTTCCATGAACTCTCCACCATCTTGTCAAAACCATCAAAATCAAGCCATGAATGATAAAACCGAAAGGGAGTCGGACCATAATCTAACTTAACCTCGTGAAGTAAAATAGGACGGTGATCGGATAAGTGACGGTCTAGACATACTGCCGATAAATTAGGAAACACCGACAAAGCACCGTTAGTGACAAGAAATCTATCTAGCTTACTCATTTTGTTCGCCAAAGAGTGAGACCAAGTAAACTCGAAACCCTCCATTTTAACGTCGACAAGACCTGTAGAAGAAATAAATCGATCAAAAACACAAGCATTATGAGAATTAAAATTAGTCCCTCGTCTTTCCTCTATGCTTCTGACGTCATTAAAATCGCCCATAATTATTGCTTCACCATTCCAACGTTGTAACATAATCGTCAAATAATCCCATAGAATACGCCTATACGAAGGCTGTTGAGATGCATAAACAGCCACAAAAAGAATCTTGACGTTATTCGAAACCCACTCCCATAAATAGCGACAAAATTATCAGAAACAGTAACATTCTCCCTTTTAAAAACCGAACCTTCCCATATACAAAGGATACCACCAGAATTCCCAACCGCTTCTGAATATACAAAATCGTAATTCGAATTCCCCCACATAAACTTAACATCCATATGCGACACCCTACCCAGTTTTGTTTCTTGAATAGAAATAAAGTTAAGTTTATGTTTATTCGTAAGCTCTTTACCCACTCCTTTTTAATCTTGCTACCAAGACCCTGAATATCATTAAATACTTTTGATTTATTATTTATTTTTTATATTATATTAAATAGATGTTGTTATATAATAAAATGGTTCCGTTCGGTTTGTACGGTTTGGTTTTTTGATGAAAATGGCAACCGAATCCTAAGTTTTGGTTTTAAAAAAAGTAAAAATCAAATCATCGATTTTCATGATTTTTTTATTTCGGTTTCGATTTTTTTGTTTTTTTTTTTTTGATGAATTTTTTTTTTCGGTTTTTCTATCCCAAAGTCTTAAAACATTATATGTACAGTTTATTCTTTTTGTCTCACTATTGTGCCATTTAAGGAAAGGTTAAAAAAAGGACCGAAGATGTAAAACTTGAAATCCTAGGATATAAAATCTATCCTTGTCCTTAAACCCTACGCACGTACGATTTTGTTTTTAGTTTTTGTCTGTGAATCGATCATCATCTACTACGATCTTCTGTTGGTTTAACAAGAATGGGCAACAGAATGGGAACACAAGTAATTGTAGGAGAAGAAGCCATTACAGAACCCGAAAAAGTGGAATCCGAAGATGAAGAATCCAAAGAACAATCCAAAAAAGAATCCGAAGAAGAAGAAGAAGAAGCCGAACAGCTGGAGGAGATGAGGCCACCAGTGGTGACCAGCTGGATTGGTCCGGATGGTGTTCGAGTTCATGGGGTAATGTGCATTGATGATGGTATCATTCGTTTGAAGAATCGGTGTCGATTTGATGAGTGCCCTATATGTTTTAAACCTTCCACTGCTCATGGAAAACATCAACTTTGGTAAATACTTTCTTTCTTACTTTCAACTTATATAAAAGCTTTGATTGCATAATGAGGTTGAAGAAAGTTTCGTTTTCATGGCCAAATTTGTTCTGTGACCCTTGGATGCAAGATTTTATGTTTCAAGGTTCTCAAGGTCCTTAGTGTATGCTGATGTCTGGTTCTCGGGTCTTTTGTGTATGTTAGGTTCTACAAGTCAAATTGGTCTAGAGGTTTAATTTAAGCTTTTTCACGCACCTACTTGCGAAAGCTACTGAATTCGGGGGTCTTCGGTTATATGGGTCAGGGGCGGAGCTAGGGGTTCCCGGGGATGCACAGGAACCCGATGAAATTTAAGTGTTAAGTGTTATATAAATATTATGTATTAAAATTTTTGTGCACCTGATGATTTACTCTCTGGCTCTGCCCTGATATGGGTGGTAAAACTTTAATCGTTCCAAGGTTTCAGCCCTTTCTATAACACTCGGCGGCCAAACTTCAATTAGCCTTTTTCCAACTACGTACGCGTACTCATATTCTTCTTACCAAAGAAAGATGATTAACTGATTTTACTTTGTTTACTTGATTGCATTTGCGCGCTGCAGCTGTCTTCCTTGTGGGCATACGTATGGATTCTCATGTGTCGAGAAATGGCTTCTTCTAAGACCATCCAGTGGGAAGGTATGTATGTTTGTAACCGATAATATCGTATTCATTCAATTTTAGTACTATAAATCTTGTCTTAACAACCTTTGTTCTATCAACAGTGCCCCAAATGCAACGTCGTATGCTCATCTCGGGATACAATACTTCTTTATCCACCTCGCCTCTGCGATACTGCTCATCAAAAGGTATTTGTTTAAAACTATATAACTTACCTTGACATTTTTTTTATAAAAACTTTTGTTTTAAATAAAAACTCTTCATCCAGGCATCATCGGCCGCATTCTTTCCATTCACCAAACAGGGTTTCCATGAGTTTAAGGAATATGAATACTCACGGAGGCTTGATGCACAGAGTCTGCGGGCTGATGACATAACACATGTGAATTCTTTGGTGACAAAACAAATTGATTTAGCAGATCGCGCGAAAGAATTGGCGACACAGAGGGATAATTTATTAACACTGGCCAAGGAAGTGGAAGAGCGCGGTGAGTCTTTGGGACTGGTTGATGAATTGCGAAAGCAGGCGAGTCCGTTGAAACCACAGGTTAAAGCATTAAGACGGCGTACTGATGCATTGGAACGGCTTGTTAGTGCATTAAGACGGCGGATGGATGCATTAGAACAGCGTTCTGATGCATTTGAGTCCAGGATTAGATTTTATGATCAAGTGTGCAAGGAGCATCATATGAAAGAAAAAGCGATTGCAAAGGCGAAACAGGCTTTAAAAATGAGGAAAAAGCTCGCTGAAAAGGCAGCAGCAAAAGCGAACAAGAAAGACATGAAAGAAGCTGAGAAAGCAGCCGAGAAGAAAATGAAGGCATCTGACACTGTTGATCTTCCAGAGGAAAAAGTGGTGGAGGACAACAGAATGGGAACAGAGAAAGAAGCTATTACAGAACCCGAAGAAGAAGAATCCAAAGAAGAATCCGAAGAAGAAGAAGAAGAAAAGGAATCCGAAGAAGAAGAAGTGGAACAGCTGGAGGAGATGAGGCCACCAGTGGTGACCAGCTGGATTGGTCCGGATGGTGTTAGAGTTCATGGGATAATGTGCACCGATGATGGTGTCTTTCGTTTAAAGAATCGGTGTCGATTTGATGAGTGCCCTATATGTTTTAAACCTTCTACTACTGATGGAAAACATCAACTTTGGTAAGTACACTCTTTCTTTCTTACTTTCAGTTTATATATAAAAGCTTTGATTACATATCAAGGAGGTCGGAGAAAGTTTCGTTTTCATGATTTAATGTTTCAAGGTTCTCGGCGTCGAGTGTATGCTGATGTCAGGTTCAGTTGTAGAACTTGCTACAGTTTTTAACAAAGGCTCTTTTCTAGGACATCTACCCCAATCTAATATAAGCTTTCTTATGCACCTTTTCGAAATCCAAACAAGAGAAAGCTTCTGAATTCGGGGGTCTTTGGTTATATGGGTGATAAAACTTTAGTCGTTTCAAGGTTTCAGCCCTTGTGACCTTTTCTTATTAACACTCGGCCAAACTTCAATTAGCTACCCATATTCTACTTACCAACGAAAGATGATTAATTTACCTTAAAGATTTTACTTTGTTTACTTGATTGCGATTTTGTATTGCAGCTATCTTCCTTGTGGGCATACGTATGGATTCTCATGTATCAAGCAATGGCTAATTCTAAGCTCGTCTCATGGGAAGGTACCCCATAATATCTTCACATTCGTTCGATTTTACTATAAATCTTTTCTTACATTTGTCCTATCAACAGTGCCCCCAATGCAACGTCGTGTGCTCATCTCAGGATGCAATACTTATTTATCCACCTCGCCTCTGCGATACTGCTCATCAAAAGGTATCGGTTTAAAACTAACCTACATTTGACATTTTTTGTAATTTTTCTTTTACTTTTTTTTTTATATAAACTTTGTTTTAAATAAAAACTCGTCATACAGACATCATCATCGGCCACACTCTTTCCGTTCACCGAACAGGGTTTCCATGAATTTAAGGAATATGAAAACTCGCGGAGGCTTGATGCACAGAGTCTGCGGGCTGATGACATAACACATGTGAATTTTTTGGTGACAAAACAAATTGATTTAGCAGATCGCGCGAAAGAATTGGCGAGACAGATGGATAATCTATTAACACGGGCCAAGGAACTGGAAGAGGGCGCTGAATCTTTTGGAGTGGCTGACGAATTGCGAAAGCAGGCGAGGCCGTTGAAACGACAGGTTAAAGCATTAGGGCGGCGTACTGATGCACTGGAACGGCTTGTTAGTGCATTAAGACGGCGGATGGATGCATTGGAACAGCGTTCTGATGCATTTGAGTCAAGGATTAAATTTTATGATCAAGTGTGCAAGGAGCATCATCAGAGGGAAAAAGCAATTGAAAAGGCGAAACAGGCTTTAGAAATGAAGAAAAAGGTCGCTGAAAAGGCAGCAGAAAAGTTTGTGAGAGTGAGAAGCGGAGTGATACTTAAACGTATGTACTCAAACAGTTACATGGATTACTATGCTGCAGGTGCTGCTGCGGTTCTTAATACTGTGCTTTTAGCAGTTGGTTACTCCTTGTATGCATAGACAATTAACGGGTCTAGTAAAAGGGGTACTTTTGGTTTGAAATTACTGTCGGTTTTTGTTTTGCTTCATTGTATTTCTTTTAGCTGTACTTGCAGACTGAGAACTTGATATACGGTTTAGAAAGAATTGGCTTGAAACATGTAGAGAAACAGCAATATAACTTGTTTTGGACTAAAAAAAAGCAACAATGAGAATTCGATATAAAAAAGAAGATGCTAATGAGTTACCATAACGTTTGATGCCATATATATATTAGTGTTATTCTTCTTTGTCTTGATCTCCTTGAGCTTCGACTCATCATCAACTTGTATTTCGGTCTTCTTCTTCAACTCCTGTACTATTTCCTCCCTTTTACCGTTAGCCACTTTTGCCGTTTTGTTGTCTTTTTCCTTCTGGGCAACTGGTGGTGGAACATAAACAGGAATAGGATCTTCTTTTGCTTGTTTTACTACAACTTCTGTCTCGAATGGAGCAGGGGTCGGTTTTGGTGCAATCAAAGGCTTCTCGCCCGGGTTTCACATACACCCGGGGCCCGTCTTTGCTTAGCTGGCGCATGTCAAGTGATTGAACTAGTCTTTTCTAGTCAAGCTGCTTGACCAATTTTTTGAACTTGGTCCCTAGCTTCATCCGGTCTTCATTGCTCTCAACAACAACCTTTAAGGGAACTACACAACCTCCATCATGATACGATTGGAAGACTTATTATTATTATTATTATTATTATTATTATTATTATTATTATGTCGGTGTCCTTTATTATGTTTCGTATTTGCATAAGTCTAGGACCATTATGGCCTTATATTATTGTGTCAAGACCCTTCATGTACCTAATGATTAAGTTATAAAAGACTAGCCGTATTCTTCTGGGAGACCATCCAGAAAATCGGTTTCTTACATCTTCTTAGCATTCTTCTTCTTTAACCCTATCAAGGGTATCAGAGCCGTTCCGATCTCTCATCGGAATTCGCTCAGCACAATGACCACACGAAACCAAGAAATTGATAATGCCCTTAAATCACATGATAAAGCAATCACAGAAATTCAAGCAACATTATCAGCACTCGCGAAGCATCAAGGGGCAATCTTGAAGGCTGTTACGGAGAAGACGACTTCTCGTAGCGGCGAAGGGGGCGGCTCCTGGTCAAATTTTAACAATAATGAGGCAGATTCGAGGAATAACAGATCCCTACGAATTGGCAAGATAGATTTTCCAAGTTTTCGGGTGATGATGTGGAAGGATGGGTCTATCGTTGTGAACACTTTTTTGCAATGGATGAGACTCCCGAAGGAATGAAACTCAGGTACGCTGTGGTTCACTTGGAAGGTGACGCACTCCAATGGCACCAGGCTTACTTGCGTACTCGTAATGCCACTGTGGCGGAGATACCATGGGAAGAATATGTAAGATCAATTTCGGCTCGCTTTTCTAATGCTATGTTTGAGGACCCGTTAGAGGAATTGGCCTCTCTCAACCAAACAGGTACGCTACATGACCTCAATACGGCGTTCGATGCTTTGTTGAATAAGGTGAATCTTACGGAATCACAAGCCATTAGCCTTTATCTCAAGGCCTTGAGCCCAGATATTAGAGGGATGGTTAAGATGTTTAAGCCTCGTACCTTACATGAGGCTTATGGATTAGCTAAGACCCAAGCTCTAAACAATGAAAAATTGGAGGAAAAGATTAATAAAGGGGAGAGAAATTCAGAAAAAAACAAAAAACTATAGCAATTTCAAGATTACACCTCCAGTTAATGCTTCCAGATTACCCCTTCTACCTACTCCTAACCCAGCCAAGACAACATTTACTAAACCAAACGGAGGATCGCGTCGTCTCACATCTAAGGAGTTAGAATATAAGCGCGCAAAGGGAGAGTGTTCTTGGTGTACGGAGAAGTTTATGCCGGGACATAAGTGTCCCCGAAACCGAAACCAAGTCGATGTTATCGAGATGGAAGATGAGGGCGATGAGGAAAAGGATGAAATAGGAGCTGAAACGGAAGAGAAGGAACACCAGATTTCTATACATGCGTTGACGGGTCTTCCCTCATACTCAACTATGCGGGTACAAGGCTCCATGGGTAATCGTCAACTCCATATTCTTATCGATTCAGGTTCGACTCATAATTTTTTGGATTGTCGATTAGCAAAGAAATTGCAATGTGAAGTTAGGGAGGTCGCACCCATCAATGTGAGGATTGCGAACGGAAATAAGCTCAGTTGTATGCAAAGGTGTCCGGGATTCCATTGGTCGATGCAAGGGCATTGGTTCACCACAGAAGTTCTTTTATTAGAACTAGAAATCTATGATATGATACTTGGAGTGCAATGGTTACTTCCGTTAAATGACATACTTTGGAATTTTCAAAAGATGACTATAAAATTTGAGGTGGAAGGGAAACAATATGAGCTAAAAGGGTTACAAAATAACAAGGTATCTGTTTGTTCAGCGGAGAAAGTTGAAGAGTTATTAAGCAAGCATTCCAAAGGAGGGCACTTACAATTATTTAACATACAATTGGCAAATGGGAATATGGTCCAAAATTACCAACCGAGGGTGAGTTCCAATTCGGAACAGGGGCAACTTGACCATCCATGGTACGAACTAACCCAAACTTATTCAGAGCTGTTTCAAACTCCAAAAGGGTTGCCTCCAACTCGTCCTTTCGATCACAGAATTGTCCTAAAAGAAGGAACGTTACCTATTAGCCAACGGCCCTATAGGTACCCTCCCATTCAAAAAGACGTGATAGAAAAGACGACACGAGAATTGTTAGAATCTCGGGTCATTCGCGATAGCCAAAGTTCGTTTGCAGCACCGGTTGTTTTGGTTAAGAAAAAAGACGGACAATGACGAATGTGTATGAATTACCGTAGATTGAATGAAGCTACCATCAAAGACAAATTCCCAATTCCGTTGATCGAAGAGTTGTTAGATGAGTTGGGTGGATCGTCATTCTTCTCTAAATTGGATTTACGTTCGGGTTACCATCAGGTACGTATGGCGGAGGAGGATGTTCATAAAACGGCATTCCGGACTCACGAGGGTCATTACGAATTCCTCGTTATGTCGTTCGGTCTTACAAATGCACCGGCTACGTTCCAAGCTCTTATGAATCATGTGTTCAAGGATATGCTACGGAGATGAGTTCTTGTATTTTTTGAAGACATACTCGTTTATAGCCGAAGTAAAGATGATCCTATCCAACACTTGAATCGTGTTCTAAATACAATGAAGAAGAATCAGCTATTTTCTAAGGAATCTAAGTGCGTGTTTGGGGGCCGAAGCGTAGAATATTTGGGTCACATTATATCAGAGGAAGGGGTTAAAACTGACCCAAAGAAAATAGAGGCCGTGCAACAATGGCTAGTTCCGAAAACTATCAAACAATTGAGGGGATTTTTGGGGCTAGCCGGCTATTATCGTCGTTTTATAAGGTTTTAATGATAGCAAAACCACTCACTGATTTGCTGAAGAAAGACGCTTTTAAATGGAGCGAGGAAGCACAAACGGCTTTTGAAAAACTCAAGGAGGCCCTCACGTCTGCCCCCGTCTTAGCTTTGCCCGATCCCACAAAGCAGTTCATCCTCGAGACAGATGCCTCAGCGGGAGGTTTAGGTGCAGTTTTGATGCAGGAGCGCCATCCCGTTTTGTTTTTTAGTCGAGCCATTTCACCAAGACAAAGTGCAATGTCGGTATATGAAAAGGAATTACTTGCAATTATGATGGCAGTAAAGCAGTGGCACTACTACCTTATTACCAATCCGTTTATCATACGCACGGATCAACGAAGTCTCAAACACCTTTTGATGCAAAAGGTAACAACACCACTACAGCACAAGTGGTTGGCGAAGCTCATGGGATACAACTACGTGATCGAGTATAAAAAGGGGAGGGAAAATGTTGCTGCAGACGCCTTATCACGAGTTCAAGGTACCACATTATATACTACAGCCATTTCCCATATTGAACCTTTGCTTCTTGATAGAATCATGGATAGTCAAAAAAAGGATGTGGAGGTCCAACATGTGATAGAGAAGTTAAAAAACGGGGAGCTTTTGCCAAGGTTCAAGTGGAACGGAAAGTGACTAGTTAAGGAAAATCGCATGGTGGTTGGGGGAAGTGCGGAATTACGAGATGAAATAGTCAAGTTATGTCATGAATCACCTATGGAAGGCCATTCGGGGGTAAACGCGACGGTACAAAGGGTAAAGGGTTTGTTCTTTTGGAGAGGAATAACGAAGGTGGTTCGACGAATAATAAGATCTTGTGATGTATGTAAGCGTGCAAAACATGAAAATGTGGCGTCACCAGGTTTATTACAACCATTACCGATACCCAATGGCATTTTTTCCGATATTTCCATGGACTTTATTGGAGGATTACCCAAGGTTAAAGGCAAAGATACGATTTTTGTGGTAGTAGATCGTCTTACCAAGTATGCACACGGGTCATCCGTTCTCGGCCAAAGATGTAGCTCAAGTCTTCATTGACAATATTTACAAGCTCCATGGGTGTCCTAATTCGATTATTTCTGACCGCGACCCGATATTCTTGAGCTCATTTTGGACAGAATTTCTAAATCTTCAAGGGATATCGGCCAAGTTGTCTACCGCGTATCACCCTCAAACGGACGGACAAATGAAAGTGGTTAATAGCTGTTTGGAAGGTTATCTGAGGTGTATGGTGATGGAACGACCGCTCACTTGGACTAAATGGTTATCTTTAGCGGGATGGTACAACACTTCGTTTCATTCGACTTTGGGTCGGACTGTGACACCCTAGAATCGAGGTCATTAACGTTACCCTAAATTACGCTAATTTTTGAAATTTTTAATAAATTTTAATTTCTATATTTATAAGTATTTTGGCTAAAGCCGATGTTCGAGGTTATAATTTTTACGATTGACGTTTTAAGAAGGACGATGACGATTACGATCCCGAGGGATGCCCAATTTTATATAATTATTGACGATTTATCGATAATGTAATTTTTCGAGAATTTTACTTACGGTTCGTGTTAAGTTGAGTCGGGTGAGTTTTATAGCCTTCCGAGTACATTTAAAGTATCCCAAAAGCATTCTGGAGCGTTCGGGAAGATTTCCGACTCCCGTAAAATTTTCAAAATTGACAAATGAGTCGAAACCGCAAAGTTATAGTGGCGTTTTTACTTAAGGCCAAAAGAAAGCAAAATTTACCATTTTGGTCCCTTCCAATCCACCAAAAAGGCCAAAATGGACACACACACAAACACATAGAACACATCACCCAAAAATTAAACTCTCTCTCCCTCTTTGCTCTCCATAGCCGACGGACACCCCCAAAACACCAAGAAATTCACCAAAAATCTTTTTCCACTTGATTTTCATAAAAACTAAGGTTAGACCACATCTAGTTTGGTCATTCCCTACATTTCTATGTGCTCAAATCCCACATGCACTAACAAAAATTTTCCAAGATTTTTCAAGATGATCCAAATTCGTTTTTGTGGCTAAATGTGCTAATGCATGTTAATTTTATGAGTTATGGAAGTATAAACACCAAGAAAACCCACCAAAAATCAATTTGGTTGTGGTGATTGGGTCACCCAAACCCCACGGCAATAGGGGTGTTTGGGGAGCCATGGTGGTTGTTGATTTTGAGTGTTATTCTTGTGTTTGGTTTATTGTTTTAGGATGTTTTACATAGGTTTAATTAGATGCATGTTCATTTCTTTGATTTTTGATTTTGAGATTGGTTGATCAATAGGGGTAGGACTGAATTTTTATGTTTGGATATGTTTAGGGAGGCTTAGGATGTTGCCTAGAGGTGGTTAGAAGGTTTGGAATCGAGTCTAAGTGCGTTTTTGGTATGGTCATTTTTAGGCAGAAACTTTAGGTCCATTTCATAAAAATGATTTTTGTTCCAGGTCTTAAAAACTAAATGTAGTTGTAGAGGGTCTTCTTGTCTTTAATTTGGTATAAGGTAGAGCCCGTGACTCAAAACGAGCTAAAAGTTATGACATTTTAAAGATCGAGTACCGGGAGACGAGGACTTTCATAATCCGGATTTGTGTAAAGTTTTAGTCAAATCCCGAGGGTCACAAGTATAAATTGGTAAATGGTCAAGGGTCAAAATTTGGTCCCAAACCTGTATAAATGGGTCTATATGTTCACTTAGGTGTCAAAGAAGTCAAAGGTACTTTTCATATAGGTCAAAGAGGTCAAAATTGGTCGAAGTGCAATTTCAGCCCGTAAAATGTAGTCGTAGAAAAGAGTTGCGTAACGGGTCGTAAAAGTAAAAACTTTTATTGGGCTTAAAAAAATGTTATCTACAGGTCTTATAGGATTTTTGAGAATTTTGTCAAATTTTATAAGTGTGGTTAAATAAGGTAAAACAGCCCGTACTTTAGTCAAGTACCGGCGAGAACGAGTAAAAATGGATAGCGTAGATAATGAGAACGGATGGTATAAAATGAGTGATACTTGTTATTTTGTTTTTGGCGTGAGTTATACTTGTCCTAAGTGACTAGTATATATGTATTTTATACAGTACCGTAAGTATTTAAAATGAGAATACTCATTACGCGTTATTTGTGATAGGTGTTGATTTAACCGGGCATCCGTTTCGTCGTCAGTGATCATCCCTCGAACTACCGACTACTTAAGATATAAGGTGTGAATTTATAGCCTCGCTTATATTTATTTCAAATTGTTTTACCCGCGAGGGAAATGCATGCTAGTTTTTAAAAGGAACGTATATCATGAATGATTGTTAGACCCGAAAGTTGCCTTAGAAATTGTGTTGAGTACCAAAGTTGCAAAAGTCCCTAAAATCATGAACTATTAACTATTGTCCTGCCCTCGAGTAGGGGGAAATAGCCGCTTATGCAATTTGTAGTACTACGGGGTTAACGACCCAATGCTAGCCGAGAAGCTGTACTTTTAGTAAGTTCTGCGGTAGATTATTTTGTATGAGAAATAAGGTATAATTGCAACTGATGCCTTTAGAAGGGGCACTGGTTTCATCTGAATCACGCCGGTATTATTTACGCGGGTGATTGAGTTAACGGATTAGTGTCATGAGCTTAAACACAATTGTCAATATCCTGATTATAGTTTGTTTGATCGACAAGACTATAAATGATCACGAATGGTTTTTATTATATATACGTTCAAATGGATTGTAAAACCTATGAATTCCACTCAACGTTATCGTTGACCAAATTTTTGGCATGTGTTTCAGGTAACCGCTGAGATGTAGGATGGAGCATGCATGGGATGGACGTTGTGTGTATGGCTTGGAGTCCGCTTGTTTTTCCCTCCTTTTCTACTTAAACAATTTTTAAGTTTAATGTCATGTTGTTGTAAACTGGAATTTTTGGGTTGAGATTCATGGGGACCGAAAACGCTAAACTCTGTTGTACCAAATTGGGGTTGGAAAAACCGTGGACATGTATCATCTAACAATTTTAAATTCAAGTTTTAAGTGACGTCTTTTTAACGTCGTTTGATGTACCTTGTGTGCAATGAATACTGTGTAGCACCCATTGTTGTAGTTCCGCTGCGCATAGCAATTGTGGGGGTGTTACAGATTGGTAATCAGAGCCACGAGTTATAGAGAACTAGGTCGTTTTTGAAAATCCTAAACTATAACTTTTGGTGTCGTAAGAAAGGGTCCAAGCACACACAACTATCCTGCATGGCTCCGGTAAGATTTATTGTTGTATTTATGGCATTTGACGTATACTTTTGAGTAAAGTATATATGTGGGTAATTATTACGTAAGTAGGGAATTACTATATGTAGACGTTGAATTTTACGTGAAATATCCGACATCGTAATTTTTATATTAATCATGCATGAGCATCATATTATTACATTTCGGGCATATGTACCACCTTTGCATTGCATTTGCATGCATGTATTTATAACTATTGTATAATTACTTATGTACCCTCCGAAATTCGCTGTTATTGCAGGAATGGCCGAGGTACCGCCTAACGATAACGGAAACGATTACGTCGTAGGTCACGAAGGGGGACCGTTTCCTCCGAACCCGCCGGACAATGATAATGGATGGATCGCTCCAGAAGACGAAATAGGGCCGGAAAACGACAATGACGAAAGTGAGGTGGATAATTTCAGCATGAGTAGTGACGAGAGTGAGGATTCCGAAGAAGAGCCCGAGGAGCTAATGGATGATGGCATTCCCGAGGATGCCGTAGGCCAGACCGAACCCGATTTGTTTCAATCCCCGAATTCGCCGAAGGGTTATGAGGTACCACCGACCGGTCGATATGAGCAGCAACCCTTTAATCGCCCAATGGACAATTGTAAGGATTATTTGAGAACAGTGCCAGGATTTGTTCGAGTAAGTGATGGGAGCAGTGGAGAGTCCAGCAAATCATCCAAGTCGCCATCGATTCATGAGGATATTACAAGGGTCTACTTTCTGAGACCGAGACACTACTGGGATCCCGCAGGTCGTTTGGGGAGGATGGAAAGGTTGATGTATGAGCGGTTTGTAGTTGAGACTAGGGTGATTAAGAAGTTTGATAAGACTGAAAGGGAACACCAAAGACTGTTGGAAAGGACTGCAAGAGTTGAGTATGATGGGAATGTGAATAAAAGTGACATCAACAGTTTAAGATCAATGGTTGCAAATTTAAGTGCTAGTCTTGACCGTGTTAGGGAGGATCAGATGAGGTTGTCGAGGATGCAGAGTTGGGAGCATCGTGTGAGAGATTCATTGCCCCCGGATTGGAGATTCGTGGACGATTTGGAGATGGAGGCGAACGACTTCATGATTCAGCCGCCTACTGGAGGTGCTTGTATTACGGTGGGAAGTCAGGTAGCGATTGAGTGTGGATCCACATCAGGGACGAAAAAGGAAATGGAATGTGAGCCGGATGAGAAAGGAAAGAGAAAAATGGATGATGTGGATGAGGACGATAGTGATGAGGAAACCGAGGAAGACGACGACGAGCCGCCATCCAAGAGGCCGTGTGGATCACCACATGCCTAGTTACTTGTTTTGTATTTTCTTTGATCATTGTAATAGAACTATTTTGGACCTTTGTATGATGGTATTATGACGAGAAACTCAAGTACTTGAAGTTTTATGGTGAACGATTGTAGTGGCAATACTTGTCACGATTTTGGTTAATTATCAATACAATCTATGTTACCTTTCATGATCTGTGATATGTCTTAAATTTGATCTTTTGAGATGTGAATTGATGAATATTAGTAACTCCGTAGTGATGTGTCGTTGTATGTATATTATGTCTGGGAAACTTGATATGTATACTTACATTGTTTTTCTATTTTCCTTGTCTTGCAGAAAGAGATATTCGATAACACCATGCCTCCAAAGTTGACCGCCGATCGTGTTAACACCATGATTCAGGAAGCTATAGCAAATGCGTTGGAAGCGGACCGAGCCGGGAGAAATCAGGACCAAGGAAGGAACGCGGGGAGACAGCAAGCCCCGAGGGTGTGTACCTATTCTAGTTTTATGAAGTGCGGTCCCACGCAGTTCCGTGGAACGGGTGGAGCTTTAGAACTTAGACGATGGTTGGAAAAGGTTGAAAGTACGTTCGAAATCAGTGGTTGTGCAGAAGCGGATAAAGTGAAGTTTGCAGCGGCTACGTTTCTTGATGATGCGTTAAGTTGGTGGAATACCCAGGTAGCTACGGTTGGATTGGCTGTAGCGAATGCAAGGACGTGGAATGCGACAAAAGCTTTGTTGACTAAGAAGTTTTGCCCAGAGGAGGAATTGGGACAATTGGAGGACGAATTGAGGCATTTGACCTTGAAGAACAACGATATCGCTGCCTACACCAGGAGATTCAATGAGTTAAGCCTTTTGTGTCCAGATATTTTTGCCAATGATGCCAAGAAGATGAAGCAGTATATTAAGGGTTTATCCAGCAACATCAAAGGTGAAACAACTTCGTCAAAACCTGGAACGTTTGATGAAGCGGTTCAAATGGCTCACGCTTTGATGGACGTCAAGCTACAGGACAAGCAGAACTACATTGCTGAAGGCAACAAGAGGAAATGGGAAGCGACACAAAGCAATCAATCCCAAGGCCAGAACCGAGGTGGAAATCGAAATAACCATGGGCCGAACCGTAATCAGCAGTTTAATCAGAGAAGGAACGAAGGGATGAGGGCAGTGACGAACCCTAGAGGTGTGAAAGTGAACCCCCATTGTGGAAAGTGCAATTTGTATCATGTTGGAAATTGCCCGCCTGCATGCGGCAAGTGTAGAAAGGCAGGTCATAGGACATCTGGTTGTCGAACGGGAGGAGTAGCCACTGGGGCTAATGCTATCAGGACGAGGGGATGTTATAGTTGTGGAGAAAGGGGTCATGTGCAAGCGAATTGCCCGAAGGCAGGAAACAGGCGGGGAGGTAATAATGCGGCTGCTGTGTATCAAGTGGGAACGGCTGATAAACCACAGGGTCCCAATGTGGTTACCGGTACGTTTTTGCTAGACGCTTGTTATGCTAGTATTTTATTTGATTCTGGCTCCGACAAGAGTTTTGTAGATGTTAGATTTAGTCGCCATATTGATAGAGAACCGGTGTTATTAGCGACTAGTTATAACGTTGAATTAGCCGATGGAAAAATTGTTAGTACGAATTCTATACTGAAAGGGTGTACCTTGAAGTTAGGAAATTACGCTTTTAAAATCGACTTGATGCCTATAGAGCTAGGATCGTTTGACGTGATTGTGGGAATGGATTGGCTAATGGCGCACAGTGCTATGATCGTCTGCGGTGAGATATTGGTTCAGATTCCGTTGAGGAATAGGGTTTTGACGGTAAAGGGAGACGAATGCACTTCTCGTTTGAAGGTGATTTCGTGTTTGAAAATGATGAAGTACGTAGAGAGCGGATGCGATGTGTTTTTGGCACAAGTTTCGAGTGATGGTGATTTAGAGGCAAGGATCGAGGAGGTACCAGTTATTTGCGAGTATCCGGACGTTTTTCCAGACGAGTTGCCAGGTTTACCGCCTACCCGTGAGGTCGAGTTTCGAATTGATTTAGTGCCAGGAGCTGCGCCGGTTGCACGTGCACCTTATCGCTTAGCACCATCTGAGTTAAAGGAGTTAGCGGATCAATTGAAGGAATTGATGGACAAAGGATTTATTAGGCCGAGCTCATCACCTTGGGGAGCGCCAGTGTTGTTCGTAAAGAAGAAGGATGGTTCGTTTAGGATGTGTATCGACTATAGGGAACTCAATAAGCTGACGGTTAAGAATCGGTACCCATTGCCGAGGATTGACGATTTATTTGATCAATTGCAAGGTTCCAGCGTATACTCTAAGATCGATCTAAGATCAGGGTATCATCAACTGCGTGTAAGAGAGGAGGATATTCCTGTAACTGCCTTTCGTACGCGGTATGGACACTTTGAATTTCGAGTGATGCCGTTTGGGTTGACGAACGCGCCTGCTGTATTCATGGATCTTATGAATCGCGTGTGCAAGCCGTATCTAGATAAGTTTGTTATTGTTTTCATCGACGATATACTTATTTACTCTAAGAGTAAGGAGGAGCACGAGAAGCACCTAAGAAAGATTTTGGAGTTGTTAAGGAAGGAGAAGCTGTATGCAAAATTCTCTAAGTGTGAGTTTTGGTTGGAATCAGTGCAGTTTCTAGGTCATGTGATTGATAGTGAGGGAGTTCGTGTAGATCCTGCTAAGATCGAAGCGATCAGGGAATGGTCAGCGCCGACGACGCCGACTGAAGTTCGACAATTTTTGGGTTTAGCGGGGTATTATCGAAGGTTCATTGAAGGATTTTCTTTGATTGCAAAACCATTGACGAGGCTTACCGAAAAGAATAGGGCGTATGAATGGGGAATTGAGGAAGAACTTGCTTTCGAAACGCTTAAGGATAAGTTATGTTCCGCGCCGATTTTGTCATTGCCTGAAGGAACCGAAGACTTCGTAGTGTATTGTGATGCGTCTCGTAAGGGTTATGGAGCAGTATTAATGCAACGTGAAAAGGTGATAGCTTACGCGTCGAGGCAATTAAGGAAGAATGAGGAGAACTACACGACGCACGATTTGGAATTAGGAGCGGTAGTTTTTGCGTTGAAGTTGTGGAGACACTATCTGTATGGGACAAAGTGTGTTGTATTCACTGACCACAAGAGTTTGCAGCACATTTTAGATCAAAAGGAGTTGAATATGCGACAAAGACGATGGGTTGAACTACTGAGTGATTATGACTGCGAAATTCGCTACCACCCTGGGAAGGCGAATGTTGTAGCGGATGCACTAAGTAGGAAGGAACGGGAGAAACCTTTGAGGGTCAGAGCTTTAGTGATGACTGAGAGCGTTGACTTAACCGAAACTATACTGAAGGCTCAGGAGAGAGGACTAATGAAAGGGAATGTTGAAGCCGAGAACTTGGGACGAATGTTGAAACCTCTTTTCGTAATTAGGTCAGACGGACTGAGATATTTTGAGAATCGGATTTGGTTACCACTGTGTTCATCTGAGGAAGGAAAGCCTGGAGTTCGAGAATTGGTTATGAATGAGTCGCATAAGTCGAAGTATTCGATACATCCTGGATCGGACAAAATGTACCACGACCTGAAGAAAGTCTATTGGTGGCCGAATATGAAGGCAGATATTGCTCGTTACGTTAGTAAGTGTTTGACTTGCGCGAAGGTTCAGGCAGAACATAAGAAACCATCTGGATTGTTGGTACAACCAGAAATCCCAGAATGGAAATGGGAGAAAATCGCAATGGATTTTGTGACGGGTTTACCTAAGACTCCTAGTGGATGCGATATGATATGGGTAATTGTGGATAGGTTGACGAAATCTGCTCATTTCTTACCTATGAAGAAGACGGATAGCATGGAAAAACTCGCCAGCGTGTACGTGAAGGAGATCGTCTGTAGACATGGAGTGCCGTTATCGATCATTTCGGATCGCGATAGTAGATTTACGTCGGAATTTTGGAAATCGCTTCAACGTGCGATGGGCACTGAATTGAGTTTAAGCACGGCTTATCACCCGGAAACTGACGGCCAGAGTGAACGAACTATTCAAACGATGGAGGACATGCTCCGAGCGTGCGTGATTGATTTTGGAGGAAGTTGGGAACGCCACTTGCCTCTGGTGGAATTTTCATATAATAATAGTTATCATGCGAGTATCAAGGCAGCACCGTTCGAAGCATTGTATGGAAGGAAGTGTAGATCGCCTGTGTGTTGGAGTGAAGTAGGGGAAAGTCAATTGACTGGACCCGAAATGGTTTTAGAAACGACAGAGAAGATCGTGCAGATCAAGAACCGACTACTTGCTGCGAGAAGCCGACAGAAGAGTTATGCCGATAACCGAAGGAAACCGTTGGAGTTTGAAGTTGGAGATATGGTTATGCTCAAGGTATCGCCGTGGAAGGGTGTAATTCGTTTTGGGAAGAAAGGAAAGTTGAGTCCGAGGTATATTGGACCGTTTAAGATCGTTGAACGAATTGGACCAGTAGCGTACAAGTTAGAATTGCCGACCGAGCTTAGTGCTATTCACGACACGTTTCACGTATCGAACCTGAAGAAGAGTTTGGCGGATAAGGAATTGGTGATTCCTTTGGACGAGATCCGACTAGACGACAAAATGCACTTTGTGGAAGAACCTGTGAAGATTATGGACCGGGAGGTCAAGCGGTTGAAGCGTAGTAGGATTCCTATTGTGAAGGTCCGATGGAATTCTAAGCGTGGACCGGAATACACTTGGGAACGTGAGGACTTTTTCAAGGAAAGGTATCCTCATCTGTTCCAGTAGAACGAAATGTGAGTACAAGAAGAGGCGAGCGCCGGGACGTCGCTCTCTTTAAGGAGGGGTGGATGTGACACCCTAGAATCGAGGTCATTAACGTTACCCTAAATTACGCTAATTTTTGAAATTTTTAATAAATTTTAATTTCTATATTTATAAGTATTTTGGCTAAAGCCGATGTTCGAGGTTATAATTTTTACGATTGACGTTTTAAGAAGGACGATGACGATTACGATCCCGAGGGATGCCCAATTTTATATAATTATTGACGATTTATCGATAATATAATTTTTCGAGAATTTTACTTACGGTTCGTGTTAAGTTGAGTCGGGTGAGTTTTATAGCCTTCCGAGTACATTTAAAGTATCCCAAAAATATTTTGGAGCGTTCGGGAAGATTTCCGACTCCCGTAAAATTTTCAAAATTGACAAATGAGTCGAAACCGCAAAGTTATAGTGGCGTTTTTACTTAAGGCCAAAAGAAAGCAAAATTTACCATTTTGGTCCCTCCCAATCCACCAAAAAGGCCAAAATGGACACACACACAAACACATAGAACACATCACCCAAAAATTAAACTCTCTCTCCCTCTTTGCTCTCCATAGCCGACGGACACCCCCAAAACACCAAGAAATTCACCAAAAATCTTTTTCCACTTGATTTTCATAAAAACTAAGGTTAGACCACATCTAGTTTGGTCATTCCCTACATTTCTATGTGCTCAAATCCCACATGCACTAACAAAAATTTTCCAAGATTTTTCAAGATGATCCAAATTCGTTTTTGTGGCTAAATGTGCTAATGCATGTTAATTTTATGAGTTATGGAAGTATAAACACCAAGAAAACCCACCAAAAATCAATTTGGTTGTGGTGATTGGGTCACCCAAACCCCACGGCAATAGGGGTGTTTGGGGAGCCATGGTGGTTGTTGATTTTGAGTGTTATTCTTGTGTTTGGTTTATTGTTTTAGATGTTTTACATAGGTTTAATTAGATGCATGTTCATTTCTTTGATTTTTGATTTTGAGATTGGTTGATCAATAGGGGTAGGACTGAATTTTTATGTTTGGATATGTTTAGGGAGGCTTAGGATGTTGCCTAGAGGTGGTTAGAAGGTTTGGAATCGAGTCTAAGTGCGTTTTTGGTATGGTCATTTTTAGGCAGAAACTTTAGGTCCATTTCATAAAAATGATTTTTGTTCCAGGTCTTAAAAACTAAATGTAGTTGTAGAGGGTCTTCTTGTCTTTAATTTTGGTATAAGGTAGAGCCCGTGACTCAAAACGAGCTAAAAGTTATGACATTTTAAAGATCGAGTACCGGGAGACGAGGACTTTCATAATCCGGATTTGTGTAAAGTTTTAGTCAAATCCCGAGGGTCACAAGTATAAATTGGTAAATGGTCAAGGGTCAAAATTTGGTCCCAAACCTGTATAAATGGGTCTATATGTTGACTTAGGTGTCAAAGAAGTCAAAGGTACTTTTCATATAGGTCAAAGAGGTCAAAATTGGTCGAAGTGCAATTTCAGCCCGTAAAATGTAGTCGTAGAAAAGAGTTGCGTAACGGGTCGTAAAAGTAAAAACTTTTATTGGGCTTAAAAACATGTTATCTACAGGTCTTATAGGATTTTTGAGAATTTTGTCAAATTTTATAAGTGTGGTTAAATAAGGTAAAACAGCCCGTACTTTAGTCAAGTACCGGCGAGAACGAGTAAAAATGGATAGCGTAGATAATGAGAACGGATGGTATAAAATGAGTGATACTTGTTATTTTGTTTTTGGCGTGAGTTATACTTGTCCTAAGTGACTAGTATATATGTATTTTATACAGTACCGTAAGTATTTAAAATGAGAATACTCATTACGCGTTATTTGTGATAGGTGTTGATTTAACCGGGCATCCGTTTCGTCGTCAGTGATCATCCCTCGAACTACCGACTACTTAAGATATAAGGTGTGAATTTATAGCCTCGCTTATATTTATTTCAAATTGTTTTACCCGCGAGGGAAATGCATGCTAGTTTTTAAAAGGAACGTATATCATGAATGATTGTTAGACCCGAAAGTTGCCTTAGAAATTGTGTTGAGTACCAAAGTTGCAAAAGTCCCTAAAATCATGAACTATTAACTATTGTCCTGCCCTCGAGTAGGGGGAAATAGCCGCTTATGCAATTTGTAGTACTACGGGGTTAACGACCCAATGCTAGCCGAGAAGCTGTACTTTTAGTAAGTTCTGCGGTAGATTATTTTGTATGAGAAATAAGGTATAATTGCAACTGATGCCTTTAGAAGGGGCACTGGTTTCATCTGAATCACGCCGGTATTATTTACGCGGGTGATTGAGTTAACGGATTAGTGTCATGAGCTTAAACACAATTGTCAATATCCTGATTATAGTTTGTTTGATCGACAAGACTATAAATGATCACGAATGGTTTTTATTATATATACGTTCAAATGGATTGTAAAACCTATGAATTCCACTCAACGTTATCGTTGACCAAATTTTTGGCATGTGTTTCAGGTAACCGCTGAGATGTAGGATGGAGCATGCATGGGATGGACGTTGTGTGTATGGCTTGGAGTCCGCTTGTTTTTCCCTCCTTTTCTACTTAAACAATTTTTAAGTTTAATGTCATGTTGTTGTAAACTGGAATTTTTGGGTTGAGATTCATGGGGACCGAAAACGCTAAACTCTGTTGTACCAAATTGGGGTTGGAAAAACCGTGGACATGTATCATCTAACAATTTTAAATTCAAGTTTTAAGTGACGTCTTTTTAACGTCGTTTGATGTACCTTGTGTGCAATGAATACTGTGTAGCCCCCATTGTTGTAGTTCCGCTGCGCATAGCAATTGTGGGGGTGTTACACGGACTCCTTTTGAATCTTTATACGGGTATCGTCCTCCCTTACACATTCCATATATACCAAGAGATGTGGCCGATCAGGATGTGGATGAGTTAATGCGGGACAGAGAAGCGGCTACTAAAGTTTTAAGGCAGTCATTGCTTAAGGCGCAAAATCGTATGAAACAGCAAGCTCATAAACACCGAACTGAAAGAGTTTTTGAACCGGGATCATGGGTATATTTGAAACTACAACCTTATATGCAAAATTCGCTAAGGGTTCATAAGCATTCGAAGCTCACTCCGAAGTACTTTGGACCGTTCTTGATTGTAGAGAAGGTAGGAGTTGTCGCCTATAGGTTGGATTTGCCAAGCGATGCCTTGATTTACCCGGTTTTTCATGTCTTGTTACTTAAAGAGGCGGATGGGTCACCTACAAAGATTATTCCAATTCCTTAAGAAGCTCGATTATGTCTCTAGCCTAGCGCTATTCTGGATCGGAAATTAGTCAAAAGGAGGAACAAGGCAGCTATGAAAGTTTTGGTACAGTGGAAGGATCAATCGAAACAGGACGCTACTTGGGAATTCTTGGATGAGCTGCAGTTACGCTTCCCAGATTTCTCCGAACTCGTTTCTTGTGGTCAAGAAACTGCTTAAGGAGGGAGTATTGATACGATTGGAAGACTTATTATTATTATTATTATTATTATTATTATTATTATTATTATTATTATTATTATTATTATTATTATTATTATTATTATTATTATTATTATTATTATTATTATAATGTCGGTGTCCTTTATTAGGTTTCGTATTTGCATAAGTCTAGGACCATTATGACCTTTTATTATTGTGTCAAGACCCTTCATGTACCTAATGATTAAGTTATAAAAGACTAGCCGTATTCTTTTGGGAGACCATCTAGAAAATCGGTTTCTTTCATCTTCTTAGCATTCTTCTTCTTTAACCCTATCACATCAAGCTCTCAAAGTCGAAGAATCCTTCATCTTCGTGGAGCAGTAGCAGAAGTGAAACGAAAACCCAACATTCAGTCTAGATCCTCACACGTTTATGCAACAAAGAAACATGTCTCAGATAACTAAGAAGACGGACATGCAAAGTCTAACGGACAAATGTTGCTCCTGAAGGACTCGCTTACGGAAACTTCTTATAACCACCACCTGCATACGCCCCAAGCCCCTAAGAAACAAACCGAATCTTCCAGTCAAAGATTTCTACAACAACGACGATCTTGAATATCTTCAAAACAGAAAACCTCAAAATACGCATTATCCATCACAAAGTTTCACGCAACTCCATATGATCTCTAGCTTTAGCTGAATAAAGATGGGTATGGGCGGGTTAACTGATTCCCCGATGGAGGCGGTTGCGATAATGAATTACCTGATGGTGCAACATGGTACATGAGCTCGGCTAGCAGCCTTTCTTACATGTTACAACCACTGCAGCTGCTATTATTAGCGGCCTCCTCAGCCCGATTATTGATATTATTAACATTTCCCATTCTCGTTCTTCGTCGCAGCTCCCCTCAGAAACCAGCTAGGTTATATTAATTAGCCGACACAAGGAGTAGGAGGAGACGTCTTGTTCTTCGACTACATCATCTATCCTATGAATTCATGGATTTGGGTTTCGATGATGATAAATAAACAGCTTCTACTCTTGGTCTTGTTCTAATGAAGTGCAACATCAATGGGATTTCCAAGATGAAGACAATGGACTTAGGGTGGTACAGTCACCAGGAATTAGATCGTTTAGAGGGTAATGTAGTTCGCTCGTGGAACTAAATCCGCTCCTCTAGCTAGCTCACACTACAACAAAACCAAGATCGGGCGGCGACCTATTCCCCCGGCGCCGGGGAAAGCCAGCTAAACGAAAAAAAAAATGTCGTCCTACGTGACACAAAGTCGGGGAGACTTTTAAGTCAAAGTTTGACCAAAGAATCCCGGCGACATGTCACCTAGGAAAAGTCGGGCTAGCCTTGACTAAAAAAGTCTTTTCAGGGCGTTGACGGTCAACGATATACAAAAATAATCCGGACGACATGTTGTCGGGAAAACGCACCACTAAACGACAAAACGCTTCCTCGGGTATTGACGATCAACGATATACGAACATAGACCCCGGTGACATATCGCCCGGGAAAACTGGACGCCTAACATGATTAACTTTAAGTTAATTAACTTTTGTTAATACACCGGTATAATCCCGGCGAATAGGTGTCCACCGTGGCGTATTTTTGTTAACCAAAAACGGAGTGGGACCCACTTGTCGTTGGGGAAAGAATCCGCATCGGATGTTCCCATCGATTGTTCCCGGCAACATGTCGTCAGGAATACTATCCCAACGACATATCGCCAGGAACCCAAAAATTCGACGAGGATTGTACCGAATGTTGTAGTGTAGCTCGTAATAACCTACTACAAAAGCATGCATAAAAAGAGAGCTTCCAACGTGAATTTTGACAGCATCAATAATAACAAAATATACAATATAGGAGTTCGAGGGTTACCCTGCAGACTTGAACGAGAAAGGGATACACGACGCGTGGCTGTAAACGAACTGAACGATCAGTGAACATTTCGTGAACTATTAAAAAATTTAAGTTTATTTATGTTCGTTTATTTAAACATGAACAATAAGTTACGTCCATTTAGTTAAATGAACGAACATGTACAAAAGTATTATTCTTTCATTTATGTTTGTGAACGTCTAATTATTCGCTCGTTGATGATCGTAAATATATTTATGTTCGTGTATCGTAACTTTCTATTATAACAGGTTTAAATTTCTTTCACTTAAACAAAACAACATTAAGAAAACAAAATATTGTTTATATTTTGTAAATTTTTATGTTTATATGCACGTTCTTAATGTACGTTCGTTTATGTCCGTTTAATGTCTTAATGAACGAACATAAACGAACATGAACAACCTTATATCTTTATAAACAAACATGAACAAGAAACTTCGTCAGTTTAAGTAATCGTGTTCGTTTATTTGTCCGGCTAAACGAACATGAAGAAAGCACCGTTCGTGTTCATCCGGATTGTTTTCTCCAAACAAAAAACCACAAACAGAAACACATCTTCTGCTTTGGTATTATGTTGATCTCGTTTTTGTCTTGTCTTAGACCAACTTTTGGTTTTGTGGTTCATTTAGAAATGAACAAAGTAAGCAAGATTTGCTACATGTCGTTTTACACCCTGATTCCTTTGTTTAAACATCTTCTCCATTATGTCTTCTTCACGATCCAGAAAAGGATCATTTTGATTTCGAGTTCTAGATTCTGTAGATTTTAGAAGCATTAGTGGTTTGAAATCGGGTCGGAGCATGAAGGTTTGCGAGAAGTTGAACCCCAGGGTTGGGAACAGAGTCGTACGGGTGCAGAAGAGCATCCTTGTGTTTTTGTAAGCCCAGACTATCGGTTCTGCAACAAAGTTTTCACGGTTTACTTTGCCTGTGAGATTAGATATGTTTTTGACGTCTGAAGTCCTTCGACCAAGATTCCTCTGTTTAAACGTTTATATAATTGTATTATTTGCTGGTGCAGTTTTGTATTTTTCGGTTTGAACTTTGTTTTAGTTTTCAAGATCCTGATATTGAGAATCTAAAGAGATTAATTAAAAACTGTTTTACAGGTTTTCTATGTTATCTGATTGATGCATTCCACTTAATTTTATTAGGGATAATGTTTCGGCTAAGGCTAATCACATATGTTGACAGTCGAAGTTTGATTATAACTATTCAAGATCAGTGATACAGAAGCTACAACTCAAATGATTGGTTGTTGATCTGTTTGCGTTTGATTGTTTGATATGTTTGTGTGGCGATCTGTGTTTGCGTTTGATTGTTTGATATGTTTGCGTTTGATTGTTTGATATTTTTCGGTTTGAACTTTGTTTTAGTTTTCAACTCCTCATTCATTTATTTATCTACCAACCAAACAATGGAAATGAAATAATTTCTATTTTCCTCCCTCAAATTCTTTGTACCAAACACACCCTTAGAGAAATTAGGATATACATGTGGGCCCTACATGAGTGGAGGGCACTACTCGCATGTCGGGTCGAACACCAGGTCTGAAGCAGATCGAATCGGACAATATCGAATTGAACCGATGATCGAAATAGTTCGAAGTTCGGATTGAAATCGGACCAAAATTGTTTGGTCCGATTCGATTTAGTCCTCGGTCGAGTCCGATCACATTAGACATAATTGACGATTTTGATAAGATCAAATCGGATCGAACTAACTCGACCGGGAACCAAATTATCTAAAACCCTGAACCGAAATTGTTCGGTAGAGAGCCCAATGTCAATTTTGACATGATCATTAAATTAATAACAAAAGAAACAATATAGGAGGAGATCGAGTTATGTTGCACACATTAGCATATCTTACACAATGCATGGTTGTTGTTAGCAAAGTCAGGGCCAAAGAAATATAGATAAACTTTTAACTTTTAATGCTGATTTTGATACTATTGTTTTAGCTTAGGGTCAGGTTATAGAGACCCCAAAAGTCCCATATATACCCCCTGATTTTTAACTTTTTTAATTTTATAATTTTGGTTTTGTTATAAAACTGTGAATCGAAAAAATACGGAATCAAAAAAATAAAGTTTAACAAGTTAAAACTGTTAAACAGTCAAAAATACAGAACAAAAAGTAATAAAAAAACTGTCCAGAAAAAATCTGGGAGACAAAAAGTACACGTACTTTTTGAGTGGGGTAGGGGTACCAATAACGTCCGGCCCAGTGAAGCCCAAACATAATCTAACCTAATTGAGACTGATAAAATGGTCGAACCCTACTTTATACACAAAAAAAAACGCCGCTCTTTCTTACAATTATCTCAACACTTCTTTCTAACCCTAGATCTACATTAATTAAACCACAAACACAAACATGTCTCTTAGATTAACTTTTGGTTTTGTGGTTCATTTAGAAGTGAACAAAGTAAGCAAGATTTGCTAAATGTCGTTTTACACCTAGATTCCTTTGTTTAAACATCTTCTCCATTATGTCTTCTTCTCGATTCAGAAGACGAAGAACCCCTGGCCTGGGCTAACTTTGGCGGAAGACAAAGACTCTTATTCCTTACTTTTGGTGAAGAACAAGATTCAAGTTAATCAAATCGACCACCTTTTCATGGTCTTTTTTAGGGATAGTCTTTGGTCGAAGATTCTTGTTCAGTGATCCCGGTAGTCGGTCCAAAGAAACAAAATGTTTACTTTGCTCGACCAAGATTCCTCTGTTTAAACGTCTATATAGTTGTATATAATTGTATTATCTGCTGGTGTAGTTTTGTATTTTCGGTTTGAACTTTTGTCTTTATTTTTAAGATTTAGTTTTAGTAAAACAAAATGTTCTTAGTCCTTAATTTGAGAACAAAAAGATATTAATTAAATACTTGTTATCTGATTGATGTAACTCTTAATGTTTTCTGCCAATTCTAATCACAGAATACAAATTGACAGTTAAAGTATGGAATAAGTTTGATTATAACCATTCACAGTAACTTAATTAATTGGCTGGCTGTTGATCTGTTTGTTCTGTTAATGTGGTGATCTGTGTTTGTGTTTCTGCTACTCATATATTGGTTGAAGTTACTACTCATCTTGCCATTGGGTTTTATCAAAAGTACTGTGAAGAACATTAGAACATCGACAGTTAGAACATAGAAGCACGGTTCTTTGTATTATGAGAGAACTCTTGGAAAAGGCTTCTCCGCGAGCTTTTAACAGCATTTGAGACACTGTTTCAACGACAATATCTTGAACGGCTTTTTGTACTTCCTCCAAATTACAAATCTGTCTCAATGTGTGTCGTCTGGGATGAACAACTTTCTGACCTAGATGATCAAGACTGGGTACCACCTTGTTGGCCGAAGAACCCTTGTTAACCACCCTTTGTGGGCTGAAGAACCACCCTTGTTGGCCGAAGGACCATTGTTGGCTGAAGAACCCTTGTTGGCCGAAGAAGCACCCGATGATGTTCATGCTTAAAAATTCTAGTTGCTGCTCTTGTTCTGTATTTTTGGGTTTGTAGCCTCTTGTAAGTTTAAGATTTAGACTGTAATCTTTTGAATTATGTTCTACCATCGCTTTATTATCAAAGAGTTATGACAAGGATTGTTATGATGTAATGATGTTCTACATAACTAACAACAAACTTACCACAAACGAACAAAGCTCAGATAAACAAACAGAGCTACTATGGGTGAGCTTACCCCGATTGCGATATTCTATATTTTGTTTGTTTATCTAAGCACAGAGAACCGGATCGACAGTATCTCTTGATTCCGGTTCGGGTATCTCCGCTTTTGCCCATTGGAATCCATTTATGCTTTATGCTTTGTTTCTCTACCTCGTTAAACATCTACTGCTTGGTGTACATATATTAACAGATGAGTTGAGATCCATAACATCCCTTTAATTATCAAAGTCTCAATGGCTCAATCTCAGCCATCTATTTTTTTCTCATCCAAGGGTCAAGATTAAACCCTCCTTCCCACACATAAATACAATTATTTTACATACGCCAAAAGTTCAACATAGTCCCATTTTTTAGCAAAGTCTCAATGGACTCATCTTAGCCATCTATTTTACTTCATCTCAGCCATTCATTTTAATTAAAAAAAAAAGTCGGGCATCCCAAACAATTCATTCAACACACAAACACACACCTACCTCACATAACTTCTCTCTCTAAACCCACCCACCACCTCCACTGCCACCATCAATCGATTCCGTCTCCTCCGCTGCTAATCAACGCCGCCGCCACTAATCATCTCCGATCACCCCCAATCATCTTTGATCAACCGAATCATCTCTATTTCGATTAAAACCCCGTTTTAATGTTGAAACCCTAATAATTGATCTCTGGCCTACCTTTTTTTCCGATTGAGTATTGGAAAAAGTAGCAGATTCTAATCCTAAAGAAGGTTTGGCTCGAGGTAAGCTTTTTGATTTTTTTTTTTTTTTATATAATGCTTATTTTAGATGAGGTATTTTTTTTATAATGTTTATTCTAGATGAGGTATTTTTTTTTAAAGATTTTTGGCTTATTTTTTAGATTATTAGCTTATTTTTTGTTAGATTTTAGGCTTATTTTAAGATTAAGCTTTTAGGCTTATTTTTATAATTATTATTAGGTTATTTTAGTCATATTTTTAGGATACCATAGTGTCACTGGTTGTTTATTAGAGAATCAGCGTTAGGTAGGCGTGATTTAAGTTGATAAAAAATGCTCGTCATCTACAAGGACTAATAAGAACTGTAAGAGCGTTTTGGGACCTTTTGTTTAGTTGAAGGTCAAGGCATTTCGATTAAACTTTAGTTGAAGGTTAAAGGCATTTCGATTAAAAAGGGACCAATTAGCTTTAATTTACCTTCTGTTTTAGTTTAAGCGGCTGTTTTTGTGCGTTGAATTTGGTTGTGAGCTGATTAAAGCTGCTATTCAGATTGGTATTTTAGTTGTTGTTGGTGCGTTCTTAGTATTTTTAGAGTAGCAATATTGAGTCATGCATGATTCATGTTGAGTCATGCATGATTCATGTTGAATCATGCATGATTCATGTTGAATCATGCATGACTTAACATAAATCATGCATGACTTAACATAAATCATGCATGATTCAATATGAATCATGCATGATTCAACATAAATCATTTGAATCATGCATGATTCAACATATATTTTAAGAGTAGCAATATCGAGTCATGCATGATTTATGTTGAATCATGCATGATTCTAGTTGAATCATTCATGAGTTGACATAAATCATGCATGATTCAACATAAATCATGCATGATTCAACATAAATCATGCATGATTCAACATGTATTTCAGAGTAGCAACATTGAATCATGCATGATTTATGTTGAATCATGCATGATTCGACTAGAATCATGCATGATTATGATTCAACTAGAATCATGCATGATTCAACATAAATCATGCAAGACAACATATATTTTTGAAATCATATATGTTTTTTTGTATTTGTAATTCTTAGTAGTTAACTGATTGTTTTCTTATTTTGTGCAGTTCAACGTAATCCAGATGTGCGCTAGAATGACGAACAGAGAAAGGTTGCAATCATTCTTGATGCAATCAAAAACAGGAATGAGCGTGATCCACCAAAGACTATGGTTGACAAAGAAGAAGCTGACGAAGAAACGCAGGTTGGTACGGACGTTGCAGCTGTGAAGCAAGAGACTGTTTAATTTTCTGAATATTTTGATGTAGTTGGGTTAACTGATGTAATTGGTAAACAGCTTATATTTTATGGTTTTGAAAATGCTGTTTTATATGTTTATGTTGATTTGATTTTTAAAAAGTTATTTTTATGTATTCTTTATACAGTTAGTTAATTGTTTTACTTATGCAATCAGATGTTATGTTTCATTACATGTGGCATGCACGATTCATGAAGAATCATGCATGATTCATGAACGATCATGCATGTGCATGATTCTTCATGAATCATGCATTATTCATGAAGAATCATGCATGTTTCATGAAGAATCATGCATGTTTCATAAAGAATCATGATTCATGGTTCTAAAGACATGACATGTATTCTTTTTACTAATTGTTTTACTTAGAACTTTACATTGTTTTGATGAACCATACAGTTTTCCAACAGTTCAACAGGATGAACCATATAAGGCCATTGTTTTGATGTATGAAAAATGAATCATGCATGATTACTCATGAAACATGCATGATTCAGCTATAAATCATGCATGATTCCTTAGTGAATCATGCATGATTCTTCATGAATCATTCATGATTCCTAAGTGAATCATGCATGATTTCTAAGTTAATCATGCATGATTCCTAACTGAATCATGCATGATTCATGTATGATTTTCCAGAAGTTTTCGAACAGTTCAGCAACATTCAAAAGAACAATATAAAGAACATTAAACAAAGCATTTCAATCTCAAAGTTTTAAGACAGTTACACCAATTCAAGAACATTAAAGAAAAAATCTAAAAAATCTTTTAAATGAACTAGAAAACAATTCAAGGAGCGGTAGTTCTTTGTCTTGTGGCATTAGTGGTTCATGTTTGTAGTGCATCAGCAGTAGTAGTATTCCTGGCTTCCTTTTCAGCAACAGCCGCAATCTTTTCAAGTTTAGCAATGTTCTTCAAAACACAAAATATGTGTCTACATAAAAGTCTGTAACGCATGAAATGTCTACAGGTACACTCAACTGGGCGTCTTCTAGAGAACGCAAAACCTTGTTTTGAAGCATAATAATGAAACGTATTAATAATGAAACTGTATGAATCATGCATGATTCTGTATGAATCATGCATGATTATTTACAAATCATGCATGATTCTGTACAAATCATGCATGATTCTGTACAAATCATGCATGATTCATACAGAATCATGCATGATTCTGTACAAAATCATGCATGATTCATATAGAATCATGCATGATTCATACAGAATCATGCATGATTCAACGTTGAATCATGCATGATTCAACGTTAAGTCATGCATGATTCAACATGAGCCATATCTCACGTTGAATCATGCATGATTCACGTTGAATCATGCATGACTCAACGTTAAATCATCCATGAGACACAATAATGATTTATTACTGCTTTTTATACAAATCATGTATGATTCTATAACAAAACTTAGAGCAGTCAAACTAATCAAATGCAAACCTGGATTTTCGACGAGATTAGCTCTTGGATCTGCGTCTTCATTAATGGCGTGAGCTTCTGGATCTGGATCTGCATTTTCAGCTTCTGTAACTCGAATCATATCAACATATTCTTCGATTAGAGCTTCCATTCGTGTTTTTATTTGAGTTTCCATCTTTTTTGGGCGCCGGAAAAAGGTAGGTTGTTGGGGTTGTTGGTGATGTCGCCGGAAAAAGGTAGTGGTCAGGTGGTTGGTGGTGGAAGGCACGTGGTTGGGGTGATGTCGCCGGAAAAAGGTAGGTGGCCGGGGTGGTTGGCGGTAGAAGGCAGGTAGTTGGGGTGGTGGCCGGAAAAAGGTAAGTTGTTGGGGTGGTTGGCGGTGGAAGGTGGGTGGGTGAGAGACCCGATCTATTTTTTTTATGGTGTGTATGTAAAATAATTGTATTTATGTGTGGGAAGGAGGGTTTAATCTTGACCCTTGGATGAGAAAAAAATAGATGGCTGAGATTGAGCCATTGAGACTTTGATAATTAAAGGGATGTTATGGATCTCAACTCTTTTACATACACACCATAAAAAAAATAGATCGGGTCTCTCACCCACCCACCTTCCACCGCCAACCACCCCAACAACTTACCTTTTTCCGGCCACCACCCCAACTACCTGCCTTCTACCGCCAACCACCCCGGCCACCTACCTTTTTCCGGCGACATCACCCCAACCACGTGCCTTCCACCACCAACCACCTGACCACTACCTTTTTCCGGCGACATCACCAACAACCCCAACAACCTACCTTTTTCCGGCGCCCAAAAAAGATGGAAACTCAAATAAAAACACGAATGGAAGCTCTAATCGAAGAATATGTTGATATGATTCGAGTTACAGAAGCTGAAAATGCAGATCCAGATCCAGAAGCTCACGCCATTAATGAAGACGCAGATCCAAGAGCTAATCTCGTCGAAAATCCAGGTTTGCATTTGATTAGTTTGACTGCTCTAAGTTTTGTTATAGAATCATACATGATTTGTATAAAAAGCAGTAATAAATCATTATTGTGTCTCATGGATGATTTAACGTTGAGTCATGCATGATTCAACGTGAATCATGCATGATTCAACGTGAGATATGGCTCATGTTGAATCATGCATGACTTAACGTTGAATCATGCATGATTCAACGTTGAATCATGCATGATTCTGTATGAATCATGCATGATTCTATATGAATCATGCATGATTTTGTACAGAATCATGCATGATTCTGTATGAATCATGCATGATTTGTACAGAATCATGCATGATTTGTACAGAATCATGCATGATTTGTAAATAATCATGCATGATTCATACAGAATCATGCATGATTCATACAGTTTCATTATTAATACGTTTCATTATTATGCTTCAAAACAAGGTTTTGCGTTCTCTAGAAGACGCCCAGTTGAGTGTACCTGTAGACATTTCATGCGTTACAGACTTTTATGTAGACACATATTTTGTGTTTTGAAGAACATTGCTAAACTTGAAAAGATTGCGGCTGTTGCTGAAAAGGAAGCCAGGAATACTACTACTGCTGATGCACTACAAACATGAACCACTAATGCCACAAGACAAAGAACTACCGCTCCTTGAATTGTTTTCTAGTTCATTTAAAAGATTTTTTAGATTTTTTCTTTAATGTTCTTGAATTGGTGTAACTGTCTTAAAACTTTGAGATTGAAATGCTTTGTTTAATGTTCTTTATATTGTTCTTTTGAATGTTGCTGAACTGTTCGAAAACTTCTGGAAAATCATACATGAATCATGCATGATTCAGTTAGGAATCATGCATGATTAACTTAGAAATCATGCATGATTCACTTAGGAATCATGAATGATTCATGAAGAATCATGCATGATTCACTAAGGAATCATGCATGATTTATAGCTGAATCATGCATGTTTCATGAGTAATCATGCATGATTCATTTTTCATACATCAAAACAATGGCCTTATATGGTTCATCCTGTTGAACTGTTGGAAAACTGTATGGTTCATCAAAACAATGTAAAGTTCTAAGTAAAACAATTAGTAAAAAGAATACATGTCATGTCTTTAGAACCATGAATCATGATTCTTTATGAAACATGCATGATTCTTCATGAAACATGCATGATTCTTCATGAATAATGCATGATTCATGAAGAATCATGCACATGCATGATCGTTCATGAATCATGCATGATTCTTCATGAATCGTGCATGCCACATGTAATGAAACATAACATCTGATTGCATAAGTAAAACAATTAACTAACTGTATAAAGAATACATAAAAATAACTTTTTAAAACTCAAATCAACATAAACATATAAAACAGCATTTTCAAAACCATAAAATATAAGCTGTTTACCAATTACATCAGTTAACCCAACTACATCAAAATATTCAGAAAATTAAACAGTCTCTTGCTTCACAGCTGCAACGTCCGTACCAACCTGCGTTTCTTCGTCAGCTTCTTCTTTGTCAACCATAGTCTTTGGTGGATCACGCTCATTCCTGTTTTTGATTGCATCAAGAATGATTGCAACCTTTCTCTGTTCGTCATTCTAGCGCACATCTGGATTACGTTGAACTGCACAAAATAAGAAAACAATCAGTTAACTACTAAGAATTACAAATACAAAAAAACATATATGATTTCAAAAATATATGTTGTCTTGCATGATTTATGTTGAATCATGCATGATTCTAGTTGAATCATAATCATGCATGATTCTAGTCGAATCATGCATGATTCAACATAAATCATGCATGATTCAATGTTGCTACTCTGAAATACATGTTGAATCATGCATGATTTATGTTGAATCATGCATGATTTATGTTGAATCATGCATGATTTATGTCAACTCATGAATGATTCAACTAGAATCATGCATGATTCAACATAAATCATGCATGACTCGATATTGCTACTCTTAAAATATATGTTGAATCATGCATGATTCAAATGATTTATGTTGAATCATGCATGATTCATATTGAATCATGCATGATTTATGTTAAGTCATGCATGATTTATGTTAAGTCATGCATGATTCAACATGAATCATGCATGATTCAACATGAATCATGCATGACTCAACATGAATCATGCATGACTCAATATTGCTACTCTAAAAATACTAAGAACGCACCAACAACAACTAAAATACCAATCTGAATAGCAGCTTTAATCAGCTCACAACCAAATTCAACGCACAAAAACAGCCGCTTAAACTAAAACAGAAGGTAAATTAAAGCTAATTGGTCCCTTTTTAATCGAAATGCCTTTAACCTTCAACTAAAGTTTAATCGAAATGCCTTGACCTTCAACTAAACAAAAGGTCCCAAAACGCTCTTACAGTTCTTATTAGTCCTTGTAGATGACGAGCATTTTTTATCAACTTAAATCACGCCTACCTAACGCTGATTCTCTAATAAACAACCAGTGACACTATGGTATCCTAAAAATATGACTAAAATAACCTAATAATAATTATAAAAATAAGCCTAAAAGCTTAATCTTAAAATAAGCCTAAAATCTAACAAAAAATAAGCTAATAATCTAAAAAATAAGCCAAAAATCTTTAAAAAAAAATACCTCATCTAGAATAAACATTATAAAAAAAATACCTCATCTAAAATAAGCATTATATAAAAAAAAAAAAAAAATCAAAAAGCTTACCTCGAGCCAAACCTTCTTTAGGATTAGAATCTGCTACTTTTTCCAATACTCAATCGGAAAAAAAGGTAGGCCAGAGATCAATTATTAGGGTTTCAACATTAAAACGGGGTTTTAATCGAAATAGAGATGATTCGGTTGATCAAAGATGATTGGGGGTGATCGGAGATGATTAGTGGCGGCGGCGTTGATTAGCAGCGGAGGAGACGGAATCGATTGATGGTGGCAGTGGAGGTGGTGGGTGGGTTTAGAGAGAGAAGTTATGTGAGGTAGGTGTGTGTTTGTGTGTTGAATGAATTGTTTGGGATGCCCGACTTTTTTTTTTAATTAAAATGAATGGCTGAGATGAAGTAAAATAGATGGCTAAGATGAGTCCATTGAGACTTTGCTAAAAAATGGGACTATGTTGAACTTTTGGCATTAACAGATAGTAGTAATTAACAATTCAACATATAAGTAGATATACTAATTCAAATGTTAAGACCAATGTTTTAAAAACCGGTTCGACCCGGCCGGTTCAACCGGTTGAACCGGGAACCGGAGTATCAACCGGGCCGTTGTGAGCCGGGTCTTCACCATAACTCGGACCGGATTGAACCGCCGGATTTTGGTCGAACCGGTTGAACCGGCGGACCGAAAGCCGGCCGGTTTAACACATATCAAAGAAAAGAAAGTGTATGATCTAACATCACGCATGGAATTTGACAGGTTCAATGTGTTGTTATTTACACGCTGATTCGATGTGAACGAATGATGAAGATTTTCTTTGCAAGGATGAATGGAGATAAGTAGTGTATGAAAATGAGGATAACAGATCTGTGTGTGGGAATGATATATTATGGATAAAAATAAGTTGTTGTTCATGCAAGATCTGAGTTTTAGTTTTTTTTTTATAAGGATCTGAGTTTTAGTTTTGGAAAGAAGATATGGGAAAGGAAACGATAACTGTTGCAGGAATACAGTACTTGAGTACTACATATAGTCATATATCATGTGCTGCTGCTTTGTGCACAATTTTCTAAGAGTGACTCTTGAATGAATATTTTTAGTCACTGCATATAAGTATTAAACTGAATTGGTCGGCTACAAAAAAAAATCTAACATTAGTTTTATATTACACACGGGTAATTTTACTTTTAGTGTAGAACCGGTTTGACCCGCCGGTTGAACCGGTGATTTGACCGGGTCAATTAAAAAACCGGGTTTTAAAACATTGGTTAAGACACTTTGTCAACTTGTCAAGTATTTGAAGTTTTAACATGGCTATTACTAGGGTGAGCATTTTGGACCGTCGACCGAACTGAACCGGATAATTTCGATCATGTCTTTGGTCCGGGGTCTCGGACCATTTTGGTCTTCGGTCCGGTTCGGTCGTACCACAAACCTTACGATTATGCCTAATAGGACCGAACGGGACCGACCCAGACCGGATCATTTTGGTCCGGTCCGAGGTTTTGGACCATTTCAGTCTTCGGTCCGGTCCAGGCCCGATGCTCAGCCAGACAAAGACCAACACCATGGGCGGATGCTATGTGGGTAGTCACCGGGTCAGACCTCTTATTAGTTATTAGCGATGCTCAAAAAACCGAGAAACGGCCGAACCATGCCGAACCAGAGTTCTTAGAGTTCTTAGAGTCTCACACGTCCCATACCATAGCCCATAGTCCATAGATGTTTCGATAAAGTGTTCCAATGATTCTATGACTAGTTGACTACGCTTCACTCCATTCAGTTGTAATAAAAGCCGTTGCATGATTTATCAATTGTGTCTGCAACTCTATAAGTAAATTGAGCTACTAATACTGGTTCTATATCGACTACCACTCGGTGATGATAATAATGGAGAGGAAGCTTGTTTAACCATATATCGTAAGAGTGAAGAAGGTGAGGATCCAAGTTAAGTGAGTGAGTGGAAGGTCAAGCCGCAAATTCATTTCAATACATAAAATGTTACTGTAATAATATAAATTTGTAGCAACAATGATAATTTGGTTCTAATTGCGTTACCGAAATTTGAAGGTTCTTTAAAAATCTTCATCTTGAAAAATCATGGGTGGTATTGACGGTATTGAGTCTGAGCTGGCCCACGCAGCTGTTGAGAACGGGAGGAAAGAGACCAGTGTCGATGGGCATGTTGGCTAAATTGATTCTGGTGAGTCGGTTCGTGTAAAAAGTCAACCGACACCAGCTTTCCAACAGATGTAGTTGATGAATGGCCTGAAGGAAAAAAGTTTTATCAGGTGTACTTTGTTAAGTACTGACCACTTGACGACCAGAGTGTGAAAGCCCAATCTGGCTCGGTACCCCGGTCACCGAAAAGCTGAGGGCAAAGAGGACTAAACGAGCTTAAGTAATTAATAAGCCAATTGAAGGAATTAGTTGAAGAGAAGAACCGTTTCAGGACGATTATGAATGGGAGGAGAAAAGAAACTGAACCTATGTAGCAGGCTCTGGGCAAGTTACGGGATCACAAGAATGATAGTAGACAATCGAAATTACATATGCTCACAGAGCGAGGAGTTCAATGGTGTTATCAAGAGTATGCAATACCACATTCAACATGAGAGTGAGTATTACCCTAAATGAGGAAAAACAAATCAAATCAAACAACTTGAAGGTATAAGGGATAAAGTTATTGCGAACGTTGCCATGACGGTGAAAGTTCAGAAATCTGTTGGTGAAAAAGTTGTCATTCAAGATCTTTGATCTCGATGGAGAACACAAAGATTAACATGCTATTAACGCAAAAGTTAAGACACTCGGGACTGAAAAGGAGGGCCATTAACAGTGTGATTGCTTCTTTAGAAAATGAATTACATGCTGTGGTTGAGTAAAGGGTCAAGGTGTATGATAAGATTCGCGAGCTTAAGAATAGAAAAGAAGAAGGGAATACTTGTTATTACCAGAATCGCTCACTCTTGAATGATGCAAGAAGGCTAGCTGCAAATAAGGACGTGACTGCCCTTAAAGAGCTTTCTACATCAGAGGTGGACAAGTTCATGGCCTAATGGAACAGTAACAAAGTGTTAAGAGAAGATTAGGAGAAAAGACTATTCCAAACACTCGACATGCGCCAGCTAAGCAAAGACGGGCGTATGGGAAACCCAAGCGAGAAGCAGAACCGTCCCCTGCGCCAGTTGAGACAGAAGTTGTAGCAAAACCAAAGGCAAAGCAACCAAAAGAAGATCCTACTAATGTTTCTGTTCCACCACCAGTTGTCGAGAAGGAAAAAGACAACAAAAAGACAAAGGAGGCAAACAGTAAAGAAAAGGCTAAACCAACAGAAGTTGATGTGTCGAAGCTCAATGAGATCACAAAGAAGAAAACGAGCGATGTACTACCTGCAGTCACAAACACAAATATATCTTAAGGATGACAACTATCATGCATCAAACGCTAGGGTAACTCTTTCTAAACCATATATCAAGTTCACAATCTGCAAATACAGCTAAAAAACAACAAAACAAAACAAAAACCGACATTACTTCCAAACCAAAAGTACCCCTTTTTGTCCCATTTACTAGACTCGTTTTTCTATGTAACCAACTGCTAAACACATTAAGAACCACAGCAGCACCTGCAGCATTGTAACACATGTAACTGTCTGAGTTCTTATGTTTAAGTATCACCTTTGAGTTCGAGTCAGGGCCCTTTCCCTCTTTTGCTTCTGCTGCTCACTTTTAAGATGCTCCTCGAACAACATTTTACTTGACTCAAATGCATCATAACGCTGTTCCAATGCATCTATCCGCCGTCTTAATGCACTAACAAGCCGCCCCAGTGCATCAGTACGCCGTCCCAATGCTTCAGCCTGTGTTTTCAACAGACTAACCTGGCCTCGCAATCGATCAACCAGTCCCTCAGACTCAGCGCGCTCTTCCAGACTTTCAGCCCATCTTGAACAGATATCCTCTACTCTCGCCAATTCATCCATGCGATCTCATATGTTCTATATCATTAAGAAGCAACAATAATGCATCATTCGCCCGTGAGATTTCATATTTCTTAAATTCTATGTAACCCCGTTTGGTGAATGGAAAGAATGCGGCAAATGATGCCTGCATGAAGAGTTTATATTGAAAACAAAGTTATTACAAAAAGTAAAAAAAAAAGAGTCTAGGTAGGTTAGTTTTAAACAAAGACCTTTTGGTGATCAGTAACGCATAGCCGAGGTGGGTAAACAAGTCTTGCATCCTCAATTGAGCATAAGGTTTTGCATTTGGGGCACTGTTGATAGAACAAAGGTAGTTAAGAAAAGATTTATGGTAAAATCGAATGAATACGATATTATCACGTAAACAATAATGAAGGTAAAATAATCATGTTTGTTTGGTAAGTAGAATAAGGGTTGTTAATAAAAAGGGCTGAAACCTTGGAACGATTAAAGTTTTACCACCCATATAACCAGAGACCCCCAAAATTCAGAAGCTAAAACTAGTTTGCTGCATGAAAAAGCTAAAACTGGAAGCTGCTCTAATGTGTTTTTAGCCTTGCGGAAACAAATCAAGATATAACAAGAAGCAAATCATGACAGTATTGGTTGTTTTGAACAAACAAAAGTAAAGGTAAACTAAGTTTATATAAGCCCACAAAAGTCTGAAAATAAGGTGGAAAATTGAAATGTAAGCCGAAATGAAATAAGCCAATAAGTCCATATATAAGCCGGAACAAACGCCCGCTTGGTTTATATGTCGGCTTATTTGATTTCGGCTTATATTTCATAAGCCCCAATTTTCTGGCTCATTTGAGACTTATGGGGCACACAAAATAAGGTGGAAATGGAAATGTAAGCCGGAATGAAATAAGGTCATAAGCCAATAAGTCCATATATAAGTCTGGAAATAAGCACATAAGTATAGAAATAAGCCAAAAAATCGGGAGGTTATGAAATATAAGCCGAAAGGAAATAAGCCAATAAGCCCATATATAAGCCGGAACTAACGCCCGCTCGTCTATATATTGGCTTATTTGATTTCGGCTAATATTCATAACTCATAGGCCCCAATTTTCTGTCTTATTTTGAGACTTGTGGGCTTATATAAGTTTATTATGATATGATAAACTTAAACAAGTACATAAGTCTGGAAATAAGCCAGAAATTTGGGGATTATGAGTTATGATATATAAGCGGAAAGCAAACAAGTCCATATATAAGCAGAAACAAGCACCCCCACGGTTTATATATGGGCTTATTTGATTTCGGCTTATAAGCCCCAATTTTGTGGGTCATTTAAGACTTATGGGGCCCACAAAATAAGGGCGTATGAAATGTAAGGCGAAATGAAATAAGGTCACAAGCCAATAAGTCCATATATACATCTAGAAATAAGCACATACGTATGGAAATAAGCCAGAAATTTGGGGGCTCATGAAATATAATTCGTAAGCAAATAAGCACATAAGTCCATATATAAGCCGAAACAAACACCCCTCGGTTTATATATGGGCTTATTTGATTTCGGCTTATATTTCATAAGCCCCAATTTGCTGGCTCATTTGAGACTTATGGGGGGCTCAGAAAATAAGGTGCAAAAACCGAAATGTAAGCCAAAATGAAATACGGTCATAACTTAAGCCAATAAGTCTGGAAATAAGCACATGGGCAAATAAGCCAATAAGTCCATAAATAGGCCGAAACAAACGCCCACTCGGTTCATATGTGGGGTTATTTGATTTCGGCTTATATTTCATAAGCCCCAATTTTGTGGGTCATTTGAGACTATGGGGCCTACAAAATAAGGGCGTATGATATATAAGCCGAAAGCAAATAAGCCCATAAGTCCATATATATAAGCCGAAAACAAAAGTCTGAAAATAAGGTGGAAAAATGAAATGTAAGCCGAATTGCCGAAATGAAATAAGGTCATAAGCCAATAAGTCCATATATAAGTCTGGAAATAAGCATATAAGTATGGACATAAGCCAGGAAATCGGGGGCTTATGAAATATAATTTGATTTCAGCTTATATAATTTTGTGGGTCATTTGAGACTTATGGGGCCCACAAAATAAGGGGGATATGATTCCCAAACTTTTATTTGGTTTTGCGCTTATGTTACAAAAGCTCTTATTTTTGGGCTTATGTTTGAAAAGCTCTTTTTTGGGGCTTATGTTTTAGCCGTCTAGCTTATTTGGTTTTGGGCTTATTATCAGTTGACAATAGGACAATTTTTTCAAAAGTTACGGTGGTGTTTAATTGCGGAAAATTTTTCATAATTCTATATTTCTAATTTTCTAGAAAAGAAAAGACTTTTCTTTTCAAGAAAAAAGTTAAAAATTTTGGAAACTTGTTTAAATGATATATTTTTTTTTTTTTTTTTAAATAAACAATGTTTAGACGAAACTATTTTCAACCATTTTTTTCTTGATCAACTTTTTTTTAACGTTTTTGCTAGTTTTTTTTACGTTTTCGTCTGTTTTTTCCCGTCTTCTTTTTTCATATTTTCGTACATTTTTTATGTTCTTTTTATGTTTTCATCAGTATTATTACGTTTTCGTCAGTATATTTACGTTTTCGTCAGTATATTTACGTTTATGTCAGTAAATTCACGTTTTCGTCAGTATATTTACGTTTATGTCAGTAAATTCACGTTTTCGTCAGTAATTTTACGTTTTCGTCTATAAATTTATGTTTTCGCCAGTAAATTTACGTTTTCGTCAGAAAATTTACGTTCTCGTCAGTAAATTTACGCTTTCGTCCGTAAATTTACGTCTTCGTCAGAAAATTTACGTTTTTGTCAGTAAATTTATGTTTTTGTCAGAAAATTCACGTTTCCGTCAGTAAATTTACGTTTTCGTCAGTAATTTTACTCTCTCGTCTGTAAATTTACGTTTTCGTCAGTAAATTTACGTTTTCGTCAAAAATTTACTTTTTCGTCAGTAAATTTATGTCTTCGTCAGAAAATATACGTTTGCGTCAGTAAATTTACGTTTTCGTCTGTAAATTTATGTTTTTGTCAGTAAATTTACGTTTTCGTCTGTAAATTTATGTTTTCGTCAGTAAAAATTTACGTTTTCGTCAAAAATTTACGTTCCCGTCAGTAAATTTATGTTTTCGTTAGTAAATTTACGTTTTCGTCTGTAAATTTATGTTTTCGTCAGTAAATTTACGTTTTCTTTAAAAATTTACTTTTTCGTCAGTAAAATTATGTTTTCGTTAGAAAATATACGTTTTCGTCAGTAAATTTACGTTTTCGTCAGTAAATTTACGTTTTCGTCAGAAAATTTACGTTTTTGTCAAAAATTTACGTTTCCGTCAGTAAATTTACGTTTTCATTAGTAAATTTACGTTTTCGTCTGTAAATTTACGTTTTCGTCAGTAAATTTACGTTTCCGTCATTAAATTTACGTTTTCGTCAGTAATTTTACACTCTCGTCTGTAAATTTACGTTTTCGTCAGTAAAATTATGTTTTTGTCAGAAAATTAACGTTTCCGTCAGTAAATTTACGTTTTCGTCAGTAATTTTACTCTCTCGTCTGTAAATTTACGTTTTCGTCAGTAAATTTACGTTTTCGTAATAAATTTACTTTTTCGTCAGTAAATTTATGTTTTCGTCAGAAAATATACGTTTTCGTCAGTAAATTTACGTTTTCGTCTGTAAATTTATGTTTTCGTCAGTAAATTTACGTTTTCGTCAGAAAATTTACGTTTTTGTCAAAAATTTACGTTTCCGTCAGTAAATTTACGTTTTCTTTAGTAAATTTACGTTTTCGTCTGTAAATTTACGTTTTCGTCAGTAAATTTACGTTTCCGTCAGTAAATTTACGTTTTCGTCAGTAATTTTACTCTCTCGTCTGTAAATTTACGTTTTCGTCAGTAAATTTACGTTTCCGTCAGTAAATTTACGTTTTCTTCAGTAATTTTACTCTCTCGTCTGTAAATTTACGTTTTCGTCAGTAAATTTATGTTTTTGTCAGAAAATTAACGTTTCCGTCAGTAAATTTACGTTTTCGTCAGTCATTTTACTCTCTCGTCTGTAAATTTACGTTTTCGTCAGTAAATTTACGTTTTCGTCATAAATTTACTTTTTTGTCAGTAAATTTATGTTTTCGTCAGAAAATATACGTTTTCGTCAATAAATTTACGTTTTCGTCTGTAAATTTATGTTTTCGTCAGTAAATTTACGTTTTCGTCAGAAAATTTACGTTTTTGTCAAAAATTTACGTTTCCGTCAGTAAATTTACGTTTTCGTTAGTAAATTTACGTTTTCGTCTGTAAATTTACGTTTTCGTCAGTAAATTTACGTTTCCGTCAGTAAATTTACGTTTTCGTCAGTAATTTTACTCTCTCGTCTATAAATTTACGTTTCGTCAGTAAATTTATGTTTTTGTCAGCAAATTAACGTTTCCGTCAGTAAATTTACGTTTCCGTCAGTAATTTTACTCTCTCGTCTGTAAATTTATGTTTTCGTCAGTAAATTTACGTTTTCGTCATAAATTTACTTTTTCGTCAGTAAATTTATGTTTTCGTCAGAAAATATACGTTTTCGTCAGTAAATTTACGTTTTCGTCTGTAAATTTATGTTTTCGTCAGTAAACTTACGTTTTCGTCTGTAAATTTATGTTTTCGTCAGCAAATTTACGTTTTCGTCAGAAAATTTACGTTTTCGTCACAAAATTTACGTTTCCGTCAGTAAATTTACGTTTTCGTCTGTAAATTTATGTTTTCGTCAGTAAATTTACTTTTTCGTCAGAAAATTTACGTTTTCGTCAAAAATTTACGTTTCCGTCAGTAAATTTATGTTTTCGTTAGTAAATTTACGTTTTCGTCTGTAAATTTACGTTTTCATGAGTAAATTTACGTTTTCTATAAAAATTTACTTTTTCGTCAGTAAATTTATGTTTTCGTCAGAAAATATACGTTTTCGTCAGTAAATTTACGTTTTCGTCTTTAAATTTATGTTTTCGTCAGTAAATTTACGTTTTCGTCAGAAATTTACTTTTTTGTCAAAAATTTACGTTTCCGTCAGTAAATTTACGTTTTCGTTAGTAAATTTACGTTTTCGTCTGTAAATTTACGTTTTCGTCAGTAAATTTACGTTTTCTTCAGTAAATTTACGTTTCCGTCAGTAAATTTACGTTTTCGTCAGTAATTTTACTCTCTCGTCTATAAATTTACGTTTTCGTCAGTAAATTTATGTTTTTGTCAGCAAATTAACGTTTCCGTCAGTAAATTTACGTTTCCGTCAGTAATTTTACTCTCTCGTCTGTAAATTTATATTTTCGTCAGTAAATTTACGTTTTCGTCATAAATTTACTTTTTCGTCAGTAAATTTATGTTTTCGTCAGAAAATATACGTTTTCGTCAGTAAATTTACGTTTTCGTCTGTAAATTTATGTTTTCGTCAGTAAACTTACGTTTTCGTCTGTAAATTTATGTTTTCGTCAGCAAATTTACGTTTTCGTCAGAAAATTTACGTTTTCGTCACAAAATTTACGTTTCCGTCAGTAAATTTACGTTTTCGTCTGTAAATTTATGTTTTCGTCAGTAAATTTACGTTTTCGTCAGAAAATTTACGTTTTCGTCAAAAATTTACGTTTCCGTCAGTAAATTTATGTTTTCGTTAGTAAATTTACGTTTTCGTCTGTAAATTTACGTTTTCATCAGTAAATTTACGTTTTCTATAAAAATTTACTTTTCCGTCAGTAAATTTATGTTTTCGTCAGAAAATATACGTTTTCGTCAGTAAATTTACGTTTTCGTCTGTAAATTTATGTTTTCGTCAGTAAATTTACGTTTTCGTCAGAAAATTTACTTTTTTGTCAAAAATTTACGTTTCCGTCAGTAAATTTACGTTTTCGTTAGTAAATTTACGTTTTCGTCTGTAAATTTACGTTTTCGTCAGTAAATTTACGTTTTCTTCAAAAATTTACTTTTTCGTCTGTAAATTAACATTTTCGTCAGTAAATATACGTTTTCGTCAGTAATTTTACGTTTTCGTCAATAATTTTACGTTTTCGTCTGTAAATTTACGTTTTTGACAGAAAATTTACGTTTTCGTCAGTAAATTTACGTTTTCGTCAGTATATTTACGTTTTCGTCAAAAAAATAACGTTTCCGTCAATTAATTTACGTTTTCGTTAGTAAATTTACGTTTTCGTCAGTAATTATACGTTTTCGTCTGTAAATTTACGTTTTCGTCTGTAAATTTCCGTTTTTGTCAGTAAATTTACTTTTTTGTCAGAAAAATTAAGTTTACGTTTTCGTCTGTAAATTTACGTTTTCGTCATAAAACTTTAAACTTAAATTTACTGACGAAAACGTAAATTTATTGACGAAAACGTAAATTTACTGATGAAAAAAATTTTCTGACGAAAACCTAAATTTACTGACGTAAACGTAAATTTACAGACGAAAATGCAAAATTACTAACGAAAACGTAAATTTTCTGACGAAAACGTAAATTTGCTGACGAAAACTTAAATTTTCTGACGAAAACGTAAAGTTTCTGATGAAAACGTAAATATACTGACAAAACGTAATTTTACAAACTTTACAGACGAAAACGTAAATTTATAGATGAAAACGTAAATTTCCTGACGAAAACGTAAATTACTGACGAAAACGTAAATTTACAAACGAAAAAGTAAATTTACAGACGAAAAAAGTAAATTTATAGACGAAAACGTAAATTTACAGAAGAAAACGTGAATTGTCTGACGAAAACGTAAATTTACTGACGAAAACCTAAATTTACTTACGTAAACGTAAATTTACAGACGAAAACGTAAAATTACTGACGAAAACGTAAATTTTCTGACGAAAGCGTAAATTTTCTGACGAAAACATAAATTTTATGATGAAAACGTAAATTTACTGACGAAAACGTAATTTTTTTGATGAAAACGTAAATTTACCGACGAAAACGTAAATTTGCTGACGAAAATGTAAATTTACTGATGAAAACGTATATTTTCTAACGAAAACGTAAAAATAATGATGCACGGTGAATACTGAATAGAGAAACGTGTTATTGAAATGGGTTAAATAAAATAATGGAGGGTATGAGGTGAAAATTTAGAAAAGGGTAAAATGGAGTTTTCTTATTTTCTATATAAATTTGGAAAATAAAAATTTTGTATTTTTTGAAAAATATTGAAAAATGATGTTGCTAAACAGGTTTTCTGTTTTTCACTTTTCAAAGGAAAATTTTTGTAGAAAAGTGGGAGAATTTTCTCCAACTAAACTGCCCCTAACATTCTGAATGTTACTCTATTTGACTAGTTTTTTTTTATCATCTTTTTGGGAAAAAAACAAATGTTGTTTGAACGGGGAAATTCAAATTATTTATATTTTGTATAAAAAGTTTTTTATGAAAAATTATATAAAATGTGAAGATTTTGATTTTTACTCATTTAAATATAAATTAAAATTTTTTTAAAAAATAAAAAAAATTATCCGGTTTTTAGTCATATAAATAAATAAAAAATTCACACAAAAAATTTATTAAATTTACATAAAAATTTATAGAAAAGTATATATAAATTTTAATAAATTTAAAAGATTTTTTTTTATAAATTTATATAAATTGCTTATAAAGTTTATAAAAACTTTTAATAAAATTTATGTAAATTTTTTATTAAGTTTATTAAATTTTTTATTAAATTTATATAAAAAATTTATTATTTTTTGATAAATTTTTTATAAATTTGTAAACATTTTATATAAAAGAATATTTATTCGTTAATATTTATCCGTTAAAAAAAACATTTATTCAAAATATTATGAATTTCTGCCAACCAACACATGCCGATGCATTTTAATTTCTGAAATATTTAATTCTTAAGAATTTTAATCTATTACAATTTAAAATTTTAAAATCTTAAACCAATTTTAGAGTTTCCAAAATAAATGTTAAAAGTTCGCCGATATATAAAATTAAAAGTTTAGTTAAGAGTTATAAAATATATACTATAGTGACAGAAAACAATCTTTAACTTATTGAAAAATATGGATTACTTGTATTTAACATTTAATTACTTAGATATCATAAACTTTATATAAATCTTTATGAAATAATTCTAAAAATAGGAATATATTTATTTCTACATAAATTAGGATATGCAGGTGGGTGGGGCCTACATGAATGGAGGGCACTACTCGCATGTAAGGCTCAACATCAAGTCTGGAGCAGATCGAACCGGATAATACCGAATCAGACTAAGAATCGAAATGGTCTGAAATTTGGATCAAAGCCGGACCAAAATGGTTCGGTCCGGTCCTCGGTCGAGTACGATCACATTAGACATAATCGACGATTTTGGTAAGACCGTATCAGACCGAAAATCAAATTATCCATAACCCCGAACCAAAACTGATCGGTCCGGTTCGATCCAGTCCAGTCCAGTTATCATAGTCAAGTATTGATGCCTTTTAAAGAGAGTTTCCAACGTCAATTTTAACATCATCATTAATAACAAAATAACAATATATGAGGAGATCGAGGGTTACGTTGTAGACATTAGCATATCATAGAGCATCTACAATGCATCAAGCTTTTAAAGACTTGATGCGTTGGATGCTTTAAATGCATAGCACATGTATTAGTTAAAGTTTGATAAAAAGGTTTGTAGTTTTACAAGTTATAATACAAAGCTTTTCAAAAATCTTTCATTACAATGCAAAAAAACTCACTCCAAAAACTTGATAAAATAGTAAAAGGCCTTTGAGTATTTGACTCATTGTGGATGCTCTAACACGATGCATGGTTGTTAGCAAAGTCGGGGCCAAGAAAATATAGATAAACTTTTAAGGCCTGTTTGGTTCAAAGTAGGTATTTGGCATAGACATGGGTTTATAAACATTTGAAAAGAATGGTTTATTTCTTCACAAATTGTTCGTCACTCACTCAAAGATAAGTGAAATCCACCAACATTATCTCCTCAATTTTCACCATTTTGTTAATTCTCCATGTTGTGAATCGCATCTTTAAATCCTTGAACAACCGCACCGGTAGCTCTATCCTTTTCGTACATCGATTCCAATTGCTTGAAATATGGAAATGCAAAGTCCCATAGTCCATTCGCCTCTTTATGATTCTGTAAAGAAAAAACATGATACATGACAACAAAAATAAGCAAAATAAACAATTAGTTTGATTATAAGAAGCTTAACTTTGTATAGATTTACCTCACAATAGTTGACGTACCAATCTCTTTCACATGCGATTTTGTTATCGACATCATTCCATTGACACCCACTGTATTTCAACATGTCATTGATGACATGAAACTTTGTCTTTAACCACTTGACCTTTGACTCGATATGCGGTGAAACTTTCCTAGAAAAGGTAGGTCGTTGAACAAGAATCCTTCTTTGTAACTCAGACATGTAGTTGCTTGGAAAACCATTATCAGTCTTCCATGATGGATCACACGCCATTTTTTGAAGAACTTCAATTAGCAACTGCGTGTCAGTTTCTTCCCAGTAACATTTTTGTCTAGCACGACCTCGTACTTTGTCCATGTTAGTATATAATAAGATTGACGTAAATTCACTTATAATTTGATAATTATTTTGATAATTGATACATTGATTTTACTAGGTTCAATTTTTCTCACAGTCCTTTCGAATTGATCTCGACCTTAAGTGGAATGATTGTTCTTGGTTACTAAATAAAAGGGTTTGGTTTTCTAACCTACTAAATGTTAAATGATCGAAAATTTAAACTTAAATTTAAAAGTAATTTAAAAGTAATTGAATTATTGACTAATAATAAAACTTGAATTGAAATCAAAATCAAAATTTAATATTTAAATTAAACTAAAGAAACAGTAGAAACAGAAACAGTGATACAGTAACTCTTAAGACTACTCAAAGAAAATTGATTCGGAAGTTCAACCTTTATTCGGAAGTTCAACCTTGATTCGGAACTTTACTTGGATCCTTCACTCGGAAATTGATTCGGAAGATTTAGGTTCATTCGGAAGTTTCACTTCATCCGGAACATTAGACTCATTCGGAACTTTTCAAGAAATACTCATTCGGAACTTTGACAACAAACATTCATTCGGAACTTATGACTCATCCGGAACTTTGGTTCATTCGGAAGATTAGGTTCATCCGAAACTTTCAGTTCGTTCGGAAGTTTTCAACTGATTCAGAACTTTTAAACCAAAACTCATTCGGAACTTTAGATTGACTCGGAACTTTTGAAAAAGAAACTCATTCGGAACTTTTAGTATTCATCCGGAACTTTCTTAGTTCATTCGGAAGATGGTGCTCATCCGGAACTTTTAGGTTCACTCAGAACTTTTGTGTTCATCCGGAAGTTTCTTGTTCATCCGGAAGTCTGGAAACACATAAACAGTAACTTTGCCCGAAGAACAAGGAAAATCGATTTTAATTCAAAAATCACCAAGTTTTTCACCAAAAACTTAAATAAACTAATCACTAAGCATCTACTAACCATAAACTACAAATCCCATTAACAAAAACACAAATCCCAACAACTTTTGAAGATCAAATCAAGAAAATAAAAACTTAAGAACTTGAAGATAAAGATGATGATGAACAAGATGAAATGGAAAGATTAAACAAAGAACTTGTATTGAATGATTAATGTTTTAACAAGATCAAACAAAGATTAAAACAACAAGATTGGAAAAACAAAGATTAAAATCACCAATCACCCTAGTGGTGATGGTGATGATACGAACTAAAAAGGGAGAAAAAGGTGGAAGAAGGAAAAACTAAAACTAACTGGCTAAAATGTGTGAGGGTGGTCTATATATAGGCTTTTCTTTTGGTTGGTGAGTGGGCTTTCTCCCGTTCTTCTTGTCTTCTCGTCTTTTCAGAAAAGTTTCCGTTTTCGATTCTGATTCGGGATTTGTCGTCGATTAAATTCAACTCGTCTTTTAATTTCTTCGTTTAATAGACTTGAGTTTCTTCGACTTATGTAAATCTTCCATCTTTGGTCCTTTTCTTCGATAAATCTTCGAATAGGCCCAGTGACTTCAAATCTTTTGCATCTCTTGGACAATAGACTTTATCTTGAGTCATTTTCTTCAGTAAAACCCGTGCAATCCCATGTTTTCTCCAATATTCATCCGGTTGGCTCTGAAAACACAATAAACACAAAAACCACGCATAATTCCAAACAAATGATATTAAATACGTGTTTTGGTCTTGTTTTAGCCAGAATTAAGTGGTAAAAGGATGGGTGTTTACACACCTATCAAATCCCCTACACTTAACCATTGCCATGCCCTCATGCAATGCTTAGTGATAAAACAATTTTACACTTTTCTCATAATTAATCAACCTTGGCCTTATTTAAATACTACTAAACAAAAATTAAAATACTAAAAGAAATTAAGACTTTAAAGGAAACCAAAGGATAGAAAACCATTTTCACTTGAAAATAGCTTCATGGAAATAACTTGCAAGGAGATCAAGGACTTACATTAGGGCTTTGGTGCTGCGAAGATTTATCACCCTCAAGTTTCACGTTCCCCAAACTAAGCTTAAAAACGAGATCATTGTTATTATAAGTTAGCAATTCAAACACTTACACACATGGCTTAATTAAATGCTTAAACTCCCCTATTCCTAGGTGTATCTCTTATATTTTATTTTTGTCTTAGAATGATCATGAAGATGCATTTTTGGACTTATTTCGATAGTTTATTTAGGCTGAAAGCAAGGTAGGATGATTTGATCAATAGTTAGCTAAAGGACAAAATCTCTTAAAACTGCTTCTCGGGATATCAAAAAGTTCATATCTTGGCATAACTTGGTTCACGATTTGAGACCTTTCTCGGGCCGATATTTGGCATGTACTTCATACTCCATATCTTGAGAGACGTGCTTGAGATAATGGTCTTCTCATCGTTCATAGAGTTTCTTCACTTGGAGACTTTTGAGGGGTACTCCAACTTTGTTGACCACGACTTCATGATTATTTCTTCAATCTCTATTTGGGATTTTGAGATACAACGATCCGCCTCCTTTTCGGACTTGGATCTATTTATCCTCATACCTTGTTAGGGTCTTTTCGGATAGACTTCTCCATCATCTTTATGGGAGTTGATTGCTTTTCGTCGTGATTCTTGATCCTTCATATTGACTTTGGGAATAATGCTTTTCACATCACCTTGGATCTTTAGCAATAAAATAGAATCCTCATGCCTTGTTAGGGCCTTTTCGGACTCGCCAATCTTCGCGCCCCGCTTCATAAGTTATGCCTTGGCTATGAACTCTTATCATTACCGAGCAACTTTTAAACGATCTTGGGCTAGAAGCTAAGTAACTTTTCAAATCGTACGACCTTACTTATTGCAGATAAATTATTAGCAAGTGATGGGAGAATAGGCAAATAATTACACCAAGTGAGCTTGTGCAAGAATACCGACTTATAATTGACTCTATCATTTCTCGTCCTCCACAATTTAAAATCTCAAGTAATGAGACTCGTGGATACTTAGCCTAATAAACCAATTAAGGTTTACATGGTTAAGGATACTAGCTAGAATAAACTTGGATAAGTCTATTCGGGTTGAGTCAAAATAAACGCAACGGGCCTAATATGTCAAAGACTTCTAAACTAGCTACACCACTTTATTAATATTTTTGACTTAATTGCGGGATATATACATATGAAAGCAACGATAAAAATTTAAAAATTACGACTAAATGGCCAAAGTTAATAAAAAATTTGAAAAATGTTGAAAAATATGATTTTCCGGTTAATAGAAGGCATTTTCATGGAAAAGTCCACTTAAAACTTCGATAGAAGTCCCCCCTACACTTAAGATAAACATTGTCCTCAATGTTTAAGCATGTGGGAAAAGTTTCCCCTACACTTATGACATTGTGCACGTTGGTTAACTCAAGTTAAGGATGGGACGACTAAAGTGATCAATTTCAAATGTGAGTATGAAGAAAACTGAATCACGATAGTTGAGAGATAGAACCGGATTTCGGATAACACGGGAGCACTGTTCTTCAAAGATTCCAAGAGTGCATTTATCCCTGTAATCACATCACCATACAAAGAAAGCGACCGATAGAGGCCCCCCTACACTTAGGAGGTTAAAGCATAAAAGGATAGATACTCGGGCTGCCTCCCGAGGAGCGCTTGTTTTTGATAACCGAGTCACGAGCCTGACTCGACCCAAAATTAGTTTATGGGGAACGTGGTGAGGGATGGAATCACCTCCTGAGAGGTGTCCTCACCAAAGTACAACTTCACTCGTTGGCCATTCACCTTAAAATTAGGTCCATCAGGTTGAGCGAGCTCGAGAGTACCATATGGAAAAATTTGGGCAATGGTGAATGGGCCAGACCAACGAGATTTGAGCTTTCCTGAGAAGATTTTCAACCGAGAGTTAAAAAGTAAGACTTTGTCTCCAACATGGAACTCTCGGTTTTTAATCTTAGAGTCGTGAATGAGCTTAGTCCTTTCCTTATAGATTAAAGAATTTTCATAAGCCTCATTACGGAGTTCATTCAGCTCATTGAGTTGGATCTTGCGTAGGTCACCGGCTTTGTTTATATCAAAATTAGCCCACTTCAAGGCCCAGTAGGCCTTGTGCTCCAACTCAATGGGGAGGTGGCACGCTTTCCCGTACACAAGACGATAAGGCGTACAACCAATCGAAGTCTTGTATGCAGTACGAAAAGCCCACAAAGTATCATCAAGTTTATCAGCCCATGAGGCACGATGCTCTCCCACGGTTCTTTCAAGAATTTGCTTCAGTCCTCGGTTGGATATTTCAGCCTGGCCATTAGTTTGTGGGTGGTAGGCTGTGGAAAGACGATGATTTACACCGTACTTAGCCATGACTCTTGCTAATTGGTCATTGCAAAAATGAGTCCCACGATCACTAATAATGGCACGAGGCACACCGAATCTAGCGAAAAGAGCTTTTAAAAAGTTACAAACCACCCTTGCGTCATTAGTGGGTAAAGCTTTGGCTTCAACCCACTTTGAAACGTAGTCAACGACTACAAGGATGTATTTGTTTCCTTTAGAAGAAGGGAATGGCCCCATAAAGTCGATACCCCAAACATCAAAAATTTCACATTCTTGTATGAAATTCTGAGGCATCTCGTCTTTATGTGTGATTTTGCCTTGCTTTTGGCAAACATTGTGAGACCCCCAAAATCTGACAGGGAACAACTAGGCAACGAGGGGGGTAACACGTCATAGTACAAGAAACAATGAATTACAGTTGACACAAAGCTGACATAATAAAAGCATATATATCATATCATAAATGATCAGAGTTTTAAACATAGGTCCCATAGTTTTATATGCGGAAAGATATATTATTTCATCATGATTTATAACATAAAGTTGCCCAAAAGATATAATAAATTTCTGACAGTTTATACTAAAACCCGTCTTTTAAAAGTATCACAGAAATCTCCAAGCTGCGATAATATCTTGCGGGCTCCCATCCAAGCAAAGCTAAGTAATAATACCTGAGATTAAACATGTAAAATCGTCAACACAAAGTTGAGTGAAATTCATAGGTTTAGCAATAAAGGTGTGGAACACAAGCATTCATTTGTAAAACAAGTAAATAGAGAAAATGGTTATGATCATTAACCATAGTCTGAAACTAACATTATTGCTGTTTAGTTCATGAACCGAAGCTTAACTCAAACTAAGTTCCTCTAGGGAGTATTCAGCCTAAATAATCAAGTATAAACAAATGTAAGTGCGTCAAGGTAATCGGGACGGGGATTGTCAATCCCGATGGATCCACCCACAACATTCGCGCTTAGCGCAAAGCATACGGGACAATTAACGGTTCATGATCAAGAGAGGAAACTTAAGGCTATTAACTATAAGCAATAATATCTATGAAAACTGTTGGAAAGCATACAAGTCTGAATAGCATACAAGATCTGGATAGTATACAGTTTTTAAATGGATGTGTTCCACCATGTAAAATCTCACCCCGCGTTTAGAAACAATGTACAAGTAGTAAAAGGGGCTATGAACTCACCTTTAGTAAGTAATCACAAGGTAAAAGGGGCTGAGCAAAAAGAAGTCTTCACGGACCTATGCAATGGTGACGCGTAATAAGAATGCGTTCAATGAAGCAATAACGTTTTAGAAGTGGTGGGACATAGTATGACTAGGTAACTTGCGTGCGATGGCGAGACCTAAGCTTAAGTTAAAAATTTTGACCCAACACCTTTAACCTACTGTAATAACCTAATATCAACCTTGTATGATGGTCCAAGCATTTATGTGTGGGTTCCAAACACGTTTAAGACTCGGTTTGAAAAACCAAAATAAGGGACTGCATTCAGTTTTCTGAAAAAGGCTGAGAAGATTTGGTCATATCTAAAAATCTATAATAGTACAGGAGGTGAAATTTCTTCACATGTATAGGTATTTCTCTTACCTTTAAAAGTTGGGAAAGAACAGCCGTAGAACTATTTTCAATCAACGGGAAATGCATTTTTAGTGACAGACTATCAAAACAGAAAGTTGTAAACGTCTTTCGTACCTTACGGTAGATTAAGCATAAATCCCAATCGGTAAAGGATTTTGACACGAAACCAAAAAGAGAATTTTTATTATATTTGTAGCTACTGTAAAAAGTCATAAAATCATAAATTAATCCTTTTTACTCAAGTCAATTTACCTACGTTTTAAGCATAACATTCAGATTTGACCTAGTTTAGTAAAACGACCGTTTCGGGCTCATCCGGACACTTCCCGTTTCCATCCAACTCAACACATACTAATCACATCAGTGGGTATCCATTTTTCAAATAAAAACAAGGTCATATGTTTAAGAAAAGTTTGCCATGACCTGTTTGTTTCTGTGGTGATTTCCATACTACAAAAACGACTCCATTTAGCTACCTAACCTCAGTCAAGCAACACTTAGGCTATACCAAATCGCCACGCAAGTGTCCTAAGTCCTAATATGCCCTAATTATCTATAATCTCAGTGGGTTTCACCCAAGGAATTCAAAATTCATGAATAAAAAGAATCAAAGTACTAGTAACATCAAAACTAAAATGCTAGGAGTGACTATACCTTCATAACAAGTAGGAATTAATCCAAACACGCAAATTAAACAATTCCTCCTCCTTGATCCTTAGAAATTTCGTGGCCCTTAGCCACGTGTTAAGTCAATCACGGTACTCAGCAACTGAGTAGAAACAATGTAGTGAGACGATCACCGACGATATGGATGCCCGGGGAAAACACGAAAACCGCAACCTATCACAATAAGGCGCGCGTTAAGACTCGAACTCAATATCGATATATATACCAAATATAACATGATTCAAATGTTTTCAAAGTATACACGTTTCAAAACCATTGACACGAATCAAATGAATTCATACCACACTTTTATCCAACGTTACTCGTTAAAACGTTTGAACACTTGAAAATGACTCGTCATACGACGCCAAGTCAACGCAAGTCAAACTATCCTTTACCCTTATTTGGACCAGTAGCTAAGTCATTTATATAATGACTAAGCACTTGAGTAAGTCACCATGTCCGATGGTGAACACTCAAACTCACGCAACACAAGCATTGAACTACGTGTCCAAAATAAAAATCAGCAAGTACACCCCGAATGTACACACCGATCTACCCTATCTAGACTTGTCCGTTTTACATGAAAATTGGTGTCAAGGTCACTTATAACCTGTATAAGACCTCACCAAAATTTGAGCCAAAGTTCACACTTTAAAATCCATCAGCTCGACGCTTTACTCGACTCCAAATTTTAGGACAGATTTGTACACTTGTTTTGTAAAACCGTTTGGACCACTTTAAAAGTACTAACCCGACAATCCGTCTTTTGAAACCACTACTAGACTCATCAAACTCAGTTTGTAAACTTTGAAAATCAGTAGTATCAACTATCTAACCAAGCCTAAAGTACCCGAGAGTCGACCCATAATCAGCCACAATTTCGGATTGTGCCGACTTGCGTCTCCCGGTACACGAAAACTAAAACTAGCATAACTTTTGACTCGTAATGAGTTATAAGCTCTATCTTATACCAAAACGACCGTCTCGGAAAACTCTACAACAATTTCAAATAATCTCAGTCTTTCACAGACCTTAAACCCACGAAACATACTGTTTAAGGCTGTTGTCCCAAATTAGCTTTTTAGAAAACATGACAAATCTATTTTTCACTCAAAACCAATCATTCTCATACCCCTAGGATCACTATACTATCATACCCATCAACCAAACACTCCTAAAAACACTTGTATGAAAAATCTAACAAAAATCAAAGATTAAAAACAAGACTTTTAAGGATCAAAACATGAGTATCTTACCAAATATAACATATGCAAGATGATTACAACATCATACAATCCATGAAATCATAAGTTCTTCAAATTTTGATGCATGTTCATGATTTTGATATCATTAGAATCACCATTGAATTCTAAGATGTGGTCTTGTTTTTATTTTGATTGAATCATGGTGGATGGTGGTGGTTGATGGTGGTGAAGGTGGCGGCATAAATGAGGGGTGGGAGGAGAATGTGTGTTTTTTTTTAGCTAGTTGTGTTTGAGTGGAGAAAGATAAAAAGAAAATGTTTATATAGTGGTAGTAAGTGGAAGGACTAGTTTTGTAAACTTTAAAACTTGTGGACCTAAAAACAATTAATAGTTTTAAAGGGTAGAAAATGGTTATTGGTAAATATTAAAAAAATTTACGGGGCTCGGGTTTCGTAAAAATACTTTTCAAAAGTTACAATGCATCGTAAAAATGATTGTACGATTTCTCGACACGACTTAATACGTAATTAAAACGACATCATCGAAAATATTAATTATCGAAAAAATCGATAAGTAAACGTAAAATTTTTGGGCATCCGTCGGTATCGCGATCACTAGGAATTCTCGTTGTACATTGATTTGAATAAACTCGTTGTAAAACGCACACGGGTGATTTTAAATCAAAAACATTGATTTAAAATAAATATGGAAAAATAAAATGAAAATTTATAATTCCATACAAAGTATTTATCGATGATCAGAAAAATACTTAAAAAAAGTATAATTTAAAAATCTCAGGATTTACATATAGCAATACAAGAAAACGTAATACGTTGGAAAAATTCAAGAAGCACGAATAAAAAGAATAAAATAATGTTGGGAAAGTACGGGTTCTCACAGTCTTCCCCCCTAAAGGAACTCTGGTCCCCAGAGTTCTCCTGAAAACAGTAGAAGATGCAAACAAGAGGAGGTACAAAGTGTAGAACAAAATTCATTGCATCCCAGGTAAACTTTCGTACCATGACGAATCTTAACGGTTAGAATTCACTATGCTTCAGTTTCTTAACTCCTTTTCGTATAACTTTTCAGTCTTGGATTAGGATAACGATCTTTCATTACGGAGATACATCGAGAGATAGAGTTGTTGGAAATACGTGTGATAAACTAACAAGAATGAACACAAGAATCGCTTAAACAGGCAAAGAGCGATAAAATGAACCAAGATTGTAAATCAACAAGGGGTCGCAAATCGTGCAACTGTAAAACGTGAAAATCTTAAAACGTAAGAATCTATTTACAAGAGAAATAGAAGGGAAAAATGAATAACATATGATCGTTTAAAATACAAGTTGTCACAATCAGTTGTCTAGGATTTTGGTATTACTTTAAAACTCAGTTTATGTATTTCCTTGATTAAAAGAAAATTTCACAAGGTGTAGTGATCTAAAATCAAACTATCTATATTTAGGGAGTAAGTTGTTGCTATATCTTTTTCTTGATCAGGATTTTCAAAGCAAAAGTAGAACAGTTCAAGATAGTTATCCTGATCGGCTTAAGAACTTTTGGATGACTGTATTAAATTATCGTTAAAAACTCGGGTTTATCGTCACCATTTGAGAAAATTCAGATATTTTTCCAAGTTATTTTGAATCATTGTTAGAAATTATAAATTAATTTAAATAATTTCATTAGGTTGACAATAAAGTATGATATAATCAAATACTTTAAAAGATACAGCTTGATATCTTTTGAAACATTAGGTAAATTTACCAAAGAGGATATATAGATCTGATACTTAACTTGAAACAGTTATTTTGGTAATTTAAACATTTGATAAAATGTATAAAATGTTATTAAAAATTAATAATAATTTTTTTTAGAAATTTAAGAAAGTGTTTAAGATATCAAACGATAAACACGTAACAGTTTCTGGTTTTCAAAAAGGTGACAAGACAGCAACGAATGTGAATCATATAAAGGTCAACAATCTGTATACGAGCAATATACAAAGGAATAAGACGGAAGTCGTATCAATTCTTAACAAACGTGGTAGAATAGTCACGTCAATAATAAAATAATAGGAAACAAGGATTATAGCAAGATTAATTCACGAGTGCGGTTGGCGTCACCAATAACGGCTTATTAAGTTCTCGGTGGTCGAAATACGATCGAAAGGGAAAGCCACACAACGAATTTTCGAATCAAATAAAATTCTTAAGAAGTCAATTGAGAGAAGTTCCAGTAAGATGAATAACATTAGCAATGAAAGACGAAATCAACACATGATTCACACGAATGAAATTTCAAGACGATAGTATCTTAACACATATCATGGCAATTACACGTAATCATCGTTCACGTCCAGTCATAAATCACTAATCGCGTCCAGAGACGTTTCGAAGGTCTACCAAAATAGATAGAGATGGTCAATCGATGTAGGAGCATAGCAACGTTGAAACTTTCAAGTCGGGTATCAATGGTAAGAATTTAGGCAAATGGTAACGAAAATTGTATCATGAGGATGATGAGGTAACAAGTAAAGCAAGGATCATTGAGTAAAGAAATCTGTGCTTGAGGCATGTATTTTGTTCAAGAAAGGATAAGGGTTCATAGGTGTATGTCGCGAACTGTTGTTACTCGCACAAGAAGTAAAAGTTTTCAAAACTTATATTTATCTAACTTTTTAAGAAGCATAATTATAAAGTTGATTCTTGGTTAAGTATTTAAGGTGACTACTATTTGGCCTTTCATGGCTCCTTCTAAATTAGGCATAGGTGATCAGGCCATGCATAATTCAGGACTAGCAATGCGATGCTCAGCTTTGTCAACCAATATTACATATCATATGATTTAAAATATGCATATAATGCCATTTGTAAAAACAGAAATCAAAATAGTTTATGAAACTATTTGCTAATAAGTTACTGGCTAACTGTTTTAAATCGACAATTCGTATAGTTACAAGGGTTCTTTATAAGACCGTATTAGAACAATTTGTGAAAATACATTGTAAAATTAATATAAGTTAATTTTATAAGATAGCATTCAATTATTTAAGAAAGCCCAAATGAAACCTTTTTTTAAAATGATTCGTAAACCAGACCAGTTTGAGTTGTATGGTAACATGACAATAGTTTATAAAGTAGCGAGTGGGTTACAAGAGGGAAGTAAGGAGTAGTTCAATACAGCCAATAAAATGGTTACAAGGTGATTAGGTTTCAAGAGGTTTAGCCGAAATCGTCAGGAGACACGTGTCAAGATGATAACAAACGATATGAAAGAAAGATCTTCAAATCTCGGTCCAAATCAGTGGTACGATAGAAGCAAAGAAAGACAATAGAATGACAAATAGGTCATAAATAAAAGAAGGAATAAGGAATCCGTATGTGCACATCGTAAATTTTTTGACAAAAATATACTTTTAAGAAAGTAGGGTATCAGTTAACAAATAGTACAATCACTTCGAAAAGCTTCTATATTAGGAAGTTACCGAATTTCAAAAGTTCAAGATCTAGGTACATGTATGACCGAACTCAAAGTTACTATTCTATTCTTTTCAAACGCAATCATTGTTTTTAGTTTGCAAAATATCATTAGTTAAAGTTTTACGAGCTCAAACGAACTCAAAAACGCTTCAATCCATGTTTTTAACTTTTATTAGTTTTGACCTTTGGGTTTGACTAGACCAATTAACTCACTAAACGATATTCTAAGACTCAAAGTCTAATGCATTTCGATGTAAAACAATGTTTTGAACAACTTTCTAGTTTTACCCGAGACTTGAAACAGAATAAAAATGGACGAAAATGCCCTTGCATTAAATCTGTTAACAAAATGATATTTTAGCATTATTCAGAAAATAACTTCTTAGATTTTACAATCTCAAATGAGCGTAACTTGCTCGATTTTAAAGTTTACTGGTCAAATTTTATGTCCTAAACGGACGTCTCAACATGTAGAAATATATATATTTTTATGTCTAAAGTTATAAAAATATTTTCTCGACACTGTTAAACTTCCTGTAAAGTTTCTGTACAAAGTATATTTTTCGACACAGCTTGAAATTAAATCCAAATTTCATGATAACTCAAAATTAATGTACACATAGGACTTGTGGATTCCATAAAGACGAAAGAAGGTAAACTGTATAATTAGTCATGTGAAGAAAACACAGTATATAAATGGTTCAAGAATGCCAACGATAATCGGAGACATAAAAAAAACGACGCATATCATCCCTGTCTTCGGCTGCAAGATGCAATGCAGAAAGGTCTCTTGGTGGCATGATTTCCAAAATCACAAGATATATCGAGAAAGAAACGGGACAATAACAAGTGGCATTCCTGGAGCAAAGAGGTTCAATGAAAAGGGAGGATACAAGTAGGATCGTATTCCAAACGATCATCACATAATAAATGACGATTATGTGTTCAAGGTACAACGGATGTTCTAAGTTGAAATCGAAACGTAGAATGGTCAATGAAGTAAGATGTAATCCATGTACAAGTGTCGCGTAAAACGGTGGCGTAAAGGTAAATCAAGATTATGAAAACCCACAATATTATTCAGCACTAATTTAACAAATTCTTCGAGATGTGAGACTCACACGATGTCCTTTAGTCTTTCTGGGAGACACATTGAGCTACACAATGGTCTATAGACTAGACATTCAATTATGAATGGCCAGAAAGAAAATCTGCGTATCTAAGTAGATATTTTAAGGGAAATAAACAATGAAAGCAACACACACGGTAGTAGAATGAAAATCAGAAGTTCATCGAAAACAACACTTATTCAATCCCGAACAATGGTATCGCGATAGTATGCACAACACGTATCAACGAGTCAAGAAAAACAGACGGTTCAAACCGAACGAGCATATAAAGTCAGTCGTATCACGCATAAATGAAATAGCAATAGTACTCAGAAAAATGAGTATGAAAAGTCGGCAGCATACGCGCTCTGAATACAAGTATGTAACGTCATAACGATATAATATCATTACAATAAGATCAATTCACAAGAACAAGAATTCAAGAAATACAGTATAGGCAGATGTAATCACAGTAACATTCAATGATAATTCATGAAGCACATAGGCTTTGAAAAGACATAGTAATTATCGTCATTAGCGTAAAGTAATATTTCAAAATGTAATCAAGAGATGAAATACTACAACGATAATTAAAAGTAAATAATAAGGATTAGAGAGTTACCCGCGAATATATCGAACAGCAATGGCAAATTCTGTGTTTGACACTTAGAAACAATAAAATATTTGAACTTTCGGTTATAGACTAAGTTTTGAAAAACGACCCAGTTCCCTATAACCATCGCTCTGATACCAATCTGTGAGACCCCCAAAATCTGACAGGGAACAACTAGGCAACGAGGGGGGTAACACGTCATAGTACAAGAAACAATGAATTACAGTTGACACAAAGCTGACATAATAAAAGCATATATATCATATCATAAATGATCAGAGTTTTAAACATAGGTCCCATAGTTTTATATGCGGAAAGATATATTATTTCATCATGATTTATAACATAAAGTTGCCCAAAAGATATAATAAATTTCTGACAGTTTATACTAAAACCCGTCTTTTAAAAGTATCACAGAAATCTCCAAGCTGCGATAATATCTTGCGGGCTCCCATCCAAGCAAAGCTAAGTAATAATACCTGAGATTAAACATGTAAAATCGTCAACACAAAGTTGAGTGAAATTCATAGGTTTAGCAATAAAGGTGTGGAACACAAGCATTCATTTGTAAAACAAGTAAATAGAGAAAATGGTTATGATCATTAACCATAGTCTGAAACTAATATTATTGCTGTTTAGTTCATGAACCGAAGCTTAACTCAAAGTAAGTTCCTCTAGGGAGTATTCAGCCTAAATAATCAAGTATAAACAAATGTAAGTGCGTCAAGGTAATCGGGACGGGGATTGTCAATCCCGATGGATCCACCCACAACATTCGCGCTTAGCGCAAAGCATACGGGACAATTAACGGTTCATGATCAAGAGAGGAATCTTAAGGCTATTAACTATAAGCAATAATATCTATGAAAACTGTTGGAAAGCATACAAGTCTGAATAGCATACAAGATCTGGATAGTATACAATTTTTAAATGGATGTGTTCCACCATGTAAAATCTCACCCCGCGTTTAGAAACAATGTACAAGTAGTAAAAGGGGCTATGAACTCACCTTTAGTAATTAATCACAAGGTAAAAGGGGCTGAGTAAAAAGAAGTCTTCACGGACCTATGCAATGGTGACGCGTAATAAGAATGCGTTCAATGAAGCAATAACGTTTTAGAAGTGGTGGGACATAGTATGACTAGGTAACTTGCGTGCGATGGCGAGACCTAAGCTTAAGTTAAAAATTTTGACCCAACACCTTTAACCTACTGTAATAACCTAATATCAACCTTGTATGATGGTCCAAGCATTTATGTGTGGGTTCCAAACACGTTTAAGACTCGGTTTGAAAAACCAAAACAAGGGACTGCATTCAGTTTTCTGAAAAAGGCTGAGAAGATTTGGTCATATCTAAAAATATATAATAGTACAGGAGGTGAAATTTCTTGACATGTATAGGTATTTCTCTTACCTTTAAAAGTTGGGAAAGAACAGCCGTAGAACTATTTTCAATCAACGGGAAATGCACTTTTAGTGACAGACTATCAAAACAGAAAGTTGTAAACGTCTTTCGTACCTTACGGTAGATTAAGCATAAATCCCAATCGGTAAAAGATTTTGACACGAAACCAAAAAGATAAGTTTTATTATATTTGTAGCTACTGTAAAAATTCATAAAATCATAAATTAATCCTTTTTACTCAAGTCAATTTACCCACGTTTTAAGCATAACATTCAGATTTGACCTAGTTTAGTAAAACGACCGTTTCGGGCTCATCCGGACACTTCCCGTTTCCATCCAACTCAACACATACTAATCACATCAGTGGGTATCCATTTTTCAAATAAAAACAAGGTCATATGTTTAAGAAAATTTTGCCATGACCTGTTTGTTTCTGTGGTGATTTCCATACTACAAAAACGACTCCATTTAGCTACCTAACCTCAGTCAAGCAACACTTAGGCTATACCAAATCGCCACGCAAGTGTCCTAAGTCCTAATATGCCCTAAGTATCTATAATCTCAGTGGGTTTCACCCAAGGAATTCAAAATTCATGAATAAAAAGAATCAAAGTACTAGTAACATCAAAACTAAAATGCTAGGAGTGACTATACCTTCATAACAAGTAGGAATTAATCCAAACACGCAAATTAAACAATTCCTCCTCCTTGATCCTTAGAAATTTCGTGGCCCTTAGCCACGTGTTAAGTCAATCACGGTACTCAGCAACTGAGTAGAAACAATGTAGTGAGACGATCACCGACGATATGGATGTCCGGGGAAAACACGAAAACCGCAACCTATCACAATAAGGCGCGCGTTAAGACTCGAACTCAATATCGATATATATACCAAATATAACATGATTCAAATGTTTTCAAAGTATACACGTTTCAAAACCATTGACACGAATCAAATGAATTCATACCACACTTTTATCCAACGTTACTCGTTAAAACGTTTGAACACTTGAAAATGACTCGTCATACGACGCCAAGTCAACGCAAGTCAAACTATCCTTTACCCTTATTTGGACCAGTAGCTAAGTCATTTATATAATGACTAAGCACTTGAGTAAGTCACCATGTCCGATGGTGAACACTCAAACTCACGCAACACAAGCATTGAACTACGTGTCCAAAATAAAAATCAGCAAGTACACCCCGAATGTACACACCGATCTACCCTATCTAGACTTGTCCGTTTTACATGAAAATTGGTGTCAAGGTCACTTATAACCTGTATAAGACCTCATCAAAATTTGAGCCAAAGTTCACACTTTAAAATCTATCAGCTCGACGCTTTACTCGACTCCAAATTTTAGGACAGATTTGTACACTTGTTTTGTAAAACCGTTTGGACCACTTTAAAAGTACTAACCCGACAATCCGTCTTTTGAAACCACTACTAGACTCATCAAACTCAGTTTGTAAACTTTGAAAATCAGTAGTATCAACTATCTAACCAAGCCTAAAGTACCCGAGAGTCGACCCATAATCAGCCACAATTTCGGATTGTGCCGACTTGCGTCTCCCGGTACACGAAAACTAAAACTAGCATAACTTTTGACTCGTAATGAGTTATAAGCTCTATCTTATACCAAAACGACCGTCTCGGAAAACTCTACAACAATTTCAAATAATCTCAGTCTTTCACAGACCTTAAACCCACGAAACATACTGTTTAAGGCTGTTGTCCCAAATTAGCTTTTTAGAAAACATGACAAATCTATTTTTCACTCAAAACCAATCATTCTCATACCCCTAGGATCACTATACTATCATACCCATCAACCAAACACTCCTAAAAACACTTGTATGAAAAATCTAACAAAAATCAAAGATTAAAAACAAGACTTTTAAGGATCAAAACATGAGTATCTTACCAAATATAACATATGCAAGATGATTACAACATCATACAATCCATGAAATCATAAGTTCTTCAAATTTTGATGCATGTTCATGATTTTGATATCATTAGAATCACCATTGAATTCTAAGATGTGGTCTTGTTTTTATTTTGATTGAATCATGATGGATGGTGGTGGTTGATGGTGGTGAAGGTGGCGGCATAAATGAGGGGTGGGAGGAGAATGTGTGTTTTTTTTTAGCTAGTTGTGTTTGAGTGGAGAAAGATAAAAAGAAAATGTTTATATAGTGGTAGTAAGTGGAAGGACTAGTTTTGTAAACTTTAAAACTTGTGGACCTAAAAACAATTAATAGTTTTAAAGGGTAGAAAATGGTTATTGGTAAATATTAAAAAAATTTACGGGGCTCGGGTTTCGTAAAAATACTTTTCAAAAGTTACAATGCATCGTAAAAATGATTGTACGATTTCTCGACACGACTTAATACGTAATTAAAACGACATCATCGAAAATATTAATTATCGAAACAATCGATAAGTAAACGTAAAATTTTTGGGCATCCGTCGGTATCGCGATCACTAGGAATTCTCGTTGTACATTGATTTGAATAAACTCGTTGTAAAACGCACACGGGTGATTTTAAATCAAAAACATTGATTTAAAATAAATATGGAAAAATAAAATGAAAATTTATAATTCCATACAAAGTATTTATCGATGATCAGAAAAATACTTAAAAAAAGTATAATTTAAAAATCTCAGGATTTACATATAGCAATACAAGAAAACGTAATACGTTGGAAAAATTCAAGAAGCACGAATAAAAAGAATAAAATAATGTTGGGAAAGTACGGGTTCTCACAAACATCACATCGTTTAACCATATTGTGAGCATCACGATATATGGAGGGCCAATAAAATCCCGAATCAAACACTTTTTTGGCGGTGTAGTTGGGACCAAAGTGACCACCAGTGGGTCCTTTGTGGCAAGCATCAAGGATTTTCGAAGCTGCCGGTCCATCAACACATCAGCGAATAATCAGGTCGGCATATTGTTTGAATAGGTAAGGGTCGTCCCAAAAGTAAGTCTTGATGTCGGTGAAGAACTTTTTCTTTTGTTGGGACGTCAACCCTTCCTTGAGAATTCCACCCGCCAAGTAGTTTGCAAAGTCCGCAAACCACGGGGTTTCATTCGACTTCGAGTTTATAGACATTAAGGTCTCCAAGGGAAAAGAATCATTGATTTCTTTGGTCGGATGATCCCCTTGGTAAGGATCCTCAAGTCTGCTGAGATGGTCCGCGGCTAAGTTTTCTGCTCCTTTTTTATCGCGAATTTCGATTTTAAATTCATGGAGCAGCAAAACCCAGCGAAGAAGTCTTGGTTTGGAATCTTGCTTTGTCAACAAGTACTTCAGCGCAGAATGATCGGTATACACGATTGTAGTAGAAAGGACAAGATAGGGGCGGAATTTTTCAAAAGCATAGACAACAGCTAAAAGCTCTTTTTCGGTTGTCGTATAATGCAATTGTGCCCCTGTCATTGTCTTGCTATCGTAATGGATCGGTTGGAAGTGTTTGTTCACTCTTTGTCCAAGAACCGCTCCAATAGCAAAATCACTAGCATCGCACATCAACTCAAAGGGAAGCTCCCAATTAGGGGTAACCAAGACGGGTGCCTTAGTTAGCTTATCCTTAAGCGAGTTGAAGGCTTCAAGACACTCTTTGGAGAAGATAAAAGGAGTATCTTTTTCCAAGAGGTGGGTCATCGGGCGAGCGATTTGAGAAAAATCTTTGATGAATCGACGGTAGAAGCCCGCATGACCCAGGAAACTTCTCACACCCTTCACGGTTGAAGGTGGAGGCAACTTTGCGATAACATCGACTTTAGCACGGTCTACTTCAAGACCGGCTTTCGAGATCTTATGTCCAAGCACGATGCCTTCTTTTACCATAAAATGGCATTTTTCCCAATTCAGAACGAGGCGAGTGTCTTCGCACCGCTTAAGCATCCGTTCCAAATTGGCAAGGCAAGAAGAGAAGGAATCCCCGAAGACCGAGAAATCATCCATGAAGACTTCCATGGTTTGTTTAACCATGTCATGGAAGATAGCTAACATACACCTTTGGAAAGTCCCGGGCGCATTACATAAGCCAAAAGGCATTCTTTTGTAAGCAAATGTGCCATAGGGACAAGTGAATGTTGTCTTCTCTTGATCTTGGGGATCGATGGGTATTTGAAAATAACCCGAGAAACCATCAAGAAAGCAGTAATATTCATTACCCGCTAAACGTTCAAGCATTTGGTCCATAAAAGGTAGAGGGAAATGATCCTTTCTCGTGGCATCATTGAGTTTACGGTAGTCTATACAAACTCTCCACCCAGTAACGAGACGAGTGGAAATCAACTCGTTGTGTTCATTGGGAACAACGGTTATTCCGCCCTTCTTGGGCACACAATGGATTGGACTAACCCATGGTGAATCCGAAATAGGGTAAATCATACCCGCATCAAGAAGTTTGATAACCTCTGTTTTGATGACTTCATGGATTTTTGGATTCACCCTTTGTTGGCTTTGAATAGTGGGCTTAAAGTCGTCCTCCATGAGAATTTTGTGTGTGCAGAAGTGAGGATCAATTCCACGAATATCAGAAATCTTCCAAGCAATAGCCTTCTTATGCTCTTTCAAAACGGCGACAAGTCGAGTTTTCTCTTTATCCTTCAAATCCTTGGCAATGATGACTGGCGACTTCTTCTCTTCGTCAAGGAATACATACTCGAGATGGGGCGGCAACTCCTTAAGTTCTAAATCCGGAGGATTTTCGACGGGAGGCGTATTCGAAGTCGGAGTATCGATAGCAATGACCGTGGGAGATGGAGGAGAAGGATTGTCTTCTTTGAGAAGATTTTCAATAAAGCTAAGATCTTCATCCCAATTGGTAGTAGAATCGTCATTGTCTAAATGCACATCTCCCATGGTGGCTTCCAAATCTTTCCAAAGGAAATCACTTTCTCCAAATAGAGATAGTGATGAGTCGATAGAGGAAACGGTCCCAACATTGGGAAGAGAGGTAGGAATACTTTTACAAGCATCTTTGAAGTGTTCTTCACAAGCCTCATCAAGAACGTCAATACAATTAACACTCTCGTAAGAATAAGGCTATTTAGAAAGCTTTCCCATGTTGAAGACTACTTTATCGTCACCCACTCTCATGATAAGCTCACCGGCTTCAACATCGATGAGAGTACGACCGGTCCTCAAGAATGGACGACCAACAATTAGTGGCACACGGGGGTCCATCTCGTAGTCGACGACAACGAAATCAGCAGGAAAGGTGAATTTGTCGACTCCTACAATGACGTCTTCGGTTATCCCCACTGGATAAGCAACCGTACGGTTAGCTAATTCCAAAGTCATTTTGGTGGGGACTAGCTCTGGGAGAGATAATTGCTTCCAAACGCTTAGAGGCATAAGATTAATACTGGCACCTAGATCGGCTAGGGCCATGCAATTCTCTACTCCCGGGAAATTTCAAGGGATAAGAAAACGACCCGGATCACCAAGCTTGGTTGGTAATTTCCTTAAGAGCACTGCAGAACAGTTCTCATTAAGTTGGGTGTTGGCAATATCGAGGAGCTTTTCCTTGTCGCTCAGAAGATCTTTAAACATTTTTGCATACTTGGGCATGTGAGCGAGAGCCTCAACGAAGGAGATATTGAAATTCAATTGTTTGAACATTTTAAGGAAGTTCGAAACCTGAATATCATCCTTGCTCTTTTGCTTCTCTTTCCTCAACCTAGATGGATAAGGTATATTGGAAGAAGAGGAAGGCTTTGGGAGAATAGGATCACTCACAACCACGGGTGGAGGAGGGGTAGAAGGAAGAGGTGGAGAAATTGGGGAAGGAGAAGGATGAGGAATAGGAGCAGGTGACTCGTTCTCCTTAGTCACAACCACCGGTGGAGGTATAGGAAGCTCGGGTTCCTTGGTACCTTTGCCACTTCGAGTGGTGATTGCTTTCATCTCCCCTCTTGGATTCGCAACGGTGTTACTCGGAAGAGTACCCGAAGAAGAGGGTTGATTACCTTGGAAGAAACTAGCCATCATGTTCCTCAGATCATTAGTTTGGCTATCCAACGTGTTTCTCATGTCGGCTCTCAAATCATTTCCTTGCTTTACCAAGTCTGCTTTCAGGTTGAGCAATTCTTTCTGAAGATTTCCCACTATCACATCGTTAGTCCTCATATAAGTTTCCACTTCTTGGTGAAGAGCGGTGGGTTGGTTGGGAGGAGCATTGTATGCAGGTGGTTGGTAAGCAGGTTGTTCGTAGACTTGATTGTTACGTTGAGGCGGTTGTTGCTGCTTGTGAGGAGGGATGTATGGTTGTCGAGGTTGTTGTTGTTGTTGAGGAGGGCGATTAAGGTTTTGTTGTTGGTTTGGGTTGGTAGGAGGAAAACCAGGTGGTGAAAGATAATTGTTGGAGCGGTAGCTAAGAAAGTTATGGTCACCTTGAGGTCTGGCTTGATAAGCAGGTTGAGGATAGGTGCCATATGCCGCATTCACATTCTCAGCAGGGTAATCTTGGGTGGCGGTACAAGTTGTGTAAGAGTGAGGACCACCGCATATCTCACAAGGTTGGCTGACAGCACTAACGTGAGCGTGTTTAGCGTTGTTGTTGTTGTTGTTGTTGCTGACGGTGTGGGTGACAAGCGATTCAAGAAGCGTAGTGATTTTGTCCAATCGCTTGTCGCTGTCACTAGTGCTAGCACTAGCGACATTGGTCCGAACACTCTTGGTTTGCACACGAGATTTATTCTCAATGATATCCCAAGCAGCATTGGAAGTCTTAGCCAAAAGATTACCCCCCGAGGCACTGTTCAGTGAATCTTGATCACTCATGCTTAAACCATTGTAAAAAGTATTAATTTGATGTACTTTGGTAAAACCATGTTGTGGGCATTTTCTTAAAAGATCTTTAAAACGATCCCAAGATTCACTGAACGACTCATCGTACTTTTGTTCAAAATTTATGATTTCATTCCGCAAAGCGGTAGTACGAGAGGGTGGGAAAAAGTAATTGATAAACTTTGTTTCCAAATCCGTCCACGAGAGAATACTCTGTGGCGGTTCCTTAGCAAGCCAATGCCGGGCTTGTCCCTCTAAAGAAAAGGGAAAAAGTTGTAACCTTATAACCTCTTGTGGAACACCATTGAATTTGACCGTGTTGGTTAGTTCCAAGAATCTCTTTATGTGGTCGTGTGGATCATCAATGGTTCGTCCCAAGAATGGTTGAGCGGAGACCATCTGGATAAAGCCTGATTTTAGCTCAAAGTTGTTGGCGGCAATTGGAGGTATGACAATTGGATCCGTGTTGCCATCGACATGAGCTTGCAGTAGTTCAATCATCGGGCGATTATCCGGAAGGTGCTCATTGTTGTTGTTATTGTTCATGTTGTTGAAAGGCGGGTTGTTGTTGTTATTATTGTTGTTCGGAGGTGGTATGTTATTGTTGTTTTGTACACCAGCCATGTCTAAGTTATCGAGAGGCTCGGGCTCTTGATAAGACGTGGATCGAGTGCGCATACACCTGTAAAAGAACGAACAAAGAAAAACAAGGCAAAAATATTTTTGGTTTTTATGTTTTTTAATTTTTTTGTATTTTTGAAAATTTTATATTTTTTAAATTTTTGATGAAAAAGTAACGTTCACGGGGAACGGATCCCAAAATCCAAGTTCTCACAAAAAAACTTTTGATCTTAACGAGAAGAGCCGGCAGCGGCGCCATTTGATACATTGATTTTACTAGGTTCAATTTTTCTCACAGTCCTCTCGAATTGATCTCGGCCTTAAATGGAATGATTGTTCTTGGTTACTAAATAAAAGGGTTTGGTTTTCTAACCTACTAAATGTTAAATGATCGAAAATTTAAACTTAAATTTAAAAGTAATTTAAAAGTAATTGAATTATTGACTAATAATAAAACTTGAATTGAAATCAAAATCAAAATTTAATATATAAATTAAACTAAAGAAACAGTAGAAACAGAAACAGTGATACAGTAACTATTAAGACTACTCAAAGAAAATTGATTCGGAAGTTCAACCTTTATTCGGAAGTTCAACCTTGATTCGGAACTTTACATGGATCCTTCACTCAGAAATTGATTCAGAAGATTTAGGTTCATTCGGAAGTTTCACTTCATCCAGAACATTAGACTCATTCGGAACTTTTTAAGAAATACTCATTCGGAACTTTGACAACAAACATTCATTCGGAACTTATGAATCATCCGGAACTTTGGTTCATTCGGAAGATTAGGTTCATCCGGAACTTTTAGTTCGTTCGGAAGTTTTCAACTGATTCGGAACTTTTAAACCAAAACTCATTCGGAACTTTAGATTGACTCGGAACTTTTGAAAAAGAAACTCATTCGGAACTTTTAGTATTCATCCGGAACTTTCTTAGTTCATTCGGAAGATGGTGCTCATCCGGAACTTTTAGGTTCACTCGGAACTTTTGTGTTCATCCGGAAGTTTCTTGTTCATCCGGAAGTCTGGAAACACATAAACAGTAACTTTGCCCGAAGAACAAGGAAAATCGATTTTAATTCAAAAATCACCAAGTTTTTCACCAAAAACTTAAATAAACTAATCACTAAGCATCTACTAACCATAAACTACAAATCCCATTAACAAAAACACAAATCCCAACAACTTTTGAAGATCAAATCAAGAAAATAAAAACTTAAGAACTTGAAGATAAAGATGATGATGAACAAGATGAAATGGAAAGATTAAACAAAGAACTTGTATTGAATGATTAATGTTTTAACAAGATCAAACAAAGATTAAAACAACAAGATTGGAAAAACAAAGATTAAAATCACCAATCACCCTAGTGGTGATGGTGATGATACGAACTAAAAAGGGAGAAAAAGGTGGAAGAAGGAAAAACTAAAACTAACTGGCTAAAATGTGTGAGGGTGGTCTATATATAGGCTTTTCTTTTGGTTGGTGAGTGGGCTTTCTCCCGTTCTTCTTGTCTTCTCGTCTTTTCAGAAAAGTTTCCGTTTTCGATTCTGATTCGGGATTTGTCGTCGATTAAATTCCACTCGTCTTTTAATTTCTTCGTTTAATAGACTTGAGTTTCTTCGACTTATGTAAATCTTCCATCTTTGGTCCTTTTCTTCGATAAATCTTCGAATAGGCCCAGTGACTTCAAATCTTTTGCATCTCTTGGACAATAGACTTTATCTTGAGTCCTTTTCTTCAGTAAAACCCGTGCAATCCCATGTTTTCTCCAATATTCATCCGGTTGGCTCTGAAAACACAATAAACACAAAAACCACGCATAATTCCAAACAAATGATATTAAATACGTGTTTTGGTCTTGTTTTAGCCAGAATTAAGTGGTAAAAGGATGGGTGTTTACACACCTATCAAATCCCCTACACTTAACCATTGCCATGCCCTCATGCAATGCTTAGTGATAAAACAATTTTACACTTTTCTCATAATTAATCAACCTTGGCCTTATTTAAATACTACTAAACAAAAATTAAAATACTAAAAGAAATTAAGACTTTAAAGGAAACCAAAGGATAGAAAACCATTTTCACTTGAAAATAGCTTCATGGAAATAACTTGCAAGGAGATCAAGGAGTTACATTAGGGCTTTGGTGCTGCGAAGATTTATCACCCTCAAGTTTCACGTTCCCCAAACTAAGCTTAAAAACGAGATCATTGTTATTATAAGTTAGCAATTCAAACACTTACACATATGGCTTAATTAAATGCTTAAACTCCCTTATTTCTAGGTGTATCTCTTATATTTTATTTTTGTCTTAGAATGATCATGAAGATGCATTTTTGGACTTATTTCGATAGTTTATTTAGGCTGAAAGCAAGGTAGGATGATTTGATCAATAGTTAGCTAAAGGACAAAATCTCTTAAAACTGCTTCTCGGGATATCAAAAAGTTCATATCTTGGCATAACTTGGTTCACGATTTGAGACCTTTCTCGGGCCGATATTTGGCATGTACTTCATACTTCATATCTTGAGAGACGTGCTTGAGATAATGGTCTTCTCATCGTTCATAGAGTTTCTTCACTTGGAGACTTTTGAGGGGTACTCCAACTTTGTTGACCACGACTTCATGATTATTTCTTCAATCTCTATTTGGGATTTTGAGATACAACGATCCGCCTCCTTTTCGGACTTGGATCTATTTATCCTCATACCTTGTTAGGTTCTTTTCGGATAGACTTCTCCATCATCTTTATGGGAGTTGATTGCTTTTCGTCGTGAGTCTTGATCCTTCATATTGACTTTGGGAATAATGCTTTTCACATCACCTTGGATCTTTAGCAATAAAATGGAATCCTCATGCCTTGTTAGGGCCTTTTCGGACTCGCCAATCTTCGCGCCCCGCTTCATAAGTTATGCCTTGGCTATGAACTCTTATCATTACCGAGCAACTTTTAAACGATCTTGGGCTAGAAGCTAAGTAACTTTTCAAATCGTACGACCTTACTTATTGCAGATAAATTATTAGCAAGTGATGGGAGAATAGGCAAATAATTACACCAAGTGAGCTTGTGCAAGAATACCGACTTATAATTGACTCTATCATTTCTCGTCCTCCACAATTTAAAATCTCAAGTAATGAGACTCGTGGATACTTAGCCTAATAAACCAATTAAGGTTTACATGGTTAAGGATACTAGCTAGAATAAACTTGGATAAGTCTATTCGGGTTGAGTCAAAATAAACGCAACGGGCCTAATATGTCAAAGACTTCTAAACTAGCTACACCACTTTATTAATATTTTTGACTTAATTGCGGGATATATACATATGAAAGCAACGATAAAAATTTAAAAATTACGACTAAATGGCCAAAGTTAATAAAAAATTTGAAAAATGTTGAAAAATATGATTTTCCAGTTAATAGAAGGCATTTTCATGGAAAAGTCCACTTAAAACTTCGATAGAAGTCCCCCCAGATAAACATTGTCCTCAATGTTTAAGCATGTGAGAAAAGTTTCCCCTACACTTATGACATTGTGCACGTTGGTTAACTCAAGTTAAGGATGGGACGACTAAAGTGATCAATTTCAAATGTGAGTATGAAGAAAATTGAATCACGATAGTTGAGAGATAGAACCGGATTTCGGATAACACGGGAGCACGGTTCTTCAAAGATTCCAAGAGTGCACTTATCCCTGTAATCACATCACCATACAAAGAAAGCGACCGATAGAGGTCCCCCTACACTTAGGAGGTTAAAGCATAAAAGGATAGATACTCGGGCTGCCTCCCGAGGAGCGCTTGTTTTTGATAACCGAGTCACGAGCCTGACTCGACCCAAAATTAGTTCATGGGGAACGTGGTGAGGGATGGAATCACCTCCTGAGAGGTGTCCTCACCAAAGTACAACTTCACTCGTTGGCCATTCACCTTAAAATTAGGTCTATCAGGTTGAGCGAGCTCGAGAGTACCATATGGAAAAATTTGGGCAATGGTGAATGGGCCGGACCAACGAGATTTGAGCTTTCCCGAGAAGATTTTCAACCGAGAGTTAAAAAGTAAGACTTTGTCTCCAACATGGAACTCTCGGTTTTTAATCTTAGAGTCGTGAATGAGCTTAGTCCTTTCCTTATAGATTAAAGAATTTTCATAAGCCTCATTACGGAGTTCATTCAGCTCATTGAGTTGGATCTTGCGTAGGTCACCGACTTTGTTTATATCAAAATTAGCCCACTTCAAGGCCCAGTAGGCCTTGTGCTCCAACTCAATAGGGAGGTGGCACGCTTTCCCGTACACAAGACGATAAGGCGTACAACCAATCGGAGTCTTGTATGCAGTACGAAAAGCCCACAAAGCATCATCAAGTTTATCAGCCCATGAGGCACGATGCTCTCCCACGGTTCTTTCAAGAATTCGCTTCAGTCCTCGGTTGGATATTTCAGCCAGGCCATTAGTTTGTGGGTGGTAGGCTGTGGAAAGACGATGATTTACACCGTACTTAGCCATGACTCTTGCGAATTGGTCATTGCAAAAATGAGTCCCACGATCACTAATAATGGCACGAGGCACACCGAATCTAGCGAAAAGAGCTTTTAAAAAGTTACAAACCACCCTTGCGTCATTAGTGGGTAAAGCTTTGGCTTCAACCCACTTTGAAACGTAGTCAACGGCTACAAGGATGTATTTATTTCCTTTAGAAGAAGGGAATGGCCCCATAAAGTCGATACCCCAAACATCAAAAATTTCACATTCTTGTATGAAATTCTGAGGCATCTCGTCTTTATGTGTGATTTTGCCTTGCTTTTGGCAAACATCACATCGTTTAACCATATTGTGAGCATCACGATATATGGAGGGCCAATAAAATCCCGAATCAAACACTTTTTTGGCGGTGTAGCTGGGACCAAAGTGACCACCGGTGGGTCCTTTGTGGCAAGCATCAAGGATTTCCGAAGCTGCCGGTCCATCAACACATCGGCGAATAATCAGGTCGGCACATTGTTTGAATAGGTAAGGGTCCTCCCAAAAGTAAGTCTTGATGTCGGTGAAGAACTTTTTCTTTTGTTGGGACGTCAACCCTTCCTTGAGAATTCCACCCGCCAAGTAGTTTGCAAAGTCCGCAAACCACGGGGTTTCATTCGACTTCGAGTTTATAGACATTAAGGTCTCCAAGGGAAAAGAATCATTGATTTCTTTGGTCAGATGATCCCCTTGGTAAGGATCCTCAAGTCTGCTGAGATGGTCCGCGGCTAAGTTTTCTGCTCCTTTTTTATCGCGAATTTCGATTTTAAATTCCTGGAGCAGCAAAACCCAGCGAAGAAGTCTTGGTTTGGAATCCTGCTTTGTCAACAAGTACATCAGCGCGGAATGATCGGTATACACGATTGTAGTAGAAAGGACAAGATAGGGGCGGAATTTTTCAAAAGCATAGACAACAGCTAAAAGCTCTTTTTCGATTGTCGTATAATGCAATTGTGCCCCTGTCATTGTCTTGCTAGCGTAATGGATCGGTTGGAAGTGTTTGTTCACTCTTTGTCCAAGAACCGCTCCAATAGCAAAATCACTAGCATCGCACATCAACTCAAAGGGAAGCTCCCAATTAGGGGTAACCAAGACGGGTGCCTTAGTTAGCTTATCCTTAAGCGAGTTGAAGGCTTCAAGACACTCTTTGGAGAAGATAAAAGGAGAATCTTTTTCCAAGAGGTGGGTCATCGGGTGAGCGATTTGAGAAAAATCTTTGATGAATCGACGGTAGAAGCCCGCATGACCCAGGAAACTTCTCACACCCTTCACGGTTGAAGGTGGAGGCAACTTTGCGATAACATCGACTTTAGCACGGTCTACTTCAAGACCGGCTTTCGAGATCTTATGTCCAAGCACGATGCCTTCTTTTACCATAAAATGGCATTTTTCCCAATTCAGAACGAGGCGAGTGTCTTCGCACCGCTTAAGCATCCGTTCCAAATTGGCAAGGCAAGAAGAGAAGGAATCCCCGAAGACCGAGAAATCATCCATGAAGACTTCCATGGTTTGTTCAACCATGTCATGGAAGATAGCTAACATACACCTTTGTAAAGTCCCGGGCGCATTACATAAGCCAAAAGGCATTCTTTTGTAAGCAAATGTGCCATAGGGACAAGTGAATGTTGTCTTCTCTTGATCTTGGGGATCGATGGGTATTTGAAAATAACCCGAGAAACCATCAAGAAAGCAGTAATATTCATTACCCGCTAAACGTTCAAGCATTTGGTCCATAAAAGGTAGAGGGAAATGATCCTTTCTCGTGGCATCATTGAGTTTGCGGTAGTCTATACAAACTCTCCACCCAGTAACGAGACGAGTGGAAATCAACTCGTTGTGTTCATTGGGAACAACGGTTATTCCGCCCTTCTTGGGCACACAATGGATTGGACTAACCCATGGTGAATCCGAAATAGGGTAAATCATACCCGCATCAAGAAGTTTGATAACCTCTGTTTTGATGACTTCATGGATTTTTGGATTCACCCTTCGTTGGCTTTGAATAGTGGGCTTAAAGTCGTCCTCCATGAGAATTTTGTGTGTGCAGAAGTGAGGATCAATTCCACGAATATCAGAAATCTTCCAAGCAATAGCCTTCTTATGCTCTTTCAAAACGGCGACAAGTCGAGTTTTCTCTTTATCCTTCAAATCCTTGGCAATGATGACTGGCGACTTCTTCTCTTCGTCAAGGAATACATACTCGAGATGGGGCGGCAACTCCTTAAGTTCTAAATACAGAGGATTTTCGACGGGAGGCGTATTCGAAGTCGGAGTATCGATAGCAATGACCGTGGGAGATGGAGGAGAAGGATTGTCTTCTTTGAGAAGATTTTCAATAAAGCTGAGATCTTCATCCCAATTGGTAGTAGAATCGTCATTGTCTAAATGCACATCTCCCATGGTGGCTTCCAAATCTTTCCAAAGGAAATCACTTTCTCCAAATAGAGATAGTGATGAGTCGATAGAGGAAACGGTCTCAACATTGGGAAGAGAGGTAGGAATACTTTTACAAGCATCTTTGAAGTGTTCTTCACAAGTCTCATCAAGAACGTCAATACAATTAACACTCTCGTAAGAATAAGGCTGTTTAGAAAGCTTTCCCATGTTGAAGACTACTTTATCGTCACCCACTCTCATGATAAGCTCACCGGCTTCAACATCGATGAGAGTGCGACCGGTCCTCAAGAATGGACGACCAACAATTAGTGGCACACGGGGGTCCATCTCGTAGTCGACGACAACGAAATCAGCAGGAAAGGTGAATTTGTCGACTCCTACAATGACGTCTTCGGCTATCCCCACTGGATAAGCAACCGTACGGTTAGCTAATTCCAAAGTCATTTTGGTGGGGACTAGCTCTGGGAGAGATAATTGCTTCCAAACGCTTAGAGGCATAAGATTAATACTGGCACCTAGATCGGCTAGGGCCATGCAATTCTCTACTCCCGGGAAATTGCAAGGGATAAGAAAACGACCCGGATCACCAAGCTTGGTTGGTAATTTCCTTAAGAGCACTACAGAACAGTTCTCATTAAGTTGGGTGTTGGCAATATCGAGGAGTTTTTCCTTGTCGCTCAGAAGATCTTTAAACATTTTCGCATACTTGGGCATGTTAGCGAGAGCCTCAGCGAAGGAGATATTGAAATTCAATTGTTTGAACATTTTAAGGAAGTTCGAAACCTGAATATCATCCTTGCTCTTTTGCTTCTCTTTCCTCAACCTAGATGGATAAGGTATATTGGAAGAAGAGGAAGGCTTTGGGAGAATAGGATCACTCACAACCACGGGTGGAGGAGGGGTAGAAGAAAGAGGTGGAGAAATTGGGGAAGGAGAAGGATGCGGAATAGGAGCAGGTGACTCGTTCTCCTTAGTCACAACCACCGGTGGAGGTATAGGAAGCTCGGGTTCCTTGGTACCTTTGCCACTTCGAGTGGTGATTGCTTTCATCTCCCCTCTTGGATTCGCAACGGTGTTACTCGGAAGAGTACCCGAAGAAGAGGGTTGATTACCTTGGAAAAAACTAGCCATCATGTTCCTCAGATCATTAGTTTGGCTATCCAACGTGTTTCTCATGTCGGCTCTCAAATCATTTCCTTGCTTTACCAAGTCTGCTTTCAGGTTGAGCACTTCTTTCTGAAGATTTCCTACTATCACATCGTTAGTCCTCATATAAGTTTCCACTTCTTGGTGAAGAGCGGTGGGTTGGTTGGGAGGAGCATTGTATGCAGGTGGTTGGTAAGCAGGTTGTTGGTAGACTTGATTGTTACGTTGAGGCGGTTGTTGCTGCTTGTGAGGAGGGATGTATGGTTGTCGAGGTTGTTGTTGTTGTTGAGGAGGGCGATTAAGGTTTTGTTGTTAGTTTGGGTTGGTAGGAGGAAAACCAGGTGGTGAAAGATAATTGTTGGAGCGGTAGCTAAGCAAGTTACGGTCACCTTGAGGTCTAGCTTGATAAGCAGGTTGAGGATAGGTTCCATATGCCGCATTCACATTCTCAGCAGGGTAATCTTGGGTGGCGGTACAAGTTGTGTAAGAGTGAGGACCACCGCATATCTCACAAATTTGGCTGACAGCACTAACTTGAGCGTGTTTAGCGTTGTTGTTGTTGCTGACGGTGTGGGTGACAAGCGATTCAAGAAGCGTAGTGATTTTGTCCAATCGCTTGTCGCTGTCACTAGTGCTAGCACTAGCGACATTGGTCCGAACACTCTTGGTTTGCACACGAGATTTTTTCTCAATGATATCCCAAGCAGCATTGGAAGTCTTAGCCAAAAGATTACCCCCCGAGGTACTGTTCAGTGAATCTTGATCACTCATGCTTAAACCATTGTAAAAAGTATTAATTTGATGTACTTTGGTAAAACCATGTTGTGGGCATTTTCTTAAAAGATCTTTAAAACGATCCCAAGATTCACTGAACGACTCATCGTACTTTTGTTCAAAATTTATGATTTCATTCCGCAAAGCGGTAGTACGAGAGGGTGGGAAAAAGTAATTGATAAACTTTGTTTCCAAATCCGTCCACGAGAGAATACTCTGTGGCGGTTCCTTAGCAAGCCAATGTCGGGCTTGTCCCTCTAAAGAAAAGGGAAAAAGTTGTAACCTTATAACCTCTTGTGGAACACCATTGAATTTGACCGTATTGGTTAGTTGCAAGAATCTCTTTATGTGGTCGTGTGGATCATCAATGGTTCGTCCCAAGAATGGTTGAGCGGAGACCATCTGGATAAAGCCTGATTTTAGCTCAAAGTTGTTGGCGGCAATTGGAGGTATGACAATTGGATCCGTGTTGCCATCGACATGAGCTTGCAGTAGTTCAATCATCGGGCGATTATCCGGAAGGTGCTCATTGTTGTTGTTATTGTTCATGTTGTTGAAAGGCGGGTTGTTGTTGTTATTATTGTTGTTCGGAGGTGGTATGTTATTGTTGTTTTGTACACCAGCCATGTCTAAGTTATCGAGAGGCTCGGGCTCTTGATAAGACGTGGATCGAGTGCGCATACACCTGCAAAAGAACGAACAAAGAAAAACAAGGCAAAAATATTTTTGGTTTTTATGTTTTTTAATTTTTTTGTATTTTTGAAAATTTTATATTTTTTAAATTTTTGATGAAAAAGTAACGTTCACGGGGAACGGATCCCAAAATCCAAGTTCTCACAAAAAACTTTTGATCTTAACGAGAAGAGCCGGCAGCGGCGCCATTTGATACATTGATTTTACTAGGTTCAATTTTTCTCACAGTCCTCTCGAATTGATCTCGGCCTTAAGTGGAATGATTGTTCTTGGTTACTAAATAAAAGGGTTTGGTTTTCTAACCTACTAAATGTTAAATGATCGAAAATTTAAACTTAAATTTAAAAGTAACTGAATTATTGACTAATAATAAAACTTGAATTGAAATCAAAATCAAAATTTAATATTTAAATTAAACTAAAGAAACAGTAGAAACAGAAACAGTGATACAGTAACTCTTAAGACTACTCAAAGAAAATTGATTCGGAAGTTCAACCTTTATTCGGAAGTTCAACCTTGATTCGAAACTTTACTTGGATCCTTCACTCGGAAATTGATTCGGAAGATTTAGGTTCATTCGGAACTTTCACTTCATCCGGAACATTAGACTCATTCGGAACTTTTTAAGAAATACTCATTCGGAACTTTGACAACAAACATTCATTCGGAACTTATGACTCATCCGGAACTTTGGTTCGTTCGGAAGATTAGGTTCATCCGGAACTTTCAGTTCGTTCGGAAGTTTTCAACTGATTCGGAACATTTAAACCAAAACTCATTCGGAACTTTAGATTGACTCGGAACTTTTGAAAAAGAAACTCATTCGGAACTTTTAGTATTCATCCGGAACTTTCTTAGTTCATTCGGAAGATGGTGCTCATCCGGAACTTTTAGGTTCACTCGGAACTTTTGTGTTCATCCGGAAGTTTCTTGTTCATCCGGAAGTCTGGAAACACATAAACAGTAACTTTGCCCGAAGAACAAGGAAAATCGATTTTAATTCAAAAATCACCAAGTTTTTCACCAAAAACTTAAATAAACTAATCACTAAGCATCTACTAACCATAAACTACAAATCCCATTAACAAAAACACAAATCCCAACAACTTTTGAAGATCAAATCAAGAAAATAAAAACTTAAGAACTTGAAGATAAAGATGATGATGAACAAGATGAAATGGAAAGATTAAACAAAGAACTTGTATTGAATGATTAATGTTTTAACAAGATCAAACAAAGATTAAAACAACAAGATTGGAAAAACAAAGATTAAAATCACCAATCACCCTAGTGGTGATGGTGATGATACGAACTAAAAAGGGAGAAAAAGGTGGAAGAAGGAAAAACTAAAACTAACTGGCTAAAATGTGTGAGGGTGGTCTATATATAGGCTTTTCTTTTGGTTGGTGAGTGGGCTTTCTCCCGTTCTTCTTGTCTTCTCGTCTTTTCAGAAAAGTTTCCGTTTTCGATTCTGATTCGGGATTTGTCGTCGATTAAATTCAACTCGTCTTTTAATTTCTTCGTTTAATAGACTTGAGTTTCTTCGACTTATGTAAATCTTCCATCTTTGGTCCTTTTCTTCGATAAATCTTCGAATAGGCCCAGTGACTTCAAATCTTTTGCATCTCTTGGACAATAGACTTTATCTTGAGTCCTTTTCTTCAGTAAAACCCGTGCAATCCCATGTTTTCTCCAATATTCATCCGGTTGGCTCTGAAAACACAATAAACACAAAAACCACGCATAATTCCAAACAAATGATATTAAATACGTGTTTTGGTCTTGTTTTAGCCAGAATTAAGTGGTAAAAGGATGGGTGTTTACACACCTATCAAATCCCCTACACTTAACCATTGCCATGCCCTCATGCAATGCTTAGTGATAAAACAATTTTACACTTTTCTCATAATTAATCAACCTTGGCCTTATTTAAATACTACTAAACAAAAATTAAAATACTAAAAGAAATTAAGACTTTAAAGGAAACCAAAGGATAGAAAACCATTTTCACTTGAAAATAGCTTCATGGAAATAACTTGCAAGGAGATCAAGGACTTACATTAGGGCTTTGGTGCTGCGAAGATTTATCACCCTCAAGTTTCACGTTCCCCAAACTAAGCTTAAAAACGAGATCATTGTTATTATAAGTTAGCAATTCAAACACTTACACACATGGCTTAATTAAATGCTTAAACTCCCTTATTTCTAGGTGTATCTCTTATATTTTATTTTTGTCTTAGAATGATCATGAAGATGCATTTTTGGACTTATTTCGATAGTTTATTTAGGCTGAAAGCAAGGTAGGATGATTTGATCAATAGTTAGCTAAAGGACAAAATCTCTTAAAACTGCTTCTCGGGATATCAAAAAGTTCATATCTTGGCATAACTTGGTTCACGATTTGAGACCATTCTCGGGCCGATATTTGGCATGTACTTCATACTTCATATCTTGAGAGACGTGCTTGAGATAATGGTCTTCTCATCGTTCATAGAGTTTCTTCACTTGGAGACTTTTGAGGGGTACTCCAACTTTGTTGACCACGACTTCATGATTATTTCTTCAATCTCTATTTGGGATTTTGAGATACAACGATCCGCCTCCTTTTCGGACTTGGATCTATTTATCCTCATACCTTGTTAGGGTCTTTTCGGATAGACTTCTCCATCATCTTTATGGGAGTTGATTGCTTTTCGTCGTGAGTCTTGATCCTTCATATTGACTTTGGGAATAATGCTTTTCACATCACCTTGGATCTTTAGCAATAAAATGGAATCCTCATGCCTTGTTAGGGCCTTTTCGGACTCGCCAATCTTTGCGCCCCGCTTCATAAGTTATGCCTTGGCTATGAACTCTTATCATTACCGAGCAACTTTTAAACGATCTTGGGCTAGAAGCTAAGTAACTTTTCAAATCGTACGACCTTACTTATTGCAGATAAATTATTAGCAAGTGATGGGAGAATAGGCAAATAATTACACCAAGTGAGCTTGTGCAAGAATACCGACTTATAATTGACTCTATCATTTCTCGTCCTCCACAATTTAAAATCTCAAGTAATGAGACTCGTGGATACTTAGCCTAATAAACCAATTAAGGTTTACATGGTTAAGGATACTAGCTAGAATAAACTTGGATAAGTCTATTCGGGTTGAGTCAAAATAAACGCAACAGGCCTAATATGTCAAAGACTTCTAAACTAGCTACACCACTTTATTAATATTTTTGACTTAATTGCGGGATATATACATATGAAAGCAACGATAAAAATTTAAAAATTACGACTAAATGGCCAAAGTTAATAAAAAATTTGAAAAATGTTGAAAAATATGATTTTCCGGTTAATAGAAGGCATTTTCATGGAAAAGTCCACTTAAAACTTCGATAGAAGTCCCCCCTACACTTAAGATAAACATTGTCCTCAATGTTTAAGCATGTGGGAAAAGTTTCCCCTACACTTATGACATTGTGCACGTTGGTTAACTCAAGTTAAGGATGGGACGACTAAAGTGATCAATTTCAAATGTGAGTATGAAGAAAATTGAATCACGATAGTTGAGAGATAGAACCAGATTTCGGATAACACGGGAGCACGGTTCTTCAAAGATTCCAAGAGTGCACTTATCCCTGTAATCACATCACCATACAAAGAAAGCGACCGATAGAGGCCCCCCTACACTTAGGAGGTTAAAGCATAAAAGGATAGATACTCGGGCTGCCTCCCGAGGAGCGCTTGTTTTTGATAACCAAGTCACGAGCCTGACTCGACCCAAAATTAGTTCATGGGGAACGTGGTAAGGGGTGGAATCACCTCCTGAGAGGTGTCCTCACCAAAGTACAACTTCACTCGTTGGCCATTCACCTTAAAATTAGGTCCATCAGGTTGAGCGAGCTCGAGAGTACCATATGGAAAAATTTGGGCAATGGTGAATGGGCCGGACCAACGAGATTTGAGCTTTCCTAAGAAGATTTTCAACCGAGAGTTAAAAAGTAAGACTTTGTCTCCAACATGGAACTCTCGGTTTTTAATCTTAGAGTCGTGAATGAGCTTAGTCCTTTCCTTATAGATTAAAGAATTTTCATAAGCCTCATTACGGAGTTCATTCAGCTCATTGAGTTGGATCTTGCGTAGGTCACCGGCTTTGTTTATATCAAAATTAGCCCACTTCAAGGCCCAGTAGGCCTTGTGCTCCAACTCAATGGGGAGGTGGCACGCTTTCCCGTACACAAGACGATAAGGCGTACAACCAATCGGAGTCTTGTATGCAGTACGAAAAGCCCACAAAGCATCATCAAGTTTATCAGCCCATGAGGCACGATGCTCTCCCACGGTTCTTTCAAGAATTCGCTTCAGTCCCCGGTTGGATATTTCAGCCTGGCCATTAGTTTGTGGGTGGTAGGCTGTGGAAAGACGATGATTTACACCGTACTTAGCCATGACTCTTGCGAATTGGTCATTGCAAAAATGAGTCCCACGATCACTAATAATGGCACGAGGCACACCGAATCTAGCGAAAAGAGCTTTTAAAAAGTTACAAACCACCCTTGCGTCATTAGTGGGTAAAGCTTTGGCTTCAACCCACTTTGAAACGTAGTCAACGGCTACAAGGATGTATTTGTTTCCTTTAGAAGAAGGGAATGGCCCCATAAAGTCGATACCCCAAACATCAAAAATTTCACATTCTTGTATGAAATTCTGAGGCATCTCGTCTTTATGTGTGATTTTTCCTTGCTTTTGGCAAACATCACATCGTTTAACCATATTGTGAGCATCACGATATATGGAGGGCCAATAAAATCCCGAATCAAACACTTTTTTGGCGGTGTAGTTGGGACCAAAGTGACCACCGGTGGGTCCTTTGTGGCAAGCATCAAGGATTTCCGAAGCTGCCGGTCCATCAACACATCGGTGAATAATCAGGTCGGCACATTGTTTGAATAGGTAAGGGTCGTCCCAAAAGTAAGTCTTGATGTCGGTGAAGAACTTTTTCTTTTGTTGGGACGTCAACCCTTCCTTGAGAATTCCACCCGCCAAGTAGTTTGCAAAGTCCACAAACCACGGGGTTTCATTCGACTTCGAGTTTATAGACATTAAGGTCTCCAAGGGAAAAGAATCATTGATTTCTTTGGTCGGATGATCCCCTTGGTAAGGATCCTCAAGTCTGCTGAGATGGTCCGCGGCTAAGTTTTCTGCTCCTTTTTTATCGCGAATTTCGATTTTAAATTCCTGGAGCAGCAAAACCCAGCGAAGAAGTCTTGGTTTGGAATCTTGCTTTGTCAACAAGTACTTCAGCGCGGAATGATCGGTATACACGATTGTAGTAGAAAGGACAAGATAGGGGCGGAATTTTTCAAAAGCATAGACAACAGCTAAAATCTCTTTTTCGGTTGTCGTATAATGCAATTGTGCCCCTATCATTGTCTTGCTAGCGTAATGGATCGGTTGGAAGTGTTTGTTCACTCTTTGTCCAAGAACCGCTCCAATAGCAAAATCACTAGCATCGCACATCAACTCAAAGGGAAGCTCCCAATTAGGGGTAACCAAGACGGGTGCCTTAGTTAGCTTATCCTTAAGCGAGTTGAAGGCTTCAAGACACTCTTTGGAGAAGATAAAAGGAGTATCTTTTTCCAAGAGGTGGGTCATCGGGCGAGCGATTTGAGAAAAATCTTTGATGAATCGACGGTAGAAGCCCGCATGACCCAGGAAACTTCTCACACCCTTCACGGTTGAAGGTGGAGGTAACTTTGCGATAACATCGACTTTAGCACGGTCTACTTCAAGACTGGCTTTCGAGATCTTATGTCCAAGCACGATGCCTTCTTTTACCATAAAATGGCATTTTTCCCAATTCAGAACGAGGCGAGTGTCTTCGCACCGCTTAAGCATCCGTTCCAAATTGGCAAGGCAAGAAGAGAAGGAATCCCCGAAGACCGAGAAATCATCCATGAAGACTTCCATGGTTTGTTCAACCATGTCATGGAAGATAGCTAACATACACCTTTGGAAAGTCCCGGGCGCATTACATAAGCCAAAAGGCATTCTTTTGTAAGCAAATGTGCCATAGGGACAAGTGAATGTTGTCTTCTCTTGATCTTGGGGATCGATGGGTATTTGAAAATAACCCGAGAAACCATCAAGAAAGCAGTAATATTCATTACCCGCTAAACGTTCAAGCATTTGGTCCATAAAAGGTAGAGGGAAATGATCCTTTCTCGTGGCATCATTGAGTTTGCGGTAGTCTATACAAACTCTCCACCCAGTAACGAGACGAGTGGAAATCAACTCGTTGTGTTCATTGGGAACAACGGTTATTCCGCCCTTCTTGGGCACACAATGGATTGGACTAACCCATGGTGAATCCGAAATAGGGTAAATCATACCCGCATCAAGAAGTTTGATAACCTCTGTTTTGATGACTTCATGGATTTTTGGATTCACCCTTCGTTGGCTTTGAATAGTGGGCTTAAAGTCGTCCTCCATGAGAATTTTGTGTGTGCATAAGTGAGGATCAATTCCACGAATATCAGAAATCTTCCAAGCAATAACCTTCTTATGCTCTTTCAAAACGGTGACAAGTCGAGTTTTCTCTTTATCCTTCAAATCCTTGGCAATGATGACTGGCGACTTCTTCTCTTCGTCAAGGAATACATACTCGAGATGGGGCGGCAACTCCTTAAGTTCTAAATCCGGAGGATTTTCGACGGGAGGCATATTCGAAGTCGGAGTATCGATAGCAATGACCGTGGGAGATGGAGGAGAAGGATTGTCTTCTTTGAGAAGATTTTCAATAAAGCTGAGATCTTCATCCCAATTGGTAGTAGAATCGTCATTGTCTAAATGCACATCTCCCATGGTGGCTTCCAAATCTTTCCAAAGGAAATCACTTTCTCCAAATAGAGATAGTGATGAGTCGATAGAGGAAACGGTCTCAACATTGGGAAGAGAGGTAGGAATACTTTTACAAGAATCTTTGAAGTGTTCTTCACAAGCCTCATCAAGAACGTCAATACAATTAACACTCTCGTAAGAATAAGGCTGTTTAGAAAGCTTTCCCATGTTGAAGACTACTTTATCGTCACCCACTCTCATGATAAGCTCACCGGCTTCAACATCGATGAGAGTGCGACCGGTCCTCAAGAATGGACGACCAACAATTAGTGGCACACGGGGGTCCATCTCGTAGTCGACGACAACGAAATCAGCAGGAAAGGTGAATTTGTCGACTCCTACAATGACGTCTTCGGCTATCCCCACTGGATAAGAAACCGTACGGTTAGCTAATTCCAAAGTCATTTTGGTGGGGACTAGCTCTGGGAGAGATAATTGCTTCCAAACGCTTAGAGGCATAAGATTAATACTGGCACCTAGATCGGCTAGGGCCATGCAATTCTCTACTCCCGGGAAATTGCAAGGGATAAGAAAACGACCCGGATCACCAAGCTTGGTTGGTAATTTCCTTAAGAGCACTGCAGAACAGTTCTCATTAAATTGGGTGTTGGCAATATCGAGGAGCTTTTCCTTGTCGCTCAGAAGATCTTTAAACATTTTCGCATACTTGGGCATGTGAGCGAGAGCCTCAGCGAAGGAGATATTGAAATTCAATTGTTTGAACATTTTAAGGAAGTTCGAAACTTGAATATCATCCTTGCTCTTTTGCTTCTCTTTCCTCAACCTAGATGGATAAGGTATATTGGAAGAAGAGGAAGGATTTGGGAGAATAGGATCACTCACAACCACGGGTGGAGGAGGGGTAGAAGGAAGAGGTGGAGAAATTGGGGAAGGAGAAGGATGAGGAATAGGAGCAGGTGACTCGTTCTCCTTAGTCACAACCACCGGTGGAGGTATAGGAAGCTCGGGTTCCTTGGTACCTTTGCCACTTCGAGTGGTGATTGCTTTCATCTCCCCTCTTGGATTCGCAACGGTGTTACTCGGAAGAGTACCCGAAGAAGAGGGTTGATTACCTTGGAAGAAACTAGCCATCATGTTCCTCAGATCATTAGTTTGGCTATCCAACGTGTTTCTCATGTCGGCTCTCAAATCATTTCCTTGCTTTACCAAGTCTGCTTTCAGGTTGAGCACTTCTTTATGAAGATTTCCCACTATCACATCGTTAGTCCTCATATAAGTTTCCACTTCTTGGTGAAGAGCGGTGGGTTGGTTGGGAGGAGCATTGTATGCAGGTGGTTGGTAAGCAGGTTGTTGGTAGACTTGATTGTTACGTTGAGGCGGTTGTTGCTGCTTGTGAGGAGGGATGTATGGTTGTCGAGGTTGTTGTTGTTGTTGAGGAGGGCGATTAAGGTTTTGTTGTTGGTTTGGGTTGGTAGGAGGAAAACCAGGTGGTGAAAGATAATTGTTGGAGCGGTAGCTAAGCAAGTTACGGTCACCTTGAGGTCTAGCTTGATAAGCAGGTTGAGGATAGGTGCCATATGCCGCATTCATATTCTCAGCAGGGTAATCTTGGGTGGCGGTACAAGTTGTGTAAGAGTGAGGACCACCGCATATCTCACAAGGTTGGCTGACAGCACTAACTTGAGCGTGTTTAGCGTTGTTGTTGTTGTTGTTGTTGTTGCTGACGGTGTGGGTGACAAGCGATTCAAGAAGCGTAGTGATTTTGTCCAATCGCTTGTCGCTGTCACTAGTGCTAGCACTAGCGACATTGGTCCGAACACTCTTGGTTTGCACACGAGATTTATTCTCAATGATATCCCAAGCAGCATTGGAAGTCTTAGCCAAAAGATTACCCCCCGAGGCACTGTTCAGTGAATCTTGATCACTCATGCTTAAACCATTGTAAAAAGTATTAATTTGATGTACTTTGGTAAAACCATGTTGTGGGCATTTTCTTAAAAGATCTTTAAAACGATCCCAAGATTCACTGAACGACTCATCGTACTTTTGTTCAAAATTTATGATTTCATTCCGCAAAGCGGTAGTACGAGAGGGTGGGAAAAAGTAATTGATAAACTTCGTTTCCAAATCCGTCCACGAGAGAATACTCTGTGGCGGTTCCTTAGCAAGCCAATGCCGGGCTTGTCCCTCTAAAGAAAAGGGAAAAAGTTGTAACCTTATAACCTCTTGTGGAACACCATTGAATTTGACCGTGTTGGTTAGTTGCAAGAATCTCTTTATGTGGTCGTGTGGATCATCAATGGTTCGTCCCAAGAATGGTTGAGCGGAGACCATCTGGATAAAGCCTGATTTTAGCTCAAAGTTGTTGGCGGCAATTGGAGGTATGACAATTGGATCCGTGTTGCCATCGACATGAGCTTGCAGTAGTTCAATCATCGGGCGATTATCCGGAAGGTGCTCATTGTTGTTTTTATTGTTCATGTTGTTGAAAGGCGGGTTGTTGTTGTTATTATTGTTGTTCGGAGGTGGTATGTTATTGTTGTTTTATACACCAGCCATGTCTAAGTTATCGAGAGGCTCGGGCTCTTGATAAGACGTGGATCGAGTGCGCATACACCTGCAAAAGAACGAACAAAGAAAAACAAGGCAAAAATATTTTTGGTTTTTATGTTTTTTAATTTTTTTGTATTTTTGAAAATTTTATATTTTTTACATTTTTGATGAAAAAGTAACGTTCACGGGGAACGGATCCCAAAATCCAAGTTCTCACAAAAAACTTTTGATCTTAACGAGAAGAGCCGGCAGCGGCGCCATTTGATACATTGATTTTACTAGGTTCAATTTTTCTCACAGTCCTCTCGAATTGATCTCGGCCTTAAGTGGAATGATTGTTCTTGGTTACTAAATAAAAGGGTTTGGTTTTCTAACCTACTAAATGTTAAATGATCGAAAATTTAAACTTAAATTTAAAAGTAATTTAAAAGTAATTGAATTATTGACTAATAATAAAACTTGAATTGAAATCAAAATCAAAATTTAATATTTAAATTAAACTAAAGAAACAGTAGAAACAAAAACAGTGATACAGTAACTCTTAAGACTACTCAAAGAAAATTGATTCGGAAGTTCAACCTTTATTCGGAAGTTCAACCTTGATTCGGAACTTTACTTGGATCCTTCACTCGGAAATTGATTCGGAAGATTTAGGTTCATTCGGAAGTTTCACTTCATCCGGAACATTAGACTCATTCGGAACTTTTTAAGAAATACTCATTCGGAACTTTGACAACAAACATTCATTCGGAACTTATGACTCATCCGGAACTTTGGTTCATTCGGAAGATTAGGTTCATCCGGAACTTTCAGTTCGTTCGGAAGTTTTCAACTGATTCGGAACTTTTAAACCAAAACTCATTCGGAACTTTAGATTGACTCGGAACTTTTGAAAAAGAAACTCATTCGGAACTTTTAGTATTCATCCGGAACTTTCTTAGTTCATTCGGAAGATGGTGCTCATCCGGAACTTTTAGGTTCACTCGGAACTTTTGTGTTCATCCGGAAGTTTCTTGTTCATCCGGAAGTCTGGAAACACATAAACAGTAACTTTGCCCGAAGAACAAGACCGGATGGATATTGTTCGATCCGATTCAGATCAATCCTGCCTGGTCTGATTTTTGGATCCGTGTTGGTTTTGGGTTTTGAGTCATCCCTTGCTCAGCCGTACCTAGAACCAAACAACACTAATGAAACCGAAAAAAAGAGCTTCTAAAACATAAGCCCAAAACCAAAACCAAATAAGTGAGACGGCTAAAACATAAGCCCAGAAAAATGAACTTATGAAATATAAGCCCAAACAAATTAGCTTCTACCGTCGATTCATCAAAGATTTTTCTCAAATCGCTCGCCCGATGACCCACCTCTTGGAAAAAGATACTCCTTTTATCTTCTCCAAAGAGTGTCTTGAAGCCTTCAACTCCTTTTAAATAGAAAAATAATTTTTTTTTAATATATATATATATATATATATATAATTTATATAAAAGTTTTTTTATGAAAAGTTATATAAAAGGTGAAAATTTCAATTTTTACTCATTTAAGTAGAAAATTAAAAACAAATTATAAAACTTATAGAAAATTTTATATATATTTTAAAAAAAATTTATAAATTTTTTTATAAAATTTATAAAAGTTTATAATAAAATACATATATATTTTTTATTAAATTTATTGAATTTTTTATAAATTATATAAAAATTTTATAATTTTATTTTTATAAATTTCTATAAATCATTTATTAAATTTATATAAATTTTTTATATATTTTATATAAATTTATATAAAAAATATTTATTCGTTAATATTTATCCGTTAAAAAAATATTTATTCAAAATATTATGAATTTTTGTCAATCAACACATGCAGAGGCATTTAAATTATGGAATTTTAACTTCTTAAATTTTTTAATTTAATAGAATTTAGAGTTATATAATTTTAAAATTTCAAACCAATCTTAGAGTTTTCAAAATAAATGTTAAAATTTCACCCTTATATAGAATTAAAAAGTTTACTTTAAAGTTATAAAATATATACTATAGTGACAGAAAACACTCTTTAACTTATTGTAAAATATGGATTACTTGTATTTACTATTTAATCAACAGAGGTATAGAAAAGTTAAAAGAAAAAGTAGAAGGGGATAAAAGTAAAAATTGAAATCCTTTGTCGGTTAACATTGAAATCCTATGTATATCGTTCCTTGGTTTCATATCTTTGTCGGTTAACATATAAACCTACCTTAGTCGATTAAAATTGAAATCCTATATAAACCTTAAAACCTAAAATATAAACCTTAAAAACTTAAATCGTACTATATAATATATCGTTCCTTTTAGGTTTAAATATAAACCACCTAGCTAGCTACGATTTTGTTCTTGACAGGCTGGTGATTCGTGAATCGATCAATATCTACGATATTTTCTCCTTTGGTTCTTTGTATTATAAGAAAAATGGACGTAGAAGATGAAGAGTATATTTCGGAATCCGAAGAAGATAATGACGAAGAATATATTCCGGACTACGAAGAAGACGAAGAAAAAGTAGTTTATATTTCAGAATCCGAAGGAGAAGAATCAGAATATATAACAGAATCCGAAGAAGAAGAAGAAGAGGAAGAAGAAGTAGTATTTGAAGGTGAAGAAGGAGAAGATATAATGGAACCCGAACAAGAACAAGAAGCCGAAGAAGAAGAGGAAGAAGAACTAGTATTTGTAGGCGAAGCAGGAGAAAACATAATGGAATCCGAACAAGAAGAAGAATCCGAAGAAGAAGAAAAGGAAGTCGAGCAGCTGGAGGAGATGAGGCCACCATTTGCGACCAGCTGGGTAGGTCCAGATGGTATTACGGTTCATGGGATAATGTGTTTCGATGATGGTATCATTCGTAATTTGAAGAATCAATGTCAACTGGATGATTGCTCAATTTGTTATAAACCTCCCTCTACGAGTGGCGAACATCAAATTTGGTACTGTCTATATAACATGATGCATACTTAGTTTACCTTTTATTATATTTAGGGTTTAGGGTTTATATTTAGGGTTTAGGGTTTATATTTAGGGTTTAGGGTTTGTATGAATTGATTTTACTTGATTGAATTTGATGCAGCTGTCTTCCTTGTGGGCATACGTATGGACTGTCGTGTATCAAGCAATGGCTTCTTCTACGCTCATCCAGTGGGAAGGTATGTATGTTTGTACCCGATAATATCGTTATTCATTCAGTTTTACTGTAAATCTTTTCCTAACTACCTTTGTTCTATCAACAGTGCCCCAAATGCCGAACCTCATGCTCATTTCAGGACGTAAGACTTCTTTCTCCACCTCGGCTCTGTGGTACTGATCACCGAAAGGTATTTTTTATAACTAATCTACCTTGATTCCTTTTTTTATACGATAACTTTGTTCTAAATAAAAACTGTACTTTATGCAGGCGTCATCGACCACACTCTTCTTTCCATTCACCGAAAAGGGTTCCCTTGAATTTAAGAACTATGAATACTCGCGCATGTTTGATGCAGAGTCGCTTCTGAAAGATGACATAATACGTAAGAACAATGTTGAGAAAAAACATTTTGATTTAGTAGATCGGAAGGAAAAAATGGAGAGAAAGGAGTCTGATCTCCTAATGCGGGCTGGGGAATTGGAATTGGAAGAGCAGGCTAAGCCTTTGGTACAGGCTAATGAATACCGAACACGGGCTAGTGAGCGGGCTAAGTCTTTGGTACGGGCTGATGAATACCGAAGGCGGGCTAGTCTGTTGATACAACGGATTAAAACATTGAAACGGCGTACTGATGCACTGGAATGCCTTGCTAGTGCATTAAGACGGCGAATGGTTGCTTTGGAACAGCGATCTGAGTCAAGGATGGGATTATATCAACAAATGTACAAGGAGCATGAGACAAAGAAGAATAACAATGAACTCGAGTTCGAGTCTCACCAAGAACCTTCACGAGCCCGAAAAAGGAAGCAGGAGTGGGATTTATCCCCTAAGGAGAAGGTTCGAAAATTGGATGTCACTGTAAGCTCGAATCACTAACTACTAACTCGCCGTTCAAAAAAAAAAAAAAAAAAGAACAACAATGAGCCATGTACTACCTGTGGTTGTCACAAACACTAATATATCTAACAGCGACTGGTATCATGCATCAAACGTTATGCTAACTTATTCGACTCTTCTTTCTTGTATCGAATTATCATTGTTGGCTTGTTGCTACAGATTTATATTATTATCTTTCTATTTATATTATGATTTTGTAACGTTTTGAAAGCGATCACCATGGGTGTGGTACGCCATGTAAAACAACAACCTCACCATCAATCCTACGTATGTTGTCTATAAAGACTTTCCCAAAACTTGTTCCTGGCTTACACACACACACTTAGTATCTATATTCACATAGCGATGGTGATGATCAGAGGAGCGATGATCGAGAAGCTCTTTACCAGCAGTGCGGGGTGGTTCTGAGGGAAGCAGTAGTAGTAGTAGTTTCAGCAGCCCAACAAGTCCTTTGGATTTGAAATTAGATTTGTCACCTACAAGTTTTCATATTTCAGCTTAGCTTGTGGGATTGGACTTGGTATTATAGTTAACATGGACAAATTAATCCCGTGACGCGACAACAATCCTCGTCCAACCATCATGTTAATATTAATATTATTGACGATGAAGAAGATCGAGTAAACTATATAGTGGCCCGTCATCACAAGCCGAACAATAATAATTCATATACATGTCTACGACTTCTTTTCATCTTTCCAGTTTCTACTGCTCTTTCAAACAATGGAAGTACTTTCTGACATCGTCTCTGGCCATGAAACGCAAAAGATCAACCTCTTCGATGTACCTAGTTTTGATATGACAAAATTTAAGCACAATGGACTATGCAGTATTTAAGGAGTGTTTGGGAGTTCTTGTATAGTTGTATATGCGAACTTCTAAAACTTGTCTACTCGGTATCCTCCATCAATATAGGCCCCGAAAGGGTATGTCTGATGGAAAATGTTTTCTTAAATCCTATCAATGAATAAGTTAACATGAAACGAATTGAAGAAGCCAAAATCTTTACTAATTGCATTTTGATGACCCACGACACCAAAACCAACAAGTGTTGACGCGATCCCTCTAGTAACATTTGCAAACGGAACAAATGACCACAGTAAAAACACATTGTATATGTTTTATTCTACTCCATGGTAGACAATGTTGAAGTAATAATCCAGAATCTTTTAAATATTTATTTACTTGTTATTTTTATTTAAGTAATTGAAAGAGTCATAGGGCCACTTTCCCACTTTCTTAGCATGAATAACATGTTTCAAGTTTTCTAGTATAAGTAGGAGTCAAGGTTTCAAGTTGTTAAGTGAATTATCGATTTAATGGAATAAAATCAGAAAATCGCTCCATCTATCTTCCAATTACTTTCTTTGTTTCTGATATTTACAAAGTTTATAACCCGTTGGAAGGACCTGATTCCAACATTTGGCATCAGAGCCTTATTTATGCCAAAATACCAACCGCGATCAGGGCAAATGACTAACAAAACCGACAGGGAAGGACAGATTACACTGTACTACCCTATGCTGTCAAGAAATAACTATGCTGCATGGGCAATTAAGATGAAGGTGTTCATGCAGGCTCAAGGTGTTTGGGAAGCTCTCGAGCCTAAGAAACCTGGTGATGAAGTTGATGTGAAGATGGATAAGATGGCTTTGGTGGCTATCTGTCTAAGGGATTCCAGAGGATATGTTGTTGTCGTTGGCTGAGAAGGAAACGGCAAAAGAAACCTGGACCACGTTGAAGACTATGTTTATGGGGGCTGACAGGGTAAAGACAGCAAGGGTACAGACCTTGAAGGCGGAATTCGAGGTATTAAGTATGAAAGAAACGGAGTCGGTCGATGAGTTTGCTACAAAATTAAGTAATGATGTTAGCAACTTACGAGCCCTAGGAGATAAGATCGAGGAGACATATGTAGTGAAGAAGCTATTACGAGCGGTACCATCCAAGTTCCTTCAAATTGCTTCAACAATTGAGCAGTTTGGAGATCTCGAGCACATGCCGGTTGAAGAGGTTGTGGGCAGGCTGAAAATAAACGAAGAGAGGATCAAAGGACATGTCGAAGCTGATGAGAAAAAGCTATTGCTAACTCACCAAGAATGGTCCGAAAGAAACAAGAAACAAAGTGAAGATGATTCGAAGTCTGGAAATAAGAATTATAGGGGAGGTTCATCCTACTCACGTGGCCGAGGAAGAGGCCGTGGAAGAGTTTACAGGTTAGGAAATCGAGGTGGTCGTGGTAGAGGAGGTGGTAGCCAGCAGTGAGATGGGTATCGTGTCCGATAGAAACCACGATAGAAGCAAAGTGCAATGTTACAACTGCCAACAATATGGGCATTATGCTGCGGAATGTCGAAATCCACGTCAGGAACGAAACCAAGAAGCTAACTTGGCTCAAGAAAACAACGATGGTGAACCTATGTTGTTACTGTCTACGTTTGATGATGATGATAGGATACAAGAAGTGTTCTTGAATGAGGAGAATGTAAAACCGCGACTAAAGTTAGCAATGGACATGGGCAGTGATACAAGTCTATGGTACCTTGATAACGGAGCGAGTAACCATATGACTGGTTATGAAGATAAGTTTCGAGAACTTGATTGTTCAATATGCTCTAAGGTACTTATCGAAGGAAAAGGTTCAATATTTAAATGTAAGAATGGAGATCATCGTCTTTTGAAAGAATTGTACTTTATACCAAGGTTGTGCAACAATATTAAAAGTTTGGGGGCAGTTAGCAGAAGGTGGTGATCAACTCATTATGAATGGTCTATTCTTGTGGGTTCACTACGTCAAAGGAAAGTTGCTAATGAAGGTAAGGCGGTCACCAAATCAGATTTACAAAATCCAACTCGAAGAAGTGAAATGAGATGCTTGCTTGGGAATAGTGACGAGGAAGAAAAGTTGTGGCACACTTGCATGGGTCACGTAAACTACGCTGCACTAAAGTTGATGTCAGATAAGGAGTTGGTTCAAGGGCTACCAAAGATTACTAATCAAGATGGTCTATGTGAAGGGTGCTTAGAAGGCAAACAGGCTAGAAAGACTTTCCAGCACATTCGAATATCATATCGACCAGGAGACTTGAATTGGTTCATGGAGATCTTTGTGGTTCAATCTCGCCTCCTACACCTGCTGGGAATAGGTACTTTCTTCTATTTTTTGATGATTACACTAGAGTTATGTGGGTTTATTTTATGAAAACAAAGGACCAAACAGTTAGCATGTTTATAAAGTTTCGAGTAGAAGTTGAGGCTAAAACAGGTGATCGATTAATGTTGTTCATGACGAATCGTGGTGGGGAATTCCTCTCAAAGGAGTTCTCATCTTATTGTGAAGAAACTGGGCTGAAACGACATTACACTGCTCCACACTCGCCTCAGCAAAATAGCGTTGTAGAGAGACGAAACCGAACCGTAATGGAGATGGCAAGAAGTACTAAGAAAGGGATGAATATACCAGATTGTTTATGGGGGGAAGCTGTGAGAAATGCAGTTTATGTCCTAAATAGGGTGACCACGAAAGCTCTCTACAACTCAACACCCTATCAAATGTGGACTGGTCGTAAACCAAACATTGGTCAAATAAGGGTGTTTGGTTGTGTAGCACACGTGAAAGTAGTGAGTGGCCACCTACAAAAACTTGACAGCAGGAGCAAACTACTGGTCCATCTTGGAGTTGAAACAGGGAAAAAGGCTTATAGATTATCTGATCCGTATACAGAAAGTATACTGGTCAGCAGAGATTTTTTTTATGAAGAAAGACCATGGAAATGGGGCAAGTCATAGAGGTTCAAGGGAACTCCAGGTGCAACCCTCACAATCGAAGGGTTTATCCCACAAGATGACCGTGAGGATGACGATATGGAGTCTCAAACGGGACTGGGATTTCCAGGCCAATGTACTGATGAACACTACGCAACAAACTCACAAGATGAACATGTAACTCCGATTAGTTCAGTTGGATCGCCGAGCTCAATTTCAAGTTCAACCGGAGGCGGAGCTCCGAAAAGGTATCGTACACTTACTGATTTATATGATGAAACTAATGAAGTTTTGTTACTGAATGATGGTGAAGAGCCTACTTCATATTCTATGACCTGTAAAGATGAAGAGTGGAAAAAGGCAATGAAGACTGAACTTGATTCAATAGAAAGAAACAACACTTGGATTCTAGTCGAACCCCCACCGGGACGGAAAGCAATAGGGCTCAAGTGGGTTTACAAGGTGAAGAAGGATCCAACTGGAAAGGTAATTAAATACAAGGCTCGGTTGGTAGCAAAAGGCTGCGTGCAAAAAGCCGAAATTGATTTTGACGAGGTGTATGCTCCAGCGGGGAGAATCGAAATGGTACGTATTTTGCTTGCTCTTTCAAGTAAAAATGGGTGGTTTGTACACCACCTTGACGTTAAATCTGCACTCCTCAATGGGGAACTTGAAGATGAGGTGTATGTTGTCCAACCTGAGGGTTATGAAAAAAGGATCAACTGGGAAAAGTCTACAAGTTGAGCAAGGCCCTCTACGGGCTTCGCCAAGCCCCGAGAGCTTGGAATCGAGGCTGGATAGATGTTTAAAACATCTCGGGTTTAAGATATGCCAACAAGAGTACGCTGTCTACACAAGAAACAAGGTTGGAAAGCTTCTTGTTGTTGGGGTGTATGTCGATGATTTAATCGTTACATGAAGTTGCACCGGTGAAGTAAGATACTTCAAGGAACAAATGAACAAAGAATTCGAGATGAGTGATATGGGGTTGTTATAATACTATCTTGGTATTGAAGTTAGTCAATATGAAGATCGTATCACTTTGAAGCAAGCAGCGTATGTGAAAACAATCTTGAAGAAAACAGGTATGAGGGATTGCAATGCTTGTAAATAGCCAATGGAGCCCAAACTTGAGTTAACAAAAGATGAAGTTGGAGACCCGGTTGATCTGACAGAGTTCAGGAGCTGATAAGGACCTATTTATACGTATCCAACCTATTATTATAGTGCCACTTTGTAGTATAAATAAGAGCTTCCGATACTTAATATGTTGTGTTTTATATGCAGATGTAAAGTATGATGGAGCAAAGTGAAGATATACAAAGAAGGGGCCTCAATATGCAATAAAGTCAAAGTTATTAAAAAAAGATTCTGAATCGCCCAGAAGTGCGGCGCACAAAGTTGCAAGTGCGGCGCACATTCGCATTTCCAAAGTGCGGCGCACTTGAGGATAAGTGTGGCGCACATTTGACCCCAGATAGCACTATAAATAGAGGCCATTTTCATCCATTTTACATATACCTCTCTCTCTCTCAATACCCCATAGTTCGAGTATTTTAGTCCTTTTAGTAAATTTTCAGTATTATCCACTTTTGGGAGATACTTGTAACGAGAGTATTCCACTCATCGATTCTTGGAGGAACGATACAATCGTGACACTTGTGTAATCGTTTATTCAATCCAATCTAAGTATGATTTTCTCTTACTCTTTTCTAATTTTTACTTTGATTACTATGTTAGGCTAAGCTATTTGTGACTATATAGGTATGTGACTATAATTAGTGATGATGCTATGATATGATCCTTTATAAATGATTTCAAGCTAATGTTGTAGAACCATTTTACCTCCTAGTTCTACAAACCATATTTTATCTAATTTGATTTGTTACGATAGTTTGGCGTTGAGAAACGTAAATTTTTATAATAAGTTTTCTAGAACTTGTCTATGGTCATGAATCTTTGGTTGGATAAATCCGCTTAGAAGCTTGATAAAATATTGAACCTATTGGCAACTTGTTTTGAGCTTAATCGCTTAAATAAACATAAGTCTTGAATCAACCCAAGTAAATTGTGTAAACACCGTTTTGACGGTAAAGGATTATCACACTTTACCTACATAAACATATCTCGATCATTATTATCATCATCACGAACTTACACGAACTATCCCGTATTAGTCATATTTGTTATTATTATATTACTTCAACCATTTATTTCTTCAATTGTTATCTTGATTACCAAAACGAAACTAAGTCTCAGCGAACGATCCTGGCTTACCACTACAAAGCTAAATTACGAACGAAATGGTATACTTGCACGTGTTTTTCTTCTAGTACCTTGTTTTGTCTAAACCTTGTAATATAAATTTAAGACTTGCAAACGAACATCAGGAGCATTGTCGGGGCATTGAGGTATTTAACCCATACCCGACCGGATATTTATATGCAGTCAGGCTCGTAAGCAGGTTCACGGAGAGACCCACAACCCAACATTTGAAGCAGTAAAGCACATCCTCATATACATAAAGGGAACCATTAGTTATGGTATTGTATATACCAAAAGCGGTGGAGAAGATATCATCATCGGATATACGGATATTGATTTTGCAAGAGATGTTAATGATCGAAGAAGTACTGGAGGTATGGTTTTTTTTATCTTAACAATAATCTAGTAACATGGGTTTCGCAAAAGCAGCGTTGTGTAGCTCTCTCTACATGCGAAGCGAAGTTCATGGCAGCTGCTACATCAACTTGTCAAGCGATTTGGATAAAACGTTTGTTAAGCAAAATAACGGGAAGAGAGATAAAGCCACCGGTGTTGTTCATCAACAACAAATCAAATCTAGACTTGGCGAAGAATCTGGTTTTCCATGGCAGGAGTAAGCACATCGATACTAAGTTCCATTTCATCCGAGAGTGTGTCGAGAAAGGCGAAATCACAGTTCAACATGTGTGTAGTAAAGAACAAAGGGGTGACGTTCTCACAAAATCCATGGCGAAGCATCAGTTCAAAGACATGAGGAGTTTGCTTGGAGTAAAGGAATTGCTAAGTTCTGGATTAAGTAGAAAATTGTTGAAGTATAATCCAGAATCTTTTAAATATTTATTTACTTGTTACTTTTATTTAAGTAATTGAAAGATTCATAGGCCATGTTGGCCACTTTCCCACTTTCATAGCATGAAAAACGTGTCTTAGTTTATTACCTTAGTTGCAAGAAGTTTTCTAGTATAAGTAGGAGTCAAGGTTTCAAGTTGTTAAGTGAATTATCAAGTCAATGGAATAAAATCAAAAGATTGCCCCATCTATCTTCCAATTACTTTCTTTGTTTCTGATATTTACATAGTTTATAACCCATTGGAAGAGACCTGATTCCAACAGACAAATATACTAAACTTGATATATGTAACTATTTTTAATTGAGACCTTATATAAACGTTGTAACCCTATCTCACTCACAAAAACAAACACGCCTCTCTTTGGGTATGGGTTTGTTGATTTCGTTTTTGTGTATCATTCCTTTTGTGGTTTATTTAGAGATGGAGATGGTTCATGTTTTTAGACCTAGATTCCTTTGTTTAAATACTTTCAGTCCAGCTCGAGGTGGCCCAGAAGAAATACATACCCATTGTATGTGAGGGCTTCAACAAGTTTTCACTGTTTACTTTTCCCGTGAGATTAGATATAGTCCTTAATATAAATGATTTTCGACCAAGATTTCTCTGTTTAAACGTCTATATAGTTGTATATAATTGTATTATCTGAGGGTGATCCAGATGATAAGAATGAGAACCTCATGGAAATCTTTTGGTTGAAGAAGTTGGTTTGAAGAAGCGCCTAATAATGAAAATGTAGGTCAATTCGATCAATTGTTGGTGCAGTTTTGTATTTTTGGGTTCCAACTTTGTTTTAATTTTCAAGATTTAGTTCTAGTATAACAAAATGTTCTTAGTCCTGATATTGAGAATAGAAAGAGATTATCTTTATTATCTGATTGATGCATTCCACTTAATTTTATTAGTGATCGGTTTAAGTCCTAGTTATATCAAATACTCCGTATAACTCTTAATGTTTCCGGCCAAAGCTAATCACAGAATACAAGTTGACAGTTAAAGTAGGGAACAAGATTGATTATAACTATTCACAATAAGTGATACATAAGCTACAACTCAATTAATCGGCTGTTGATCTGTTTGCGTTTGATCTGTTTGTGTGTTGTGTTTGATATGCGTTTGTGTTTGTAGTTTCTAAGTTAGTTTATCGTCCTTTAGATCGGAAGATAAACGATACTACTATTGATATATTGGGTGAAGTTGATACTCATCCTTCCATTGGATTTTATCGGAAGTGCTATAGAACATTAGAACGTCGATGCAAGGTTCCTTGGATTATGAGAGAATTTATCACATTTGGAGACGACTTTAAACCACTGCGTTCTATAAAGTCTACTATGAGTCAAAAGCTTATAAAGCTGTCATAAACAAAGTAAAATGATAACAGGTCTTCAACTGGAGTTTCCAGGATCGAATCATAACAACCAAACAATATGAACAACATTATGAACAAAAAGGAAAAAGAAGGAAGATGGTATTTGAACTCAAAATAAAACTTGCATATGAATGAATTGGGTTGCATGAATTACAGAATTCTATCCTATATATAATACACGAATCGGTGTGTTTGTTGTTAAAAAACCCTAATTTCAAGAAAAGTAAACGGTATGTTATGTACATAACCGTATTTAACTGCTATCTAGGGTTTAGATCTGGGCCTAAAAGCCCGTTCCTTTTCTTCATGTATTATCTTCCTTTTGCAGGCTTTATTCCCTTTTGGTGTCAAGACATTAACAGGTCCAACAGTTCCCCCTAATGTCGAGATGCCAAAATATTGAACGTTGATAGGTGTGAAAACACCCATCTTTTCTACCACTTAATTACATTAAAACAGGACCTAAACGTATATTTTATGTCATAAATGGCGGAATTATGTGTGGTTTTTGTTTTTACTGTGTTTTAGGGTCAGAATGTGAAAAGGGAGGAAAACACGGTCTTTCACGGGCTTTTATCGAAGAAAAAGACGAAAGATGAAGTCGAAAGATCAAGAGTGGAAAAAGAACGGAAGTCCAAGACCAATTCGGAAGATTTATCGAAGAAAAAGTCAAAAGACGGAAGTTTACTAAAAAGCCGAAGAACTCAAGTCCAAATTATGAAGAAATTATAAGACGAGTTCAAAGAAATCCCGAGACGAAGTCTTAAAAGTCGAAGAATTTAAGAAGACTGAAAGACTGAAAGACTGAGGACCAAGAAAGAAAGAAAGAGGAAGCCACCAACCACTCCCCTCTCCTATAAATACCACCCTCACAACATGTGAGAGGGTTGGTTAGTCTTAGTTTAGGATTAGAGTAGGAGTAGGTAGTTTCTCTCTCTAAACTTATGCTTTCTCTCTCTAGATTAATTTGTGTTTAAGCTTTTGTTATTGAATCTTTACTTTTTAATTAAGCTTTTAATTCATCATCTTCATCCTTTCTTGTTGATTTGTTCTTAATCTTTGAGTTCATGTTCTTGAGTTTTTATGTTTTCAATCAAGTGGGTTTTGATTGATTTGGCCTTGTATGTTAGTTTTGATGATTTGTGTTGATGGATTATTGTTAGTTGATGTTTATTGGTTGTTTTGGTTTAATCTTTTGGTTTGATTTGGTTAGATTTAATCAATTTCGTGTTTTAATTCATCCCACTGTGCATCGTTCAAGTTACTGTATCTTTCCCCAGTTTATTCCGAATAGGACTTCTATGCGGAATATTCCGAATAGGAGTCCCTATTCGGAAAGTTGATTATTCCGAGTAGGATTACCTATTCGGAAAGTTTGATTATTCCGCATAAGAATCCTTATTCGGAATATCTGATTATTCCGAATAGGAGTCCCTATTCGGAATGTTAGATTATTCCGAATAGGATTCCTTATTCGGAATATTTGATCATTCCGAATAGTGTTTTTATTCCGCATAACAGATTCATTCAGCATGGCATTTATTCCGAATAGGAGTCCCTATTCGGAATAGTGTTTTTCAGTTTTTAGTTGTAAGTTTTATTTTTCCCGCCTTTTTCTTTATTTGCACTTTTACTTGCTTTCCTTTTATTTTGAGTTTTAATTTGCGTCATTTACTTTTATTACCTTTAATTTCTCGTCATTTATTTCCCGTTAAGTTTTAATCTTTCATTGTTTCTTCTTATCGTCTTTACTTTATTTTTATTTTGTTTCAAGTTTTTGCTTTTCATTAGTTTTAGACAACGACACCTCTTTTATTTGATTCACCAAGAACAACTGAGTCGCATAATTAACCAGAGATCAATTCGAAGAGATACCGAGAAAACGAACTTTCAACTAGTAAAAACCAGTTATTAAAATGGCGCCGCTGCCAGCTCTTTTTGTGAAGATCGAAGGTTTTTTGTGAGTGACGCGTTGGATTTTGGGATCCGTTCACTTGTGAACGTTATTTTTCTTGTCAAAAATTTTCAATAATCCAAAAACATTTGAAAAATCATAAAAAGCATTTCTTTTTCAAAGTTTTGCACCAAAAATATTCTTCTTGCTTATCTATCTTTCTTTATGGATTTTTATGTCCATTGCGTCCGGTGTGGGAAACAATTATCTGGGAATAACTCTTGTCAATGGTGTACATGTGAGCGGTGCGGAAACGATATCGACTACACACAATTCGGATTTTGTCCCTTGTGTAACTCGACTAATTCACTCTTTTTGAACCCACCTCCTGTTCAGCCGTGCATCTATTGTGGAAGCGATTCTCATTGGCATGTTTCGTGCCCGGTTCAATACCCGTCTAGACACGGGCAAGAACCGGGGTACAATTATGACAATGATAATAGCTATCCACAAGATGCACTTGATTTTTCTCCATATCCGGTTTGCAACAACTGTGGGGGTCCTCACGATACCTATTTTTGTCAACCAATGAATTATTATGAGCAAAATCCGTGTCCTCAGTTTTCTTCACCTATGGATTATTATGAACCAAACCCGGTTTCTAATTCTTCTCAACCGATGAACAACTATGAGCCACAACCTTACTATAATTCAGGTTTTCAACACTTTGAGCCCCCACATCACACCCTCAATCATCAATCCTCTCAACAAATTAATCTTGACCCACAACTCACTACCTTGAGTGAAGAAACACACTCCATTGTTTTGCAACTTCAAGAAGCCGTTGTTTTGCTTAAAGAACTTAGGGACGAGGAAAAGCGACTGCAACAAGAGCAAGTATCTAATCTTAGTGATTATACCCCTCCTCTTGTGCATCAATACTATTACGATGATGATGACGATGAGCCTACTATTTCTTGGAATGATCTTACTGCTCAATGTCCTAGTGCTATTGTCATCCCTCCTCTCAATTTCCCCAACGCCTCTAAGGATTGTGATACTTCGAGTGAGATTAGTGATTTCGGTCTTGATAAATTCTTTCATGAGGTTTGTGATGTGCTAACTTTTGAGGAGCTTACGGATGAGGTCGCTCTTAATTATGATGTTCCTTCCACCAACACTTTGGGAGATGATTCTTTGGCTTTCTCTAATCCTCTTTTCGATCACGATGATGATTTTACTTCTAGTGATGACGAGTCACTATCCGATGAAGACGTTCTGCATGAAACTTTCAAGATTTATTCGAACCCTTTATTTGATTTTGATGACGCCTACATATCTAGTGAGGTGAATCCGCTCTTTGACAAAGGGATTGAGGACATTTATAGCGCTGCTTCTCTTGCTATTAATGAGCATACTTTGTTAGCCATACCTCCTTCTATCCCAGAGGTGAAAAGACGTGAATCTACTGAAAAAGAGACGCAGGTGGAAGGTAATTGTTCTCATACTTCTCAAATTATATTGCCACCTCCTCCTACCACGTGCACACCCAAGCGGGTGATGTATCATTTTTACTCTCCTCAGTTCATACCGGGAAATGAGGATGAGTGCTTTGACCCGGGAGGTGACAATGACAATTCTATAATTGATACCCTCACGGCTTTGCCGCTTGCTCAGCACCTATTGTCTTTGGGGGAGGACAATGTGCTTACTTTACCCAACCCACCTCCCGTAGATCTTGATTTCACATACTTCTCGTATGTTGAACGAACCTTTCTTCCATTCAAGACTTATCCCCCCGCCTCTCCTTTGTTGATGTCAACCGGGAACGAGGACAAGGTCTTTGATCCCGGTATTACATTCGAGGCTTCCCCATGGACCATTTAATTTGGGGACGAGTCAGGCTCGTGACTCGGTTAACAAAAACAAGCGCTTTTTGGGAGGCAACCCAATTATCTATCTTTACCATAAGTGTAGGGGGAAGCCCCGTTGGCGTTTCTTGTTTTCTTTCTTATCATCGCAGGGATTAGAGCTTCAAAGACACACTCTTGATGACTTTTGACGAACCGTGATTCCGTGATTCTCCTATCCCGGTTCTATCCTAAACACTTTTCGATTCACTATTTTATATTTCTCAATATTAAAATAGGAATCTCTTTAGTCGTCTCTTCCTTAACTCGAGTTAACCAACATGCACAATGTCCTAAGTGTAGGGGAGTTTACTCCCACACGCTTAAACATTGAGGACAATGTTTATATTAAGTGTAGGGGAGACTTCTATCGAAGTTAAGCGGCCTTTTCCTTGTATGTGTCCTCATTTTAACCGGAAAATCAATTTTTCGACATTTTTCAAAATTTTTAATCTATTTTGGCCCAGTTGTAGTCTCCTTTATTTTTGTTATTTTAATAAAATGGTTGTAGCAAGTTTAGATATCTTAGATATATTAGGCCCGTTGTGAATATTTTGACTCAACCCGAGTTTACTTATCCAAGTTCACTCTAGCTAGTATCCTTAACCATGTAGACCTTAATTGGTTTATTAGGCTAAGCATCCACGAGTCTCATTCCTTGAGATTTTAAATTGTGGAGAACGAGAAATGATAGAGTTGGTTACAAGTTTGGTATTCTCTCATTAACTTATGTGAGTTAATTATGATCTTTTTCTCCCATCACTTGCTAATAAATTATCTGCAATAAGTAAGGTCGTACGATTTAAAAAGTTACTTAGCTTCTAGCCCAAGATCGTTTAAAAGTTGCTCGGTAATGACGAGAGTTCATAGCCAAGGCATAACTTATGAAGCGGGGCGCGAAGATTGGCGAGTCCAAAAAGGCCCTAACAAGGCATGAGGATTCCATTTTATTGCTGAAGATCCCAAGTGATGTGAAAAGAATTATTCCCAAAGTCAATATGAAGGATCAAGACTCACGACGAAAAGCAATCAACTCCCATAAAGGTCATGGAGAAGTCTATCCGAAAAGACCCTAACAAGGTATGAGGATAAATAGATCCAAGTCCGAAAAGGAGGCGGATCGTTGTATCTCAAAATCCCAAATAGAGATTGAAGAAATAATCATGAAGTCGTGGTCAACAAAGTTGGAGTACCTCTCAAAAGTCTCCAAGTGAAGAGACTCAATGAACAATGAGAAGACCATTATCTCAAGCACGTCTCTCAAGATATGAAGTATGAAGTACATGCCAAATATCGGCCCGAGAAAGGTCTCAAATCGTGAACCAAGTTATGCCAAGATATGAACTTTTTGATATCCCAAGAAGCAGTTTTAAGAGATTTTGTCCTTTAGCTAACTATTGATCAAATCGTCCTACTTTGCTTTCTGCCTAAATAAATTATCGAAATAAGTCAACAATGCATCCTCGTGATCGTTCAAGACATCAATAAAATGTAAGAGATACCCATAGGAATAAGGGAGTTTAAGTGATTAATTGAACCGCATGAGTAAATGTTTGTTATGCTAACTTGTACTAACAATGATCTTGTTTTTAAGCTTGGCATGGGGAACGTGAAACTTGAGGGTGATAAACATTCATGACGTACAAGCCCTAATGTAAGTCTTAGATTTCTTTACAAGTTTCTTCCTTGTTGCATTTTGTTATTTCCTATCTTTTAAATTTTCCTTAGTTGTTTAATAAAGGCCAAGGTAGGTTAATTATGACGGAAAGTGTAAACCTTGCTTTACTGCTAAGCATTGCATGAGGACATTGCAATGGTTAAGTGTAGGAGATTTGATAGGTGTGAAAACACCCATCTTTTCTACCACTTAATTACATTAAAACAGGACCTAAACGTATATTTTATGTCATAAATGGCGGAATTATGTGTGGTTTTTGTTTTTACTGTGTTTTAGGGTCAGAATGTGAAAAGGGAGGAAAACACGGTCTTTCACGGGCTTTTATCGAAGAAAAAGACGAAAGATGAAGTCGAAAGATCAAGAGTGGAAAAAGAACGGAAGTCCAAGACCAATTCTGAAGATTTATCGAAGAAAAAGTCAAAAGACGGAAGTTTACTAAAAAGCCGAAGAACTCAAGTCCAAATTATGAAGAAATTATAAGACGAGTTCAAAGAAATCCCGAGACGAAGTCTTAAAAGTCGAAGAATTTAAGAAGACTGAAAGACTGAAAGACTGAGGACCAAGAAAGAAAGAAAGAGGAAGCCACCAACCACTCCCCTCTCCTATAAATACCACCCTCACAACATGTGAGAGGGTTGGTTAGTCTTAGTTTAGGATTAGAGTAGGAGTAGGTAGTTTCTCTCTCTAAACTTATGCTTTCTCTCTCTAGATTAATTTGTGTTTAAGCTTTTGTTATTGAATCTTTACTTTTTAATTAAGCTTTTAATTCATCATCTTCATCCTTTCTTGTTGATTTGTTCTTAATCTTTGAGTTCATGTTCTTGAGTTTTTATGTTTTTAATCAAGTGGGTTTTGATTGATTTGGCCTTGTATGTTAGTTTTGATGATTTGTGTTGATGGATTATTGTTAGTTGATGTTTATTGGTTGTTTTGGTTTAATCTTTTGGTTTGATTTGGTTAGATTTAATCAATTTCGTGTTTTAATTCATCCCACTGTGCATCGTTCAAGTTACTGTATCTTTCCCCAGTTTATTCCGAATAGGACTTCTATGCGGAATATTCCGAATAGGAGTCCCTATTCGGAAAGTTGATTATTCCGAGTAGGATTACCTATTCGGAAAGTTTGATTATTCCGCATAAGAATCCTTATTCGGAATATCTGATTATTCCGAATAGGAGTCCCTATTCGGAATGTTAGATTATTCCGAATAGGATTCCTTATTCGGAATATTTGATCATTCCGAATAGTGTTTTTATTCCGCATAACAGATTCATTCAGCATGGCATTTATTCCGAATAGGAGTCCCTATTCGGAATAGTGTTTTTCAGTTTTTAGTTGTAAGTTTTATTTTTCCCGCCTTTTTCTTTATTTGCACTTTTACTTGCTTTCCTTTTATTTTGAGTTTTAATTTGCGTCATTTACTTTTATTACCTTTAATTTCTCGTCATTTATTTCCCGTTAAGTTTTAATCTTTCATTGTTTCTTCTTATCGTCTTTACTTTATTTTTATTTTGTTTCAAGTTTTTGCTTTTCATTAGTTTTAGACAACGACACCTCTTTTATTTGATTCACCAAGAACAACCGAGTCGCATAATTAACCAGAGATCAATTCGAAGAGATACCGAGAAAACGAACTTTCAACTAGTAAAAACCAGTTATTAAAATGGCGCCGCTGCCGGCTCTTTTTGTGAAGATCGAAGGTTTTTTGTGAGTGACGCGTTGGATTTTGGGATCCGTTCACTTGTGAACGTTATTTTTCTTGTCAAAAATTTTCAATAATCCAAAAACATTTGAAAAATCATAAAAAGCATTTCTTTTTCAAAGTTTTGCACCAAAAATATTCTTCTTGCTTATCTATCTTTCTTTATGGATTTTTATGTCCATTGCGTCCGGTGTGGGAAACAATTATCTGGGAACAACTCTTGTCAATGGTGTACATGTGAGCGGTGCGGAAACGATATCGACTACACACAATTCGGATTTTGTCCCTTGTGCAACTCGACTAATTCACTCTTTTTGAACCCACCTCCTGTTCCCCCGTGCATCTATTGTGGAAGCGATTCTCATTGGCATGTTTCGTGCCCGGTTCAATACCCGTCTAGACACGGGCAAGAACCGGGGTACAATTATGACAATGATAATAGCTATCCACAAGATGCACTTGATTTTTCTCCATATCCGGTTTGCAACAACTGTGGGGGTCCTCACGATACCTATTTTTGTCAACCAATGAATTATTATGAGCAAAATCCATGTCCTCAGTTTTCTTCACCTATGGATTATTATGAACCAAACCCGGTTTCTAATTCTTCTCAACCGATGAACAACTATGAGCCACAACCTTACTATAATTCAGGTTTTCAACACTTTGAGCCCCCACATCACACCCTCAATCATCAATCCTCTCAACAAATTAATCTTGACCCACAACTCACTACCTTGAGTGAAGAAACACACTCCATTGTTTTGCAACTTCAAGAAGCCGTTGTTTTGCTTAAAGAACTTAGGGACGAGGAAAAGCGACTGCAACAAGAGCAAGTATCTAATCTTAGTGATTATACCCCTCCTCTTGTGCATCAATACTATTACGATGATGATGACGATGAGCCTACTATTTCTTGGAATGATCTTACTGCTCAATGTCCTAGTGCTATTGTCATCCCTCCTCTCAATTTCCCCAACGCCTCTAAGGATTGTGATACTTCGAGTGAGATTAGTGATTTCGGTCTTGATAAATTCTTTCATGAGGTTTGTGATGTGCTAACTTTTGAGGAGCTTACGGATGAGGTCGCTCTTAATTATGATGTTCCTTCCACCAACACTTTGGGAGATGATTCTTTGGCTTTCTCTAATCCTCTTTTCGATCAAGATGATGATTTTACTTCTAGTGATGACGAGTCACTATTCGATGAAGACGTTCTGCATGAAACTTTCAAGATTTATTCGAACCCTTTATTTGATTTTGATGACGCCTACATATCTAGTGAGGTGAATCCGCTCTTTGACAAAGGGATTGAGGACATTGATAGCGCTGCTTCTCTTGCTATTAATGAGCATACTTTGTTAGCCATACCTCCTTCTATCCCAGAGGTGAAAAGACGTGAATCTACTGAAAAAGAGACGCAGGTGGAAGGTAATTGTTCTCATACTTCTCAAATTATATTGCCACCTCCTCCTACCACGTGCACACCCAAGCGGGTGATGTATCATTTTTACTCTCCTCAGTTCATACCGGGAAATGAGGATGAGTGCTTTGACCCGGGAGGTGACAATGACAATTCTATAATTGATACCCTCACGGCTTTGCCGCTTGCTCAGCACCTATTGTCTTTGGGGGAGGACAATGTGCTTACTTTACCCAACCCACCTCCCGTAGATCTTGATTTCACATACTTCTCGTATGTTGAACGAACCTTTCTTCCATTCAAGACTTATCCCCCCGCCTCTCCTTTGTTGATGTCAACCGGGAACGAGGACAAGGTCTTTGATCCCGGTATTACATTCGAGGCTTCCCCATGGACCATTTAATTCGGGGACGAGTCAGGCTCGTGACTCGGTTAACAAAAACAAGCGCTTTTTGGGAGGCAACCCAATTATCTATCTTTACCATAAGTGTAGGGGGAAGCCCCGTTGGAGTTTCTTGTTTTCTTTCTTATCATCGCAGGGATTAGAGCTTCAAAGACACACTCTTGATGACTTTTGATGAACCGTGATTCCGTGATTCTCCTATCCCGGTTCTATCCTAAACACTTTTCGATTCACTATTTTATATTTCTCAATATTAAAATAGGAATCTCTTTAGTCGTCTCTTCCTTAACTCGAGTTAACCAACGTGCACAATGTCCTAAGTGTAGGGGCGTTTACTCCCACACGCTTAAACATTGAGGACAATGTTTATATTAAGTGTAGGGGAGACTTCTATCGAAGTTAAGTGGCCTTTTCCTTGTATGTGTCCTCATTTTAACCGGAAAATCAATTTTTCGACATTTTTCAAAATTTTTAATCTATTTTGGCCCAGTTGTAGTCTCCTTTATTTTTGTTATTTTAATAAAATGGTTGTAGCAAGTTTAGATATCTTAGATATATTAGGCCCGTTGTGAATATTTTGACTCAACCCGAGTTTACTTATCCAAGTTCACTCTAGCTAGTATCCTTAACCATGTAGACCTTAATTGGTTTATTAGGCTAAGCATCCACGAGTCTTATTCCTTGAGATTTTAAATTGTGGAGAACGAGAAATGATAGAGTTGGTTACAAGTTTGGTATTCTCTCATTAACTTATGTGAGTTAATTATGATCTTTTTCTCCCATCACTTGCTAATAAATTATCTGCAATAAGTAAGGTCGTACGATTTAAAAAGTTACTTAGCTTCTAGCCCAAGATCGTTTAAAAGTTGCTCGGTAATGACGAGAGTTCATAGCCAAGGCATAACTTATGAAGCGGGGCGCGAAGATTGGCGAGTCCAAAAAGGCCCTAACAAGGCATGAGGATTCCATTTTATTGCTGAAGATCCCAAGTGATGTGAAAAGAATTATTCCCAAAGTCAATATGAAGGATCAAGACTCACGACGAAAAGCAATCAACTCCCATAAAGGTCATGGAGAAGTCTATCCGAAAAGACCCTAACAAGGTATGAGGATAAATAGATCCAAGTCCGAAAAGGAGGCGGATCGTTGTATCTCAAAATCCCAAATAGAGATTGAAGAAATAATCATGAAGTCGTGGTCAACAAAGTTGGAGTACCTCTCAAAAGTCTCCAAGTGAAAAGACTCAATGAACAATGAGAAGACCATTATCTCAAGCACGTCTCTCAAGATATGAAGTATGAAGTACATGCCAAATATCGGCCCGAGAAAGGTCTCAAATCGTGAACCAAGTTATGCCAAGATATGAACTTTTTGATATCCCGAGAAGCAGTTTTAAGAGATTTTGTCCTTTAGCTAACTATTGATCAAATCGTCCTACTTTGCTTTCTGCCTAAATAAATTATCGAAATAAGTCAACAATGCATCCTCGTGATCGTTCAAGACATCAATAAAATTTAAGAGATACCCATAGGAATAAGGGAGTTTAAGTGATTAATTGAACCGCATGAGTAAATGTTTGTTATGCTAACTTGTACTAACAATGATCTTGTTTTTAAGCTTGACATGGGGAACGTGAAACTTGAGGGTGATAAACATTCATGACGTACAAGCCCTAATGTAAGTCTTAGATTTCTTTACAAGTTTCTTCCTTGTTGCATTTTGTTATTTCCTATCTTTTAAATTTTCCTTAGTTGTTTAATAAAGGCCAAGGTAGGTTAATTATGATGGAAAGTGTAAACCTTGCTTTACTGCTAAGCATTGCATGAGGACATTGCAATGGTTAAGTGTAGGGGATTTGATAGGTGTGAAAACACCCATCTTTTCTACCACTTAATTACATTAAAACAGGACCTAAACGTATATTTTATGTCATAAATGGCGGAATTATGTGTGGTTTTTGTTTTTACTGTGTTTTAGGGTCAGAATGTGAAAAGGGAGGAAAACACGGTCTTTCACGGGCTTTTATCGAAGAAAAAGACGAAAGATGAAGTCGAAAGATCAAGAGTGGAAAAAGAACGGAAGTCCAAGACCAATTCTGAAGATTCATCGAAGAAAAAGTCAAAAGACGGAAGTTTACTAAAAAGCCGAAGAACTCAAGTCTAAATTATGAAGAAATTATAAGACGAGTTCAAAGAAATCCCGAGACGAAGTCTTAAAAGTCGAAGAATTTAAGAAGACTGAAAGACTGAAAGACTGAGGACCAAGAAAGAAAGAAAGAGGAAGCCACCAACCACTCCCCTCTCCTATAAATACCACCCTCACAACATGTGAAAGGGTTGGTTAGTCTTAGTTTAGGATTAGAGTAGGAGTAGGTAGTTTCTCTCTCTAAACTTATGCTTTCTCTCTCTAGATTAATTTGTGTTTAAGCTTTTGTTATTGAATCTTTACTTTTTAATTAAGCTTTTAATTCATCATCTTCATCCTTTCTTGTTGATTTGTTCTTAATCTTTGAGTTCATGTTCTTGAGTTTTTATGTTTCCAATCAAGTGGGTTTTGATTGATTTGGCCTTGTATGTTAGTTTTGATGATTTGTGTTGATGGATTATTGTTAGTTGATGTTTATTGGTTGTTTTGGTTTAATCTTTTGGTTTGATTTGGTTAGATTTAATCAATTTCGTGTTTTAATTCATACCACTGTGCATCGTTCAAGTTACTGTATCTTTCCCCAGTTTATTCCGAATAAGACTTCTATGCGGACTATTCCGAATAGGAGTCCCTATTCGGAAAGTTGATTATTCCGAGTAGGATTACCTATTCGGAAAGTTTGATTATTCCGCATAAGAATCCTTATTCGGAATATCTGATTATTCCGAATAGGAGTCCCTATTCGGAATGTTAGATTATTCCGAATAGGATTCCTTATTCGGAATATTTGATCATTCCGAATAGTGTTTTTATTCCGCATAACAGATTCACTCAGCATGGCATTTATTCCGAATAGGAGTCCCTATTCGGAATAGTGTTTTTCAGTTTTCAGTTGTAAGTTTTATTTTTCCCGCCTTTTTCTTTATTTGCACTTTTACTTGCTTTCCTTTTATTTTGAGTTTTAATTTGCGTCATTTACTTTTATTACCTTTAATTTCTCGTCATTTATTTCCCGTTAAGTTTTAATCTTTCATTGTTTCTTCTTATCGTCTTTACTTTATTTTTATTTTGTTTCAAGTTTTTGCTTTTCATTAGTTTTAGACAACGACACATCTTTTATTTGATTCACCAAGAACAACTGAGTCGCACAATTAACCAGAGATCAATTCGAAGAGATACCGAGAAAACGAACTTTCAACTAGTAAAAACCAGTTATTAAATGTCTCCTAGCACTCCCTACGGTTCTCTGATTTCTGCATCATGCGTATTCTCTGTCTGCACTCCATGCAATTCTTTCTGTCTGCATTCCCTGTGAATATTTCTGTCTGCACTCCCTGCGAATAGATTTGTCTGCACTCCCTGCGACTAATTGCGTCTGCACTCCCTGTATATTCTCTTCAGTTCATGGCTTTTGTTGGTTTGCTGCAAAGATTGTCTTATCTCCATGCGTATTCTCTTCTTGATGTTCTTATGAACACGATTGGTGTTCTCTTTCTTTTGTAACAAAAAACACAACCATGTTTTCTTTCCTTTTTTCATCCTTATTTTCCTTCTGCCTCTTTTCACTTCTTCTTCTTCTTGGTTAACCACCAATCACTGATGAAAACCGTCTCTCTTCTCATCGCCATCCATGGCAGGTTTGAGAGATAGTTGTTCATGAATGTTTGATTATGCAGTCTCCGATACCACTGATAACAGGTCTTCAATTAGAGTTTCCAGGATCGAATGATAACAACCAAACAATATGAACAACATCATTAACAAAAAGGAAAAAGAAGGATGATGGTATTTGAATCCAAAATAAAACTTGTATATGAATGAATTGGGTTGCATGAACTATAGAATTCTATCCTATATATAATACACGAATCGGTGTGTTTGTTGTTGAAACACCCTAATTTCAAGAAAAGTAAATGGTATGTTATGTACATAATCGTATTTAACTGCTATCTAGGGTTTGGATATGGGCCTAAAAGCCTGTTTCTTTTCTTCCTGTATTATCTTCCTTTTGTAGGCTTTATTCCCTTTTGGTGTCAAGACATTAACAGGTCCAACAAAAAAAAGCTCGAAAACTATTGGAAAGTGCTTCTCAGCGAGCTTTTAACAGCATCTATAAGACACTATTTCAAAGACAAGATCTCGTATGGCTTTTTGTACTCCCACCAAATTACAAATCTGTGTCAATGTGTGAAAATGTATGTCGTGTGGAGAACATTCATGTAGAGACAAATGAACTTTCTGACCTAGATGATCAAGACTGGGTACCACCTTGTTGTCTGAAGAACCCTTATTGTCTTAGGACTCTTGTTGGCCGAAGAACCCTTGGCTGAAGAACCCTTGTTAACCACCTTTGAAAGTCCCTAATCAATGCGAGAAACCCTAATCTTAACTTAATCAACACAAGGTATTACTTTTCAAACGTAATCTTATTATTGTATAATAAAGAATTACAAGTGTTATGGATAACACCGTTTGATGACAATGTGTTGTGCACACTTTGAACAACAATAAACCTTAACTTATGAATACAGTCGTAGCTGTTTGATTCACTAAGTTACACGCACTAATGTTCTTAATATCTCAAAGTGTTGAACATTAATGCAAGGATACACATCCTATTTATAGTGTTACGAGTTTGACTTGAACAGTACTTGATGTCGACTACACAAACTTTTACAAGTTCCCACATCAGTCACATGATGTCCTTCTATTCTTGGTAGTCTTCCATTATGCTTTAAGGAACAGTTGTCCAAAACAGTTTCCTTATTCTTCATATTCTCGAACACACAAATGGCATGTCCAAAGTGTGCTGAGAGTTATCAGGGTATTGCCACCCCTGTTAACTCTCAACCCCTCAGAGTCCCTAATACATCTTGGCTGTTATCCATCACATCCAAGGAGTATGTCTTCAGGTAATCTTCGACTTCCCTGACAATGTCTCTGACATGGACTCCTCTGAGGTTGCTCACAGAGATTCGGATCTCTGTGAGTCTTGTGAAACTTGCCTGCCTCCTAGGCACAGGCAAGGGACTATCTATCAGCCTAATTATGTTTAAATCAATGAACAGGGAATCTAACAAGTTTAGATTCCCAACAATCTCCCCCTATTTAAACATAAATAGTGCTAGATCTAACTAAGTTAAGGTAAGTGAGTTTAACAGCTTCTTCTTACACATAACAGATCTAAACAAACATACCTCATGATTTTATTAAGACTTAAAGAAAAATTACAAGTTCATTACATAAGTTAAATAAAAGATGAAGGTAAAAGGGCTGATACTATCTTCAATAGTCATCATTTTTTATTCTTTCTTCAGCTTCGGCCACATCTAATCTGTTATCAATTTCATCCTGCAAAGTCTTTGCAAACTTCTTGGAATACTCTGAGTTGATCTTGAGACACTTCTTGTGACAGAGTAGCTGAATAGTTGAAGCCAGGCAAAGCTCATCTTCCCTCTGAAAAGCATATTGGCAGGCTTTGTTCATAAACGCCATTCCTCTTTCAGGCACTGAGTATGTCTGACCATCAACAGGGCCAACAATACCATTAGGAAGGATCAGATCCCTGTGCATGCCATCCACACGAACATCTTCAGTAACAAAAGTTTCATCAATGATTTGGGAAATTCGTCTTCTTTTGTTGCCTGTCTTTGGGGGTCCTTGTTCGAAAAGCTGTGGTGGAGGATCAATCTTGAGTTTGGCAGCTGTTTCCTTGATCCAGTTAAACTTAGCCTTAAGAGTTTTAAGCAGAAGGAAATTTGCCTGTCCAGACTTTTTGGCAGCTAAGGCTTCGAGTTCAAACCATTCTGATAACCCAAGTGTTTTTAACCTGAAGTTGTCAAACACATCCATATTCCTCTGTTGATTATCCCTCCATAAGATCATCTGTGCGGTGTTTGTGGACTTGTGAATGGTGTATCTAAACTTGGTTATCTTGCCAGCAGCATACCTGTTGTTCACGCAGGCATCATAGTCAGCTTTGACTTTCTTTAAGGCCTCAGCGCGTTTAAGTTCCATTTCCCTCAACCTTTGTTTTTGTTTTTCTTTTTTCAGGTGGTGTCATCTTCCTCAGAGTAGCTTCATTTAATTCTTTGGCTGCCTTGAGCTCACTTAGTCTTTTGAATTCCTCAGCCTGTTGCTCTATTTCTTCAGGCGTTAAAGGTCTCTCATCGGAAGGTGTAAAGGTTGAAAAGTGGGAAAGGTCTGTTGTGGATCCTCCTGTCTCTAGCATCGCAGCTATCTTCTTAAGTTTGGTGTCAGTATCAACCAAAACTATCTCTTTACCTTTCTTTGAGACAGAGGACTCCACACTTATGTTTTTCAAATCATCAGCTCTTTTGAGGAACGCTGTCTGAGCCTGATTTTGAATAGATTTTGGTAGGGAGCTCACAGTGAATTTAAGCTTCTTGGCTGCTGGTTCATCATCATCCTCAGGCTTGCTGATGTTAACTAAGATCATGGATTTAGATGAGTCAGCTCCATCTTGTGTTTGTTGCTCCCCCTGAGTCTGATCCTCATCATCAGGTACTATAACTGGTGTGATGACTTGAAGAGGAACAGGTGTTGTTGAAGGATTGGCTGAAGATGATCCTTGTTCAGCAGATGCAAGGCTGAGTGTAGTTTTCTTCTCCCCCTCACGTTCATCCGTACTTCTCTTATGCTTGGATGAACGTGCCTGAAATCTTCTTGCAATCTGCTCCACAGAGGCAGCCATGGCACGCTGTCTTTTTCTTGATGCCCTGGCAATCTTCAGCAATAGGTTGGCATTGGCATTGGTATTTGCCTGAACTCGCCTGACAATAAAACCAGCATGGTTGTATTGCCTGTTGCGCACTGCATTGAAGTGTCTGTTCATGTTGTTTTCTTGTTCTTGGAACAATGCAGGGACAACTGAGTCAATGGCATTCTTGATTCGTGTCGAGAGATGACTTAGTCCCTGAGCCACACCTTTTCTTGTACCCTCCTGAATAGGCTCAGTGACAGCCTCAGTCACAGCCTTCTTTATAATACCTGGAAAGGTGACAGTAAAATTGTGCATCTCTGACTTGATCACGTCCAGCTTTCTTGATAAGCGCTCAATATCAGACTGATGGTGTACAGGCTGAAGATTCTTGATATTGAGGCTTTGTTGAGCAAAATCATCCTCCTTTGGAATCAAGTCGAAGTTAGTCTGGGTAGGATGATCAAACAAAAGGAATTCAGCTGTTGGATCATATATTGGTCTTTGGAAGACTGTTGTTGCAGATGTAGCAGAGTTTTGTGTGTCAACAGCTTCCTTGAGAGGAGAAGTCTTGTCATCTTCTTTAGGAGGAGAGGCTGACAGCTGGTCATCCTCATCTTCTTCCTCCTCTTCATCAAACATTCCCTCAGGGAATTCATCTTCAGGCATTGGTTCAAACTCAGCGACATAATCTTCTACAGAAAGCATTTCTTCATCAGCATTGAGCACAAGTTCTTCTTCATTCGGAATGTCCTGAGTTATTGTTTCAGCCTCCTTTTCATGTACCTGAGGTTCTTGGACTGGCTGTACAATTTCAGCCTGCAAGTTTGTTGAAATTAGTAACAGGGAAAATATAAAGTGAATGGTCGCCATTTCGCTGTCCCAGAGAGGCTGAGGGTGATTACTCAGCCACTCCAAAGGATAAATCCTTGGGATTCTTTTAAGTGTGAATGAAGTGTGGTTAATGGTCGCCATTCGCTGCCCCTAGGAAAGCTGAGTGTGATTATTCAGCCCCCCCAAAAGGTAAAAACCTTTGGGACTCTTTTGATTGTGAAACATATGTTGTTTAATGATCGCCATTTCGCTGCCCCTAGGAGAGCTGAGTGTGATTATTCAGCCCCCCCAAAAGGTAAAAACCTTTGGGACTCTTTTGATTGTGAAACATATGTTGTTGTAGGTCGCCTGTTACGCTGCCCCTAGGAAAGCTGAGGGTGATGATTCAGCTCCCCCTGAAAGGATGGATCCTTTGGGACTCTTTTAATGAGGGAACCAAGAGGCTGTGTGAAGTACAGCCATCAAGGTTGAGACATTAATGTATTCAGGTTGTTGTTAGCCTGAATACTGTCTAGAGGGTTCAGGGTCATCGGGGTGCTTTATAAACACAAATGAATCACTCCCTGGTGCAAAGACAGAGTGTACAGAAGTCTTAAAGATTTCTAAGTGAAATGACAGACTTCTATGGGTCGAGGATTACCCTAACTTCACCACTCTCTCCTACAGACAAATGAGAGTGGTTGATTGTGAACCTCTAAAAATGTACACTGATTACCTGTGAGATATCAGCTTGGTTTGGCTGGTTTCCTGTAGTCTCTGCTGACCTAGAGACACTAGACGCCTGTTGTTTGTCAGCCAAAGATTCTGTATCCACAAGAGTATCTGGACCAGAGGCAGTGTCAATCTTCTTTTCCTTGGCCTTGCTAACAGCTTTAGGTTGGGAAGAAGAGGGGATTTTCTTCTTCTTTAGCTGTTGGCCAGATGAAGCCTTGGACTTAGTAGTGTGCTGCCCAGAGGTCAAAGACGTAGACTTGCCAGCGACACTAGAAGTATTCACCTTCTCAGAGGAAGGGAGCAAGGGCTTCTCAGCGTTGGGTACCTGGTTGGCCACGTTCAGCATGTGTGCAGTCACAGGGATATCCTCAGCTCCTATCTCCTTGTAGATGGCGCCAGTGATGCGATAGGGCTTCAGAGTTGTCAAGGCCTTGTTATGGTAGTTCTCCCCCAGCAAACTCTCAAAGATCAGGGACAAATAACGCACATAACAGATGTTCTTTTCCCTGACCTGATTACGTCCTTTCAGTTGTTCTACCAGGTTAGAGAAAAGGATGCTTCCAACGTCAACATCAGCTCCCCATATTAATCCATACGCAATAGTCTGATGTTTGAACGACATTTGATCCTGTGATCCCTGCATGCCTCCCAGAGACTTCACAATGTGGGTGAAGAGGACACGCCACATAGGAGAAAAATACTTAATCTTCAGAGGGGCTTTAGCAAGGATTTCAGCTGGTGTGAGGGCAGGGTTAATGTCATGACAAGGGTTGAGTGTGGCCAATGCTTCCTTGACAGCCTTTTTGTCAACTATCTTCAGGCATTCATCTCCATGTTTAAGTCCGGCCACACTGGCAAAATCAGTAAGGGAAAAGGCAAAAGGATGTTCATTGCAAGAAAGGCTAAAGGTAATGGTGTCTTCAACTACTTCAGCAGAATACCAGAATTCCCTAAGGTATTCTTGGTAAAAGGTGGATGGAGATTTGGTGAAGGCTTCGTTTAGGTCACAATTCTGCATGAAATTTACCAGATCTGAGTAGGTGTTGTTTGGTGCCTTGATCCATCCAATGGCGTTATTGGAAGCGATGATGCTCTCGTTGATCTCGAAGTTCACATTGGAGGCTTTTGGTACTGGAAACGCCATTGATTTAAGGTTGAAGGAGAGTGAAAATGGCGGATGGTTGAGAGAAATAAGAGTTTAGAGAGAGAAAAGATGATTTTTTTTTAGAATGGTGGTGGGTGAGAAGAGAAAGAAGACAATATATATATTCAAACTAGAGTGAACAGTTATTCAACCGTATTAAATGCAAAAGCGAAAATGACTGCTCAAGTGGGTCCCCTTGACCTTTCAAAACGTTTGTCTCCTTGTTATCCGAAACTTAAATGATTAAAAAATGTGAGAATGTTTTTCGCATTTACTTGGAACGCAACTACCTAGTTTCATGTGAAAAACATTTAATAAAACATTTAATATAGAATCAATCATTTAATGAACACATTTAATATCAAGCCACAGGCTTTGAAATATTGAGCATCCCTAGCTCAGCAACTAGCCTGTTGAACGTAGGTTCAGCCAAAGGCTTTGTAAAGATATCAGCTAGTTGCAGCTCTGTGGGAACAAAATGCAGCTCAATATCTCCCTTCATAATATGATCCCTGATAAAATGATACCTGATATCAATGTGTTTGGTACGAGAGTGAAGAACAGGGTTGTTGGATATGGCAATGGCGCTGGTGTTGTCACAAAAGATTGGCACTTTGTCATACAAGATTTCATAGTCAGCCAATTGACTTTTCATCCAGAGCACCTGAGCACAACAGCTGGCTGCCGCGACATATTCAGCTTCAGCTGAAGACATAGCCACAGAGTTTTGCTTCTTAGCACTCCATCCAACCAATTTTCCTCCTAGGATTTGACAGCTGCCTGAAGTACTTTTCCTGTCAATACAACATCCAGCATAATCTGAATCTGAATAGGCCTTGAGATCAAAGCCTGATTCCTTTGGATACCATAGTCCTAGGGATGGTGTTCCTTTGAGATACCTGAAAATTCTCTTAACAGCCACTAGATGGGATTCTTTTGGGTTAGCTTGGTACCTTGCACAGAGACATGTGGAGAATTGGATATCTGGACGACTGGCTGTTAGATACATCAGTGACCCAATCATGCCTCTATATAAAGTCTCATTGACAGAGACCCCTGACTCATCAGGGCCCAAGTTGTTGGGTGGAAGCATGGGGCATTTCACTGAAGCACAATCAGCCAAGTCATATTTTTTAAGTAAATCCTTAACATACTTTTCTTGACAAATAGAAATTCCCTTAGGACATTGTTTAATTTGAAAACCCAAAAAGTAAGTTAATTCACCCATCATACTCATCTCATATTTCTTGGTCATTAATTTAGCAAAACGTTTACTAAGATTGACATTTGTTGACCCAAAGATGATATCATCCACATAAATCTGCACAATGATGAAATCACTCTTGTCCTTGAAGGTAAAGAGTGTTTTATCAATAGAACCCCTGATAAATTTGTTTTCAGATAAGAAATTTGAAAGAGTTTCATACCATGCTCTTGGAGCTTGTTTCAGACCATACATTGCCTTGTGAATTCTGTACACATGGTTGGGAAACTCGCTGTTCTCAAATCCTTCAGGTTGAGCAACATAGACTTCCTCAGCCAAATCACCATTGAGGAAGGCACTCTTTACATCCATCTGATAGACAGTGATGTTCATATAGGCAGCATAAGCAAGAAAGATTCTGATGGCTTCAAGTCTAGCAACAGGTGCAAAAGTTTCATCATAATCAATTCCTTCAGTCTGAGAGTATCCCTGTGCTACCAATCTTGCCTTGTTCCTGATGATGTTCCCAATTTCATCCATCTTGTTTCTATAGATCCATATAGTGCCTGTGATATTCTTTCCAGGTGGAGCTGGCACAAGTGTCCATACTTTGTTCCTTTTGAACTGATTGATTTCTTCTTGCATAGCGGCTACCCATCCATCTTCTACCAGAGCCTCAGCAACTCTTTTAGGTTCAATTTGAGAAAGAAATTCAGCAAATAGACATTCATTGGCTGAGGCTGACTCAGAGTCTTGGATTCGCTGTCTGGTTGTGACCCCTGCATTTGGTTCCCCAATAATGTTGACAAGAAGAATGTGTTGATCTCTTGACCACTTATTTTGAGGAGCTGGAGTTTCAAGAACAGGGGTACTTGAGGGAACAGCTGGAACAATTTGAGTCTCATCCTGCTGACTAGGAGGGCTTTCTTCAAAGACTACTTCAGTGTCTGAGTCTTCTTCAGCCACATCAAGGGAAGCAATTTCATTATCAGCAGGAGCAACTTCAGAGGTTTAAAGAATTGGTGAGTCATTAATATCATGAGAAGGACCATCAGAGATTTGAGGTTCTTCTTCATCAAGTCCCTGAGAGGTAGGAACTTCTATGTTGTGAGTAGACAGAGGATCAAAAGCAGGAACATAAGGAGTGAGAGTGTTGGAGTGGTGATGACTGGTAGGTCTGGGTTCTGTGAACTCATCACTTGGGAAAGAAATATTTTCATTAAAATCTACTTCATCACCCTCTGTTCCTGTTCTCTGTATGACTTCATCATCTTCATTAAATCTGACATGGAAAGTTTCTTCTACTTCTTGTCTTCTGATGTTGAATACTCTGAAGGCTTTGGCTGTTGGAGAGTATCCCAAAAAGAATCCATCATCAGCCTTTTCATCAAACTTTCCAAGTTTATCCCTGTAGTTATAAATAAACACAGGGCATCCAAACACATGAAAATAGCTGACGTCTGGAGATCTTTTTCTGAAAACTTCATAGGAGGTTTTGCCATGTCTTTTGACAATGATTGATCTGTTTTGAGTATAGCAGGCAGTGTGTACAGCTTCTCCCCAAAATTGCTTTGGTAAGGCTGCACCATTTAACATAGTTCTTGCTGCTTCAATCAGAGTCCTGTTTCTTCTTTCAGCCACACCATTTTGTTCAGGAGTGCCAGCTGAAGAGAAGTTCTGTGAAATCCCTTTTTCATCACAAAATGATTCAAGTTGATGATTCTTGAATTCCGTACCATTATCACTTCTTAGAGCTTTGACTCTAACATCATTCATATTTTCAACCTGTCTGATGAAGGACATGATGGCATCAGATGCATCACTTTTCCTTCTGAGGAAGAACACCCATGTATATCTTGAAAATTCATCAACTATGACCAAGGTGTATTTGTTGTGATTAATGGTTTGAGGTTTGACAGGCCCAAACAAGTCCATGTGAAGAAGATGTAAGCACTTGTCAATAGAGAATGATTGCCTAGTCTTGAATGAAGACCTGTGATGTTTTCCTTTGAAACAGGCAGAACAAGTTTTGTCTTTGGAAAACATTACTGAGGGTAGACCAGCAACCAAGTTTTGAGTGGCTATCTTATTGATGTTCTTGAAGTTGAGATGAGACAGTCTCTTGTGCCACAGCCAGTTGACACTTTCAGAGGCTTTGGCAAGAAAACAATTTGAGCTGTCTTCAGAGCACACAGCCATGTTGATGACATACACATCTCTCCTTCTAGGTGCAACCAGCACAACATCATTATTTTTGTTGAATATGGTTCCCTGAGTCTTAGTAAACAAAACCTTATAATCAGCATCACATAACTGGCTGATGCTAATAAGATTGTGCTTAAGACCATTCACATATGCAACCCTGGTAAAAGTGATCCCATTGCAATTCACTGAGCCATATCCTTCTGTGTCACCTGAAGAGTTATCTCCAAACACCACTTTGGGACCTGGCTCCTTTGAGTATCTGTGCAGGTATTGTTGAATCCCTGTCATGTGTCTAGAACAGCCACTATCTAGATACCATACCGATTCCTTGAGATATTTCTGCACAGATACATAGAAACAGATTAGTTCCTATGGTGAACCCACTTTCCAGTGGGTTCCCTGAATTGCTTGTTAGCAACTCTTGTGTTCCTGAAAAACTTTTGGCGTTGGGATGGACAGTTCATAGTTTCATGGTTATAACTCCCACAGATATCACACCCAGGGAAGTCACCACACTCGTCTGAGTGATGGTCTGTGAACCCACAGAATTTACAGGGAGGATAAGAATTGTAATTTCCCTGTTGTCTTTTGGAACTCTGTGGTCTGTCCCTAGAGGGTGTCTGAGCTCTTTTAGCTGCCATGTGTCTGTCATGATCTAAGGTCGAGTGGTGAGGATTCTTACAAACATTGCAATAAGGTTTGATTAACCTTTCCCCTTTGGGTTCACCTAGGACTGACTTAGGTTCATGAGAAGTAGAGCATTCAGCGGAAGGCTTAATGTGTTGTTTCAAGAGTTCTAATTCTTTCATAAGAGACAACAGGCGATCTTCAGTGGTGGGGTCAACCTTATTCACAGCTTTAGTAGAAACAGGCTTAAAAGCTACTTGTTTACCAGTTGGTTTAGCAGGCACACGAAAAACTTTGGCTGGAGGATTCTCAATATCTATCTTAAGTTCATCCTTAGCAGATCTAGAAGAACTGCTAGGTTCAACTCCAGAGAGTTTGGGCAGGGGTGGAAGCTCAGCCACATCTTCAGAGACAGGGTCATTAGTCAAAGAGGTATCTGACATATGAATAGTCTCTGTAGATTTAAAGACAATGTCTTTGGGTCTGGTGATAATCCTCAGCTTTTTATGCTTAGCAGTTATATCCCTGTTTAAGTCAGCAGGCACTTCATCCCTAAGCAATTCATCAATAGTAAACCTAGCACACAGCCATTTTTCAATAACTTTGTTTAATTCAGTGACTTGATCATTTAAAGCTAAGTTTTTCAAGGTTAATCTAGCTACTTCATTTTGCAGGGATATTTTTTCTAAGTTAACCCGCCTGAGAGTTTCACATTCAGCCTTAGCATTAATCATTTCAGTTTTAACAGAGTGAAACTTGTCAAGTAGGTTCTTCCTTTGTTCCTCAACAAAGTGCAAGTCAACAATGGTGTAATCAAGGACATGCTTACGTTCATCACAATCAGTCATAGATAAAAGCCTGTGTACCTTTTTCATTGTGATGTCAACCCATTGTCCTGATCTTGCATCACCTTTTCCAACAGCTGGTTCATCCTCAGCTATCGCCATAAAAGCCCTGACTCTTGTGGTGTCTTCTTCATCTGAAGTTAATGGTTCATCATTCCAATCATAGGTTTCAGCAACCAACCCTTTCTCAGCCTTTTTCTCACCACCTTTCTTTTTGGACATAGCTTCAATCTTCAAGTTCATCTGTTCTAACTCAGCTTTAAGTGCCTTGTACTTATTTTTGTAATCTTTCTTCTCAGTGTCTGAAGAATTGGATTGAGATGAGTTGTTATGTTGTTTGAACTTGTAGGGTTTGGATGAAGATGATGGATAAGAGGGTGAGGATGTTTTGGTGGAAGGACATTCTTTTTGAAAATGTCCAAGCTTTCCACAGGCAAAACATGTTTCTTTTGACCTGTCAGTTGGTTTGCTAGCTGATCCTACTCTTCCAGATCTTTTGTAGTATCTTCTTTGGTTGGCTAGTAGTGCTCTTTCATGAAATTCTGCATTGAGGTCTGACAAGAACTCTTGGCTGCTACGGGTATCTTCTTCAATATCAGAATCGCTGTCAAGAGGATGTGTTGCAGAGATCAAAGCTTTGGAAGATGCTCCTTGGACTACAAATCTTTCAGTCTCTGATTTGTAGATAGTATCGATCAGCCCTTCTTCATAATTGTACTTTCCATAGAGCTGAGCAAGGGTATCATTTTTGATTGAGTTGTTAGCTCTCTGAGTCTGATTCATGCTCAGCCACTTTCTTGGAAGGCTGTTGACAAAAGTGGCATTGATCTCAGCTTGACCAATAGTAACATCATTCATAGCGAGGTCATTTAGAAGAATCTTCAGCCTAGTATAGGTTTGCTGAACTTTTTCACCTTCAAGAGACTTAAAGGCATTAAACTGAAGTCTGAGTGCCTGAATCTTTGTCTCTCTTGTTTCAGAGGGTCCTTCATGGCCAAGAATGAGGTCTGTCCACATTTGTTTAGCTGTGGGACACTGAATGACAGACTTCATGATATGCTTTGGAAGACAGGAAATTATGATGCTTTTGAGACGTTTATCTTGGTTTGCTAATTTCCTATCAGCTGCGGTCCATTGTTTGACAGGCTTGGGAAGAGGGTTTTCTTCAGTAGAAGTAAGTGCCATGGGAATATATGGACCATTTTCTAAAATTTCTAAGAGAAAAGGTTCAAGTCCATCAAGGTATACAAGAAATTGACTCTTCCAACTGGCAAAGTCTTCTTCATCAAAGACTGGTACACTGGTTACGTGTGATCCACCTCTTGAGTCAAGAAGTTGGGGTAGATCATCATCATTTGGTGGGGGGGTAAGTCTTGGTGAAGATGGGTTTCTGGAAGGTGAGTGTGGGCTAGAGGTTTCCGGCATGGTGGATCTTGATTATAAAACGGAGAACGATGTTTCTTGAAGGTTTTAATATCAAACACCGCTCTGATACCAATTGAAAGTCCCTAATCAATGCGAGAAACCCTAATCTTAACTTAATCAACACAAGGTATTACTTTTCAAACGTAATCTTATTATTGTATAATAAAGAATTACAAGTGTTATGGATAACACCGTTTGATGACAATGTGTTGTGCACACTTTGAACAACAATAAACCTTAACTTATGAATACAGTCGTAGCTGTTTGATTCACTAAGTTACACGCACTAATGTTCTTAATATCTCAAAGTGTTGAACATTAATGCAAGGATACACATCCTATTTATAGTGTTACGAGTTTGACTTGAACAGTACTTGATGTCGACTACACAAACTTTTACAAGTTCCCACATCAGTCACATGATGTCCTTCTATTCTTGTTAGTCTTCCATTATGCTTTAAGGAACAGTTGTCCAAAACAGTTTCCTTATTATTCATATTCTCGAACACACAAATGGCATGTCCAAAGTGTGCTGAGAGTTATCAGGGTATTGCCACCCCTGTTAACTCTCAACCCCTCAGAGTCCCTAATACATCTTGGCTGTTATCCATCACATCCAAGGAGTATGTCTTCAGGTAATCTTCGACTTCCCTGACAATGTCTCTGACATGGACTCCTCTGAGGTTGCTCACAGAGATTCGGATCTCTGTGAGTCTTGTGAAACTTGCCTGCCTCCTAGGCACAGGCAAGGGACTATCTATCAGCCTAATTATGTTTAAATCAATGAACAGGGAATCTAACAAGTTTAGATTCCCAACAACCTTTGTGGGCTGAAGAACCGTTGTTAGCCGAAGAACCCTTGTTGGCCATCAAGTTTTTCAAGAAAGTCACCATTGAGTCTTCCATTTTTCCTATTATTGTAATTCACTAGGGGGAGGACAAGATACTGGAGTATGAATCAAGGGTCCGTTTGGTTTGAAGTCGGGTTTTTCTTTAGGAGTTGGTTTATAAAGTGGGAGGTTTAGGTTTAAGTTTGAATTTGGTTTTTGAATATAATATTAGTTAATAATTACTCCCTCCGTCCCTAAATAAATATCCACTTTTGACTTTCGGGGTCTTTTTTTATAACTTGGACCTTAAATTATTTTATTTTTGTTATATAATACTTTATGAAAATTATACCAATAAAAATACATTTAAAGCTCAATCCATTCATATAATTCACATCAGTACTGTATAACACAAGCAAGATAATTTAAGATCAAAGTTGAACACGATTGACTATGAAAGTCAATCGTGTTCAACTTTGATCAATAATGGACACTTATTTAGGGACAGAGGGAGTATGTGTTTTTTTAATACTGTTTATAATATAGAATGCCATTTATATTATTAAAATACAATTATGAATATAAAAAGAAAAAAGATAGTGGTGTAGGATTGAAGGGGACCCACAAAATAAATATAATCCGGATATATTTTGTAAAGTAACCAAAGGTGTATGATTTGCAAATGACACAAATGTGGGATTTAAGACCATTTTCAAAACCCAAAACATTCATTTTATACTTTAATGCCAAGATCCTAAAGTTAAAGAGGATACCAAACAACCTCTAAGAACCTATTTTTATATCATAGGATTGGATTTCCAAACTTTTGTTTTTGGTTTTAGTTTTAGGCTTATGTATCAAAAACTCTTATTTTTTGGGCTTATATTTTTGGGCTTATCTTTAATCAGGCTAAACTCAATTTCAATCCGACAATATTTTCAAAAGATAACATTATGAATGTTATTTTGACTATTTTCTTTCTCTAATTTTTTTAGAAAAAACAAAAGATCAAAATTTCAAACATCGTTAGATATGTATATTTAGGAGTCTCCAAAGAAGTGATGAAATAGTCTTAATATTAACCCAGAAAGCCTTAATTATTACTCTCTTCTTTTCGTCCTAAAATTATAATCCATTATACTAGTTTTGGAGATCCGAAATTAATATTCTACTTCCAAAAATATATAAAGAATATAAATTAGGTTTAGTATATCATTCTCATTTCAAAGTACTATTACAAACAATAAAGGACTTATAAATTAATTGATTAATAATAAAATTGAAATTATGTAAAAATTATTTAACTACATGTTTTTTTGTCAGAAAATTATAATTATAAGACAGAAAGAGAATTATCATTATTATTATTTTAAAATCAAAATTTATTTTTAATATTAATAATAATTATATTATTCATTTTTATTAATATCTTATGCATTTTTTATTTATATTGAAATAAGTATTTTCTTCTTTATATATGTTTATTAATAATATTTTTTATTATTCTTCATAAAATATAATAATAAATATTATTGCTATTATTTTTATTATGATAATATAATCACTTTATTGAGAAAGTTAGGATATCTACAACAAATTATTACTATTATTATTAAAGTAAGTATCATATAGTATTATTATTAAATATTAATATATAAAATAATATTATTTTATTTTATTATTTTAATTTTATTTAATTATTTAATTAAATTACGAAAAAAATTTATAGTAACTTTTCAGTTTTAATAAGTATAAATATAATTATTAGTAGCAAATTACTTTATAATAATAAAACTAATCATAATTATAATTAACTTTTTTTTTTATTCTCATTGATATTATAAGAAAAATCATAATAAAATTTATTATTATATTTTTCATATTATTCATATATATTTATGTTATAGTAATATATAATAGTCATCTTATTATAATTTTATTATTTATTTTTTCATTTTTTTAAAACTTATTTTATTATATTATTATAATATACTATATTAATACCGATTTGTTAAATTCATAATATTTAAAAAAAATTATATTTTTAAACTGAATTACGTTGTTGTTCCAATTTGATACATTATAATTAAATGACGGATTTTTTCAATTAAGAGGGCGAATAGATGCACTGGAATAGTATTCTGATGCATTTGAGTCAAGAATGAGTTTTTATTTCAAATGTACAATAAGCATCATAAGAGGGGTGAAGAGATTGCAAAAGAGAAACATGCTTTAGAAAGGAAGAAAAAGCTCCATGAAAAGGCAACAGCAAACACGAAAACATAAGGCAAGAAATAAGGTGAGAAAGTAGCCGAGAATAAGCTTAGGGATAGAGGAAAGAAATATGAGAAGAAAATGCAGGCTTCTAGCACTGTTGATGTTCTAGAGGAAGAAATGATGTAGGACGTTGTACAGGAAATTGAGGAAGAGAATGGTGAAGAAAATATGAAACCGACAACAAAGACCATGGAGTGTGCGAGAGTTAGAAATAGAAGCAACAGAGAGAAATACCCTTACTTGATGTCAAAGATGATACTTAAACGTAAGAAGTCAAAGGATTACATGTATAATGTTGCAGGTGTTGTTGCGGTTCTTACTATTTGTTGGTTTGTCAATCTTCCAAAGGGTGCATTATACTTTGCATTGTGTTATATTCTTATTTTTTCAGGTTTTGGTTGTGGGCTTGTATACTTGGTGGACTGTTTTATCTTGGTGGGCTTTTGGAACCGTTGAGGCACAGTCTTCTTTGTCAAAGTTATATTACCCTAGTCTTTGACTAGGGTTTCATCATCATTCATTCACAACATACACATATCTGTGTGTGCGCAGATCTCTCTCTCTCTCACCAAACCCATGGAGGTTGACCTGGGAGTTTGATTATCTTCATCTTGTATAGCTGAGTGTTTGAGTAATCATTTGTATGTGAGGGAGAACGAATCAACCTAGTTGGGATGTTCTCATCTTTTCTTTTGTAATCGTTTGATTAGCATCCGTTTTGGGGACTAATCTTTATCTGTTTTGTTTTGTACTTTGATTTATAACAAAATACACCAAGGGGTGGTTGGTTGGGTGTAAAGATCTCTCTTATCCTGTGATATTATGTTTATTAACATGGTATCAGAGCTTTGGTTGCAGATCTTTCAGCCTATCGAAGCTCTCTCGGTTCTTTTTATTATAATCAGTTTTTTGATTTTTCGAAACCCTAATTAATTTTTAGGGTTTTATACTTTGGGTGGTGATTCTTGCTCTCTTGACGTCTCTGGAAGCTTGTTTTGGTGGTGCCGAATCGTTTTCTTGAAAAATATTATTAGGGTTTTCACAAACCCTAATTTTATTTTTTGGGGGTTTTGTTTATGTGGTGCCCAAGAAGCTTTAATAGGTGTTGCCGTTACTTTATTCGGTGGTGCCGTTAAAAATCTTGAAGATTGGATTAGGGTTTCTTGAAACCCTAATTAATTTTTTAGGGTTTTCTCTATACTTGATATCCTGGTATCACCTTTGGTGGTGCCGTTACCATCTTTTGCTAGCTTGCACAGGTATATCTTTGCTAGGGTTTGCTAACCCTAGTTTGTTAGTTTTTTGGGGGTTTCCTGATTGGTGGCTCACCCATCCTCTAGATTAAGTGAATCTAGATATTGGGTGTCTTTTTTGGTAGATTCTGGTTGCTGGTTTCCGTTGTAAGTCTTCTTTCATTTTTCTCTCTTGTCTCTCTCTTGGTTACTATTGTGAGTTACTATTGTCTAGTGTGTGGGTGCAAACGGATTCGGTTAACATCTTGACCCTCCAACCTTGACTGGTGTGGATACCTGCTTTGGCCAATCCCAATCCACAGCTTGATATTTCTGGTGCTCACCTTTTGAGTGCTTATTGTGGTTATATTTGTCTTGTTCTACTTGGTTTATTCTTTCTGCCCTGTTTTGTCTGCTTATTGTTTTGTGTGCTTATTGCTCTCTCTGTATGTGAGTCATGAGTGCTAGTGGTGCTCCTCCCCCACCACCCAATGGTGGTGGAGGAAATGGTGGTGGTAGGGGTTCCCCTGAAACCACTACCAATCATGTTGCTCTCATCAGCAATTTGGATGCTGGAAACCCACTTCACATTCATAATAGTGATAATAGTAGCTCTGTCCTTGTCCCTTTTAAGCTATTAGGGACTGAGAATTATAGAATGTGGAATAATGCTATGAGACTTGCTTTACAAGCTAGGAACAAATTTGCTTTTGTTGATGGATCTTGTTTAAGAGAGTCTTATACTGATGATGTGTTGTGTGCTCAATAGGATAGATGCAATGCTATGGTTCTTACTTGGATTATGAATGTTGTTTCTAGTGATGTTTATATGGGTCTTGTTTATTCTGAAAATGTTGCTAATGTTTGGAAAGAGCTTAATGAAACTTATGACAAGGTTGATGGTTCCATTGTTTATAATTTGCTTCAAAAGATTGGGTCTGTTAAACAAGGGGGTAGCTCTATATCTGATTATTATCACAGGTTGAACTCTCTTTGGAGAGAGTTTGATGCTGTCTCTAAGATTTCTAAATGTTTGTGTGCTGTTAAATGTTCTTGTTCTGCTAGCACTGAATTAGCTTTGCATCAGCAAATCATGAGGCTTATGCAGTTTCTTATGGGGCTTGATGACTGTTATCAGCCTGTTAGAACTGCACTTCTCACCAGGGATCCACTTCCTGATGTTAAGGAAGCTTATGTCACTCTATCTAGAGAGGAATCCCATAGGGGTTTTCCTGATAACTCTGACCATACAGAGGCTAAATTGAATGCTACTTCCTTTGCTGCTAAGACCTTTAATCAAAATAGGAGAAGCACTTCCAATGCTTCTAATAGAACCCCCAACAAGGGAAATGGGTCCAAAAGCTTTAGGGGTCCTAACCCTAACCTTTTATGCACTCATTACAATCAAATTGGTCATACTGTTGATAGATGCTTTGAATTGATTGGTTATCCTTCTGGTTACATAAAGAAGGGGGTAATAGTCAAAGGCAAACTGTTTTTAAACCCAATTTTAATGCTAATTGTGACGTTAAAACTGGAGAAAAACAAGCTTCCACTTGTAATTCTTCAAACTCTTTCACCACTGAACAAATGCAGAATCTCCTTAATCTGATCAATGACACCTCTGGAAACACTCAGTCCAATATGGCAGGTAGAATCTCTTTCTTTAATGCTAATATTTGGTTCAATGTTAACTTTTCCAAGTTTTTTGTGGGAACTCTAAATTTCTTGTTAAAACCATTACTTTGGGATGGATCATTGATTCTGGGGCTAACCAACATCTTACCACTTCCACAGTTGGTATGTTCAATGTTGTTGATATTTCCAACATCAACATTTCTGTTGGTCACCCCAATGACACTGTTGCCAATATAAGTCACATTGGTGACCTCAAACTTTCTAATAATGTTGTTCTTCATGATGTGTTGGTTGTTCCTGGTTATTGTGTTAACTTGATGTCTGTTAACAAGCTTATTAAGGATAGTAAGTTGTTTGTTGGTTTTGATGAGGATAAATGTTATATTCAGGACTTGGCCAAGGGGACTACTCTGGGGACTGGTAGTGAATCTGGGGGGGCTCTACTTGTTTGATGACCTTAAGACTAAAAGCCTTGGTACTGTTAACACTGATATGACCTTTAACACCTCTAAAGATATCTAGCATTGTAGACTTGGTCATCCCTCTGACCAAGTTCTCAATGCTCTCAAAACTGACCTTAAACTTTCTAAAAACACCACCATTTCTGTTTGTGAAACTTGTCATAGGGCTAAACAAACAAGGGAACCCTTTCCCTTGAGTGATCACAAGTCCAGTAAACTTGGTGATCTTGTTCACCTGGACTTGTGGGGCCCTTACAAGGTTCCTAGTAAGGAAGGGTATAGATACTTCCTTACCATTGTGGATGATTACTCTAGAGCTGTGTGGACTTATCTTTTGAAATCTAAGGATGAAGCCTTTGAGTGGCTAACTCAATTTATTAATCTTGTTAAAACTCTGTTTGATTCCAAAATTAAAATCTTTAGATCTGATAATGGGACTGAATTGTCAATAACAAAGTACACACTATGCTCTCTTCTCTGGGTATCATCCATCAGACCTCTTGTCCTCATACCCCTCAGCAAAATGGGATTGCTGAAAGGAAACATAGACACATGCTTAATGTTGCCAGGAGTCTTATCTTTCAGGGTGGGATTCCTATCAATTTTTGGTCTGAATGTATTTTAACTGCTGTTTATTTGATCAACAGGCTCCCCTCTTCTGTCTTAAATGGTAGGTCCCCCTATGAATTGCGCTATAGCAAAAAACCCAATCTCTCTCATTTAAAATGTTTTGGATGTCTGTGTTTTTCTACCTGTCTGAATAACAGTGACAAACTCACATCTAGGTCTGAGAAATGTGTTCTTATTGGTTATTCTTCTTTTTAAAAGGCTTATAAACTGTTTAGCTTGGATAATGGAAGAATTCTTCTCTCTAGGGATGTGAAGTTCTATGAAATTGTCTTTCCTTTCAAAATGAAAAACAATAGTGAAAAGGACTCAACTAATGTAGTTGTTACAAGTGATGTTGATCTCTTAACATTTTTTGATAACCAAACACATACAAGTCCCAATGATGATGAGAGAGCAACACCTGGTTTGGATGGTAAGGTTCACCCCACTATTGATGATGCCCATGTGCATCATCAAGAGGAGAACCCTGCAACCACCATAGGTGAAAATGTGCAATCCTGCTCTGAGGGAAACTTTAAAAATGAAAATTCCTCTAATTATTTCATTGAGCATAGTGGGGACCATCCTATAGATGAGGAGCAGCCTGTTAGAAAGTCTAGTAGACCCACTAAAGTGCCTGCTAAACTTAATGACTTTGTTCTTGATAGTAAACTCAAGTGTGGTATTGAGAAGCATGTTAATTACTCTAAGTTGAACACTACCAATTTTTGATTTGCTACCACTCTTAACCAATCTGTTGAACCATCCACCTATTATGAAGCTGTGAAAGATAGTAGGTGGGTTGAGGCTATGAACAATGAAATTGAAGCCCTCTTAAGGAATAATACTTGGACCTTATGTGATTTACCTGCTAATAGAAAGGCTATTAACAATAAATGGATCTATAAGATTAAATACAAGTCTTCTGTCCTTGTTGATAAGTTTAAAGCTAGGGTTGTTGTTAAAGGTTATAGTCAAAGGGAAGGCATTGATTTTGATGAGACTTTCAGTCCTGTTGTTAAAATGGTTATTGCTAGGTGTCTTGTTAGCATTGCTGTCTCTAATGACTGGCCTCTTTTTCAACTTGATGTTAACAATGCCTTCTTGTATGGTGATCTTGATGAGGACATTTATATGACTCTTCCTTTGGGCTTCAATTACAAGGATAAAGGTAAGGTGTGTAAGCTTAATAAAGCTTTGTATGGTCTCAAGCAAGCCCCAAGGCATTGGAATACAAAACTTACCACTGTCTTGGTTGAGCATGGCTTTTGCCAAAGTAAGTTTGATTACTCTCTTTATACTAAACAGAATGGTAACATGTTTATTGCGCTTCTTGTCTATGTTGATTATCATTACTGGTAACTGCATTGAGGAAATTGAATCATTTAAATGCTTTCTAAAAACCAAATTCATGATTAAAGACCTTGGCATTATGAATTACTTTTTAGGTATTGAGGTGCTTGAAAACTCCAATGGGATCTGCATGACCCAAAGGAAGTAATGTCTTGAACTCATACATGAGTTTGGTTTGCTTGCTGCTAAACCAACAGTAACCCCATTACCAGAAAATTGTGTATTGGCTGTTGATGAAAGAAAAGATGATAAATTTCTCTTAAATGTTTTTGAGTATCAAAGATTACTTGGGAGACTCATTTATCTGACTCATACCAGACCTGATATATCTTATGTTGTTCATTTCCTTAGCCAACACATTCATGCACCCCTTCAATCTCATCTTAAAATTGCTTTAAGGGTTATTATATACCTCAAAAACTCTCCTGGGATTGGTATCCATTTCTATAAAGATACCTCTTTAAGGGTGTCTTGTTTCACTGGTGCTGATTGGGCCAAATGTCTTAAGACCAGGAAATCTGTGTCAAGGTACTGTGTTTTTCTTGGAAGGTCTCTTGTCTCTTGGAAGAGCAAGAAGCAACCCACAATATCCAGATCTTCAGCTGAGGCTGAGTATAGATGTATGGCAAGTGCCAGTTGTGCGGTTATTTGGATCACTAATTTGCTTAGTGATCTAAGGATCAAGTCCTTGTTTCCTGTTGCCCTTTATTGTGATAGCAGTTCTGCTATACAGATTGCTGCCAACCCTGTTTTTCATGAGAGGACTAAACATTTTGAAGTTGATGTTCATTTGGTAAGGGAAAAGGTTTAGGATGGTGTTATCAACACCATCAAGATTGCTTCACTTGATCAAACTGCTGCCATCTTTACTAAGGCTCATGGCATTAATCAACACTTGAAACTATGTAAACAGTTGAGGCTTGTGAACATGTTTGGTAAATGATTCTTTTCTGCTCTCTCTTTTGTCAGATTGAGGAAGGGTGTTGGTTTGTCAATCTTCCAAAGGGTGCATTATACTTTGCATTGTGTTATATTCTTATTTTTTCAGGTTTTGGTTGTGGGCTTGTATACTTGGTGGACTGTTTTATCTTGGTGGGCTTTTGGAACCGTTGAGGCCCAGTCTTCTTTGTCAAAGTTATATTACCCTAGTCTTTGACTAGGGTTTCATCATCATTCATTCGCAACACACACATATCTGTGTGTGCGCAGCTCTCTCTCTCTCTCACCAAACCCATGGAGGTTGACCTGGGAGTTTGATAATCTTCATCTTGTATAGCTGAGTGTTTGAGTGATCATTTTTATGTGAGGGAGAACGGATCAACCTAGTTGGGACGTTCTCATCTTTTCTTTTGTAATCGTTTGATTAGCATCCGTTTTGGGGACTAATCTTTATCTATTTTGTTTTGTAATTTGATTCATAAAATACACCAAGGGGTGGTTGGTTGGGTGTAGAGATCTCTTATCCTGTGATATTATGTTTATTAACACTATTAGTAGCTAGTTACACCTTGTATGATAGACAAATAGGTCTAAAAAAAGGGAGTAAAACATGCACTTTTCGTTTGAAAGTAATGTCGTTTTTGTTTTGGTCTGCTATTTTTTTAAGTTGTATATGCAGACTGAAAGTCGATATATGATTTAAAACTTGTTTTTGTACTAAAAAAAGAAACAATGATAATTCAATGCAAGAAATAAGACTAGTAAGTTACAAAAACATTTATGTATGATAGCAGTCATCGTTAGATATATTAGTATTTGTAACTGCGGGTAGTACATGGCTCGTGGTTATTCTTCTTTGTCTCGGTCTCCTTAAGCTTTGGATCATCAACTTCCATTGTTATAGCTGGTTTTGTATTCAAACCAAAAACTTCTGTCGTCTTCTTCAACTATGATTTTATCCTTTGTACCCTTTATCGTACCGTTTGCCTCCTTTTTCTTTATGTTATCTTTTTCCTTCTCGACAACTGGTGGTGGAACAGAATCAGGAATATGATCTTCTTTTTGTTGCTTTACCTTTGGTTTTTCTACAAATTTTGTCTCAACTGGAGCAGAAGTCGGTTATCGGTGTAATCAGAGTCTTCTTGCATGGGTTTCTTATACACATGTGTTTGCTTAGCTGGTGCATGTTGAGTGATTGCAATAATTTTTATGGAGGTCCAAGTATTGAAGAATAGGCATACTAGTTTCTATAGGTTCAAGACCGTGTGAGGAAAGGGAGTTTAATAAAATGGGCATAACTTGGGCTCTGGGAGGAGTTTAAAGGCCCGCGACCTGTCAAAATGACCACGGAAACGAGACGAGCGCAACTTTAACCACACTTCATCTATTTGTGGATTTTTAGAGGCCCAAAACACTCCTTTTCTATTAGTTATCTCCATATTATGTTTTTTTAGATTTTCTTTTGAACTTGTTTATATTCTAGCTCACGACCCGTTTGTCTTTTCAGGCCCATTTTAGTTTGCAAGCCTATTTAAATAAAATGGTATAACCATAATAGGGTAATTATTAGTTTTTATTATAAAATCAAGTGTTGGCGGTTTTTGTCGTACTTTGACCCTAATAATCGGTAATCGTGTGGAATAAACGATTGTTGGAAGAATTATTTATGGCATTCATAGAATCAACATATCTAATTTACTATCTCATTTGTTAGTCTACATCACTTTTATTGTAATCTTCTCAGACGCTTTGCTACTGTTCCACTCGACCTTGAACTTGTCCATGTATGATGTAGAAAGCTCTCTAAGGCAACATTCACGATAACTTTATCCCTTGTCCCTTCAAGTTATTTGATTTCGCTAATGATTTGCTTTTCATCATTGAGGGTAATACTCTCATGTTAAATGTGGTATTACATACTCTTAATAACACCATTGAGCTCTTCCCTCATATGAGCAAATGTAATTTCGATTGTCTCTACTATCACCCTGTAAATTACCCAGAGCCTGCTGCAGAAGTTTAATTTATATTATCTTCCCATTAATAATCTTCTTGAAACGTATCTATTCTTCAACTAGTTCCTTGAACTGGCATATTACTCGGGGTCGTTCACTCCTCTTTACCCTCAACTTTTCGGTGATCGGGTATCCAATCTTCATTGATCTCAAACTTATAGGAGTTTAAACCATTTAAGCACGTCCACAACTGTATCCCACATGCATGCTAGTTTTATCCTATGCACATTTGCTTCATAGTCATCTTGTTGCCTTTTCGAATATTAAATGCACGTGATAATAACCAATAATTCGATCATCTCATGCCTTCACATTATGCTTTGCTTTTCTCATGCTTGTGTTGGTCCAAGACATAGTTTGCCTCTCGACCCCTGCAAAGTATATCTCATAAGTCTAAAGATGTAAATGCGTGTATAAAAACGTGTATAAAATGTTTATACAAGTGTGTGTATAAGAAACTTATGTGTAAAGATGTGTATAAAATGCAAAACAGAACTTGTAAAAATTATATAAATACGTCTATGAAATGTATAAAACCATAAATCTTTTTTAAAAACTTACCTAACGTCAAAAAAGTTTAAATTGTAACGACTGTTATTATTACAAAGGATAAATGATGCAACAAAAAAGCCGAGGGACCTACTGTGCAATAAGAAAAAAGAAAATAATAATAAACAACAATGTAAACTGTTTTGACTAAGTGCTCAGTGACCAACGACACAATCTAAGTTTAAACATAAAGGACAATTTTGCCCTTCCAGGTTTACAAGAAGATCGACATGGTTGAGATAACGACGAAAATAACTGACGCTAGGTATAACGGGACTCGAAGGACTAAACGGGCAAAACAAATCAACTATAAGGACGTCGTACAAAAGCCCCCACTATCTGGAGGCCAAACGGGCAAACGGGGTCACATTAGGGACCAACTGTGTAACTTACCTAAAATAAAAGAGGGTTATATAGAAAAGTTAAAAGAAAAAGTAGAAGGGGATAAAAGTAAAAAATTTAAATCCTATGTCGTTCCTTATTCATATCCTTAGTCGATTAAAATTGAAATCCTATATAAACCTTAAAACCTTAAATATAAACCCTAAAACCTTAAATATAAACCCTAAAACCTTAAATCCTACTATATATTTTCTCCTTTGGTTCTTTGTATTATAAGAAGAATGGACGTAGAGGGCCACATAGGCATGGAAATTGAGGAAGAAGATGAAGAATATATTTCGGAATCCGAAGAAGATAATGACGAAGAATATATTCCGGACTACGAAGAAGACGAAACATTAGTAATTTATATTTCAGAATCCGAAGGAGAAGAAGAAGAAAATATTACGGAATCCGAAGAAGAAGACGACGACAAAGAATATATTCCAGAATCCGAAGAAGAAGAAGTAGAAGAGGAATTAGAAGAACTAGTATTTGAAGGCGAAGAAGGAGAAGATATAATGGAATCCGACCAAGAAGAAGAAGCCGAAGAAGAAGAACAGGAAGAAGTGGAACAGCTGGAGGAGATGAAGCCACCATTTGTGACCAGCTGGGTAGGTCCAGATGGTGTTACAGTTCATGGGATAATGTGCATCGACGATGGTATCATTCGTTTGAAGAATCAATGTCAACTTGATGATTGCCCAATCTGTTATAAACCTTCCTCTACCAGTGGCGAACATCAAATTTGGTACTGTCTATATAACATGGTGCATACTTAGTTTACCTTTTATTATATTTAGGGTTTAGGGTTTATATGAATTGATTTTACTTGATTGCATTTGATGCAGCTGTCTTCCTTGTGGGCATACGTATGGACTCTCGTGTATCAAGCAATGGCTAATTCTAAGCGCATCCCGTGGGAAGGTTAGTTTGTTTGTACCCGATAATATCGTATATTCATTCAATTTTACTGTAAATCTTGTCTTAACTACCTTTGTTCTATCAACAGTGCCCCAAATGCAAAACCTCATGCTCATTTCAGGACGTAAGACTTATTTATCCACACCGGCTCTGCGTTACAGATCACCGAAAGGTCTTTGTTTATAACTAATTTACCTTGATTCCTTTTTTTATACGATAACTTTGTTCTAAATAAAAACTGTACTCCATGCAGGCATCATCGACCACACTCGTCTTTCCATTCACCGAACAAGGTTCCCTTGAATTTGAGAAATATGAATACTCACGGATGTTTGATGCAGAGTTGCTGCTGAGAGATGACATAATACATAAGAATAGTATTGAGAAAAAACATCTTGATTTAGTAGATCGCAAGAAAAAATTGGAGAGAAAGGAGGGTTATCTCCTAATGCGGGTTGGGGAATTGGAATTGGAAGAGCGGGCTTGGTCTTTGGTAGAGGCTGATGATTTCCGAAGGCGGGCTAGTCTATTGATACCACGGATTAACGCATTGAAACGGCGTACTGATGCACTGGAATGGCTTGCTAGTGCATTAAGACGGCGAATTGGTGCATTGGAACAGCGATATGAGTCAAGGATGGGATTATATCAACAAATGTACAAGGAGCATGAGACAAAGAAGAATAACAATGAGCCATGTACTACCTGCTGTCACAAACACTAATATATCTAACGACGACTATCATGCATCAAACGTTATGCTAACTTATTCAAATCTTCTTTCTTGTATCGAATTATCATTGTTGCTATAGATTTATATTATTATCTTTTTATTTATATTATGAGTTTGTAACGTTTTGGTCTACCACCCTTTCTCAAGTAGGTTCCGGTGTCGTCATCCTTTGTGTGCCGCTAGTAATTAGTTATGTCAAGCGGCTTGACCAATCTTCTGAATTTGGTATCTAGAGTTCATACGTTTCTGCAATTATATTCCAAATGCCTGCTAGTTTTAGCCTCTTCACATGTGCGTCACAGTCCTCTTATGCCTATAGGAAGAAAGTGATGATTAGTGAATGAAAAGAAAGGGAAAACAATCATGTAAAAAACAACAACCTCCCAATCAATCATACGTATGCGTATATGTGTTTCTTTGTCTATAGACTTCCCTAAAACTTGTTCCACACACACACACTTAGTATATATATTCACACAGCAGCGGTACAGGGTGGTTCGAGGTAAGTAGTTGCAGCAGCCCAACAAGTCCTTTGGATTTGAAATTAGTTATGTCACCTACAAGAGTCCATAATTCAGGTCGTGGGATTGGACTTGGTATTATAGTTAACCCGGACCAATCCTGTGATGCGACAGCAATCCTCGTCCGACCATCTCATCATGTTAACGCTAATATTGACGACGAAGACGTAGAGTATACGATAGTGACCCGTCATCACAAGCCAAACAATAATAATTCATATACATGTAAACAACTAGTATATGATAATTGATAATTGTGGTGATCATGAGAAGCTAAGGTCTTTTTCGACATATCTCCTACACCTGCAAGAGTCGTTGATAGTATAAAAACCGCATGTGCTCTCTTTCTGAGTACTTGTCATGAGTGCAATAAACAATTACATGAGAAAGACATATACATGTACAGGTAGCACAAAGTGTAGATCCATGGAGATTGCAGAAATGGAAGAAGAAGAAAGTATGAAGAAGACGATGATGAGAAATAAACATGTTTGTGGTAGTAGTAGTAGTACTAGTTACGCTCCACAACAAGTACCCGTTTCTCGCTCTAGTGGTCATGGCCAAGGCCAGATGATGTCCACCGGGATCTTCGCCATTTAACATCCTGTTATTAAGTTATACTTGGACAACATGGATGGATGTAAATCTTATTCTTGTTCCCAATTTTGTTAGATATACAATTTAACCACTAATGCCCATGATATAATCAATCAACTATCACAATTAGTCGAGTGATAATAGATGTATCTGCAACAACATTTTGAGCTTCGGGAACCGACGGGTTAATATTGCCATTGTGCTCCGCTGCTGTAAAGGTTGATATTGCCATTCTCCTTGGCTTCTGACTTCTGTATCTGTAACAACGTTTTGTTGCCTTGTCAAAAAATGGAGTCCATAAACTTTTTTATTACATTGTCGCCTCTTAAGTTTGTCATATTAGTGTCAAAGATCCCAAAATATAAACAAGAAAAAATGACTTTATTGCTCATAGTTGTCTCTTTTAGGCCGTTAAGCTGATCCATCCGTCAAAGTTAGCGCCATTGTACCCTACCATTGAAAAGATGAGTTACGCGAGGATATGACGTTAACTAAATTACGACTTGGTTTATTGCCAATTCCTTTGTTTTACACTTGACCAACAAATCCATCTTCATTTGGTGCAGACGTTATGTCTACAGATGAATTATTGGGTCTTGCAAGTAAACAGACCAAAAAACGTTGAATTAACTTTCCCTTAAGTGTGTAACTCGACCCACTAACCACTAACATTTGCCGTTCTAAAAAAAAGGTCAATAAGTAGAGTTGACTCATGTTTTAATCTTATATTTTAGCGCTAAGATCTTCTCGATTGAAGTGGAAACATCAAGGTCGAAGTCTATGGAATCACTCATTTCCGGGCTTTGGATGAAATTACTAATGGCTTTTGTCGCCCATATTGCATTCGGGTAAAAAGATCTTCTCATTTTCATATCTTAGAAAGACAATGAAATGATATAAACGCTAATGTCTTAAGCTATTGCAACTTATAGGAATAGATTTAGGTTAAATGTGAATTCGTCAAAAAGAGCTAAATAACGAAATGATATATCTGATCAAACCAATTAACAAAATTACTTGTAATTAAGCATGTTGGAATCGACACCCAACAAACCTGAAGATCGAACACGGAACCCTAGATCCCTTAAAGAAGATCGCAGAGTTACAATCACAATGAACACAGAGACGAAACCCACAAAGTTAATCGAACGATTGTTTATTAAAACCCACGAACGATTACAAGAAAGAATAGAAGATACGGTATGATTGAGCATCACCCCCTCACCTCCTTTTATAGGGTGAGGGGGTCGGTTACCGATTCATGATCGGGCTTGGGTCCAACCGGGCTCAAACATACAATATCGGAAAGAAAGCTTACAAGGTAAATTTCCTAATCTATTGTATAACTATTATTGGTAATAATGCTAACAATTTCCACCTTAGTACCAATACTAGTTAACCCCGACACCAAGTACCTCCATGCAATACTTGAACTTCGGACCTGGAACCACCTTTGTAAACGTGTCAGCTGCATTATCCTCCGTGCCTATCTTTGCCACTTCAATCTCTTTAGATTCCACGATCTCCCTGATGAAGTGATACCTCACGTTGATATGCTTCGTCCTCTCATGAAACATTGCATTTCTTGAGAGATGAATTGCCCCTTGATTATCACAATTCACAACCACTGACCTTAGGTTTATTCCCAGCTCGATTAGTAGACCTTTAAGCCAAATGCTTTCCTTAACAGCTTCCGTAAGCGCCATATACTCCGCCTCTGTAGTAGACAATGCAACAACATGCTGCAGAGTTGCTTTCCAACTCACAACACAGCCATGTACCATAAACACGTACCCGGTTATCGACCTACCCTTGTCAGGGTCTTTAGCATAATCGCTATCCACGAAACCGTCAACATCCACGTGCTTCCCTTGATCTCTACCATACACTAGACCTACATCAGTAGTGCCCTTCAAGTACTTCAAAATCCACTTCACCGCTTCCCAGTGATTTTTACCTGGATTCGCCAAATACCTGCTCACAATGCTAACCGCGTAAGCAATATCCGGTCTAGTGCAAACTATCAAGTACATTAAACTACCTACAGCATTCGCATATGGGACCTTACTCATTCTTTCCACATCCCAGTCACTCGACGGACAATCCTTCAAAGATACCTTGAAGTGTGCTCCCAATGGCACAGAGACCGACCTGCCATTATCCACTCTGTAGTTATTCAGAATTTTCCGCACATATCCCGACTGAGACACCTTCAGGGTTCGGTTACCCCTATCCCTGACAATCTCCATACCAAGTATCTTCCTAGCTGGACCAAGTTCCTTCATATCAAACTCTTTCCGCAGCAGTCCCTTGGTATATTCGATCTCAGACTTGCTTTTACAAGCAATCAACATATCATCTACATACAGCAGTAGATATATGTACATACCTGGTGCAAACTCCTTGAAGTAAACACAGCTATCATAGCTGCTACGGCTAAACCCATTGCTGACCATATACACATCAAACCGTTTGTACCACTGTCTTGGAGACTGCTTAAGACCATAAAGGGATTTCTTCAACAAACATACCTTGTTGCCCGTTCCTTCTTCAAAACCAAGCGGCTGCCTCATATAAATGGTTTCTTCAAGATTACCATGCAAAAACGCCGTCTTCACATCAAGTTGTTCCAACTCGTAATCTTCACAAGCAGTTAATGAGAGAATCACCCTAATAGATGTATGTCGAACCACGGGTGAGAATACCTCATTATAGTCAATCCCTGCTCGTTGTGTGAACCCCCGAGCTACTAGCCGTGCTTTATACTTTGGTTTTTGAACGCCTTCAATCCCTTCTTTAATCTTATACAACCACTTGCAGCTTACCAGCTTCTGACCACGTGGTTGATCGACCAGCTCCCAAGTATGATTCTTCTTTAAAGAAATCATCTCTTCCTCCATAGCACGAACCCACTCATCCCTTTCAGATGAATTAATCGCTTCCTGGAATGTGATTGGTTCATGTGTATCTTCTTCCTCAGCAATAGCAAACGCATAAGCCGTAATATCATCTTCTTCCATAGACCCCAATGATCTAGACAATGATACATTACCTTCATCCCTATACCTTGCAGGTTTAGTAGTTGTTCTCTTAGCTCTATCACGCACCAGAACATAGTTGTCCAGATTCTGTTGTTGAGGCATTGCATCTACTGCATCTTCAACTTGATCCTCATATTCATTTCCTGGATTTACCCCAGTAGGAGGATCCACAGTTGGTTCGACCCGACTGCCTTGAAGTTCCACCTCAAACTCAATTTCCTTCCCAGAATCTACAGCACCAGCACCCTTGAGAGTATCCTTATACATAAGGCTCTAATTAAAGACCACATCCCTGCTTATGATTATCTTCGGTTTAACATCATCCAACCTCCATAATCTGTATCCCTTCACACCCTCAGGATACCCCAGGAATATGCATTTTATAGCTCTAGGCTTGAGCTTCCCCTGATTCACGTGTGAATAAGCAACGCAACCAAATATCTTCAACATCTCGTAATTCGCCGGATGTCCTGACCATAAATCCATAGGTGTCTTCTTCTCCAATGCTGTAGATGGAGACCTATTGATCAGATATGCTGCCGTCACCGTTGCTTCAGCCCAGAATGATTCTGGCAAACCAGACTGAATCAGTAAACACCTAACCTTGTCCAAGAGCGTCCTGTTCATTCGTTCAGCTAGACCATTCTGTTGCGGAGTTCCAGCAACTGTCAAATGTCTTGCTACCCCGCTCTCCTTGCACAAGTTATTAAACTCCTGATTACAAAACTCCAAACCATTATCCGTTCGAAGTTTCTTCAGTCTTCTACCTGTCTGGTTTTCTACCAACTGCTTCCACTCCTTGAACTTGCTGAATGCCTCGCTTTTGTGTCTAAGAAAATAAACCCAAACCCTCCTCGAATAATCATCAACAATCGATAAGAAGTACCGACAACCACTCATCGATTCCACCCGAGAAGGACCCCAGAGATCCGCATGGACATAGTCTATAACTCCCTCTGTTGTGTGCTGACCTCGACCAAAACTCACCCTGGTCGATTTTCCAAGAACACAATTTTCACAGAATTCGAGCTTACCTAGACCTTCCTTCCCCAGCACCTCTCTTCTTTTGAGTTCATTCAAGCCTGCTTCACTAATGTGACCCAGGCGTTTATGCCACACCTGCGCAAGACTTTCCTTTTCTTCTATACCGACACTAGCTTCGCTTGATTCAGCCCAACCATCCAAAGAGTACACACAATTTTCCTTCAAAGTTCCTGACAAAACCATCAAAGAACCCTTGATCACCTTTACTCTTCCATTCTGCAACTTCACGGTATAGCCCTCTCGATCCAGAGTGCCCAAAGATAACAAATTTCTTTTCAACTCGGGAATGTAACGCACATTCTCAAGCACAAAACTTGAACCATCTTTCATTTGTACTCTCACCTTCCCTATCCCCTTGATGGCACATGCTCTATTATCACCGAGCAAAACCATACCACCATCAAGCTCCTTAAAATCAAACAAGAAGTCCCTCCTAGGCGTCATGTGATAGGAACCACCAGAGTCCATGATCCACTCTAAGAACCTTTCCTCACTCACCGCCATCAACAAATCACCATTGTCATAACCCTTAGAATACGTCCCAGCGTCCTGTTTTGCATTCTTGTTGACAAAGCCAGTTGATTTCTTCTTGTTCCATTTTGGACAGTCTTTCTTAAGGTGATCCTCAGAATAGCATATGTAACACTTTTGTTTATAAGTTCCTTTACCTTTTGACTTTGATCGCGAACTACCACGTCCTTGATTACCCCGATGCTCCGGCCTTCCCCTTACAAATAACCCATCACCATCATCCTTTGCATCTGTCCTCTTCTTCAACTCCCGTGAATTGAGGGTAGACAAGACATCTTCCAAAGAGAGCGACTCCCTTCCATAAAGCAATGTCTCCACAAAGTTATCATACGAAGACGGTAATGATGTAAGTAACATGAGTGCCTGATCTTCGTCATCAATTTCAACGTCTATGTTCGCCAAGTCACCGATCAACTTATTAAACTCATCTATATGTTCAGATAATTTCTTACCTGAATGCATGTAGAAAGTGAACAGCTTCTTCTTCAAGTACAACTTGTTGGCTAAAGACTTTGTCATATACAAAGTTTCTAACTTTAACCAAACAGCCGCAGCAGAATTTTCTTTGTTGACTTCCCTCAACACCTTGTTATCCAAGCACAAGAGTAAGGCACTGTGTGCTTTTTTATAGACATCCGTCTTCAACGCCGCAGTCTTTTGAGCGTCCGTCATGGTATCCTGGAATGGATCTAACGCAGCCTCCCAACCATGTTGAATTAATAGACACCGCATCTTCACACGCGACAACCCGAAGTCATTAGACCCGTCGAATTTTTCGACGTCAAACTTCGCTATCGACGACATATTCTTTCTCCCTTGTTGCGTAAAAAAAAAAACCCTTCTTGCAAATCGATTTAATTAGAAGAACCCTAAACCTCGATCACGTACAAGCAAACCGACCGCAAACTTGAAAACCCCAAGCAAACCACGATCAAACTTGAACCACAAAAAAACCCGCAACAAGAACCTTTACAAATACAAGTCAGGGTAACAAAAAAAAACCAAAAAACAAATCTCCACTATCCGTTTTTTTATTTTAAAAACCGAAAACAAGGATATGTTTTTTTTTCCAATATAAAATCAATTTTGTTACCACTTTGTATCTCTCCCACGTGATGAGTATATTAGCAATACCCTTTGTGTTATTTTACAAACAACACACACGTGAACTTTTGTACTTCGTCTTCTCCGTCACGTCGACCTGCAACTCAAGAAAATAATTCGAAAAATCGAAACCCTTTTCTTCACGATACCTCTTGATCTAGCACCGATCTTCGGAGACCAACGAACCTTGAGCTCTGATACCACTTGTTGGAATCGACACCCAACAAACCTGAAGATCGAACACGGAACCCTAGATCCCTTAAAGAAGATCGCAGAGTTACAATCACAATGAACACAGAGACGAAACCCACAAAGTTAATCGAACGATTGTTTATTAAAACCCACGAACGATTACAAGAAAGAATAGAAGATACGGTATGATTGAGCATCACCCCCTCACCTCCTTTTATAGGGTGAGGGGGTCGGTTACCGATTCATGATCGGGCTTGGGTCCAACCGGGCTCAAACATACAATATCGGAAAGAAAGCTTACAAGGTAAATTTCCTAATCTATTGTATAACTATTATTGGTAATAATGCTAACAAAATATATTTTTTGGTTAAAAATGTGAATAAATGATAAATTTACCATAACGGAGCGTTTCATTTTAATGGTCAATGTCTTTGATGATTTGAAAAGCGTTTCATTTTTTCTTGTCAATGTTATACATTAAACACTTTAGACTTTTTCATTTGACTATTCATAATGCTTAACCTAATTCAGTGAGACCTTATATAAACCTTGTAACCCTCTCTATCTCTCACACAAAAAAAACGCCTCTTTTTTAGATCTACCTTGATATGTAATTTCGAAAAGTTTATGGGTATGGGTTTGGTGATTTCGTTTTCGTGTATCATTGCTTTTGTTGTTCATTTAGAGATGGAGATTGTTCCTGTTTTTAGACCTAGATTCCTTTGTTTAAATAGTCTCAGTCGAGCTCGAGGTGGCTTTTTTCCGTAGGTTACTGGAACTACTTGCTTGCTGTCGGATCTGATTTTCTATCTATATAAACGTGTACAGTCCAACCCTTTCCGTGTGAATTCATTGAACTATTGCGTATAAAGGTTTGACATTTTGAGAGAATTAAGATTTTTACTTTTTTTATTATTAAGTGAAAATGAATTGTGATTTGTTTTATTGAGATAGAAGAGTTTCAGTCTGACGTTCAATGATATAACAAAAGTCATTAATGGCGTCCAAAATAACAACAATGGCATTATTCCTTTAGGTTTCAGCCTTACGACTACTCCCCTCGGAACCCTAAAACTTTGATTTTATAGCATTGAATGTACATTAAATCTACATAGTAAACGTCAAACCAAAACTCTTTCATCTCTATAAAACAAATGACGATTCATTTTAACTTAATAATTAAAAAAGAGTAAAAATCTTAATTCTCTCAAAATGTCAAACCTTTATACGCTAGAGTTGAGCGAATTCGCACAAGAAAAGGGCTCGACTGTAGCCATTTATATAGATAGAAAATCACGTCCTGCAACAAGCAAGCAGTTCTTGGAACCTTTGGGCACGACCAGGGGCGGATGCATGTAGTGACTGTGGGGGCGGATCCCCCCATTGCTAGCCCGATAAGATAAGATTTTAGTGTAATTTTTGTTAAATTTTGAGCGATTTTTAATATTGTCCCCCACTCGAAACTCAAAATACCCCCCACTCACATACTAAAGTCCAACTTTCAACACTCCAAAACTTATAAATTCTTCAAATTTAAGTAAAAATACTCGATTTTTCGTTCCAATTCATGTCTTTTTCACCTTACAATTGGCAAAAAAAAAATTTACCCCCCACATACCAATTTCCTAGTTCCGCCACTGGGCACGACCCGAGGGTGTCATGTTGTCACGAAGCTTTGACAGTTGCATCCGCTGATCCGTGTTTGGCATCATTACTATCATTAGCTGTGAAGAGTGATTTAAGATTCAAAGTAACAGGAGATGGGATTCACAAAAGCATAGCTATGTTCAACCGTTACATGAAGTTTTTCGACCATGATTTCTCTGTTTAAACGTCTATATAATTATATTATTTAACTATCATCCACATTATAAGAATTGAACCTCATCTAAATCTTTTGGTTGAGGAAGTTGGTAATTCTAGTTTGTATTTTTTTTTTGTACGAACTTCGTATAACAGAATGTTCTTCAATGTTATCTGATTAAAAACTACTTGTATTTCATAGGTTTTCTATGTTATCTGATTGATGTTTTTGGTTTAGGTCCTAGTTAAATCAAATATAACTCTTAATGTTTTCGGCTGGCTAATCACAGAATACATGTTTACAGTTAAAGTAGGGAACAAGTTTGATTACTAATCACAATCAGTGATAAGTAACCTACAACTCAATTGATTGGCTGTTGATCTGTTTGTGTGGTGCCTTTAATCTGTGTTTGTGTTTCCAGTTTCTAAGTTTGTTTCGTCACAAGCTCATACTCATCTGCTGAAACAAATGATTCCAAAAAGGTTCATATTGCATAGGATGAAGTACTTGATCAAGATCCATATATGATCATTGCTTCATTTGTTCACAAAAAGCATATCATAACTTCCAGCTTTCCAAGTTTTCTAAAATAACTTTATCATTTCCAGTGTCTTCGCTAGTTCATATTCCATGTCATTCACAATCTCGCCGTCATTGAATATGTCTTCAGGGCTATCTACTCGACTTACTCACCCAACATTGGCTTCGGAGAAGTATTGTACGCATTATTCTAATATTAGTTGTGGTGGGCATTAGCATAGGTCCAAGATGTGTTGTGATTATTTTATGAAATGACAAAAACATGTTAAAAGTTGATTGTTTCAAAGTTTTAAAACTTGACACTTTTACGAATGTTAGGGCTTAGGATATACACATCCTCTCTCAATGAATGTGTTTGGTCTGAAGAACAGTATTTGGGAGTGCTTAGCGGCGAGTGTTCGGTGTTCCATAAAGTTCGTCCTACAATGCTGTAAAAGGAGTAAGAAGTGAGTAGTAAGAATTCGAACAAGGTGGGTATACAAGCAATGCATAACAATTAACAACATCACTATTACTACTATGGAAAGTAGAAAGTGCCTATACTTGTAACTTCTGTCTATACCACTCATATAAGCCGGATATATAAGCCGAAATAAACACCTCTAGCTTTTAGCTTTAGATGTAAGTGATATACTAATCTTTGATATACTAGTCGTTCTTTTGTGACTATAAAGTGTAAACAAATTTAATGTTTCGTTTATTAACGTTAAATGCAAGGCTTAAACAAATCTAGAAGCTAAAACGCTCGTTGTAGTGCAACCATTACATACTAAACGCAGCCAAACATATGCGATGAAAAGAAGTTGAATCTTAACCTATTGTAGACCGGTTCAAGTTATCGGTTTATAACCTTATTATAGTTTCACTAGCATTTCCTGTTTAGTTAATCTACATATCTTGCTATCTAATTTTCTACGCAATGCTAATTGAATAGTAACCATTTAGGCAGTAACTACACTTTTTTTAAACTTATTCAACTTTTATGGCATGTATGTTCGAACAATGAAAAAAAGTGTTTTGAGTTTGATCCTTGAAAACCTAGAAGATGACCCGATTAATAAAAGATGAATAAGGCTATCTCGTTAGACCTTGGAGGGAAGAGAACCGAGCAAGGATTCACAAGCAGTACTTATGATCAAATAGACACGGCGTTTTTGCATAATATACAAAAGTGCTATTTAATTTGTCATGTGTTAGTCATTGTACCATAATGTATACTACTAAAAGGAGGTTTTTTTTGCGCGTGTCCCCGTTTAGGTAATTTTTTACCAAAAACACTTAACAATTACCCAAGCGGGACAAAAACCATCTACTTATAACTCAAATTTACGAAGAGATACATCTTGCAGAACCGGACAGAGTTAGTACCTTGATAGTTTATGCAAATATCCTTGACGTAGCATCTCGTGAGAAGATTTCAGGCTGCTGCAACACATTCTGCACCTAATTGCATAAATGATTGCTTTTTTTATCTTCTGTTTTGGTGATTTGGGAGCGAAGAAGAATGTTTCGCAGTTAGTGCTGCATAATCGTGTTGGTATAGAAGTGAAATTCCGGTATATGCTGCAATTTAAACAAAGGTAAGTAATAAACTTTTTGCGGAAGTCTTGATACTGAATCGTGTAACGCAAGAGAACCCAAAAAGTATCGTCTTTGCAACGTTAAACTGTACAACCCATGGATGACCGAAACTTAAATAGTTAATTCGTTAATGGTGTTAAGGATAGGTTTTGTGGAGTGTCGTTATTTCTTTCTGATGCTACACAGACAGCAAAAAGCTGATCTCCGTTACTCATGTTGAAATTTAGCAGGTGCATTTCTAAAACTACTCTTCGTGATATTTTATCGTATAAAAAGAGAATTTGTATTCTGTAATAACAATATGAAAAAGTTTAAGGAATCATTAGATTGTAATGTACAATTTGTTTAAAACTGATTCTGCATGTTATTTGTAGACATAATCTCAGATTAAAATTGTTATATCACACCAAAAAGAATGTAGGGAATAAAAAGTGGTCGAATTGGATCACGACAAGCGTGTAGCAGTGCTTGCTGGTGGCGATGCAGAGCCAACATATCTAACCAAAACTTATTGAAGATAGAAGAAGACGATATGCGGATGTCAAGTTGCTCGAATATGTTCTTCAGCTCTAGCACGAGGTTTGATTTTCTGTCACTTTTCTCTTCGTGGTTCTGAAAATTGATTTTACACACTATGTGTAACGTAGAGGGTCATTTTCATCTTGTTCACGTTTTGGATCTCCCTAACTCTAAAACTGTGATTCGGACGCCTTAGTTGTGGTTTGCTCTTTAAGTACTACCAAAAAAATCAAATCGCAAAATTCACATGAACATTATTCAACATGTAACCTTGAGATCATATTGCACACTAGAGTTGTTTTCTATTGCTTATTTTAACAACTTATGTTTAGTAGCCACAATCATATAATCAGCTTATTAACTTTTAACTTTTACAAAAATGCAAAATTAACTTTTATGTTGATTTCGTTTTGGTCTTGTCTTAGACCAACTTTTGGTTTTGTGGTTCATTTAGAAATGAACAAAGTAAGCAAGATTTGGTAGATGTCGTTTTACACCTAGATTCCTCCGTTTAAACATCTTCTCACAAGATCTTCCTCGCCACAAACCCATTTATCCCAAGCTCACCTGGGCTAGCTTCGGCTAAAGACAAAGACTCTTATTCCTTACTTTTGGTGAAGAACAAGATTCAAGTTACGTAAATCGGCCACCTTTTCTTGGTTTTTTCTAGGGACAGTGTTGGGTTGATATTCTTTCTCAGTGAATCAGGTGGTGTGTCTAAAGAAGAAAACACATGCTCATTGCTTCAACAAAGTTTTCACTGTTTACTTTGCCTGTGAGATTGGATATAGTTCTTAATATCCATGTTTTTTGACCAAGATTCCTCTTTTTTTATAACTCGAGTGATAACACTTTATTGGCTAATGAAGATAAAAGAGCAAAAGAAGTTTTGTAAAAATTTACTAACATGTTTATTCGATCAATGAGGATGCCTTTTTCTCAACTTTTGTTGTATTCATCATTAATGTTTTCATAGAATGTTGAACTCAATGATCAAAGTATCAAACATATAACTTGTAACCATTATAGTAACTATTTCGTAGCCACGTCTACGGTTAAGCCAGCCGGTTTACCATTACAACAACTGAACGTAAACTCAAAACACAAGATGTTGAAAAAAGAACAAGCACGAGCAACGAGTCAAACGAACATAAGCTCATATTTTAGCGCGGGCGAAACAGACAATGTTTAAGAAAAAAAACCATATTCGTTTCTACATTTTTTAATCATTTATTCTTACTTCATAGATTTTTAGCATCTAAAATTATGAGTACTAGTATCATATGATATCATCTATATGATTCATAAATCGTGGATAGAAAACAAGTACTAAAATTTATACGAATAACATAAGGGTATGATTCCCAAAGAAACAAGCGAAAATTTCGGCAGAGGCCATTTATTGGAGTTAATGTCTTGCAGAGGCCAACATTATGTCACTTTACCAAAATGGCCAGCATGCTCGGGAAGGAGATAAGACGAGGTTGCCTTTGCCACGTGTCGTTACGTTAATGGTTAAAAAAAAAAATTTACTAAACACAAACTGAACCACCGCCTGAATTTGCAGCCTTTGACTTCTCGTTTGGGGACCCACACTGACGCGAGTAGTAAATTATTGGACCTAATTTATGACAAAATGGTACTCGGTGGGCTAAAATCCCGAGTATCAATTAATTTTTTTTTTAATTTTTTTTTGTAAAGAAATTAATTTGGTAATGTTAGAAAAGTTAGTAAAATGAGTGTGTAACCCTACTTTGCGGAAGTTTAGTTTATCGTTATGATTTTATTTAAAAAAAATTTATTGGCATGTTGAGTAGTTTTTAAAGAGCTATTCGCGTATTGATAAAGCGAAAAAAAATTAATTGGCATATAAAATAATATATTAATGGACAAAGTATGGCACTCGTGAAGATTTTGATGAAAAAAATTGTATAGTATTTTCTGTTTAAGTAATGAGTAAGTATGTAGTATGCGCAAATTTTGTAGAAAAAATTAATAAAAAACATAGTGGAAAGGAAAAATATATTATGTGTAAAAAAGAATATATACGAATTTCCTGTACATTAATTACTCGATACATTTTGAACATTAATTACTCGATACATTCAGGGTTGTATTCAAAGCATAATATTATTAGAATTACTAAAAACAACGGAACACACAAAAGATGAAAGTAACAAGATAATTTTGTTACAGGATTGGATAATTTATATCGATCTGTAGTTACGAATTAATCGTTCCTTCTTAGCAATAGTTATAATCAAATTTTTCCTTGCTTCATTCAAGTTTTCATACATACGTTGATCTGCTTCTTGAGCCATAAGAAGTGTATGCAACCCGTAACTGGTAATGGTTGTCATTTGCATAGACTCCACCAACCTGATTCGTGGCTCACGGGCACGCATTCGTCGGAAGTAACAATTCAATTCTGTCACCAAATTGTGTGCAAGTGTGGTCTCATCCTGCAGATCCCTTTGTATGCTCTCAATAACATCTGTTCTAAGTTGATTTGATGAAGCATCCATATTATGTTATTGTGGGAGAAATTTTGTTTGTGAATTGTGTGTGTGGGAGATTAATTTTAAGTAATATATAGAGAATACGAATATGTGTAGTTGCTATCACAGCGTTATAATAATGACATATGAATTCAAATAATATGAGAAAAATGGTCCACTGATTCCTTGACACTTAAAGCAGTGAAAGCATGTGAGCATCCAGCTAAAGCATTGCTATAGTCGGGAAAAGGCATATGAGATGAAGGACATTATCAGTGATTTGATTTGCTAATTTAGATATTCGAATAAACAAATGTCATAGTACATGTGATGAGTAATTGAATATTGGAATGATATTTGATACATGAAGAAAAATAAAATAATATAATAAAGATTAAATTTAGCATATTAATAAGACAGTCTGAATACTACTAACAAATAATGTTAATTGTAGTTATTAGATAAGAGGAACCTTTTAGGTCTATTGCGGGCAATTTCTTTAATCTTCTCGTTCTCCAGGTGTTTTTGTTCTGCCCATTCAATCATTTGGTCATTTGTGAAATCATTTTGTGTTACTTCCTTATTTTCATCTTCATTTTCACCTTCGTAACATGTTATTACATCGGCCATCATTTCTGCCAGGGCAGCATTTGAACATATGTAGTTTCATATAATAAAATCCACACCTACATGGTCGATGTACATCTCCAACATGCCGTGCGCTGCTGAGATGTCGAACATGACATGCATGTCATAGTTATTCCTTAGTTTGATTGTGTGAGATTTATCGTAATAATTTATTTTGTAATAAAGAGCATGGATGTTGTAAGAAAGAATGTTTAAAAGATATTGTTTAATATCTTTAAGTTTCATTCTTGGGATGGTGATCATCATTGTACCACCGTTGACATATGTTGGGTTATTTGTTGCATCTATCACCAATTGGCCACTATTGTGAACAAGAAAATTGTAGTTGATTTGGGTATATGGTGTAGTTGGTTTTGCTTTTCTAATTAGTCGTAACGATCTATTGTGATCTAACCTTTTGTTCTTCTGTTTCTGCATTTGATGTAGATACCGGAGTGACTCTTGTAGTTTTTGGTTTGTTTCTTCAGAAATGATACCCGTTAACGATTCCTCCAATGAACCGTCATTTGGAATCAACGCCGTGGTTAAATCTACCGGTTGATGAGAAACGTAAATCTAGATTTTTCCAACAACTTTAGCAATGTCGTACATAACATCGATATCGTAATCGCTCTTTATTATTTTCAGACCCTGTAAGTTGTTGATTTGTGGTAGTGTGTAATATATGTTGTCAATTGTTATATGCGTGTAATATAGAACAGTTAGCTTTGATTTTATGTAACTAACCATATCTGCATACAACATTGGTGGAACACTAACATCTAGTACTAAACCGTGTTCATATCTTGGGGGGTTAAGTTTGAATTGGCCATTGTGGTTGACTTGAAATTCGAATGTATTTTGATTTGAAGTTGACATGTTATTTATGTGAGGATATTGAATTAAAGATGAGTATGAATTGTAGTGTAAATGTAAGGACATATATATAACAAGAAGATGAAATGGAACAATGGGTCATTTATTTCTTTTGCAGGATTGATAAGACTAGTCACTATGAAAGCAACAAGTTGGGCAGGCATTACAAAGTAGTGGGTCACAAATTCAGCATACACTAATGAAGATGTTTCCACGTGTTACATATTACTCAAATAGTTTTCTTGAACATGAAGGCTTATCTTGTTTTTTTTGTTTGTTACCCTCATCGATGTTTTGTTCCGCCACAACCAAAGGTGATAATTTGACACGAGAAACATACACATGTAGTTCAGTTCGAGGAACATGTGTATAAGCTTCGATAAATTCATGGTCTTGTAAAGCATCATCCAATGAGAGCAGGCCCGAATCTAGAGAACAATTAGGTTTTTTTATGTAGAGAAATGTTGAGTAGGTTGGATCGTAACCTATATTGTTGGTCAAAATAAATTTTATTTTATTTGTTGAAAAAGTTTGAAGGTCGACTTGGTCTATGGTTGCAATGAGACCACCAACAAATTTTCTTCCAGGGGGTGAAGTGAATCTTCCATAATGGTGCAACCGGATAGTGTATTTCATGTTTGGAATATGAAAATGGGATAGTAGACGTTGTGATATTCGTTTGTGTGAAGGTGCATTATATAGATGTGTGCATTTAGTCCTTTAACTGTTTAAATGTGTTGACTTGTCACCTTTTTAATCAATAATAAATGCTATGGCAGTGTATAATTCATTGTTGGTGTTTGATTATATGAATTAAATTTATTCGTTAAAGGAAATATATTACAAGATACACCTAACCATCTGTGACAACCGTGGTTTTGAGGTTCGTCACTTGGTCTTATTTTTAGGTTATTTTATGTGTGATTACTTGATTTGTATGTTTACGTGTTTATTTTGTGTGAACGAGGTTGGTGTGGTTATCGTTTATAAGTATAGAGTACTCATAAGTAAATCGAGGAACGGTTATTTCATGTTCATGAGCTCACATTTAGTGACTATGAAATGAAATGGTGATATTTTGGTGTTTACGTATACGTATAAGTATTATAGTAATAGTATATTTATTTTTTTTAGGATTTACGGTTTAGCTTTTGGAGGTCTCGGATGAGGTAATTAGTCATATGAATATTTTTCGGGATGGTTTTAAGTCATTTAGGACTTAGTTATAAAGTTTATTTCAAAATTTGAGATTTTTTTTAAGGGTTTTGCTAATGACAGCCCTAAGGGCTGTCGTTAAGAGAATGAATTTTATTACAAAGTTATATATGAATCATCATGATTGGATGTCAATTCCGAAAAATATGGATACAATTCCTAAAAATCAGGATACACAACAAACATTTGATTATGATTGGTTGATTTCATTTTTTACATTGAGTTGTAATAAAAAGATGGCTCTTAACGACAACCCTAAGGGCTGTCATTAGCAAAACCCTTTTTTAAAAATGTATATTTTACGACTTTTACGGTAAAACGCGTAAAAATTGACTAGTTTTACGGTTTTGAGGTTTTGGAGGTTTTAGGAGCTGAAATAAATTAAGGTAAATTAAGGTATTGTTAATAACATAATATTAAACAATAAAAAGAAAAGAAAAAAAAACGAAATTTAATGGATATGGAAAGGGTATAGACGGTTGGAAAAGAAAAAAAAGAAAAGAAAAGGGGAAAAAAGGGAAAAAAGGAACCGGGCTTTTGTATTTGGGCTAGGACTGGTTAGGATTAATTATATAAGGTTTTTATTTATCAAAACACTTCATAAAATCCCTCGAGATCAACAAGGAGTCGAAATATACAAGGGAGGAATTAGGGTTTTCATAAAAATCTTGGTTTTTCATAAATCAAAGGTAAATCTTTATAACCCTTTTTAATTAAATTGTTTTTATGTTTTCTTTAATCATCTTATGATGGATTTAGGTTAGGGTTTATTATAAAAACAGTAAATTAATGTTATATTAATCATAACATGATGATTACATAAATTAGGGCTTGTAATTAGAGGGATTAGGGTTAATTAATGAGGTTGATTTTGTTAAACCCGTTTTTAAAAACTGGGCAGAATTTTGGGTCATTGTTTTGATCATATAGGGAGTTATATAAACTCTTATTTTACGATCCAAGTACCCCTGGAAAGGTATTTGAAGTGGCTTTCCAATGCAAGAAACTAGAACTAAATTGGAGGTAGGGAAGTGGGTCAAAAACAGGTTACAACAGTCGGAGGTCAAAACAGTTTTGAATTCAGCCTGTTTTCTTTTTAAGTTTTGGGTTGTTTGGGGTACTTAGGGTTGCATTGGGATCTTCTCACGAACATGAGAGGTGGTTTATATATTGTAGTAAGTATCTGCACTTGGGCTAAGGTTGTGGTTTAGGGTAAGACCCCTTAATGGTAACAAACTTTTAGTACGTTTAAAATCAAGAAATCTGGAATGACAAAAGTAGATATATGTATATTGGGGCCTTAAAAGTAGCTTTAAGGTTAGATCAAGTGGGAGGTGTTAGCCAACATATGTAAGGGTATGAATATTCTATTTACAGAAACCATGGGTATGTTTAAGTGGACGTTTAACTTAAAGTTTTGAGACTTAAAAACTGGGACTGTTTTGTGTAAAATATGAACGGGATAGTTATTAAACTTAACCAAGTTAGGGACTTGTTAAGGAAGGGTAATGGGGTGATTAGAACTTAACAATGAGGTAATTATATGGGAATAGGCTAGATGTTCATCATAGGTTGATGAGCCATCTTAGTGATTGGTTCGTGTATTGATTTCGTGTTTTTGGTTTGTTAGCTTGTTGCTAGTGCGAGGACTTGTGAAGAAGCTATCAGGTGAGTTTCATAGTCCCATGTTTACTATTGATTTTGACTTCCAGATGGGATGGAAGAGACACTGTGTTGAGTTGTTTCTAAATTGTTGCTGTGAATGTTTTATGGTTGTGATGGACTTGTGTGTACACTTATGTGATTAACTGCTATGCGATTTTTGATATGTTATTGTGGTTTGACAAGGTAGTGGCCTTGTGGTTTGACAAGGTAGTGGCCTTGTGGTTTGACAAGGTAGTGGCCTTGTGGTTTGCCAAGGTAGTGGCCTTGGGATAGGTACATAGGGTGATCATCTAAGGTACCATGGTGTTGTTTGGCAAGGTAGGAGCCTTGGATTGGTTTGGTATGATTGGTCTTGATTGATAGTTGTTAATACATAATTGTAACACATTGTCCATATGTTCTTTTGTTGATGATTGTTATTCACAGCTTATAACTGATTTTAGCATTGGAGTCTAAACCTATGACTCTCACCAACTTTATGTTGACGTGTTTTAGTGTCTCTTTTAGGTGAGAATGTGTTTAAGCTTGAGGATAGAAGTGGCTAGACTTGGATGTCTTAGGATTGCATATAGAAGGAGATCCCCGTTCATTCTTAGCTTTGTTTGTTCAGTTATCTAGTGATACTGTTGGCACCTATATGTTTGTTTGTTTGTGCTATTTGTTTGTCTTGGGTAAGAGGTAGGACTGTTACCTACTTACCTAGACTCCTGCATTGTTGAGATATTGTCATGACATTTGCGTCACCATTTTATGACATTTCTTATATCATTTAGTTATCTCTATAGACACGCTATTGTTGTGATGATACCCATACGTCGTGCCCCATATTCCGCCATGGTGGGGTGTGATAGAATGGTATCAGAGACAATGGTTATAGAGAATTAGGTTGCCTAGTCGCGTAGCCTAGTCTATAGCTTAAGGGTCCCTGCATATAGGCGTCATAAGAGTATGTGTGCATTTTATATTAATTGATGTGTTTGGATGTTATTTATTGTGATGTTTTGACTAGTATGAATTGAACCGTAGTATGTTCATACTTAGTCACATGTTATTTTCTTTTCGGGTTTGTGACTAGTGCGGGTTGAACCATAATCGTCCACGCTAGTCACTGTAGTATTTTGCTTAAATTGTACATTATAGTACATAATTTAGTACAAGGTAGATTCTATCTTTTATCGAGTTATTTTACATACCTGAGGTATGTTATTTTCTTTTGATGTTTAAGTCATGTTCCCTAAGAATCGTGTGGTGGTTCGAGTTACTAGGAGTAGGTGGATAGGAAGGATTTTAAGCTATTTCCACTCTTATGGGCGACATGACTTATATCTAATTATGTTTTCGTTTTGGATTTAGTCTATGTTGTTTTATCTAGACTATAGATTTCGGTATTCCAAGAGTTTTACTATGTTATTTTAATAGATGGGGTTTTGGACTTTATTGTTTATGTGGTGATGAGCTTATGTGAGTAGATGGATTTTTGTGTTATATGTTGTATTTATTCTTATAAGTGTCATCATAGGAGGGAGTGCATTGGGGAAAGGGTAATTGTATAAGTATGGTGGCCAACATAGTTATACAAGTACCATAACTTCAATGGGTTCTCAAGTATGATTGCATGAAAGAGGGTTAATACATGCTTGTATATGATGAGATGTAGAATTTGGGTATACGTATATATATGGGTTTCTTTAATGGCTGCCTATGATATGGATATTGTTCTTTTTGTGTTATATGTTTTGGGATTATAGTGGTGTTATGTGATTATGGGGTCACACGATATGGTTTGGTTTTGGAGGTAGGCTTTATGCCTTGTTGTGGCACGGTTAGATGGTGATTACTCGTATGGAAAAACGAGCGTATAAAGCGATTGATTGACTTGACATGTATGATAACGAGTATGTTTGGGAGATTCGATAGGTATATATATGCGGATGTATATATACTACTACGTGTTGGGTTATGGTATATGGTCGTTCACTAGTTATTATAACTTGAACGTACCTCGTGTTTGTCGTGTTTTATGGTGCTGGAGTTTGTTGGAGTTCTACCGACGTTTTGAATCTTTTGAAGTGTGTCTTGTAGCGTATTCTTTGAGTTTCGTATTTCACGTGTACGTTTTAAAATGGTGTTTTTGGTTTCAAGTCTACTGAAATAACTTGGGATTTCTTTTGAGATAATGAAATATTTTGTGTTGGGTCTTGCATTTCTTTTGGTCGGTATATATTGAGTTAGATGGTTGGTTGTATTCGATAAATAAGGGTAAGGTGTTGGAGTTGTGTTTGAAACAAGATGTAACATAAGATTTCTTTGTAATCAACACTTATATATTTCAAATTCTAAAGGACTTTCTTTAAAATAAAGCAAAGTAAAATTTCTTTCTACTTACATAGTTTATATAATTGGGTTTAACCGATTCACGTCATTTATAATTATTAATACAAGGTTAAATTGAGTTTATGAAGGTTACACATACAATTATATCTGTCATTTAAAAGGATTACATTAATCACTAAGTTTAATCTTTAGTTTTTAAAAAAAAACAACTAGTATAAAACTGTTTTGGTCATAACTTGTTCGTTTTTTTAGAGTTTTTTTTAGTGATTCAAAAGCCAAAAATTATGTACTCGGAACGTACTTTTCAAATATTCAGAAAGTATAGTCATGGGAGGTCAATGGACTGGTCGGAATTGTTGTACAAGTGTCGTGTTCAAGTTTGAGTTTTGAATAGTAGTTTATTTTTATTTGGGGTGCACGGGATACCTAGTCTTTGGGTTGAGTTTTGAGATCGCCTAGAAGGTTGTTGGTATATTGTTTGAGTCACATGGATGTGGGAGGTAATAATAAAAAAAAGATATATATTCTTTTGGAAAAGTCGATCTTTTGCACGGTTTAAATAATATGTCGCGGGGCGTAATATGTTTGGTTGTCATTGGGTGTTTCTTGGAATATTTTTCGTTGTCATGGGTCATTTTGAATTGATACACGTTTTGGGTTTGAGTTTTCTTTCGATTCTCATGGTTTTGACTTGTTTTAACTAGTGCATGTGGAATGTCGTTAGTTATCCGTTGGTTTGATTTGTTGATCGTATCTGATGGATTCAGGATGTAGTTTTGGTTTCGTATTGTTCGGGAGCGTTGAGGTAGTCATATGAAAGACTTGGTCGCGCCTACACGCTTAAGTAGGTGACCCTGAGAGAACGGTCGGAATACCCTTAGTGGGGAGGAAAGAAGTTCGTAGACGAACTAAGGTGGTCATGAGGTCTCTTAGGAGTACCAAGGAGATAAATAGAGATTTGTGGGATACTAGCACAAGTAACGCGCCATAGAGGGTGTTGGAAGGGGATACAATACCTCAAAGGTATTTATGATTGTTCGTAGGGTATGTAAGTTTTCCGAAAATTTCCTGAAATTTAGTAGGTTTGCCTATTACGGTGAGGTAGAACCATAAATAGAGCAAGTAGGGGAGGTGAGAGGAGTTGTAGTTAGTGCCTTTCCAAGGCAAATCGTTGATGGAGTGATTTAAAAACAAGAGCTGTTAGAAATTGCAGGGAATGCCGGATAAAAGTTGAGTTGCTTAGTAGTAGATTGGATGTGGAAAGTGGTTGAGTGGTCTGATGAGAGGAAGCATTGGTCTTTTAAAATGCGTGTAGAATTTTGCAAGTAGAACGAGGTAGGAATTTATTCGTATTGCCGCTAAGAGAGGGTGCAAGGAGGACATAGTTGAAACTGCTAAGGATGTTGTATGAACGCTTCGGGTTTACGGTTATGCATTTGGCTTCGCCAAAGCACTAGCAGTTTTCATGGTGTCAATGAACCAAGTGTGCATGAACGTGTATAAACGAGTTGTCATCGGGAGCGTCGACAACATCTTAAACTACTCAAATCTGAGAAGGAGAGTGAGGCGAATTATGTGTTGGTTTTGGGGTGGAGTTATACGTGAGATTTTCGAGTGTGAGTTTTTATTATTAAGTTTACCATGATGAGTAGTTAGAGATGATGGAGTATCATGGAACCAGCAAGGGGCGAAGTGAAGAAGGATGAGGAACCATTTTGGAAGATGAAGAGGTGGATTGGATAATGAGCGGATCTTGGCATTATCGGAAGGACTGGATGAATTCACGAGCATGACGATACGTGGAGAAAGGATTTGGATGCGTACGAGGACGACAAAGAAAGGCGATTGCTTATACGTTGCAGGAACTGAAGATTTGGAAGAACTGGATAGACTTAGTTAATGGAGCTGGATTGTTATATCTGCCTAGAATGCTAGATGCATTTGGGGTACGAGACGTAGAGAATGATCTATACGGATCATGAACGTCTCCAACACATATTCAATCACCTTGATTGAACATTTGGCAAAGGTGGTGGGTGGAGTTAAGTGACGAAAGAAAATTGCATGGGCAAGTACCCTCTGGGAAAGGCAAGCATGGTCGATGAGACATGGAATAAGAAGGATGAGGCGAAACTAAGACGAACTTGAACTATAGGGATGACGTATTATGGCGGTTTGGATAAAGGATATAGGTTGCACGAGTTGAGTTGTCTAAAGCAGAGAAAGCGTCAACATGTATGTTGCGTGGCTTGGACAATCATATGAAGAAAAGGGACGTAGACTATACTTCCTACATAGTTAGGAGTAGCTTAGAAAGGGCGATGTAAGGACGAAGTTGGTGGAAGGGATACATAATGCGATGGAGGAATAAGTACGACGAGAGTTGGGTGATAGTCGATAGACAGACTAATTCATCTCACATTTCAAGAGGAATGAGAAGTCACGTAGTTGAGAAGTTGGAAGGGTTGCGTACGGATGTGATGGAATAGAGGGTTTTACGTAAAAGTTAGCCCGATATGTATGGAATGCCTTATGAGGGATTATGGAAAGGGAAGAAACGATGGGAAGCATCACATCGTGATGTATGGCATGAGTTAAGGAGGAAGAAGGAAGTGTGTATAGAAGCGAAGCATAAATGAAATAGGTCGAGATAGGAATCGAAGGTAGAACTTTGGTAGATCCTAATGAGTAGAATAAAGCACAAAGCATGCTACTAATGTGGTAATGGTGTTTGTGGATGGGATGAGAGCAGCAAGGGATGCTATGTAGAGATGGAGGAAACCACTAGAGTTAGTGACAAAGTTGTGTATGAAGTTTCACCCATAGTAACGGGTGGTATGTTTTGGTAAATTGGAAGAGTTGACGTAGAGTTTTGGAGGTCCATTTATGATTTTTTGAAAGATCGGACCAGTAGCATATGAGCATAGAATTACCTGGGGAAAATAATTTGTATACATGATACATTTCATGTATTGGGATTGGTAAAGGTTGTTTGAGAATGCATTTTGCCTGTACGGTTATTCGGGACTTGTGTTAATAAGAGTCTTTGTTTTATCAAAGAGTCATTTGTGAGATTTATTGACTGTGAGGTATAAATTTAAATATTGTTGGTTAGTATATGTGGTAATTTGAGAATTGAACTAAAGTTCACATGGAAATGAGAGGAGTTCGTTTAGAACAAGTATCCTCGTGTGATTTGTTGTTTGTGTGTTTGATCCTAAGGAGTAAATCTCGGGACGAGATTTCTATTAGGATGGAGTGATGTGACAACCGTGGTTTTGAGGTTCGTCACTTGGTCTTATTTTTAGGTTATTTTATGTGTGATTACTTGATTTGTGTGTTTACGTGTTTATTTTGTGTGAACGAGGTTGGTGTGGTTATCGTTTATGAGTATAGAGTACTCATAAGTAAATCGAGGAACGGTTATTTCATGTTCATGAGCTCACATTTAGTGACTATGAAATGAAATGGTGATATTTTGGTGTTTACGTATACGTATAAGTATTATAGTAATAGTATATTTTTTTTTTTAGGATTTACGGTTTAGCTTTTGGAGGTCTCGAATGAGGTAATTAGTCATATGAATATTTTTCGGGATGGTTTTAAGTCATTTAGGACTTAGTTATAAAGTTTATTTCAAAATTTGAGATTTTTTTTAAAAGTGTATATTTTACGATTTTTACGGTAAAACGCGTAAAAATTGACTAGTTTTACGGTTTTGAGATTTTGGAGGTTTTAGGAGCTGAAATAAATTAAGGTAAATTAAGGTATTGTTAATAACATAATATTAAACAATAAAAAGAAAAAAAAACGAAATCTACTACCTATATAAAGCATGGTTTTGTCAAACCCCATCTTAACCCAAAATTATAAAAAAAAATGACACCTGGATATTGGTGAATAATCAACGGCTGAGACATGGTCTTCCATCTACAACATTTATTGTTCAAACAAAAATCTTTAAACCATAAAAAAAACATTAACAGAAATATCACGCCGGCGAATAACCAAACCCCATACCGCGAAAGAACATGATCAAAAATTCGAATAAACACACATAAATCCGGTTGTATCATGGAGGTATATTTTTGTTATTTATTTTAAGCTAAATTTATTTTAAAATTTTGTTGTGATTGAATCGAGTTAGGTTAGTCGATCAATTTTTTGTATGATGGATTAGGTGTCAGAGGTATGTTTTGTAAGCAATTATTGATTATGATTTTTTATTTGAGTTTTTGAAAACATCATTGATTCGATATGAATGTGTGAATATATCTTCCTCTATTGATTTATTGTTATCATTACATATCTATTTTGTTTCTTATAACAGATTGTAGTTGTAAAATTTTGGTTGTACAATAAGACAGCCCCTTTGTTTAACGCATCTTAATCTCTGTTATGTGCTAATCAAGAATTTTAATATCATATTTTAGGTGTTCACGAACTGAAATGCAAAGGTCACTGCAGAATCACATAATCCGACTCTTGATTATAGGTATATGTATGTTAAATTTTTATGAGATGATATATCAAGACTCTTGGAGGTGTCTAATGTGTTAGACGTGTCTAATGTGTGTTATTTTATTTTCTACTTGTGCCTTTTCTTACAAGGACAAGAAATCGCCTGTTTGAATTTGCTTATGCCATATGTAACGTAAACAAACACATTTTGTTAACAGTCAGATGGACCCTCTTGCGATTGTTAGAGGTGGTGTGTATGATAGTGAGGTTGTATAACCTTCCTTCTGCAACTTGGAAATTACAGCGTTCTCTAGCCATGATTGTTATAATTGTCTACATAATTTGAATCCAATGACTTTTGTCGGGTTGATTCGGTCTATATTTCTTACGGTAGGAGAAAGAATAATTAATTTCATTGTTTTTTGCATTCGATTTAATAGGGGTTCCGCCACAGTTTGAAGACCCTGTGTATTGGCTTCTTAGTGAATTCGTGATTTTATGAGCGTCTGCATATGCATATGAAGACAGAAAGCTACGAGAAGGCTGATAACTACGTCGATGAGCCTTTGAATAGTACGCTCTCGGACATTGTTATTACCTACTTAAGGCACGTAAAATTTTTCCACTTAATTACAAGTGCGTTTGTAGGTATGTCACTTTCAGCCTACTCGACATACAAACATAATCTTTATTTACCTAATTTTTTGTTCATAGGGTGCGGGAGTGCCTCTGTAAAAATATTCGCAACTCATGCTGATGGAAACGTTGATGCTGTTAATCTTGCAAACGGATATACCGTTGAATCAAATGAGGTACTTTTACTTGACATTTCTTGCGGACTTATGTCTAAGCAACAACTCATAAAGGGTTATAAGACGCTTTCAAATCTTTGCAGGTTGTTATTGGTATTGGAGCAAAACATAGAGCAAATTTTTGAATGTTGTTATTGGTATTGCAGGTTGTGATCGGTATTGCAGGTTGTTAACTGTTCGATAGTCATTGTGAAATCATGTTCACAGAACAAAATTTTCTTATCAAAAGATGAACCTGAATATATATAAGAACTAAAACTAAAGCGACACTTCCAACTCTAGGTAAACTTATTGGTTTATTTTTAAATTATTTAATTGGATATGAAGTTATTGAGGTGAGTGATAATTCAGACTTTAAAAATGTAGCACTTGGGCAGGAATAAAATTGTGGTAGGGAACCGTAGAACCTAAGCCTCGGGTAAGAGCAACAAAGAAAAGATGCACAACTGCTCATGCTACATCTTAGAAAGCAGGTGGTGTGCAAAACAGATGATTACGGAAGTCACGAAGCCAGCGACACAAGCAACATCATGGGACAAATGTGATGTGGATGATTTCGTCGTCACTCAACAAGAAATGTGAGGTTATCAGGTGAGCAACAATTTCCGTTTTTATATTAGAATACAGAATTTTAAAAACTGCTAATACATCTATATCTGTATATCACACTCTTCACGCCAATATTTATTGTTGCTTGTCCAATTGCTTATGCTCGGGACATATGAGTATGAAAACATGCTAAAAGTCAATTCTATATCTTAATTTTAGTCTTACTGTCCATAAATGATTCATAACCTCTGAATGTGTAACTGTAGATTATTGTAAAACGAGACAATTGGAACAAAAATACGCGTATCACTTGATATTGGTGTACATTTTTAGTGTACATGAAGTGATCAATATCGCTATTCTAATACTTTATCAAAGCAAACATACAGTTCAGTTAAAATAATGATAACCCCTGAGCTCCTAATCACATATACCTATCGTTTATATAATTCTTATGTTATTTACGTACAACCATTATTTTTTAATAAAGTAATTCGCTGATGCTATTAACTTTGTTGGACATGATGCATAGCTATAAATTTCATATATTGTAGTTGGCCACCATCAGTTTTATTATGACAGTTTTTGAGATTTACTGGCTGAAAGTAGTTGGCGATGTATCTACTGTAACCTCATATTAGGAACTTGCTTTTTCAAATGTTGTGAATGTCATGGTAGCAATCATATAGAAAACTTTCTTAATATTACAAGTCAAGTTAAAAGAAGCAACATGTCATTATATCGTGAAATAGTGACTTTGTTATTGTAAGAAGCAATCAAGATCAATGTCACACTGGAATGGCTATATTGATCCTTGAAGACATAGGATAAAACCATAAACAAGGCGTGAGTTCGTTTTATTTTTCTTCTTTTGCTATATTGGAGCTGCTAAGATTTCATAGGTATTTATGTGCTCATTTGATTTAAGGGAATAGCCACATGTTATCCAAAGGTGTTATCACAAGTTGATACTCTTTCTTTGACATCATATAAAAAATGTATTTAAAATCAATCTGTCTTAGAAAATTACTTCCTGTAGCCATTTAACATGAAGGTATCATTTGTGATTTTTATAACCAGAAATAATGATACATGGCAATCTTCTACTAATATTGTAAAGGCTTGACAATTCTTTATTTTACTATTGTCGTCGTGAATCTATTCAATTTTTCATCTCTATAGGAATGGTATTAACAATATAATATTTTTAGTGAAACTTTCAGATTTACCTTGCTATATAAACGTATACATTATTGTACCAAAAAAAACATTGCAGTTTTTGAATAGTTTTTTGTTGTTTTATGTCATTATTGTTTTAATCGAGATACTGTTGTCTTGGTCCTTTTTTAGTCTCTCGAATATTAATCAACATGGTTGTTGGCGATGTAAGCGTGAAGTGTGGATTCCAGGTGGGTAAATGTAATTGTATTAAATTTAGGGACCTTCTTTTAGTTTTAGCTTTATTATTGCAGGTGATGTAAACATGAAGTATGGATTCCATGATACTGTGACAGTATGTGCTACGAGGGAAAATTCAATAGGGGAGCAACAAGAATGATTCAGTTTGGAGATGCTAATGCTATGGTAGCAAGAGGAATCAAAGCGAGCATTTATGGCTGGCTTTTGCTAAACTCTATTCAATCTTTGTTGAATGTTTGAGATTTTTGTTAGCATTATGAGATACAATGTTTTACTACAGGTCTTGGTCTTTCTTTACAAAATACAACTCAACCCCTCAAGAATTTGATTGTGATTGAGATGAATTTGTGTATGTTAGTTTACATTATAGTTCATGTTGACTTTATGTATAAGCAATAAAAATTTTCAAATTATAATGGAACACGTTTATGATCGTTCTTATTTTATTTACATACATAACTTTCTAAAAAAAATCAATAAAGAACACGGTAATATTATATTCTTTCATGTTACTTTATAACTCATTTGTGATGATTTTTATCTTCCATTATATTAAATTTTGTATCTTCAAAAATAACCTAAAGCTAGCCGCCCATCGGGCGGGCCTTGGAGCTAGTTTAATGGATATGGAAAGGGTATAGACGGTTGGAAAAGAAAAAAAAGAAAAGAAAAGGGGAAAAAAGGGAAAAAGGGAACCAGGCTTTTGTATTTGGGCTAGGACTGGTTAGGATTAATTATATAAGGTTTTTATTTATCAAAACACTTCATAAAATCCCTGGAGATCAACAAGGAGTCGAAATATACAAGGGAGGAATTAGGGTTTTCATAAAAATCTTGGTTTTTCATAAATCAAAGGTAAATCAATATAACCCTTTTTAATTAAATTGTTTTTATGTTTTCTTTAATCATCTTATGATGGATTTAGGTTAGGGTTTATTATAAAAACAGTAAATTAATGTTATATTAATCATAACATGATGATTACATAAATTAGGGCTTGTAATTAGAGGGATTAGGGTTAATTAATGAGGTTGATTTTGTTAAACCCGTTTTTAAAAACTGGGCAAAATTTTGGGTCATTGTTTTGATCATATAGGGAGTTCTATAAACTCTTATTTTGCGATCCAAGTACCCCTGGAAAGGTATTTGAAGTGGCTTTCCAATGCAAGAAACTAGAACTAAATTGGAGGTCGGGAAGAGGGTCAAAAACAGGTTACAACAGTCGGAGGTCAAAACAGTTTTGAATTCAGCCTGTTTTCTTTTTAAGTTTTGGGTTGTTTGGGGTACTTAGGGTTGCATTGGGATCTTCTCACGAACATGAGAGATGGTTTATATATTGTAGTAAGTATCTGCACTTGGTTTAAGGTTGTGGTTTAGGGTAAGACCCCTTAATGGTAACAAACTTTTAGTACGTTTAAAATCAAGAAATCTGGAATGACAAAAGTAGATATATGTATATCGGGTCCTTAACAGTAGCTTTAAGGTTAGGTCAAGTGGGAGGTGTTAGCCAACATATGTAAGGGTATGAATAATCTATTTACAGAAACCATGGGTATGTTTAAGTGGACGTTTGACTTAAAGTTTTGAGACTTAAAAACTGGGACTATTTTGTGTAAAATATGAACGGGATAGTTATTAAACTTAACCAAGTTAGGGACTTGTTAAGGAAGGGTAATGGGGTGATTAGAACTTAACAATGAGGTAATTATATGGGAATAGGCTAGATGTCCATCATAGGTTGATGAGCCATCTTAGTGATTGGTTCGTGTATTGATTTCGTGTTTTTGGTTTGTTAGCTTGTTGCTAGTGCGAGGACTTGTGAAGAAGCTATCAGGTGAGTTTCATAGTCCCATGTTTACTATTGATTTTGACTTCCAGATGGGATGGAAGAGACACTGTGTTGAGTTGTTTCTAAATTGTTGCTGTGAATTTTTTATGGTTGTGATGGACTTGTGTGTACACTTATGTGATTAACTGCTATGCGATTTTTGATATGTTATTGTGGTTTGACAAGGTAATGGCCTTGTGGTTTGACAAGATAGTGGCCTTGTGGTTTGACAAGGTAGTGGCCTTGTGGTTTGCCAAGGTAGTGGCCTTGGGATAGGTACATAGGGTGATCATCTAAGGTACCATGGTGTTGTTTGGCAAGGTAGGAGCCTTGGATTGGTTTGGTATGATTGGTCTTGATTGATAGTTGTTAATACATAATTGTAACACATTGTCCATATGTTCTTTTGTTGATGATTTTTATTCACAGCTTGTAACTGATTTTAGCATTGGAGTCTAAACCTATGACTCTCACCAACTTTATGTTGACGTGTTTTAGTGTCTCTTTCAGGTGAGAATGTGTTTAAGCTTGAGGATAGATGTGGCTAGACTTGGATGCCTTAGGATTGCATATAGAAGGAGATCCCTGTTCCTTCTTAGCTTTGTTTGTTCAGTTATCTAGTGATACTGTTGGCACCTACATGTTTGTTTGTTTGTGCTATTTGTTTGTCTTGGGTAAGAGGTAGGACTGTTACCTACTTACCTAGACTCCTGCATTGTTGAGATATTGTCATGACATTTGCGTCACCATTTTATGACATTTCTTATATCATTTAGTTATCTCTATAGACACGCTATTGTTGTGATGATACCCATACGTCGTGCCCCATATTCCGCCATGGTGGGGTGTGACACCATGCCTAGTTTAATTTGAGAAATTGTGAAAATAAGTACTCTCTTAAAAACCAAAGTTGTTGAACCAACTAGAGTTGTTTGGGTTTATATCATCTAGGTGTTGAGAGGTGTATTGTTGTGAGTTGTAGTGTTCGTTCGCAAAATATGTGTTCTGATAGTGATTTCCCTGTGTATGACCATATTGTTGTGAGGGTTGTATGTTGTGATTAAAGCTTTGTCCCCCATAAACGTTATCAGTTTGTGGTACTTCAGGGTTATGCGTTTGGAATTGATTTGTTGGGTATGAGTTATGAAAGTAAGGTTGAAATGGTTGTGAAGTGTTTTGTCCGAAATCGTTAAAAGTGTTTTGGTAAAATTCGTAGACCGGACTAGCATAATTATCTTCTGTTGTTGCAACTTGTCGTCGGCGAGTCTTTACTGGTGGTTGTGGGACGTATGATTTTTTGCACTGATCACGCCTGTGGCCCCCTTCATTGCATCTGGTGCAATGTATACCCTTTGGTAACTCACCTTGTGACAATATTATGTTGGTGTTGTTGGTCCAATTTGATACATTCCAATTAAATGACGGATTTTTTCAATTAAGACAGCGAATAGATGCACTGGAATAGCATTTTGATGCATTTGAGTCAAGAATGAGTTTTTATTTCAAATATACAATAAGTATCATAAGAGGGGTGAAGAGATTGCAAAGGGAAACATGCTTTAGAAAGGAAGAAAAAGCTCTATGAAAGGCAACAACAAACACGAAAACATAAGGCAAGAAAGAAGATTAGAAAGCAGCCGAGAATAAGCTTAGGGATAGAGGAAAGAAATATGAGAAGAAAATGCAGGCTTCTAGCACTGTTGATGTTCTAAAGGAAGAAATGATGTAGGACGTTGCACAGGAAATTAAGGAAGAGAATGGTGAAGAAAATATGAAACCGACAACAAAGACCATGGAGCGTGCGAGAGTTAGAAATAGAAGCAACAAAGAGAAATACCCTTACTTGATCTCAAAGATGATACTTAAACTTAATGATGCAAAAATCATGAATCGCTAGCCGGCCGGTGGACCACTTTGTAGCTTGTAATCGTTCTAGGCGGGATTAATCGGTGATTAATTGGATCGGAATTTTTAGCTATTTTGGATATTTCGACAAATTTTTGGTATTTCTAACAAGTTTTAGGTATTTTCGTCATTATTATTCCTAAAATCCAACTTATCATACCTATAAATAGTTACTATAAGTGATAAACACAAGTTTTTAGTGATTTTTCGGTATTTTTGGCAAGATTTGCAGGTTTCCGGCAAGTTTGACCTCCCTTGACCACCATTGACCCCAGTTTACCGTTATTAATCGCCTTTACATTAATCAACAAGGTTGATGGCCTTGTAGCGATTAAGTGACGATTAATCGGCCTTGTAGACCTTGTTTTGCAACATTGCTTAAACGTAAGAAGTCAAATGATTACGTGTATTAGAGACAAAGGTATCACAACTAACCAACCCCTCAAAATTTTGCCTAGTCACCTGCCAACTCAGTGCCACATCACACCAACACAACTAACAAAAATACTCATTCACTCACAACACACCCAACCCCTCATCACTTGGGCCCCACCACTAGCTTTTTTTTATTTTTTTCATTTTCATACAAATTAAAATTCATTTCATTAAATTAAAAATACAAATAAATAAATTAAAATACACTACAAAATCAGTTTATTAAAAAAATACACTATGATAAATCTTAAACCACAAGGTTAAATATTGAAAATATAACATTTATATTAAAAAAAAGAATGAATCTTGTCTTCTTCAACATCCCACACACAACACACACACAATACACAAATACAAATACACTCGATTAAATCCCACACACAACACACAAATACACTCGATTAAATCCCAGAAAAAAAGAAAAAGAAGAAGAAGGGACCCCACATCGCTCGTCGAAGAGATTTCGGATTTCTGAAATTCTCACGGCGAATAGGGGGGCCGTTGTGGCGAAGAGCCACGACGAGCTGGCCACGTAAGCACGGCGAGCTTGGCTCGTTGTGGTACCTTCCGCTCTTACTATGTTGCAGGTTTTGTTGTGGTTCTTACTATTAGCAGCTCGTTACACCTTGTATGATAGACAAATAGGTCTAAAAAGGGAGTAAAACATGCACTTTTGGTTTGAAAGTAATGTCGTTTTTGTTTTGGTATGCTGTTTTTTTAAGTTGTATATGCAGACTGAAAGTCGATATATGACTAAAAACTTGTTTTTGGACTAAAAAAAGAAACAACGATAATTCAATGCAAGAAATAAGACTAGTAAGTTACAAAAACATTTATGTATGATAGTAGTCATTGTTAGATATATTAGTATTTGTAACTGCGGGTAGTATATGGCTCGTGGTTATTCTTCTTTGTCTCGGTGTCCTTGAGCTTTGGATCATCAACTTCCATTGTTATAGCTGGTTTTGTATTCAAACCGAAAACTTCTGTCGTCTTCTTCAACTACGATTTTCTTCTTTTTACCCTTTATCGTACCGTTTGCCTCCTTTTTATTTATGTTATCTTTTTCCTTCTCGACAACTGGTGGTGGAACAGAAGCAAGAATATGATCTTCTTTTTGTTGCTCTACCTTTGGTTTTTCTACAAATTTTATCTCAACTGGAGCAGAAGTCGGTTATCGGTGTAATCAGAGTCTTCTCGCATGGGTATCTTATACACATGTCTTTGCTTAGTTGGTGCATGTTGAGTGATTATATTTTTTTATGGAGGTCCAAGTATTGAAGAATAGGCATACTAGTTTCTATAGGTTCAAGACCGTTTAAGGAAACGGAGTTTAGTAAAATGGGCATAACTTGGGCTCCGGGAGGAGTTTAAAGGCCCGCGACCTGTCAAAATGACCATGGAAACGAGACGAGCGCAACTTTAACCACACTTCATCTAGTTATGGATTTTTAGAGGCCCAAAACACTCATTTTCTATTAGTTATCTCCATATTATGTTTTTTGATTTTCTTTTGAACTTGTTTATATTCTAGCTTACGACCCGTTTGTCTTTTCAGGCCCGTTTTAGTTTGTGAGCCTATTTAAATAAAATGGTATAACCATAATAGGGTAATTATTAGTTTTTATTATAAAATCAAGTGTTGGCGGCTTTTGTCGTACTTTAACCCTAATAATCGGTAATCGCATGAAATAAACGATTGTTGGAAGAATTGTTTATGGCATTCATGGAATCAACATATCTAATTTACTATCTCGTTTGTTAGTCTACATCACTTTTATTGTAATCTTCTCAGGCGCTTTGCTACTGTTCCACTCGACCTTGAACTTATCCATGTATGATGTAGAAAGCTCTATAAGGCAACATTCACGATAACTTTATCCCTTGTCCCTTCAAGTTGTTTGATTTCCCTAATGATTTGCTTTTCATCATTGAGGGTAATACCCTCATGTTAAATGTAGTAACACCATTGAGCTCTTCCCGCATATGAGCAAATGTAATTTCGATTGTCTCTACTATCATTCTTAGGACCCTGAAAATTACCCAGAGCTTGCTGCAGAAGTTTAATTTCTATTATCTTCCCATTCATAATCTTCTTGAAACGGTTCTATTCTTCAACTAGTTCCTTGAACTAGCATATTACTCGGGTTCGTTCACTCCTCTTTACCCTCAACTTTTCGGTGATCGGGTATCCAATCTTCATTGATCTCAAACTTATCTAGGAGTTTAAACTATTTAAGCATTTTCACAATTGTATCCTAAATGCATGCTAGTTTTATCCTATGCACATTTGCTTCATAGTCATCTTGGTGCCTTTTCGAATATTAAATGCACGTGATAATAACCAATAATTCGATCATCTCATGCCTTCAGATTATGCTTTGCTTTTCTCATGCTTGTGTTGGTCCAAGACATAGTTTGGCTCTCGTCCCCTGCAAAGTATATCTTATAAGTCTAAAGATGAAAATGCGTGTATAAAATCGTGTATAAAATGTTTATACAAGTGTGTATAAGAAACTTATGTGTAAAGATGTGTATAAAAGGTAAATAGAACTTGTAAAAATTATATAAATACGTCTATAAAATGTATAAAACCATAAATATTTTTATAAAAACTTACCTAACGTAAAAAAAACTTTAAATTGTAACGACTGTTATTATTACAAAGGATAAATGATGCAACAAAAAAGTCGAAGGAACCTACTGTGCAATAAGAAAAAATAAAATAATAATAAACAATACTGTTTACTGTTTTGACTAAGTGCTCAGGGACCAACGACACAATCTAAGTTTAAACATAAAGGACAATTTTGCCCTTCTAGGTTTACAAGAAGATCGGCATGGCAGAGATAACGACGGAAATAACTGACGCTAGGTATAACGGGACTCGAAGGACTAAACGGGCAAAAAATCAACTATAAGGACGTCGTACAAAAGCCCCACTATCTTGAGGCCAAACGAGCAAACGGGGTCACATTAGGGACCAGCTGTGTAACTTACCTTAAATAAAAGAGGGTTATATAGAAAAGTTAAAAGAAAAAGTGGAAGGGGATAAAAGTAAAAAATTTAAATCCTATATGTCGTTCCTTTTATTCATATCCTTAGTCGATTAAAATTGAAATCCTATATAAACCTTAAATATAAACCCTCAAACCTTAAATATAAACCCTAAAACCTTAAGTCCTACTATATATTTTCTCCTTTGGTTCTTTGTATTATAAGAAGAATGGACGTATAGAGGGCCACATAGGCATGGAAATTGAGGAAGAAGATGAAGAATATATTTCGGAATCCGAAGAAGATAATGACGAAGAATATATTCCGGACTACGAAGAAGACGAAACATTAGTAATTTATATTTCAGAATCCGAAGGAGAAGACGAAGAAAATATTACGGAATCCGAAGAAGACGACGACAAAGAATATATTCCAGAATCCGAAGAAGAAGAAGTAGAAGAGGAATTAGAAGAACTAGTATTTGAAGGCGAAGAAGGAGAAGATATAATGGAATCCGACCAAGAAGAAGAAGCCGAAGAAGAAGAACAGGAAGAAGTGGAACAGCTGGAGGAGATGAAGCCACCATTTGTGACCAGCTGGGTAGGTCCAGATGGTGTTACAGTTCATGGGATAATGTGCATCGACGATGGTATCATTCGTTTGAAGAATCAATGTCAACTTGATGATTGCCCAATCTGTTATAAACCTTCCTCTACGAGTGGCGAACATCAAATTTGGTACTGTCTATATAACATGCTGCATGCTTAGTTTACCTTTTATTATATTTAGTGTTTAGGGTTTATATTTAGGGTTTAGGGTTTGTATGAATTGATTTTACTTGATTGCATTTGATGCAGCTGTCTTCCTTGTGGGCATACGTATGGACTCTCGTGTATCAAGCAATGGCTAATTCTAAGCGCATCCCGTGGGAACCCGATAATATCGTATATTCATTCAATTTTACTGTAAATCTTGTCTTAACTACCTTTGTTCTATCAACAGTGCCCCAAATGCAAAACCTCATGCTCATTTCAGGACGTAAGACTTATTTATCCACAACGGCTCTGCGTTACAGATCACCGAAAGGTCTTTGTTTATAACTAATTTACCTTGATTCCTTTTTTTATACGATAACTTTGTTCTAAATAAAAACTGTACTCCATGCTGTTAAAAAATGAGATAAACAAAAAACAATATTTTTCCCAAAACGTTTTATTAATCAAAACATCAAGAACAGTCCCCAAATGGATGCTGTTCAACATACAAACCAAATAGATAGTCCCCAAATGGATGCTATCTCAGAAATACATCAAGAACAAACAAAACAATAAGCTACTAATCTACTTATGATCCAAACATCTACATCTTAGATGTTTGGATCTAATTAGGGTTTATTTGATGAATAAGATAAGCTATGAAGTTGTGTTTCTGGATGAGAGGTGAGAGGAATGGATGTGTGTGTGTTTGAGAGTCGTTGGTGAGATGAGGTGTGAAAAATGAGCGATACAAACAATGTTTCCCAAAGCAGCGTTATAACCAAGACTCGGTCAACAGTCAAACCAATATTTGCACAAGAACCCCTGCACAATACAAAACAATGAAAATAAAGCCTAACGGCTATATTAGTAGAAAACAATTTCACAACCAGTCCCTCATGTTTAAGCACTTGTCACAAAGACAACCAACATTTTCAACACCCTTCCTCAAGTGCATAAACCAAAAAAGTTTTTTAAACACAACCTGGAGCACAATTCATTGTGCTGATAACTGCCAAGTCCTTTAGTTAAGATATCAGCAACTTGGTTCTCAGAAGACACCTTTAAGGTCTTAATAAGACCAGAGGCAACTTTCTCTCTTACCAGATGAACATCAATATCAAAATGCTTAGTTTTTTCATGCATAACAGGGTTAGCTGCAATCTGAATAGCTGAGCTATTGTCACAGAATAACCAAGCAGGAATACAACTAGGAGCATTAAGGTCCATTAGAATTTTGTTAAGCCACATAACTTCACACACAGCAGATGCCATAGACCTATATTCAGCCTCAGCAGAGGACCTGGATAAGGTGGCCTGCTTCTTGCTTTTCCAAGACACCAAGTTACCATATATGAAAACACAATAACCAGATACTGACCTTCTTGTCATTTTGCACTTAGCCCAATCAGAATCAGAAAACACTTTTATGGTTTTGGAATTAGACTTTAAGTAAGTTAAACCAGCACCAGGTGCACCTTTTAGATACCTAAGTACCCTAAGAGCAGCATCAAAGTGAGACTGAAGAGGAGCATGCATATGTTGACTAAGGCAATGAACAGAGTAAGAAATGTCAGGCCTAATATTGCACAGATATATCAGTTTCCCAACAATCTTTTGGTAACTTGTGATGTTGGAAAGAAATTTATCATCAAAGCTTTCTTTATGAGCCAAAATGGCATTTTCAGTCATGGGGGTACACACAGGTTTGCAACCAAGTAAACCATACTCATGAAGAAGTTCAATACAATACTTTCTTTGGTTTAAGCACAAACCATTGCTAAGCTTTAAAACTTCAATACCAAGGAAATACCTTAGTTCACCCAAATCCTTGATTTTAAAACTTTGACTAAGCAACATTTTAAACTTATCAATTTCACCAATATTGTTTCCAGTAACAATAATATCATCCACATAAACAAGCAAAACAAGAAAAATTCCATCTTTGTTCTTTGTGAACAGAGAGTGATCATTTTTGCTTTGTAAGAAACCAACTTTACTAAGAAACTCAACAAGTTTTATGTTCCATTGTCTAGGAGCCTGTTTTAGACCATAGAGAGCCTTTTTTAGTTTACAAACTCTTTTTTCACTCTTATCAAAAAAACCAGGAGGGGGCATCATGTACACATCCTCACTTAAGTCACCATAAAGAAAGGCATTGTTGATGTCCATTTGAAAAATATTCCAAGTATTTTGAACAGCAAGGTTTAAAACACACCTAATTGTACTCATTTTAACAACTGGGCTGAAAATTTCATCATAATCAATCCCCTCTCTCTGCCCACAACCTTTAGCCACCAATCTGGCTTTATATCTATCAATCTCCCCATCAGGTTTATATTTGATTTTATAGACCCATTTAGAGGGAATAGCCTTCCTATTAATGGGCAGAGGGGTAAGAGTCCAGGTGTCATTTAAGTATAAGGCCTCCATTTCTTTGTTCATGGCATGCACCCAATTAACATTTTTAACAGCATCAAGAAAACAAGTAGGTTCAACAGTCCTATTAAGATTGGAAATAAAGCATCTATTGACTTCAGAAAGTTTAGTGTGGTTAGCATATTTGTGCAACCCATACCTAACTTTGTTATCTAACACAAAGTCATTTAGCTTATCTGGTAATTTAGGGACCCTGCTAGACCTTCTTGGACTAATGGGAGGGCTATCATCATCTGCCCTGTTGCTGGAATCAAAGGTGGGAACAAGATTTTGAAAATTGCCCTCAGAAATAGATAAAGTATCATCCATTGATGATGCAGTATGGTTATCATTCCCAACTGGCTGCTCCTCTGCAGTATCAGTTGAAGAATGATCCACAATTACCTCACCTGCATCACCAGATGGTCCCCTTCCTTCATCATTGGGTCTTGAAACATTTTGGTGTTCAAAATCAAAAAAATCAAAAAAGGTTTTATTATCAAACTCTTTATTCAAAATTTTATTCTTAGAACTCATTTTGTAAGGAAAAACACTTTCATAAAACTTAACATCTCTAGAAAAGAAAGAACTTCTGTTTTCTAAACTCAAAACCTTATAAGCCTTTTTGGTACTTGAGTACCCTATCAAAACACATTTTTCAGACTTAGGAGAAAATTTGTCATGATTATTTAAAATGCTAGCAAAACACAAACACCCAAAACATCTAAGATGGGAAAGGGATGGTTCCCTACCATAAAGCATATAAAAAGGAGATTTTCCAGCAAGGACAGAAGATGGAAGCCTGTTAATCAAGTATGTAGCAGTTAAGATACACTCAGTCCACAAATACAAAGGAATACTACTCTGAAACAAAAGAGTTCTAGCTGTGTTAAGGAGATGTCTGTGCTTTCTCTCAGCAACACCATTTTGCTGAGGAGTGTAAGCACAGGAAGTTTGGTGCACAATCCCTTTTTCTTTCAAAAAATTGTCCATTTTACTATTTATAAACTCACTCCCATTATCAGACCTAATAATCTTAACAATCCCTTTAAATTGATTCAAAATAAGATTGACAAAGTCCACAAAGTAGTTAAATACTTCATCCTTAGACTTTATCAGATAAACCCAAACAGCACGAGAAAAGTCATCAACAATGGTAAGGAAATATCTGTACCCTTCCTTTGAGGTAACCCGGTAGGGTCCCCATAAGTCTAGGTGGATGAGATCACCAACCATTTTGGACTTATGGTCACTCAGAGGAAACGGTTCTCTGGTTTGCTTAGAGAAGTGACAGATTTCACAAGGACTGAAGTGTTCGGGTCTGCTTATATTGAGAGAATTTTTTAAGGTTTTCAACACATTATCAGAGGGGTGACCAAGACGATTGTGCCAAACATTCTTAGAAGCATGATAACAAACAACAGACAAGTTACTCTTAATTTGGGGTAACTTACATTCAGAATCAAACAAGTATAGGCCATCACACTCATTACCAATCCCCAGAATATTTTCCTTTTTCAAATCCTGAATAACACAATTGTGTTCGTTAAAACCAACATGAAGCTTACTATTCTTGATTAACTTGTTAACAGACAAGAGACTCACAGTATAATCAGGAATGACTAAAACATCAAATAATATCACATTATTAGTAAGTTTTAAATTACCAACACAAGTGATTTTAGCAACAGTCCCATTTGGGTGACCCACAGTTATATCTAAGTCAGAGATATCAATCACATTTGTCATGTTTTTAGTTGAATTAGTGATATGTTGATTTGCACCAGAATCAATAATCCAACCAAAATTAACTTTAATTCCATTGTAATTAATCTTAGCAACAAAAAACTTGTAAAAATGATTGTTAAAAAACACATTTCCATTAAAAAAACTGAATTCAGTACCTGCCATATTGTCTTGACCACCACAGTTCTCTTTTTCATTAATTAAACTCATAAGTTTAGCAATTTGGTCATTGGAAAAAGGTAAAGTGGTGTTAGAAACCTGAGTATCAACACTGTTACTAGAACCAACTCTGTTATTCACTTTAAAAGGAGTCCTATTGTTACTGGTATTAGAGTTCTTTTTATATCCAGGAGGATACCCAATTAACTCAAAACATCTATCAATAGTGTGACCCTTCATATTGCAATTAGTACATAACAAAGAATTGTATTGATTCCTGTTTCCCCCATTGCTGTTGTTGCTATTGGAAAATTGATTAGAATGATTTCTGTTTCCCCCATTGTTACCATTAAAAAACTGATTCTGGTTTCTATTGTTAGAAGATCTGTTTTGATTTTGATTTTTGGGAAAATCATTAGCCTTAGCAGCAAAAGAGGAAACTTGGGGTTTTGAAGCCCCAGAATTAGAGTTAAGACCCCTATGGGACTCTTCTCTACACACAATCACAAACGCATCTTTAACATCAGGTAACACAGGTTGAGTTAAAAGAGAACTTCTTATAGGTTGATAAACTTCATCCAAACCCATCAAAAGTTGCATTAATTTCATTAATTGTTGATGTTTACTAGATTCAGCCCTAGCTATGCAAGTACAAGGAGAAAACTTGGTAAGAATATCTAATTCTCTCCAAAGAGAATTCAATTTGTGATAATATTCAGAAACAGACAGACCACTTTGTTTAAAGTTGTTGATCTTTTGAATTAAGTTAAACAGAATTGAGCCATCAAGTTTATCATAAGTGTCCCTAAGTTCATTCCAAACCTCAGCAGCATTTTCAGAGTACACTTGACTCAAATAAAGATCTTCAGATATACAACTTAACAACCAAGATAAAACAACAGCATTACATCTATCCCATTGATTGGAAAGAGGTTCACTATTAGCATAGGTAGACTTAACACAAGTACCATCAACAAAACCCATTTTATTTCTAGCTTGTAAAGCAATTTTGACAGCATTAGCCCAAAGTCTATAGTTGTCACAACCAGTAAGTTTAATGCTAACAAGAGTACCAATATTATGATCATTAGGTTGTAAATGCAAAGGATTACCAACATCCAAAGAACTAATCAAAACAGGAGTAGGAACAGGAGTAGTCATAGTGACAAACAATCAATTAAAAGCAAACAATACACAAATAAAAGCACACCAAACAAGAACAGGAAAAAACTAAAAACAATTAAAAGAGAGAGAGAGACTTGTAAATCAAGAATCATCAATTCTAGCTTGTGGACTGGGGTTGGCCAGAGCAGGTATCCACACCAGTCAAGCTGGAGGGTCAAGGTGTTAACCGAACCCGTTTGCACCCACTTCACTAGATCAATGATCAAGAGAAACAAGTGACTTACAGCGGAATAAAAGGATGATAAACACCACTTGTGCTCTTGATTCACTTAGTCAAGAGACACAGATGGTGGAAGTAACAACAAAGTCACCAAGAGCAAAGGGACCAAAAATCAACAATTAGGGTTTCACAAACCCTAATTTCAAGTCACCAGCAATGAGAAAGTCACCAAGCAAAAAACCCCCAAAAGTTACAAATTAGGGTTTCACAAACCCTAATTTTAAACTTTCAGAAATTTAACCAATCCAACACCCAGAGTGACAAAAGAGCAACACAAAGGGTTAGAAGCAGATAAATAATGAAATAGGACTTACCAATGAAAAACCCTAATTTCTGATTTTAGGGTTTTTCAAAAAAGATTAAAGAATACGTAAATTAAGACTATTAATCAACGATTAATAGTCAATAAATAGTCCCCAAGCCAAAAAATAAGAAACCCCCAAAAAAAGTTTGAAACCCTAATTTTAATTAATTAAATTAAAAATATAGATCGGAAGTAAGACAGCAAAAAACATGTTTATAAAAAGGATTTATCCAAGAATTAGAGCCATAAGCTCTGATACCATGTTAAAAAATGAGATAAACAAAAAACAATATTTTTCCCAAAACGTTTTATTAATCAAAACATCAAGAACAGTCCCCAAATGGATGCTGTTCAACATACAAACCAAATAGATAGTCCCCAAATGGATGCTATCTTAGAAATACATCAAGAACAAACAAAACAATAAGCTACTAATCTACTTATGATCCAAACATCTACATCTTAGATGTTTGGATCTAATTAGGGTTTATTTGATGAATAAGATAAGCTATGAAGTTGTGTTTCTGGATGAGAGGTGAGAGGAATGGATGTGTGTGTGTTTGAGAGTCGTTGGTGAGATGAGGTGTGAAAAATGAGCGATACAAACAATGTTTCCTAAAGCAGCGTTATAACCAAGACTCAGTCAACAGTCAAACCAATATTTGCACAAGAACCCCTGCACAATACAAAACAATGAAAATAAAGCCTAACGGCTATATTAGTAGAAAACAATTTCACAACCAGTCCCTCATGTTTAAGCACTTGTCACAAAGACAACCAACATTTTCAACACATGCAGGCATCATCGACCACACTCGTCTTTCCATTCACCGAACAAGGTTCCCTTGAATTTGAGAAATATGAATACTCACGGATGTTTGATGCAGAGTTGCTGCTGAGAGATGACATAATACATAAGAATAATATTGAGAAAAAACATCTTGATTTAGTAGATCGCAAGAAAAAATTGGAGAGAAAGGAGGGTTATCTCCTAATGCGGGCTGGGGAATTGGAATTGGAAGAGCGGGCGTGGTCTTTGGTAGAGGCTGATGATTTCCGAAGGCGGGCTAGTCTATTGATACCACGGATTAAAGCATTGAAACGGCGTACTGATGCACTGGAATGCCTTGCTAGTGCATTAAGACGGCGAATTGGTGCATTGGAACAGCGATATGACTCAAGGATGGGATTATATCAACAAATGTACAAGGAGCATGAGACAAAGAAGAATAACAATGAGCCATGTACTACCTGCAGTCACAAACACTAATATATCTAACGACGACTATCATGCATCAAACGTTATGCTAACTTATTCGAATCTTCTTTCTTGTATCGAATTATCATTGTTGATATAGATTTATATTATTATCTTTTTATTTATATTATGAGTTTGTAACGTTTTGGTCTACCACCCTTTCTCAAGTAGGTTCTGGTGTCGTCATCCTTTGTGTGCCGCTAGTAATTAGTTATGTCAAGCGGCTTGACCAATCTTCTGAACTTGGTATCTAGAGTTCATACGTTTCTGCAATTATATCCCAAATGCCTGCTAGTTTTAGCCTCTTCACATGTGCTTACAGTCCTCTTATGCCTATAGGAAGAAAGTGATGATTAGTGAATGATAAGAAAGGGAAAACAATCATGTAAAACAACAACCTCCCAATCAATCATACGTATGCGTATATGTGTTTCTTTGTCTATATACTTTCCTAAAAATTGTTCCACACACACACACACTTAGTATCGATATTCACACAGCGCGTGATGGTGATGAGAGGAGCGGTGATCTAAAAGCTCTTTACCAGCGGTGCAGGGTGGTTCGAGGTAAGTAGTTGCAGCAGCCCAACAAGTCCTTTGGATTTGAAATTAGTTATGTCACCTACAAGAGTTCATAATTCGGTTTGTGGGACTGGACTTGCTATTATAGTTAACCTGGACCAATCCCGTGATGCGACAGCCACCCTCGTCCGACCATCTCATCATGTTAACGCTAATATTGACGACGAAGATGAAGAGTATACGATAGTGACCCGTCATCACAAGCCAAACAATAATAATTCATATACATGTAAACAACTAGTATATGATATATTGATAATTGTGGTGATCATGAGAAGCTAAGGTCTCTTTTCGACATATCTCCTACACCAGCAAGAGTCGTTGATAGTATAAAAGCCGCATGTGCTCTCTTTCTGAGTACTTGTCATGAGTGCAATAAACAACTACACGGGAAAGAGATATACATGTACAGGTAACTAATCTAATACTATTAATAACTATGTATATCCATAAATCATGTGTTCTTCAAAACCTTACTAGTAGTATGATGCTGGGGAGAGAAACCATTTTGTAGCATGGAGTGTAGATCCATGGAGATTGCGAAATGGAAGAAGAAGAAAGTATGAAAAAGACGAGGATGAAAAATAAACATGTTTGTGGTAGTAGTAGTACTAGTTACGCTCCACAACAAGTACCCGTTTCTCGCTCTAGTGGTCATGGCCAAGGCCAGATGATGTCCACCGGGATCTTCGCCATTTAACATCCTGTTATTAAGTTATACTTGGACAACATGGATGGATGTAAATCTTATTCTTGTTCCCAATTTTGTTAGATATACAATTTAACCACTAATGCCCATGATATAATCAATCAACTATTACAATTAGTCGAGTGATAAGAGATGTATCTGCAACAACATTTTGAGCTTCGGGAACCGACGGGTTAATATTGCCATTGTGCTCCGCTGCTGTAAAGGTTGATATTGCCATGGTCCTGGGGAATCAACTATTACAATTAGTACATTGTCATCACCTCTTAAGTTTGTCATATTAATGTCAAAGATCCCAAAATATAAACAGCAAAAAAATGACTTTATTGCTCATATATAGTTGTCTCTTTTAGGCCGTTAAGCTGATCCATCCGTCAAAGTTAGCGCCATTGTACCCTACCATTGAAAAGATGAGTTACGAGGATATGGCGTTAACTAAATTACGACTTGGTTTATTGCCAATTCCTTTGATTTACTCTTGACCAACAAATCCATCTTCATTTGATGCAGACGTTATGTCTACAGATGAATTACTGGGTCTTGCAAGTAAACAGACCAAAAACAGATCAAAAAAACGTTGAATTAACTTCCCTTAAGTGTGTTTAAGTCAGGTATGAACAGAACTCGACCCACTAACCACTAACATTTGCCGTTCTAAAAAAAAAAAAAAAAGAGGTCAATAAGTAGAGTTGACTCATGTTTTCATCTTATATTTTAGCGCTAAGATCTTCTCGATTGAAGTGGAAACATCAAGGTCGAAGTCTATGGAATCACTCATTTCCGGGCTTCGGATGAAATAACTAATGGCTTTTGTCGCCCATATTGCATTCGGGTAAAAAGATCTTCTCATTGTCATATCTTAGAAAGACAATGAAATGATATAAACGCTAATGTCTTAAGCTATTGCAACTTATAGGAATATATTTAGGTTAAATGTGAATTCGTCAAAAAGAGCTAAATAACTAAATGATATATCTGATCAAACCAATTAACAAAATTACTTGTAATTAAGCAAAATAGATTTATTGGTTCAAAATGTGAATAAATGATAAAAAGGAGCGTTTCATTTTAATGGTCAATGTCTTTGATGATTTGAAAAGGGTTTCATTTTTTCTTCTTAATGTTATACATTAAACACTTTAGACTTTTTCATTTGACTATTCATAATGCTTAACCTATATGAGACCTTATATAAACCTTGTAACCCTCTCTATCTCTCACACACAAAAAAACGCCTCTCTTTTAGATCTACCTTCATATGTAGTTTCGAAAAGTTTATGGGTATGGGTTTCTTGATTTCGTTTTCGTGTATCATTGCTTTTGTTGTTCATTTAGAGATGGAGATTGTTCCTGTTTTTAGACTTAGATTCCTTTGTTTAAATAGTCTCAGTCGAGCTCGAGGTGACTTTTTTCCATAGGTTACTGGAACTGCTTGCTTGCTGCCGGATCTGATTTTCTATCTATATAAACGGGTACAGTCCAGCCCTTTCCTTGTGGTAATTCATTCAACTCTTGCATATAAAGGTTTGACATTTTGAGAGAATTAAGATTTTTACTTTTTTTAATTATTAAGTGAAAATGAATCGTCATTTGTTTTATTGAGATAGAAGAGTTTTTGTTTGACGTTCAATGATATAACAAAAGGCATTAATGGCGTCCAAAATAACAACAATGACATTATTCCTTTAGGTTTCAGCCTTACGACTACTCCCCTCGGAGCCCTATAACTTTGATTTTATAGCATTGAATGTACATTAAATCTACATAGTAAACGTCAAACCAAAACTCTTTCATCTCTATAAAACAAATGACGATTCATTTTCACTTAATAATAAAAAAAGTAAAAATCTTAATTCTCTCAAAATGTCAAACCTTTATACGCTAGAGTTGAACGAATTCGCACAAGAAAAGGGCTCGACTGTAACCATTTATATAGATAGAAAATCATGTCATACAACAAGCAAGCAGTACGTTCTTGTAACCTTTAGGCACGACCAGGGGCGGATGCATGTAGTGACTGTGGGGGGCGGCGCCCCCCATTGCTAGCCCGATAAGATAAGATTTTAGTGTAATTTTTGTTACATTTCGAGCGTTTTTTAATATTTCCCCCACTCGAAACTCAAATTACCCCCACTCACACACTAAAGTCCAACTTTCAACACTCCAAAACTTATAAATTTTTCAAATTTAAGTAAAAATACTCGATTTTTCGTTCTAATTCATGTCTTTTTCACCTTACAATTGGCAAAAAAAAATTACCCCCCACATACCAATTTCCTAGTTCCGCCACTGAGCACGACCCGAGGGTGTCATGTTGTCACGAAGCTTTGACAGTTGCATCCACTGATCCCTGATTGGCATCATTACTATCATTAGCGGTGAATAGCGATTTAAGATTCAAAGTAACAGGAGATGGGATTCACAAAAGCATAGCTATGTTCAACCGTTACATGAAGTTTTTCGACCATGATTCCTCTGTTTAAACGTCTATATAATTATATTATTTAACTATCATCCACATTATAAGAATTGAACCTCATCTAAATCTTTTGGTTGAGGAAGTTGGTAATTCTAGTTTGTATTTTTTTTTGTACGAACTTCGTATAACAGAATGTTCTTCAATGTTATCTGATTAAAAACTACTTGTATTTCATAGGTTTTCTATGTTATCTGATTGATGTTTTCGGTTTAGGTCCTAGTTAAATCAAATATAACTCTTAATGTTTTCGGCTGGCTAATCACAGAATACATGTTTACAGTTAAAGTAGGGAACAAGTTTGATTACTAATCACAATCAGTGATAAGTAACCTACAACTCAATTGATTGGCTGTTGATCTGTTTGTGTGGTGCCTTAATTAATCTGCGTTTGTGTTTCCAGTTTCTAAGTTTGTTTCGTCACAAGCTCATACTCATCTGCTGAAACAAATGATTCCAAAAAGGTTCATATTGCATAGTATGAAGTACTTGATCAAGATCCATATATGATCATTGCTTCATTTGTTCACAAAAAGCATATCATAACTTCCAGCTTTCCAAGTTTTCTAAAAGAACTTTATCATTTCCAGTGTCTTCGCTAGTACGTTCATATTCCATGTCATTCACAATCTCGCCGTCATTGAATATGTCTTCAGGGCTATCTACTCGACTTACTCACCCAACATTGGCTTCGGAGAAGTATTGTACGCATTATTCTAATATTAGTTGTGGTGGGCATTAGCATAGGTCCAAGATCTGTTGTGATTATTTTATGAAATGACAAAAACATGCTAAAAGCTGATTGTTTCAAAGTTCTAAAACTTGACACTTTTACGAAGGTTAGGACTTAGGATATACACATCCTCTCTCAATGAATGTGTTTGGTCTGAATAACAGTATTTGGGAGTGGTTAGCGGCGAGTGTTTGGTGTTCCATAAAGTTTGTCCTACAATGCTGTAAAAGGAGTAAGAAGTGAGTAGTAAGAATTCGAACAAGGTGGGCAAGAAATGTATATCAATTAACAACATCACTATTACTACTATGGAAAGTAAAAACTAGCACATATTCAGTGAGCATTGCGTATAATTAGCTTGTAACTTCTGTCTATACCACTCATATAAGCCTTTCTAAGCTGAAATAAACACCTCTAGATGTTAGCTTTAGATGTAAGTGATATACTAATCTTTGATATACTATTCGCTTTTTTGTGATTATAAAGTGTAAACAAATTTAATGTTTCGTTTATTAACGTTAAATGCAAGGCTTAAACAAATCTAGAAGCTAAAACGCTCGTTGTAGTACAACCATTACATACTAAACGCAGCCAAACATATGTGATGAAAAGAAGTTGAATCTTAACCTATTGTAGACCGGTTCAAGTTATCGGTTTATAACCTTATTATAGTTTCACTAGCATTTCCTGTTTAGTTAATCTACATATCTTGCTATCTAAATTTCTACGCAATGCTAATTGAATAATAACCATTTAGGCGGTAACCACACTTTTTTAAAACTTATGCAACTTTTATGGCATGTATATTCGAACGATGAAAAAAAGTGTTTTGAGTTTAATCCTTGAAAACCTAGAAGATGACCCAATTAATAAAGATGAATAAGGCGATCTCGTTAGACCTTGGAGGGAAGAGAACCGAGCAAGGATTCACAAGCAGTACTTATGATCAAATAGACACGTTTTTTTTTTTTTTTTTGCATAATATACGTATTTAATTTGTAATGTGTTAGTCATTGTACCATAATGTATACTACTAAAAGGAGGTTTTTTGCGTGTGTCCCCGTTTAGGTAATTTTTTACCAAAAACACTTAAAAATTACTCTAGCGGGACAAAAACCATCTACTTATAACTCAAATTTACAAAGAGATACATCTTGCAGAACCGGACAGAGTTAGTACCTTGATAGTTTATGCAAATATCCTTGACATAGCATCCCGTGAAAAGATTTCAGGCTGCTGCAACACATTCTGCACCTAATTGCATAAATGATTGCTTTTTTTATCTTCTGTTTTGGTGATTTGGGAGAAAAGAAGAATGTTTCGCAGTTAGTGCTGCATAATCGTGTTGGTATAGAAGTGAAATTCCGGTATATGCTGCAATTTAAACAAAGGTATGTAATAAACGTTTTGCGGAAGTCTTGATACCGAATCGTGTAACGCAAGAGAACCCAAAAAGTATCGTCTTTGCAACGTTAAACTGTAAAACCCATGGATGACCGAAACTTAAATAGTTAATTCCTTAATGGTGTTAAGGATAGGTTTTGTGGAGTGTCTTTATTTCTTTCTGATGCAAAACAGACAGCAAAAAGCTGATCTCCGTTACTCATGTTGAAATTTAGCAGGTGCATTTCTAAAACTACTCTTCGTACGTAATATTTTATCGTATAAAAAGAGTATGACAGTATTTGTATTCTGTAATAACAATATGAACAAGTTTAAGGAATCATTAGATTGTAATGTACAATTTGTTTTAAATTGATTCTGCATTTAATTTGTAGACATAATCTCAGATTAAAATTGTTATATGTACATCCACACCAAAAAGAATGTAGGAATAAAAAGTGGTTGAATTTGATCACGACAAGCGTGTAGCAGTGATTGCTGTGGTGGTGCAGAGTCAACATATCTAACCAAAACTTCTTGAGGAAGAAGATTATATATGCGATGTCAAGTTGCTCGAATATGTTCTTCAGCTCTAGCACGAGGTTAGATTTTCTGTCACTTTTCTCTTCGTGGTTCTGAAAATTGATTTTACACATATGTGTAACGTAGAGGGTCATTTTCATCTTGTTCATGTTTTCGATCTCTCTAACTCTAACACTGTGATTCGGACGCCACAGTTGTGGTTTGCTCTTTATGTACCTGATAAATCAAATCGCAAAATTCACATTAATCAAAATGTAACCTTGAGATCATATTGTGTTGGGGTTTACTTCGTTCCAACAGGGTGAAGATAATCAATAGCCTAACTACGTACCAATGAATGGTTACCGGATATCTCTTGGAGTCGTGTAATCACTTTCCAAAGAAGATTATTCGACCCTATGCCTGGGTTAACACGAATACCTCCTTGGGATAAAACCAAGAGTTAGTTCTTGTTTTAGGCACAAATCAAGAACTCTATGCGTTTCTGTGTTTCTTGTTTCTATTTTTCATCATGCAAAATATGATCACTATTTATAGTGATCCTATTCCTTTAAGGAATGTAACTCCTAGTCAAAGGTATTAAGAGCATTAATCGGCCTATTAATCTCATAATAACTTTCATAAAGCATAGTGGTTACATGACCAGAAATCTGGTCATCAAGTCAATATTCAACCCTCATTAACTGGTCAAAGAGGTTACAAAGACTTTGTGCATCACCAGGAGCAACGTCCTAACCAGGAGCAGCTTCCTGACCAGGAGCAGCTTCCTGACCAGGAGCAACTTCCTGACCAGAAGCAACTTCCTGACCAGGAGCAGCTTCCTACTGATATCGCAACCACTATATTGAGTCCAGGGAGGTAAGGGACTTAATGGGTGTACACTCCGTACCTCCAAACCCATTTACAAGTATTACCCGTTCCCACAATTGCACTAAATTTCCAACAATCCTCCCCAATTTAGTACAATTCCTTTTTGCATGAAAATCAACTTTAACAAAACCAGTGCATAAATGAAAATGTCCTGAGGATTGAATTTCCATCTTAGTACATCACTCCAAATATTCGAGAATCAGGGTGTTCTAAGAATTGAACCCTTCAACTACTTTGAACACCTGAAGATAACATACACCCAAGTTTTCAAACACTTAAAACGCTCCTGACACCATACACGCCATGTGTCCATATCCAATTCATAAATGTTGTAAGAGCCAAAGTCCATGCTCCTTGAGGCGGCGAAACCTCAACATTTACATAGGTGGTTCCTCTTTAGTTCATGCTCCTGCTTAAGCACTTTTTCAAAGAAATTAACCATTAAGAAGTTTATAACTTCATCCTCCTTTCAGCAGGTACAAGCACATCCTTGGGATGATATGTAAAACATGTGCTTCAGTCCCCTGAATGTTCAGCTTTCCACATTGAACTCAGCTCCCAAGTTTCCTCAGGAGGGAGTTGGGTGTCCTAGCATTCAGTGACTAGAGTGGACTTTTAAACCCATCCCTTTACCAGACTTTATAACCAAGTCTCTAGCCAATCCCTTCGTCAAGTGATCAGCTAAGTTTTGTTGAGACCTCACAAACTCTATTGAAATCACCCCATTCGTGATCAACTCACGAATCATGCTATGTCTAACACCTAGGTGTCTAGACTTGCCATTGTACATCTGGCTATATGCCTTAGCCAATGTAGCTGCACTATCACAACGGATAGAAATGGGTGCCATAGGTTTGACCCACAATGGAATCTCAAGAAGCAAGTTTCTCAACCATTCAGCCTCTTTACCAGCAGCTGCTAGAGCCACAAATTCAGATTCCATTGTTGAACCAGTAATGCAAGTTTGCTTCTTGGATGCCCAAGAAATTGCACCACCACCAAAAAGGAATACCCAGCCACTTGTGGATGAATTATCCTCGGTATTGCTGATCCAACTTGCATCAGTGTAACCTTCCAACACTGAAGGATATCCAGTATAAGACAAACAATAATCCATTGTTCCTTTCAAATACTTCAGTACCCTCTGAATTGCTTGCCAATGCTGAGTACCAGGATTACTAGTATACCTACTCAGTTTACCCACAGCAAATGCAATGTCAGGCCTAGTACTAGTCATGGCATACATCAAGCAACCAATAACCCTAGAATACTCAAGCTGGGAGACAACCTGACCATTGTTAGGCATTAGTTTCTCACTTGTATCCATAGGTGTACTTACTGGAGTACAATCAAAGTGATTGAATTTCTTCAGCACCTTCTCAATGTAATGAGACTGAGAAATTACAATACCATCACTTTCATGTTTAATCCTTATGCCAAGGATAACATCAGCCTCCCCCATGTCTTTCATGGAGAACTTTGATGACAAAAAATCCTTTGTCTGATCAACCTTAGCTTGGTCAGTACCAAAGATTAACATGTCATCAACATATAGGCAAATGATGACTCCTTTACCAGATTCATCAAATTTGCTATATACACATTTGTCAGCTTGGTTAAGTGAATAACCATTAGACAAAACCACTTCATCATATTTCTGGTGCCATTGCTTAGGTGCCTGCTTCAGTCCATATAAGGACTTAATCAGTTTCCACACCTTACCTTCATGACCAGGCATGATGAAGCCCTGAGGTTGGTTCATATAAACCTCCTCATCCAAGTCACCATTCAAGAATGCTGTCTTCACATCCATCTGATGAATAATCAGATTGTGAATACTTGCTAGAGCAATCAGCATTCTTATGGTACTGATACGTGCTACTGGAGCATAAGTATCAAAATAGTCTATCCCTGACTTTTGTTTAAAGCCCTGAATGACTAACCTTGCCTTGAACTTTTCAACAGTTCCATCTACCTTCATTTTCCTTTTGAAAATCCATTTGTTAACAAGTGGATGGCAACCAGGAGGTAGATCAACCAACACCCAAGTGTTGTTGCCCATGATGGAGTCCATCTCATCATTTATTGCTTCTTTCCAGAAAGCAACATCCTGGGACTTCATTGCTTCATCAAATGTTTTGGGATCATCCTCAACATTAAAGCAATAGTAGAATTGGTCAGAGACCTCATCTCTTGTACCTTCAACTAAGTATAGTTGAAACTCAGGCCCAAAATTCCTTGGAGTCCTATGCCTTGTGCTTCTTCTAAGCTCAGGCTCAGGTTGCTGAACCACAACCTCATCAGTGACCCTTTCAGGTTCCACTGAAACACCAGTGTCCTCAGCTCCTATAGGAGTCCTAAGGCTTGGTCTAGGGACTGATGAGAACCTAGTCTCATCAAAATTAGCATCCCTTGATTCAATGATTGAGTTTATTGAAACTGAATCATTAGGTTCAATAACATAGAACCTATAAGCCTTGGAATGCTCAGCATATCCAACAAAGATGCATTCAATGCCTCTTTCACCCAAGGTTTTCACCTTTGGATCAGGGAGTCTTACAACAGCCCTACAACCCCAAACTTTGAGGTAGTTCAAGTTTGGTTTCCTTTTAGTCCAGAGTTCATAAGGGGTAATCCTGTTCCTTTTATTAGGAACCCTATTTAATAAATAGCAAGCTGTTAACATAGCTTCTCCCCAAAACCCTTGACTCAGTCCTGAGTAGGACAACATGGAGTTAACCATCTCTTTTAGTACTCTATTTTTCCTTTCTGATATACCATTTTGTTGTGGAGTATAGGGGGCAGTTGTTTCATGGATTATTCCAACAGACTGAAAATACTGAGTATTCATGTACTCACCTCCCCTATCAGTCCTAAATCTTTTGATTTGGACTCCTTGTTGTAATTCAACTTCAGTTTTAAATACTTTAAATTTATCTAATGCTTCATCCTTAGTATGTAACAAATAGACATAACAAAACCTTGAAGCATCATCAATAAATGTTACCAAGTATTTCTTATTCCCTAATGAGGGAGTAGCATGCAAATCACATAGGTCACTATGGATTAGCTCTAAAACTGTAGTTACACGTTTTACATCCTGAAATGGTTTCTTAGTAATTTTATTCAGCATACAAGTCTGACACTTATCAGTGTCCATGTCAAAAGCTGGAATTAACCCATCCTTAGACATATCTTGCATCCTCTTATAGTGGACATGGCCTAGTCTAGCATGCCATAGTGATGAATCATTCAGTTTAGTGGTAGTCATCAGGATAGAATCAACATTTATACTAGAATCAATATTAAGCCTGAACATTTGATTACTCAAATAGCCAAAACCAATAAACACACCATGTTTTGATAAAACAAATTTATTAGATTCAATCACTTGTTTATAACCACAATTATTCAACACACTACTAGAAACCAAGTTCTTCCTAATATTAGGAACATGCAAAACATTAAACAAAGAAACAATCTTTCCAGAACTAAATTTAAGATCTACACAACCACGTCCATGCACTAGGGCTGTTGACTCATTTCCCATGTGAAGAATAGATCCATCATTCATTGACTCATAAGTCTTGAACCAGCATCTATCTTTACACACATGTACTGTTGCTCCAGAGTCAACCCACCACGCAACATCATCCTGCACAAAGTAAGCTTCAGATACATATGTAACATAATAAATCTGGAGAGATTCATTAAACATATTCTGACCTTTTGTGCCTGATCCATTAGCTTGGTTGCCAATGTTAACACCTTTGCAATCCCTTTTGAAGTGTCCAGGTTTCCCACACTTCCAACAAGCCACTGATGACTTCTTGTTAGGATTAGCCTTGGTGTTATCATGATGCTTACGTTTGCCCTTGTTGTCATTGTACCTGGTGGAGTTGTTATGCTCCACCATATTGACAACAGATGAACCAGCAACATTGTTGCTCTTTGGCTTATCACTTTCATGCACCCTGAGGGATTCCTCAATGCGCAAATGACTGCCCAACTCAACAAGAGTTAACTCCTCCTTCTTATGTTTCAAGGTGTGCTTGAAATCTTTCCAAGAAGGAGGTAGTTTGTCAATGACACACGAGACCTGAATGGTCTCATCCATGTTCATTTTATGTTGTGTAAATCTACCAAGTATTCCAAGAAGTTCATTGTATTGTTCCATGACTGGTCTTGAATCAGTCATTTTGTAATTTGTGAAATCACTCACAAGGAACTTCTTACTTGATGCATCCTCAGCCATATATTTGGCTTCCAAGGAATCCCATAGTTCTTTAGCAGATTCAACATTTTGGTAAATATCAAATAAAGAATCAGACATACCATTGAGAATTATGCCGCGACACACATAATCATCATTTTCCCATTTGCTCCTTTTCCTCAGTTCCTCCAAAGTAGCATCATCACCACCATCAGAAATGGGAGTGGTCAGCACGTACACCACGTTCATGGTAGAAAGAAGAAAATGCATCTTCTTCTGCCATCTCCTAAAATCAACCCCTTCAAACTTGTCCAGTTTGGAGAAGTTAGCCACCATATGCTTCATTGCTGCCGCCATTGATTATCACAAAATAATCTTCTTTGATTGTTGGGGTTTACTTCGTTCCAACAGGGTGAAGATAATCAATAGCCTAACTACGTACCAATGAATGGTTACCGGATATCTCTTGGAGTCGTGTAATCACTTTCCAAAGAAGATTATTCGACCCTATGCCTGGGTTAACACGAATACCTCCTTGGGATAAAACGAAGAGTTAGTTCTTGTTTTAGGCACAAATCAAGAACTCTATGCGTTTCTGTGTTTCTTGTTTCTATTTTTCATCATGCAAAATATGATCACTATTTATAGTGATCCTATTCCTTTAAGGAATGTAACTCCTAGTCAAAGGTATTAAGAGCATTAATCGGCCTATTAATCTCATAATAACCTTCATAAAGCATAGTGGTTACATGACCAGAAATCTGGTCATCAAGTCAATATTCAACCCTCATTAACTGGTCAAAGAGGTTACAAAGACTTTGTGCATCACCAGGAGCAACGTCCTAACCAGGAGCAGCTTCCTGACCAGGAGCAGCTTCCTGACCAGGAGCAACTTCCTGACCAGAAGCAACTTCCTGACCAGGAGCAGCTTCCTACTGATATCACAACCACTATATTGAGTCCAGGGAGGTAAGGGACTTAATGGGTGTACACTCCGTACCTCCAAACCCATTTACAAGTATTACCCGTTCCCACAATTGCACTAAATTTCCAACATATTGCACACTAGAGTTGTTTCTATTGTTTAGTAGTTAGTACCCACAAGCATATAATCAGCTTATTAACTTTTAACTTCTACAAAAAAGCATAATTAACTTTTAACTTTTACAACTTGATTTCTAAACTTGTGATAGTCAATAATTTGCTTAATGTCAGGCCCAGTAAAATTTGGCCAGCCCAAACACAATTGAACCTAAATGAGGCCTATAAAATGGTCGAACCCTATCTTACACACATACACACACAAATTAAAACGCCTCCCTTTTAGCACTTGTTTCTAAAACCCTACTCTTGTTTTTTCCAAACAAAAAACTACAAACAGAAACACTTCTGATTTGGTATTATGTTGATTTCGTTTTTGTCTTTTTTTGGTTTTGTGGTTCATTTAGAAATGAACAAAGTAACCAAGATTTGGTAGATGTCGTTTTACACCTGGATTCCTCTGTTTAAAGATCTTCCTCAGAAGATCTTCCTGGCCACAAGCCAATCTCTCCCAAGCGAACCTGGGCTAGCTTTGGGTGAAGACAAAGCCTCTTATTCCTTACTTTTGGTGAAGAACAAGATTCAAGTTACGTAAATCGGCCACATTTTCTTGGTTTTTTCTAGGGACAGTGTTGGGTTGATATTCTTTCTCAGTGAATCAGGTTGTGTGTTTAAAGAAGAAAACACATAGCCATTGCTTCAACAAAGTTTCACTGTTTACTTTGCCTGTGAGATTGGATATAGTTCTTAATATCCATGTTTTTCGACCAAGATTCCTCTGATTAAACGGCTATATAGTAGCTTTGGTTGTTCTTTATGGCTTGTTTAGAGAGTGTCTCCGAACAGTGATTATGCTTTGTTATATGATTATTTTGGAACTCTTATGATTATAATAAGTTATCATATTTATCTTTGCTTTACAAAGAAGTACGCATGACAAAAAAATTTAAAAATAACTCTATCGTAAACCATGATCATATTTTGATGTCCCTATCGTTAAGCCAACCGATTTACCATAAAGACACAAACAACGAATGGTGAGTATTCGACTCTAAGGACTCGTGGTTTGTAGTTTCAGATAACGCATCACGGAGTTTTATAAATTATTTGCCTATGTTTCGAAAACATCTCAAAAAGACACTCGCGGCGAACATCTTTCTTCATTTGTCGAACTTTATAAATACTTGAATGGTGAAAACTAATTCATACTTTGGTGATGTAATCAATCTCAACATCAATTATCATCACCATCTTCCACCATCAAATATATGTTTTCCAACATAAGCCATGGCGAAACTCACATGTTATTGTACGATACACGAGCCTTTTTGGATACTTGGAAGTTCTGTGCCAAAGATATGTATTTTGTCAGTCATACACCGAATACAAGGTTGTGTGATGACTGAATACGTATCTATGACACAGGACTTCCAGATATCCCAATAGGCTTTGTACACCCCTCCTCTTTCTATAAAAGAAGGTTATCAAGGATGAGGCACAAGTTGTTCATGTCGTTTGTCCGATTTAACGAAATTCGTCTTTAAAAGGTTTTTGAATGGATCCGCTCGTGCTTTTTGACCCGTATGGAGTTCGGTCATTCGACCACTAAGTTCATATCAGTTTTGGTCCCTTGACACTAGTTCCCGGTTTAGTCCATAACAAAGCTAGTGGCAAATGGACCAAAACAGATACGCGTCAAAACCACAAAGAAAATTATCCGTTAAAAATGGTTTCTCGTGACAAATTTCGTAAAATCCGACAAACCACATAGATGATTTATGCGATTAACTCTTGATACTATAATGTGGTCATTATATCCTGTAAAAGACTTGCCATATAAACTTAATACAAGATGTCTGCCATGTAGTAGAATAAAACATAGTACAACATGTTTCTAATAACTAGAAAAAAAAAACATACTTGAATCATACCCCAACATACGAAAGAAAATGTGCCGAAAAAACAATTAGACCGATCGAGCTAGCTGATGGATGATACATCTTTTCGCAGGAGGAATAATTATTACCGGAAACATGATACGTCTGGCATGTGTGGGTAAAAACTTGATAATGATACACCTTAATTAAGCTACCTAGATGATTGATTATTTGGGAAATATATAGTACTCGTAATAGTAATAGCAGTAGTAGTAGATTGAAGCAGCAATGATAATCCTACGAGTGGGGTTGAGCTTTGGCACCAGAAGATTCGGCTGCTGCTAATCCATACCACGCTTTGCTTTCATCCTCTTGCTTTGAAGGAGGACTCGTCCCTTGGTGCTGCTGATATGGAGCTCTAGCCGTGATTCTGTTGACACAATAAAACCACATATATACTTCTTTTAGAACGCCGTTTTTTCACACTAATCTACTAGCTACCTATCTCACGATTCACCAATGTCGGAGACTTGAACGGACCACCAAACATGGACAATAATTATGAGACAGAGGTAGTACCTTTCTTTTCTCTTTTCCAAGAACCGAGCCAGAGATGCTTTTCTCGCAATAGGGAGATCTGCAAGAAGAGAGAAAATATCAAACAAGGCCACAGAAACTTAAAGAGAAAATCATTTAGTTAGTAAATTACGAGAAGCAACGAAAGAAGAAGCCGTTTGAGTCCCGGACAACATGTTCATGATTTCCACGGCCTTGTCGGCGTCAAGCACGATAACCCGACCCTGATAAAAGATGGTCATTTGGGCTGCTGGTGTCTCGTCTTGCTGCTTTTTAGCTAACTTGTTGAAGATAATATCATTCATCCTATCTCCACCTGATTATTATTATCCATCATCAGAAATACAAAGTTGAATTAACTAAACGTCTAGCTACCAGCCAACTATTAGTCGATAAAGTGGCCCGAGCCCGACTTGCTTAAGGCTGGTTTGACATAGGATGTTTTGACGGGGCGTAGGGAGCGGCTTAACGTGCTAGGTCTAGATCTAACCTGCTCCCGATACCATGTTACACTATATTGAAACTCGTATGCATTATTTTTCATTAATTCAATATTTATAGGTATATATAACTAGGGCTGAGCATCGGTCCGGGACCGGACCGGACCGGCCAAGACTGGACCGGACCGAGGACCGAAATGGTCCAAAACCCTGGACCGAGACCGGACCGAAATAGTTCGGTCCGGTCCGGGTTGGTCCGGTCCGGTTCGGTCCTCGGTCCGGTCCGGTTCTATTAGACATTTTTGACGAGATTTTGGTAAGACCGAACCGGACCGGACCGGACCGAGGACCGAATTTCTCAAAAACCCCGGACCGAGGACCGGACCGAAATTGCTCGGTCCGGTTCGGTTTGGTCCGGTCCGGTCCGGTTTTCCGGTCCGGGTCGGTTTTGGGTCTGCCGTGCTCAGCCCTATATATAACTATAAAAACCTAAACCCATATTCGGGTTTGGGCCTATTTATCTATCTAACACCAACAACAATACCTAATCCCGTCGGAGCAGATAACGAGGAGGTAAGATGTAAACAGTCTCGTCTAGCTACAAGCTACCATTAAGTAAATGCTAAACTAGTACTACCTACTATATGTAATCTCTAAATTTCAGATTATAAAAGAGCAACATATATATTGTCTTCTATCAAGGTTTATTTTGGCGAAATCGAGATTTTTAGCAAATATATACACTGCACAGACAAAATTCCATCAGGTTCCCGTGTATCCCGAGAAAGCACGTACCTAGAGTGAAATGTTGGTTGTTGTTGAGGAACTGAGTGAAGAGGTTACAAGTATGTGAGAACATGGACAGCTTGTTGTCACTGGAATCCACAATCTCAGACATGTTTTACTAGGAATATGATAATGATAATGTAGTACTTGTTGTTGGTTGAAAAAGTGTGTATTTGTGGTGGTTATTTATGATATGAATCAAGGTGATCCATGGATTGAGAGGTTGATAAATTAACGCACGAGGAATCCATGCCAATGACAAGACTTTTATTTAATTCTCTTTGGTCCCATTTTAACTTTTTCTCTACTCAACTCAGTTATGTGACTTAACTACCTGCCTGCCTTATGGCTTGTGGTCTTAAATTTTTTACTTTTACAGAGACAATATATTATAAGCAATGTTTTAAAATTCGGGTTTTAAATCGACTTGGTCGAGTCATCGGATCCATGTCAACCCGGGTCGACTCGAGTTAACCCGGTTTTTTTTTAAAAAATTTATATATTTAATAATTAACAAAAATTATATATATATACCATAAAAACTTCCGTATATTAAAAATATAAATAATTTACCAACCAATATAATATATTGAAATGAAATTCCGTTTCAAATACATAAAATTTACATATTTTTTAAAACAAAACCCGAAAAAATCGAAACTCGGCTGGGTCTCGAAAATCGAGTTGACCTGAGTCACCCCAAACCAAACGAGTCTAGCCAGGTTTCGAAAATATAAAACCTGAATTAATATGATTCGTTTTTTCATCTGGAACCAAGTCAACCGATTAATCCGACCGAATCAACCCGAGTCTGAAAACATTGATTAAAAAAACTATGTAAACCAAACCCGTGTCTGAAAACATTTATATATTTTGCTCTCATGATACATGATAAGAAATAAAAATTGACATCAAAACTCATAGAATAATACACACAAATTTATAAGCCATATTGTTTACGAATTTTTATATACTGTTTTACAAAAGCCTCCAAATCTCATGCATTTTTATTATATACATGCGTGATATGATGATCAAATTTAATTAGTTCATGCATTACTCATATATATATATATGTATATTATGTATATATTTAATGGCTTCTGGCTGGTAATAGCACAAGGCCATCAAATGAAGGATTTCTTAAGGGATTGGAAGGGTTGTTTTTTCAAAGTTTGTGACGAGTATTATAAAAATTATATTTTTCGTTTTAAAGTTATTTTTTATTTTTTATTTTGATATGTATAAAATAATCATCTCTTTCAAAATAAATACTCCATATTTATTATTGGGTCATTGAAATTTACGAGACGATCCTAAAAGGATGTAGGATGTAATGTCTTTTGACTAGGGGTGTAAAAGAGTTGAGACAGCACGTGAGCTACTCGAGACCGGTTCGTAAACTACTCAAAATCGACTCGATCTAAACGAGTCAAGCTCGAGTTCGAGCTACTCGAGTATGTATTTGAGTCGAGTTCGAGCTCTAATACTCGGCTCGAGAAGCTTGCGAGCTTTATCGAGCTTTAATTAAATTAGTTTTTTTTTACCTTTTTATGTAGATAAATCGAGTCGAGTCAAGCTTGATACACCGAGTATTTATCGAGTTCAAGCATGCCATTTGAAAATAATCCAGCTCGAGTCGAGTTTTGAGCTCGAGTTTTATATGACGAAACGAGCTGGAGCTCAAAATATAAAGCTCGATCGAACTTGAGTCAAGTTTCGAGCTCGAGTTTTTGTATTCCAATCGAGCTCGAGCTTAATAGTACTCGGCTCATGGATTTCATCTAGAAACCTTATGTATCGATTTAAATGGATAGATTGGTTAAGAAACCCTATCAATACTCTTCCTATGTAATTCTTGTTTAACTAGCTATTGCTAGTATTTTTTTTTAATAAAATACCACCGTTAAAAAAAATAGTACTCCGCTCGACTCGCCTCGTTTACACCCTACTATTGACACATAAAGCAAGACAAAATGTAGACTTCAAGATCAATGAAATAAAGTTTAACGATTTATGAATTATTTCATTTCAAATTATTGCCACCGATCTAACCGGCAAAGTCTTACTTTTTATAATTTGACTTTATAAAATTTATTTTATATTCTAGTTTTTAAAAATTGTCAAAATTTGTTATTAGTTAAAGTTTCAAACTCCACTTTTATGCATTATAATCATGGTTCTAAATAGCGCGTTATAACGTGCTTTATAGCGAGCTATAGCGTGAAGCGTGACCTCCACGTTACGAAACAGATTAAGGCGGCGTCTTAAGGCGTAGCGTGCTAAAAAGCGCCATAAAGCGTGATATAGCGCGTATCGTGGCGCTTTTTTTCCAATCTTTTTGCTGATTTACAATAATGTTGCTCGTTTACTAATTTTTGGCTATTTAGTTGACTTGGGCTTAGTAATTTTACTATGTAGATAAATCCTTGAGTAACTAATAGCCGGTTTTGTTTTCAACTAAAATTAAAATATTGCTCCATTTTGTAAACTCGTTATATAAATACTAATTTATAAATATTTTGTGTCGCTATATATCACGCTTCAGAAAACGTCATAGCTTCGTCATAGCTTCTGTAGCTTGTAGCTTGGCAATAACGCTACGCCACGCTTCACGCTATTTACAACCTTGATTATAATAGGGTGAGTGATTGGCGTAAATCTTTTTGATTATCTTGTTATACATTTCTATTAAAATCTTTTTTTTTTTCTCGTTAAATGATTAGTTAAACGTCTTATATAATACTATTTAAAAAAGGTTGGTAAGAGCTATTTCGAAGTTTTTTTTAAAGGGAAAATTCTTGAAATGCCCCAAAGTTGTATCCATTTTTCCAAAATGCACCAACCAAATGAAAATTTCTCAAAATGTCCTATGCAACTTATGCAACTTATGCGACTTATGCGACTTTTCCAAAAATAGAAAAAAAAAGTTTAAATTTTTTTCCAAAATTTTGCCATTTTTGGAAAGTCGCATAAGTCGCATAAGTTGCATAAGACATTTTGGGAAATTCTCATTTGGTTGGTGCATTTTGGGAAAGTGAGTGCAACCTTAGGGCATTTCAAGAATTTTCCCTTTTTTAAATCGGTTAATTTTTTGTTAAAAAAAATCTAATAACTCTGTTTGACATAATTATTTTTTTTAGAGTTGTTAGCTTTTTATTTAAACTTTTTATTTTAAACAAGTAGCTCTTAAATAAAAAATTGATTCATACAGTTTTTAAATTGTGAAAAATTATATGAATTATTAATACACCCTCAAATCATATTATAATTTATTTATATATGTTTTTTTAAATCAATTTATATCTTACTTTTACAGCCAACAACTAATATATTAAACATTTTTTATTAAAAAAATACAGTTTATAACTCATGTTAACAGCTTTTTAGTAAACAGCTTACAGCTAACAATTTACAATTTACAACTTATAATTTACAACTATTTTTATCAAACATAACCTAAATATTTTAATGATTACGTCATAGTTAGAATGTGCATATATCATATAAGACGACGTCAATAAATAAGGCAAAGTTGTGGTTGAAGCACTACCATTAAACAAATCATGCACGTTTTCCATTCTTGTATATTAAAATAAAAATATATCATTATCAACCTAGGCAAAATAATATCTCTTTGTTTTTGTACACCTGTCAAATGTAACAAAAAAATGTAAAAATATTGAGTTTTGAGAACGTGCTTTTAAATTTTATTTCGTTTTTCCATAGGTTTGTCCGGTGAACAAAGAAATGGTCGATTAATCCTAAGCAAAAACACATTCATGCAGCATAACGAATGCATATTCTATAAAAGAGTATGTGACAACTCGAAAGACGTAGATGAATTTATATCTTCGGTTGTTACATAGATAAACAACTTCATACCAGGAAGAAACGCATAAAACTACTATAAAGTCACACAAAACATAATGAAGACTAAACCTTTTTGCTTTCACGAACCTGATTTTAAAATTATCAGCAATAGACTGAACATCGCTCGAAATATTCTGATCATCATACATATCATCATCATATGGGTCATAGTCATCATTAGCATTCTTGTAAGAATCTTTCTATTGTTCCCACAGACTATTAGTCACATATTAAATTACTACTATGAAAATTCTCATGAAAACTGGTTAGAGCGTCTCACAAAGAGTGGTTTAAGAACCAATATAGGCGAGGGGGTATTTTTATAACCAAAACATATAGAAATCGGTTTCAAAACATGTGTTTAATATGAGCATCATAACTGGTTTTATAGTAAGAACCGGTGTCTGCAACAGATGTATGCAAGTCTCTATTATAGAGTAAAAATACATGTTATTATACAAGAACCAATCTTGTTGAGAATTAAAAAAATGATTTTAGGTTTTGCAAAAAATATTAAAAAATTTATAATTCCTGAATATACAATTTAACTAAAGTGCAAAAGTCTTATACATGTCAATTTAACCAACTACAACTACAACATATCAAATCGTCTCAACGTGACTCAACCTTGTTTAACCTGTCATCATTTTTAAGCTGGAAACAATGCATTAGCACCGAAACGGCCCTTTCAAGGCTCCAACAATAGCTTCACCAATATTGATTGCAACTTCTTCCTACAAAAATGTTTAAATATGACATACTGACAATGTAAAAATCAAATACATATTAATCAACAAAATGCATAACGTAAAAAATGGATAAATGAATGGAAATTCCATGTATAATTATCAAAGGGTGGTGAATTTTTCATGAACAAATATGTTAATGAGTCTTGATGAAGTATTCTTCGGCTTAAGTGAGTAATTCGTATAGGTTTGTATAAGATTCTTGTTTGATATATGTTTAGCCTCATTCCTAATGTATATAGTATATATATAACTAATGGACAAAATATTAATATATGATGTTTTAGCAGTAAAAGAATTTGCAATATCATTATCCATTCGTTCAACTACATCCTCTCATTAACCTCGCTTGAAATATCACCCTTTTCTTAGAAATCGGGTTCCCTTGATCATCCACGGGAGTTAAATGCCCTTCAGCAATCTTCTTTTCAATCATGTCAATTTTCTAAATGATTGGCGTGTGACTAACATCCCGACGAGGAATACCATCCTAAACCTGAAACATCATCCAAACCAGCCAACTTAGAGGTCCTATCATTCGTACCCAAATCATCATTATTTTCAACAGAATTAAGTGCAGCAAAAAAAATCTGTTAAGCTGAAAGTCAGCTAGTATCCTAACTCTCCTCCCAACCGTTAAACACAAATCCCTAGTCTGTTCTTGAGATTTTAGCGAAGGAAAAGAAGTGAAAAGGAAAGACAGAAGCACCGAGTTAATCACTTAAAAAATTCTGCGACCATCAATATAATGCCAGATCCATCCGTCGTTCTATCGCCTCTTTAATCATAGCTTGTTAATCATCATTCATTAAATAAAGGGCGACTATTGTGTGAGAACTGTGTTCAATGTTTTACCCAGTTGTTCGCTTTTATATTGTGATTGGTATTAGGTTTTCGATTTCGATTGATACCTAATTCTGGTATGATCGTATAATTCCCGTTGGGGTATTTCATTTGCACTATTTTCATCCATAATTTCTTTTTATTTGATTCGACGTGATTTTAGGATTTTTGATTTGTTATTTTTTCTTAGGTAGAAATCCCTTCAATCTAATTTATGTCGTCATCTGGTAGGTTTTGGTCTAAGAAAGATGATGTGGCGAAAATTTTGGTATCTATTTACGTCACGAATTTTCCGGATTCTTGTTCGGCTAAAGAATTGTTTAATGCTTGTAAGCGATATGGGCATGTTATGGATTCTTTTATTCCCAATAAAAGATCTAAATCTGGAAAAATATTTGGGGTTTTAAGATTTATCAATGTCTTCAATGAGGAGAGATTGATCAGTAACCTTGGTACAGTTTGGATTGGTCGCCATAAACTTCATGCGAACCTTGCAAGATTTAAGAGACCTTCTGTTAATGGTGATAAGAATGTGGCTAGTTAGAAGAGTGGGTTAAATGTGAAAAGGGGTCCCAACAAATCTTATGTCAATGTGGTGTGAAGACCAAATATATGTTTGAAGCTTTGAATCATTATTCCATACCTTCGATTGTCCTAGAAGATGATTGTCTTAATTCCAAGGATCTTTCCAACACTTTGTTGGGAAGAGCGAAAGAATTGTCATCCTTATCGAATCTCATAAAAGTCTTAAAGTGTGAAGGTTTCGACGAGATCAACTTCCAGTATATGGGTGAGATATGGGTGTTGTTAGAATTTTCATCCCATAGAACTAAGAAGCTGTTTCAACAAAGTAGGGGGCTTGTTCTTGGTTCTCTTTGTTGAAGCAAACTTCTATTGATTTTACACGTGATACCGTATGGGTATAAATAGAAGGTGTTTCGCTTCATCTTTGGCTTAAAAATACTTTTAAAAAGATTGCAGATAAATGGGGTGAGATTCTTGACTATGATGATCAGGATGTGGATGGCTTTTATTCGAAGAGGTTTTGTATTCTCACTAAGATTGACACTAATATTTATTAGTCTCAAAATTATTTTTCGTGGTAAGATTTTTCCAATTCGAGCTAAGGAAGTACCTGGATGGGTTCCTGAATTTATTGATGAATCTGATGAGAAAGATGATTATGATGAGGAACATAAGCAAGCGGATGTTAATTGTTTTAATGAGGTTACTTAATTTGATGCTAATGCGATTGACGAAGTTCCAGAAACGATTTTTGAGGATGCGGCTGAGCAAAATTAGAACTCTTCAAAGGATCCATTTGGTATTTATCCTCTCTTGAATAAGGAGATAGTCACTCCTAATGACAAAACAGTTTCTGATCAAAGCATACAATTTCCTTTGGGTTTCACTCCTATCGAGAATTCAAATGTGTTTAATATCAATGAGGAGAATGTCCGAATAGCTGATGAAGTTGTTTTGCCTATGCGAATTTTGAAGGATGTTCACAATGGTCAGGAGCAAAACAGTAGTAATAAAGGTTCCAAGGAGGAGGTTCTGGGTTTGACTTGCTCGGGTCACTTTAAAAAGCCAGAAGTTCCACGCACTGGTGGGTCTATCTTATGTGTTTTGGAGAAATTAATTTAAGTAGGGCAAGCTATGGGTTATAATATGGAGGGGTTCATTAATAATATAAGTGGGCTTACTGAATCTCAAAGAGCATTGGGCGTTCACAGATGAATTATCTTTCTTTAAATATTCAAGGCCTTGCCCAAAAGGCTAAAAAATATTGGGTTAAGGAGTTGTGCATAAAAAATTAAGTAAATTTTTTGGCTCTCCATGAAACGAAAATGGATCTTAGATGTATAAAAGCATGCTGGGGGGAATTATGCTTTTGATATTGCTCATAGCGACTTGGTGGGTAATTCGGGTGGGATTCTATGCATTTGGGATCTTAATTCATTTATAAAGAATAATGTTACAGTTTCGGACTACTTTACGTTAATTCAGGGTGTTTGGTTAAAATCTGGTGTCCGCATTCTTATGGTGGCGGTTTATGCTCCTCGTGATTTAAGAGATAAATGTATCTTATGGGATTATTTGGAGCACGTTATTAATCGATGGGATGGTGAGATGATGATCATGGGTGATTTTAATGAAGTTAGGCATAAATCCGAAAGATTCGGTTCGATTTTTAATGCTCAAGGTGATGATATGTTCAACTCTTTTATTGCTAACACGAGCCTTCAGGAGGTCCCTCTAGGTGGGAGCGCGTTTACATGGTGCCATAAATCCGCTTCTAAGATGAGTATACTCGATAGGTTTCTTATTTTTGAAAACTTGTTTATTTCTTATCCTGATATGTGTGTTACATCCTTGGATCGGTTTTTATCAGATCATCGACCTATTCTTCTTCATGAATCTAGATATGACTATGGCCCAATTCCTTTTCGGTACTTTAATCATTGGATAGAGTTGGATGGTTTTAATAGCTTTGTCATTGATACATGGAATTCAGCTCCTGTTGACTCAAATGCCATAAAAATGTGGTGTATAAATTAAAGTACCTAAAAGTTAAGATTCGTGAATGGCTTAAAGGTTACAAGAATGACAGTAATGCTGGTTCGGGTAAACTGAAAGAGGAACTCAGAAAGATTGATTTAGATATTGATAATGGTGTTGGTTCTAAGGATATGGTCACCAGGAGAACGGAGATTCTTAATTCTATTCATCATTATGATAACATTCAAGTGATGGAAGTGGCACAAAAAGTCAGGATTAAACGGGCTATCGAGGGGGGGTGAGAATTCTAGATATTTTCATGGTGTTTTAAACAAGAAACGGAATCAAAACAACATTAATGGTATCATAGTTAATGGTAAGTGGAATGATAATCCGCGATTTATAAATTCTGAATTTCTTTTGCATTTTTAAAACAAGTTTGAGAAACCTTCTGAGCATCGCATTTGTATTGATTTGATGTTTCCTAAGAGTATCACTCTCGAACAGCGGACGGATTTAGAGTGTGCGGTTAAAAGAGAAGAATTAAATAAGGGATTGTGGGATTGTGGTTCTGATAAATCACCAGGTCCGGATCGTTTTTCCTTTGGTTTTTATTGACATTTCTGATTGTGCTTAGAAAATGATGTGTTTGCGGTGGTTAACCATTTCTTTACTGTTGGTATATGCCAAAAGGATGCAATTCATGTTTTATCACTTTGATTTTGAAATTTCATGACGCTACTTTGGTTAAAGACTTTATACCTATTAGTCTTCTTGGAAGCATTTATAAGATCATTGCGAAGATTTTCGTAAATCGCCTCGTTGGTGTGTTGGGCAATATTGTCAATGAAGTTCAATCCGCATTTATCTCGGATAGACAATTTTTTGATGACCCTTTTATTCTGAATGAGATTATTCAATGGTGTAAGTCGAAGAAAAAACAATCTTTATTATTTAAGGTCGACTTCGAGAAAGCATATGATTCGGTTCGGTGGGATTTCTTGGACGACGTTTTGAAAAAGTTTGGTTTTTGATATAAATGGTGTGCGTGGATCCAAAGCTGTTTAAGATCTTCGAGGGGATCTATCATTATTAACGGGAGTCCTACCGAGGAGTTCCAGTTCTATAAAGTTCTAAAGCAAGGTGACCCGTTATCTCCTTTTTGTTCATTTTAATAATTTTGAGAGTTTACACTTATCGTTCCAAAGAGTAGTGGATGTTGGTATGTTTAAAGGAATTAACTTAAGTCCGTCGATGAACATTTCTCATATGTTTTGCGCGGATGATGTGGTGTTCTTGGGACAATGGTGTGATAGCAACATTAACTCTCTAGTGCACGTTTTAGAATCTTTTTATCAAGCATTATGTTTACGTATAAATATGTGTGAAAGTAAGATTATGAGGATTAATGTTGGTGATCATATAATTAAAGCAGCGACATCTAAGCTTGGTTGTCTTTTCCTTAAGCCTTCGTTTTCATACTTAGGTACGAAAGTGAGAGGAAACATGTCTCGTATTCAAGCTTGCACGGAAGTGGTGGATAAAGTTAAATCAAGGCTTTCTAAATGGAAAATGAAATCTCTTTCGATTGGAGGTATACTCACGCTGCTGAAATCGGTTTTAGGATCGATTCCAATATTTCACATGTCTATCTTTAGAGTTCCTTTCGCTTTGCTCAGGTCCCTTGAATCTATTCGGGCACATTTTTTTCATGGCCATGAGGTCAATTGTAGGTAGGCTTTTAGGGTGAAATGGGATCACGTCTTGGCTTCAAATGAGAAAGGAGAGCTCGGGGTTCCAAGTCTGTATGCTCTTAATAGAGCTCTTATGGTGAAATAGTTTTGGATATTCTTTGCTCATAAAGAATCTTTTTGGTCTAGAGTTATGAGAGCTATTTACGGTGAGGATAGGAGATTGTCAATGCTCTGAAATATGGTTTTGTTGGAGATACATTGTAACGGAAGTCAAGGTTCTAAGAAACAAAGGTATTAATATTCCTGATTATATGCAAATTAAAGTAGGTAATGGTGAAGATACGAGGTTCTGGGATGATGTTTGGATAGGTAATAAAGCTCTAAAATTTTCTTTCCCGCGTGTCTATGCTATAGAGAATGCAAAACATGTTTATGTTTATTCTAAAATGAATGATCCAAGTTTAGATAATTCTTTCCGTCGAAGGCTTAGAGGTGGTGTGGAGCAGCTTCAGTTCAAGGACCTATAATATGATTTCTTCGGTTAATCTCATCCATTGTTCTGATCGTTCGAGCTGGTCATTAGAGGGGTCGGGAGATTTTTCGGTTGCCTCTATTCGGAAACTTATTGATGATAAGTGTCTTTCAACAGTAGATTTTAAGACCCTTTGGATTAAAGTGTTCCTATTAAGGTTAATATCCTTTCTTGGAAAATCAAGATCGAAGGCCTTCCTACGAGGTTTAATATTTCCCGTAGAGTTATTGAAATGGACTCTATAATTTGTCCCTTATGTGCTGCAGAGGTTGAATCCGCGAGACATATGTTTTTCAGTTGTGATTTGGTTCGACATATTGTTCGTAAAGTATGCTTGTGGTGAGAGGTTGATTATACTTCCGTCAATTCATTTATAGAGTAGTACAACTAGCTGGAATCTTTGCGTCTTAATACCAAAGTGAAGATGTTGTTTCAAGGTGTATTATACGCAATTTGGTGGTACGTTTGTTTTTTTATCAACAAACTGCTTTTTGAAGATAAGAAACCTATTAAGGCGACTACTTACGATGAAATTGTTTCTAGTGCTTATTATTGGTGTAAGGTAAAGTTTCATTTACTTGGGATGAGTAGCATAAAAATCCTAAGTTGATTACTTTGTAATGCTAGCTCCTTGCTAGTTTTCTTTTTTATAATAAAATTGTTGTTCCAAAAATAACCTCTTTACTTAGAACATCAGTATACTAGATCCTGCAAGAGCTTGATTTTCCTACCTTGAAGTAGTATTCTTCTTGCCTACCATTAAATATCACTGAGTAACCGGTTTAAAGTTTACATTAGGGCCAACTGATACACCCGTAGCTACTTGCTTAGGCTTGTTCAAATTCTTTTTTTTTTGCTTAGGCTTGTTCACGTTCTTTACCCTAGCTGATCTCGGAACCTTAGGACAATCCTCAAGTACATGACCAAAAATCATACAAATCGCGCATAGGTGGTTTCCACTCATATTCAACATGAATAGTGCTTAAGTGGAAACCCTCACCTTTGATTTTAGACATAGCCACGACAATGGTATCTTTCACCTCAGCATCATCACATAGCCCAATCTTGCTCTAGCATAACTAGAACTACCTCATGATTTCAAACACATTTTATCCGTATAGGAATCTAGCATCAAGGGAGTACCCAGTTTTGTAGCAATGATACTAAGTTGATCTTCACTAAATGTTGTCATAGGAACACCATGAAGTTTTACCTAAACCAAAATATTATTGACATCTTCTTTCGATAAATTCATGTCCGAATACCATTTATTAAGGATAATTAGGTTATTAATTAAACTGGAAGAAAAATAGGATGGTCGTTGATAGGTGTGTAAACACCCATCCTTTTTACCACTTAATTACAATAATAACCGAGCCAAAACGTGTATTTTATGTCATTTATGTCGGAATTATGCGTGGTTTGTGTTTTTGTTGTGATTTAGGACGAAAAGGTGAAAAGTGGAGAAAAAACGGCTTTCACGGGCTTTTATCGAAGAAAAAGACAAAAGACGAAGTCGAAAGATCAAAAGTGCAAAAAGAACGGAAGTCCAAGACCAATTCTGAAGATTTATCGAAGAAAAAGTCAAAAGACGGAAGTTTACTAAAAAGCCGAAGAACTCAAGTCTTATTTATGAAGAAATGTCAAGACGAGTTAAAGAAATCCCGAGCCAAAGTCATTAAAGTCCAAGTATTAAGAAGATTAACAAAGGATTAAGAAGATCAAGGACTAAAGCATGCAATTAAAGAAAGAAGAAAGAGGGAGGAAGCTTCCTAAGCTCCTCCCTAATCTCCCTATATATAGTTTAGATTGTTTTCATTTTCAAGTTGTTGGTGGCTTGACAACCCATTCTTCCACCATTTTCATACCTTGTTATTTAATTTATGCACCTTTAATTACTTGTTATGCACCTTTAATTCATTTAATTTCCAAGTAAGTTTTATTTAATGTTCTTGAATCTTTACTTTTCTTGTTCAATCTCCTTCTACCTTTCTTGTTTGATTTGTTCTTCATCTTTATTGTTCATGTTCTTGAGTTTCATAGTTTTGATCAAGTGGGTTTTGATTGATTTGGCTTTATTTGTTAGTTTTGATGATTTATTTTGATTGATTATTGTTAGTTGATGGTTATTGGTTGTTTTGGTTTAATCTTTTGGTTTGATTTGTTTAGTTTTGATTAAATTCGTGACCTACTGTTCAAACCCTTGTTCTTCGTGTTCGTCTTACTGTTTCTGTCCCCAGATATTCCGAATCAACTGACTTCATCTGGAATATCTAGTATTCCGAATAAAGGACTTCATCCGGAATATCTAGTATTCCGAATAAAGGACTTCATCCGGAATATCTAGTATTCCGAATAAAGGACTTCATCCGGAATATCTAGTATTCCGAATAAAGGACTTCATCCGGAATATCTAGTATTCCGAATAAAGGACTTCATCCGGAATATCTAGTATTCCGAATAAAGGACTTCATCCGGAATACCTAGTATTCCGAATCAGCATTATTTTCTTTTTATTCCGGATCACTCGTTTATTCCGAATCAAACTTTCTTCATTTTTTTATTCCGGATCAAAAACTTTATTCCGGATCAACTGGCTTATTCCAGATAAGTGACATATTCCGGATGAGCTTTGTTATTCCGGATAAGGGATTTATTCCGAATGAGTTTTTCAGTTTTTTGTAGTTTTCTATTTTTTAGTTTAAGCTTTACTTTTCCCGCCTTTTTCTTTATTTGTACTTTTACTTGCCTTCCCTTTTCGTTTAAGTTTTAGTTTGAGTTATTTACCTTATTTGCTTTTAATTTCTCTCATTTACTTTTCGCCAAGTTTTAATCTTTCTTTGTTTCTTTTTTTACCTTCTTTATTTTATTTTAATTGTTTCAAGTCTTTATTTTTCATTAGTTTTAGACAATGACCATTCCTTTTTTATTCCACCAAGAACAACTGAGTCGCACTTTGAACCGTGATCAATTCGAAGAGATACCGAGAACACGAACTTTCAACCTAGTAAAATCATTGTATCAGTCGTTACGTATTGATTTAGTTAATTTAAATTTACTCCAAATATTCTTAACATAATTCGCAACAACAGGGTATGCTATTTATTTTCCCAAGAAAAAACCATATGCCAAAATAACAAACTTTTTACTAGTTGTTTGGATAGCTCCAACGGGACTTTCACTTAATCCCTATTGGTTTTCGATGTTACGAGGTTGCGAAAATTAAGACCGCGACTCCTATGACTAGTAAATAAATGAAAAATAACGTACCCCCTTTAGGAGCAGGAGTAACATACGACCTTTGATCCTTTTGCAGATCCTCGTCAACGATCATACTAGTATCCACATTATTAGTATTAGTTGTGTACCTAGTCGTGGTATTAACAACATGAACATTAACTTATGTCCGGCTATTAAACCCAACCGAGTCAGTGTTAATACTCTTCCCTGCAACCTGATCACCCACCATAATCCTCTTCTTACCCTACCCCGGATCCAAAGAGCTTGGTTTCATTCCCACAACATACAATCTACGTTACCACAATCGAAGACCAAATACCACCACAAGCACGTCTTGGGAAAAAAGATAGACACCAACAAAACTGATGTAAATCAAAACAGAGATAGCAACAGTTAATTGATGTATAAGAAAACAATCCTAAACAAGTAATAAAACCCTAAAAACCTTAAGCAAAACCCTAGCCATGTGATCCTGAAACCTAAATGCCGATCTGCATAAAATAGTTAGTAGAAGCTAACTAAATGAAACAAATCAGTGATCAACTTCATAGAAACAATGAATAGAAGAGCAACTCAGAATCGAATGAACAAAAGTTTAGGGTTCGGATTAGAAAACCTGTATGATCAACGAAATCGGAGCAATCAACAAGCCTAAACAAAAGATCGGTCATAGTTTAGAGAGTAAAACAAAAATTATAATCCTAAACCAAACCAGCATCAGTGGTTAAGATTGAAGATCAGGTTGGAAATCGTTTAGTTATGGTTTTTCTTTTCGTCACCTATTTGGTTTCTAGGATAAAACTCAACTATGACTATTTTTAAAAGGCTACGAATAAAATGTTAAAAATGTGTCATAATTGTTAGATTGATAAAACCCCATCAACTTTATTAATCATCAGCTATTTGTAAAATGAGTTTTTTTATATTCTCTTATTTATATATTCTTCTACACACCCAATGATATTAAATGGTTTTTTACTTATTATTTATTCGCATTCAAACTGTTCGTTCTGACACTTGTTGACATCATGTGAGCAGAAAGATTACTAAGTTGTTTTTAAAAAAGAAATCAACGTTTTCGTTAAAAAACATATGAAAAGAAATCCTAAAACTCTAATGAAACCTAAACAGCTAAATTTCTATAGGGTTAATACATACGTAGATAACTAACGTTTACCAAAAAGTGCGCCTAAACAACGTTTCATTTTGTTCATTCAAGTTACTCAAGTAAACGTAACCGGCTAATTTTGGTATCCCATTTATATTTACTTACGTTAAACGGTAAATGCCCACGTGGATTTTTTATTACGAAAAGTTCTTCCACCATCGTTGACCATTATATAGAATTAGATATTGGGTGATCCCAATCCAGTTATCATTTCCATAAATAAAAAAAACATACAACCCTAATTGAGTATGGATTAACGATTCACAAAAGGTATGTTTCAGTCCTTATTATTTCCCACTGATTACTTTAAAACTGTGATCAAACTCTTATTAATTAGGGTTTATACAATTAGGGTTTATACAATTAATTAGGGTTTAGTTAAAATTAACAGTTCAATATGGAACCTTGATTATTTTACAACTTAGTAATTGTTGGAAATTTAGTGCAATTGTGGGATCGAGTCATACTTGTAAATGGGTTTGGAGGTACGGAGTGTACACCCATTAAGTCCCTGACCTCCCTGGACTCAATATAGTGATTGAAAGTTCATCAGTAGGAAGCTGCTCCTGGTTAGGAAGTTGCTCCTGGTTAGGAAGTTGCTCCTGGTGATGAACCACATGCTAAAAGTCTTTGTAACCTCTTTGACCAATCAATGAGGGTTTAATATTGACTTGATGACCAGGTTTATGGTCATGTAACCACTATGCTTTCATGTAGGTAATTATGAGCTTAATTGGCCGATTAATGCTCTTAATACCTTTGACTATGAGTTACATCCTTCTAGGACTAGGATCACTATAAATAGTGATCATATTTGCATGATGAGACATATAGAAACGAGAAACACTTACACGCACAGAGTTCTCGATTTGTGCCTAAAACAAGAACTAACTCTTGGTTTTATCCCAAGGAGGTATTCGTGTTGACCCAGGCATATGGTCAAATAATCTTCTTTGGAAAGTGATTACACGACTTCAAAGAGATATCCGGTAACCATTAATTGGTACGTAGTTAGGCTATTGATTATCTTCACCCTGTTGGAACGAAGTAAACTCCAACAATCAAAGAAGATTATTTTGTGATAATCAATGGTGGCGGCAATGAAGCATATGGTGGCTAACTTCTCCAAACCGGACAAGTTTGAAGGGGTTGATTTCAGGAGATGGCAAAAGAATATGCACTTTCTTCTTTCTACCATGAACGTGGTGTACGTGTTGACCACTCCCATTCCTGATGGTGGTGATGATGCTACTTTGGAGGAGATACGGAAAAGGAGCAAATGGGAGAATGATGACTATGTGTGCCATGGTATTATTCTTAATGGTATGTCTGATTCCTTATTTGATATTTACCAAAATTTTGAATCTGGTAAAGAACTATGGGATTCCTTAGAAGCCAAATATATGGCTGAGGATGCATCAAGTAAGAATTTCCTTGTGAGTGATTTCACAAATTATAAAATGACTTATTCAAGACCAGTCATGGAACAATACAATGAAATTCTTGGAATACATGGTAGATTTACACAACATAAAATAAACATGGATGAGACCATTCAGGTCTCGTGTGTCATTGAAAAACTACTTCCTTCTTGGAAAAATTTCAAGCACGCCTTGAAACATAAGAAGGAGGAGTTAACTCTTGTTGAGTTGGGCAGTCATTTGCGCATTAAGGAAGCCCTCAGGGTGCATGAAAGTGATAAGCCAAAGAGCAACAATGTTGCTGGTTCATCTGTCGTCAATATGGTGGAGCATAACAACTCCACCAGGTACAATGACAACAAGGGCAAACGTAAGCATCAGGATAACACCAAAGCTAATCCTAACAAGAAGTCATCAGTGGCTTGTTGGAAGTATGGGAAACCTGGACACTTCAAAAGGGATTGCAAAGGTGTTAGCATTGGCAACAAAGCTAATGGATCAGGCACAAAAGGTAAGAATATGTTTAATGAATCTCTCCAGATTTATTATGTTACATATGTATCTGAAGCTTATTTTGTGCAGGATGATGATGTGGTGTGGTGGGTTGACTCTGGAGCAACAGTTCATGTGTGTAAAGATAGATGCTGGTTCAAGACTTATGAGTCAATGAATGATGGATCTATACTTCACATGGGAAATGAGTCAACAACCCTAGTGCATGGACGTGGTTGTGTAGATCTTAAGTTTAGTTCTGGAAAGATTGTTTCTTTGTTTAATATTTTGCATGTTCCTAATAGTATGAAGAACTTGGTTTCCAGTAGTGTTTTGAATAATTGTGGTTATAAACAAGTGATTGAATCTAATAAAACATGGTGTGTTTATTGGTTTTGGCTATTTGAGTAATCAAATGTTCAAGCTTAATATTGATTCTAGTATAAATGTTGATTCTGTCCTGATGACTACCACTAAACTGAATGATTCATCACTATGGCATGCTAGACTAGGCCATGTCCACTATAAGAGGATGCAAGATATGTCTAAGGATGGGTTAATTCCAGCTTTTGACATGGACACTGATAAGTGTCAGACTTGTATGCAGAACAAAATTACTAAGAAACCATTTCAGGATGTAAAACGTGAAACTACAGTTTTGGAGCTAATCCATAGTGACCTATGTGATTTGCATGCTACTCCCTCATTAGGGAACAAGAAATACTTGGTAACATTTATTGATGATGCTTCTAGGTTTTGCTATGTTTATTTTTTATATACTAAGGATGAAGCATTAGATAAATTTAAAGTATTAAAACTGAAGTTAAACTACAACAAGGAGTCCACATCAAAAGATTTAGGACTGATAGGGGAGGTGATTACATGGATACTTTGTACTTTGAGTCTGTTGGAATCATCCATGAGACAACTGCTCCCAATACTTCACAACAAAATGGTATATCTGAAAGGAAAAATAGAGTAATAAAAGAGATGGTCAACTCCATGTTGTTCTACTCAGGACTGAGTCAAGGGTTTTGGGGAGAAGCTATGTTAACAGCTTGCTATTTGTTAAATAAGGTTCCTAACAAAAGGAACAAGATTACCCCTTATGAACTCTGGACTAAACGGAAATCAAACTTGAACTATCTCAAGGTTTGGGGTTGTAGGGCTGTTGTAAGACTCCCTAATCCAAAGGTAAAAACCTTGGGTGAAAGAGGCATTGAATGCACCTTTATTAGATATGCTGAGCATTCCAAGGCTTATAGGTTCTATGTTATTGAACCCAATGATTCAGTTTTAATAAACTCGATCATTGAATCAAGGGATGCTAACTTTGATGAGACTAGGTTCTCATCAGTCCCTAGACCAAGCCTTAGGACACCTACTAGAGTTGAGGACATTGGTGCTTCAGTGGAACCTCAAAGGGTCACTGATGAGGTCGTGGTTCAGCAACCTGAGCCTGAGCTTAGAAGAAGCACAAGGCATAGGAATCCAAAGAATTTTGGGCCTGAGTTTCAACTATACTTAGTTGAAGGTACAAGGGATGAGGTCTCTGACCAGTACTACTACTGCTTTAATGTTCAGGATGATCCTAAAACATTTGATGAAGCAATAAAGTCCCAAGATGTTGCTTTCTGGAAAGAAGCAATCAATGATGAGATGGATTCCATCATGGGCAACAACACTTGGGTGTTGGTTGATCTACCTCCAGGTTGCAATCCACTTGGATGCAAATGGATCTTCAAAAGAAAGATGAAGGTAGATGGTGATCGGTGTCGAAGTACCGGTCAAAAATAAACTTAATTACCTTATATTAGATAGGGTAAATGGGTATCGATCCGCGAGGACTATGTGGTTTTAGTTTAAGTTTTGAGGTGATCACTGATCAATAAAGGTTTTGGTTTTAAAATCTGACAACTAAAATACTTTTGAAAATAAAAATGCTGATTAAAAATTAAAATAATTATTAAACTAATAGTAAAGCTAGAAAAATAAAATAAGATGTAAACAATTAAAAGAAAAATGCAATCCCTTCCAGCTCCTAATATTTATGGTTGATCACACTAATGGATTATTGAAACTTTTCAGAACCAATTACAAAGATTATTTTGACTTAATGTGAATGAATTAATGTCAGCATTTATTATGTTTATCACAACTCGCAATAATAAATCTTAAATTAATCCAACCAATAATTATGTTTTAACAATTTATTTAGGTACAACTTATGTTTATTATACGACCATCTTTTTTTTTAACTAAATAAAATAAGTATGAATCGTTAACTAACAATAAATTGTCTAACACAAATAATTAAACATAATATCAAATCGATAAAAATAATTTATAAATAAATTATAAATCAATGTAATGAAAATATGATAATCCAAAAGTAATGATCAAACCATAAATAAAGTTACCGGAAGGAATTACAACAAAATTAGCCGGACATAGCGGTGCGCTCGACCTGTGTATCAACTATCATATTTTTTTTATAATAGTCGACTAACAATTTATCCCTGCAGTCCCAATTCTTCTTGTGTTGACTTTCTTTAATAATCTTCTTTTTCTTTTGATAATCGAAACAAAAATCTCCACCCTTTTGAATCGTAATTGTCCCCACTTTGTCGTTTTCCACCAAGTTGCAAGGCCCCCCACTATCACTTTCTTCACTTTTTTTTTAGTCGTTTTTTTTTTTTTTTTACCAACTTCTTTTTCAATCGTGTTTTTTTTTTCTCCCCTCCAAAACCAAGCGGCATTTTTCTTTTATAGGACTTTTAATGTCGGTTAGTTTTTGGCTTTGGGTCCAAGTGGGCCAAAACTATTTTTTTTTTTTTTATTCTTTTAACATATAATAACTTTGGCCCAATAAAATATAACCCAACACCAACAATTGCTCAAACGAAGCCCAGACAAATAAAAGATGACCGAAAATATTGCGACACGCTCAAATTTTTTTCTTCAATATTTTTTCTTCATTAATCGGCGCTCACAATGTATTTTCTCCAAAAAATTAATTAAGCGTCCATTTTTATTCCACTTCACTCGTAACCTACATAATCACAAAACACACTCAAAGTACATATATAACGAAAAATAAATATATAAATATACTAAATTAACATGCTATGAGGTGTATGCAAAATACACCGATTAACTCCCCTCAACTTTAACTTTTACCGTCTCGTGTAAAAATAAAATAAAAATATACAAGCATGTTAATTTCATAATTTTTAATCATACTATTGAAATTTAATCAAAAAAATCACATTCAACCTAATACATTAATAACCATCCTATATGACAAATAATCCAAAAATAATTACCAATATTTTTGTCCTTCTTAAACACTTAGCATAACCATTCCTATTGATTCCATTTACTTTATATTTCATATAATTAACCATGTGGCCAACGTACCTATTACACACCTATAATCAATATAAACATTAATCTAAAACAAGAGGTGAGAATATCGTACACCTTTTATAACGTTGGAGTTTTTATAGCATAAGAGCACATCATAAGCCATCATACTTTAGCTTACATACTTCCATTTTTTTTCTCATCATTTTTTTTCTTTTCACACATTTTTTTTTCTTTTTTTTTTCTTTCATTTTTTTTCTTTTTTTTTTTTTTCACATCACACATAAGCTCTATCTTTTTAGCCATTCGGGACCGTTTCTTATACAAGTCATCCCGAACGCTTTATACACTCCTTTTAAGGTTGATATAAAGACCAATTATTCAGAAAAATGAATATCTATCCTATAGGTGCATACTAAGATACATTGGCAAATGAGAACCGGTTAATTAAGTCTGTTTAATTAAATGGGAACAGTTATACTTCGTGCCTACTGGTACATCACATGATGGAATTATCTACCACATAGTATAATTATACAATGCACTAAATTAAACTAATCTTTCTAATTTCATTACAACAATACAAGGATTGGGTTATTTCACATAAAATTGTCTCAGCTAAGTGCAATGCTATCCATCATAAAAATTGGTGTCTGACCCATGCTAACAACTAAAGTATCACCTTGCGCGGGTGACGAATCAGATAGGCAAGCCCAGCATATGACTACCACCAATAATTATGACAGTTCTCCAACTCTTTTCGAAGGCCACCGTGCGCGGGTGGCGAGCCGAATAAGATCAATTTCAAATGTCCTAACCCAACTATTACATTACTATATTCATATTATTTATTTAAACTTTTTACTCGATCTAAGCAAAGGTAAGTAGAGGGAATTCAACCGGCGTGGTTTGATCATCTAAATTATACATATGCCTAACTACATGCAAACAATCAAATCAATTTAATAATCAAATTATACAATGGAATCGGGTGCACCTGATAAATATGGCCAAATCTTCTAGCTTGCTCCAATAAATCATCCACAAACTAATCTTTAGAATCTGCAAACACTCAACAAACATATATGTAGAAGAAACTTCCACATCCAATTAGCTCAAGACTCTTATAATGTGATTTAAAATTTTAAAAATTTTCAATTTTTTCCCAAAAATCACATTTTAACCCATTTTGACCAAAATTTCACACAAAAACATGTAACACATGTGCCAACCCCCCCCCCCCCCCCCCCCTCAACTTAAAGCATTGCATTATCCTTAATGCAAAAACTTTAAATTGAAATTTTGGTTAAAAATCAATTTGACAAACTCACACAAAAAAACAAAAACCTAACTCACTTTCGTAGGAATCACGGTTGCATTTAGCGTATGCAACAAGCTTTTAAACCACTCGGTAGCCCGACTGGACGAGTTTTGTCTCGTGAGGGTTTGTAGTGAACACACCCACAAAGTTTCACAAACCACGGGTTGCCTCCCGCGAAGCGCTAAGTTTACCGTCTTCAGCCAGACATAACTCATATGAGCTATTGAGACGGTTGGATTGGTTCCAAGTAAACCACATCCACCGTTTCCATCTGATCACTCTCCAACTCAACATACGGCTTTAAACGGTGTCCATTAACTTTAAAAGGCTCTCCACCCACCATATTATTTATTTCAATGGCTCCGTATGGAGATACTTGAGTCACTATGTATGGACCCGTCCATTTACTTCTCAACTTTCCAGGAAAAAGCTTAAGTCTAGCATTGAATAACCAAACTTTTTGACCAACCAAGAACGATTTCTTGGTGATGTGTCGATCATGAAAAGCTTTGGTTTTCTCCTTATAAATCTTAGAACTCTCATAAGCATCACGTCTAATCTCATCCAATTCAGATAATTGAAGTTTCCTAGAACTACCCGCTTTCTCTAAATCCAGATTAACGGTCTTAATTGCCCATTCAGCCCTATGCTCTATCTCAACCGGTAAATGACACGCCTTGCCATATACCAACTTGTATGGTGACATACCAATAGGAGTCTTAAAAGCCGTCCTATATGCCCACAAAGCATCATCTAACCTCAAGGACCAATCTTTCCTATCACTACGAACGGTCTTTTCCAAAATTCGCTTAATCTCCCTATTAGATACTTCCACCTGTCCACTAGTCTGTGGGTGATAAGGGGTAGCTATCCTATGATTAACTCCATAATGTTTCAATAATTTACCAAATTTAAAGTTCTTAAAGTGAGAACCCCCATCACTAATTATAGCCTTAGGAATTCCATGTCTAGCAAAGATATTCTTCTTAACAAACTTAAGAACTACACTATGATCATTTGTTCTAGTCGCCTCAGCCTCTACCCACTTAGACACATAATCAACTGCCACTAAAATGTAAACATTGCCATGTGAAGTGGGGAATGGTCCCATAAAATCAATACCCCACACGTCAAAGATCTCAACAACAAGTATAGGATTCATAGGCATTTGATCACGCCTTGAAATCCCTCCAACTTGTTGGCAACGAATACATGCTTTCACAAAAGACTGGGCATCCTTGAATATAGTCGGCCAAAAGAAACCGCTTTGTAGGACTTTATGCCCAGTTTTTGTGGCACCAAAGTGTCCACCACATGCATAAGAATGGCAATGAGCCAATATGTCCATATGCTCATGGTCGGGAACACATCTCCTAACAACTTGGTCAGCACACACCTTATAGAGTTCCGGATCCTCCCAAAAATAATGCTTCAACTGAGAGAAGAAGTATTTTCTTTGTTGATTGGACCAAAAATCCGGAAGCTTTTTAACAGCTAGATAATTAACTATATTTGCGTACCAAGGAACCTTAGAAACCTCAAATAAACTTTCATCCGGAAAGCTTTCCTTAATCACATCAGAAGGGTTGAACGGCGGAGGGATAATTCTAGACAAATGGTCAGCAACTACATTTTCTGACCCCTTTTTATCCCGAATTTCTAGATTAAATTCCTGTAAAAGCAAAATCCACCTAAGCAACCTCGGTTTTGTCTCTTTCTTAGTCAACAAATGTCGTAAGGCACTATGATCTGAAAATACTATCACCTTAGAATGCCCCCAAATATATGACCTAAACTTATCAAGAGCAAAAACCACGGCTAACAACTCTTTTTCAGTAGTGGTGTAATTCATTTGAGCTTCTGAAAAAGTCTTACTAGCATAAAAGATCACAACGGGTTTCTTATCGACCCGCTGACCTAGAACCGCCCCATCAGCATAATCACTCGCATCACACATGATCTCGAAAGGCTTCGACCAATCAGGTGATTGCAGAATAGGGGCTTCTACAAGCTTTTGCTTAAGCATATTGAATGCTTTAAGACATGATTTATTAAAGTCAAAACGTGCATCTTTTAAAAGTAGATTGCAAAGAGGCTTTGATATAGCACTAAAATCTTTAATAAATCGCCTATAGAACCCGGCATGACCAAGAAAAGAACGCACACCTTTAACGGTAGTGGGAGGAGGAAGGGTCGATATTACCTGAACTTTGGCACGGTCAACCTCAAATACTTTTTCAGACACAACTTGCCCTAGTACAATTCCCTCTCGAACCATGAAATGGCTCTTCTCCCAACTAAGCACCAAATTAGTTTCGGTGCATCTTTTTAACACACTTTCAAGCTGATCAAGGCAGCTTTCAAAGGATTGACCAAAGATGGAGAAATCATCCATAAATATCTCTACAGATTCTCCAACCATGTCAGAAAAGATACTCATCATACACCGCTGAAAGGTAGCGGGTGCATTACACAGGCCAAAAGGCATTCTTCGAAATGCAAACGTTCCATAAGGACATGTAAATGTAGTTTTGGCCTGGTCATCAGGATGGATGGGGATTTGATTATAACCGGAGTACCCATCCAAGAAGCAATAGAACTTTTTACCCGAAAGCTTCTCAACTATTTGATCAATGAAAGGTAGTGGAAAGTGATCTTTAGACGTGGCATTATTCAGCTTACGGTAATCTATAAAAACTCTCCACCCAGTAACTGGTCGGGTTGTGAGCTTTTCCCCATTCTCGGTTTCAACAACGGTGATTCCGGCCTTTTTAGGCACCGTTTGAGTAGGACTTACCCATTTACTATCCGAGATGGGATAGATGATACCAGCATCTAACCATTTAAGAACCTCCGTCTTCACTACCTCTTTCATATTAGGATTTAGACGCCTTTGCGCATCTCTTGCTGGCTTAATATCTGGGTCCGTAACAATTCGATGCATACATAATGAAGGGCTAATCCCTTTCAAATCTGCAATTGTCCATCCTACTGCTGCTTTGTACTTGGAAAGCACTTTTAGAAGTGCTTCCTCTTGTGATTCAGAAAGATCAGAAGCAACAATAACAGGTAAAGTATTGTTAGGACCTAGAAAAGCATATTTGAGATTGGATGGCAAAGGTTTCAGCTCAAGAGTTGGAGGCACCTCTAGAGACGGCTTCGTGGCCGTGTCAAAAGTAGAAGGCAAGGGCTCTACTTTATAAGACCAAGGTGGTTTTTGATGGTCCAACGAACTGACCAAACACTCTTGAATCTCTAGAACTTCAGCAACATCAAGAATCTCCTCATTATCACCAGTTAGATATAATTCCAACGGATCATCCTTAAGCATACGGGGTGCATGCTTTTGGACTTCCTCATCAATCATATCTACTTGGTAACATTCATTCATCGTAGGAGAATTCATAGAATTAAACACATTCAATCTTATCTTCTTATTACCGAATGCAATATCCATGGCGCCAGTCCGACAATTAATCCTAGCATCTATCAGGGCTAAAAATGGGCGCCCAAGGATAATAGTTGGTTGAACATCTTTGTATTGTGACTCGGTGTCCATAACAAAGAAGTCAACTGGGTAATAGAAATCATCCACTTTCACAATAACATCCTCTAAGATACCTCTAGGAATTTTGGTAGATCGATCGGCTAAGGAAATAATGGTGTCTGTCTTACGAAGAGTTCCTAAGTCATACTTATCAACCAAACTAGCAGGAAGGATATTAATACTAGCACCAAGATCAAGGAGCGCCTTCTTAATGGCAATATTTCCGACCACAACTGAAATCAGTGGTGCTCCAGGATCTTTGAATTTAGGAGGAAGGGAGCTAGATAAGACTGCGCTAACATGCTCAGTTAGGTCAATCTTTTTAGGCAAAGATGCCTTCAGCTTCCTCTTCTGGGTACACAAGTCCTTTAAAAACTTGGCATACGCAGGAATTTGCTTGATAGCATCAATAAGGGGGAGATTGATCTTAACTTGCTTGAAAGTCTCCCACATATCCTCAGCATGAGGACCCTTTTTAGCTAACCGTGCAGATGTCGATTTCTCCAAAGCTGTGGGGTATGGTGTGTTGGGCACACCACCCTCCTTAACTTCGGGAGATTCAGTAGCTTTAGGATTCGGTGTTGTTGGTTTAGGAAAATCGTTTAACAAATCATTTACCAACTCAGAACCGGACTTAACATTATCAGAATTTTTACCTTCAGCAATAATTTCGTCATCAGTAACGAAATCCTCGACATCAGGAGAATTTGGAATTTCCTTGTCATTGTTGTAGATTTTACCGTTTCGAAGAGATGTCACCATATTCACGTGCTCATTTCCATTTTTCTTGTGTGCGGGATTCATGGTGGGGTAGCTCGGTAGCCTTCCCTCATCTCTTTTGCTTAATTGATCCGCCAATTGACCAACTTGTCTCTCAAGAGCTGCAATAGATTTAGTAGTGGTCTCGTGTCTTTGATTAGTGACCTCAAATTTTCTATTAATCTCTTGATTGTTGGTAGACAATGAATCCATAAGCCTATCAAACTTTCGGTCAAGGTTCAAGAGACGGTTGTCATCTTGGCCTTGGCCCTGATTTGGATATTGTTGTTGTGGCCTATGATTGTAAGAATTTTGTTGGAAGTTAGATGAATCGCCACCCTCGTACCTTGGTTTGTAACCATAGTGTTGTTGTTTGGCATTATTAGGGCGAGTGTCTTCATCTTTCCAACGGAAATTGGGGTGATTGCGCCATCCAGGATTATAACTTTCGGAGAATGGGTCATTTCGTGGACGACCACCGTAGACTCCATTTACCTCCTCATTCGGTGGCGCCCCCCAACTTTGACAATTATCGACAGAGTGACTTGGATCACCACACATTGAACACCCACTATGCGACACATTAGACACATTCGGAACACCTTTTCCTATATTTTTCAACAAAAGATCAACTTTCTTACTTAACTCGCTAATTTCGGAATGTGTGCCACGTTGGTTAGACACAAAATTGGCGGAAGATGGGTGGTTGTTTCGATCCACTGAAGCTTGGGTCTTAGAACCTTTGCTTAGTTTTTCAAAAAACTCCCATTCTTCCTCCATAGGTCGCGAGAAAAACATACCCCCACTAGTGGCCATCACAAATTGTTGGTTGTTATAATCCAACCCATCATAGAAGACTTTGACAAGCTCCCATTTTGGAACATCGTGATGAGGGCATGTTCTTAATAACTCCTTAAGTCTATTAAATGCTTCATGAAACTGCTCGCCTGGGATTTGACGAAAGGATTTAATCTTATTCCTAATGGCAGCAGTTTTACTTATAGAATAAAATTCCTCAAGAAAAGCAGATTGCATTTCAGACCATGAGTTAATACTACCTGGCTCAAGAGATGAGAACCAGTCCTTAGCTTGATCTTTAAGTGAGAAAGGAAAAAGGCGAAGTCTTACCTCATCCTTGGTAATGTTATTAACCTGATGTGTGTCAGCAATTGAGAAGAATTCTCGCAAATGTGCATATGGCTCCTCACGACCTCTAAACACTGGCAAGATTGCTATGAGGTTCGGCTGGATCTTGAAGTTACTTGTAACCCCTTTAACCGGATCCGGATAAACGATAGGCGAGGGATCCTCGAAGATCCCCGGCCTGTAATAAGAATCAACACCCCGTGGTGGAGATTCTCCTCCGCTACTACTGCCGCTAGCACTTCCGCCACCATCTTCGTCACCTGGCATTTCAGCGAAAAGCTCTGCTAAACCTGAAAAATCAAGATTAGTAGAAAACTGTCGAAACGTCTTCCTTCTTAACCTTGCACTTTTCTCAACTTCAGGATCGTAAGCTAACGGTGAAGTACGTCCCGATTTACGTGTGCGCATACACTAACCTGCACACTCACAAGAAACAAACAAAACAAGAAACAAACAAACAAACAAGAAAAAAAAAAAAAAAAAAAAATCTTTTTGTATTTTTTTATTTTATTTAAGAAAAATATTAACAAAAACTTAAACGAAAAGCTCACTGAGTCCCCGGCAGCGGCGCCAAAATTTGATCGGTGTCGAAGTACCGGTCAAAAATAAACTTAATTACCTTATATTAGATAGGGTAAATGGGTATCGATCCGCGAGGACTATCTGGTTTTAGTTTAAGTTTTGAGGTGATCACTGATCAATAAAGGTTTTGGTTTTAAAATCTGACAACTAAAATACTTTTGAAAATAAAAATGCTGATTAAAAATTAAAATAATTATTAAACTAATAGTAAAGCTAGAAAAATAAAATAAGATGTAAACAATTAAAAGAAAAATGCAATCCCTTCCAGCTCCTAATATTTATGGTTGATCACACTAATGGATTATTGAAACTTTTCAGAACCAATTACAAAGATTATTTTGACTTAATGTGAATGAATTAATGTCAGCATTTATTATGTTTATCACAACTCGCAATAATAAATCTTAAATTAATCCAACCAATAATTATGTTTTAACAATTTATTTAGGTACAACTTATGTTTATTATACGACCATCTTTTTTTTTAACTAAATAAAATAAGTATGAATCGTTAACTAACAATAAATTGTCTAACACAAATAATTAAACATAATATCAAATCGATAAAAATAATTTATAAATAAATTATAAATCAATGTAATGAAAATATGATAATCCAAAAGTAATGATCAAACCATAAATAAAGTTACCGGAAGGAATTACAACAAAATTAGCCGGACATAGCGGTGCGCTCGACCTGTGTATCAACTATCATATTTTTTTTATAATAGTCGACTAACAATTTATCCCTGCAGTCCCACTTCTTCCTGTGTTGACTTTCTTTAATAATCTTCTTTTTCTTTTGATAATCGAAACAAAAATCTCCACCCTTTTGAATCGTAATTGTCCCCACTTTGTCGTTTTCCACCAAGTTGCAAGGCCCCCCACTATCACTTTCTTCACTTTTTTTTAGTCGTTTTTTTTTTTTTTTACCAACTTCTTTTTCAATCGTGTTTTTTTTTTCTCCCCTCCAAAACCAAGCGGCATTTTTCTTTTATAGGACTTTTAATGTCGGTTAGTTTTTGGCTTTGGGTCCAAGTGGGCCAAAACTATTTTTTTTTTTTATTCTTTTAACATATAATAACTTTGGCCCAATAAAATATAACCCAACACCAACAATTGCTCAAACGAAGCCCAGACAAATAAAAGATGACCGAAAATATTGCGACACGCTCAAATTTTTTTCTTCAATATTTTTTCTTCATTAATCGGCGCTCACAATGTCTTTTCTCCAAAAAATTAATTAAGCGTCCATTTTTATTCCACTTCACTCGTAACCTACATAATCACAAAACACACTCAAAGTACATATATAACGAAAAATAAATATATAAATATACTAAATTAACATGCTATGAGGTGTATGCAAAATACACCGATTAGATGGAAATATTGAAAAGTTCAAAGCAAGGTTAGTCATTCAAGGATTTAGATAAAAGTCAGGAATAGACTACTTTGATACTTATGCTCCTATAGCACGCATAAGTACCATAAGAATGTTGATTGCCTTGGCAAGCATTCACAATCTGATTATTCATCAGATGGATGTGAAGACGGCATTCTTGAATGGTGATTTAGATGAGGAGGTTTATATGAACCAACCTCAAGGTTTCATCATGCCTGGTCATGAAGGTAAGGTGTGTAAACTGATTAAGTCCTTATATGGACTCAAACAGGCACCTAAGCAATGGCATCAAAAGTTTGATGAAGTGGTTTTGTCTAATGGTTATTTACTTAACCAAACTGACAAATGTGTATATAGCAAATTTGATGAATCTGGTAAAGGAGTCATCATTTGCCTATATGTTGATGACATGTTAATCTTTGGTATTGACCAAGTTCAGGTTGATTTTTAACCAAAGAGTTTTGTCATCAAGGTTCTCTATGAAAGACATGGGGAAGGCTGATGTTATCCTTGGCATAAGGATTAAACATGAAAGTGATGGTATTGTAATTTCTCAGTCTCATTATATTGAGAAGGTCCTGAAGAAATTCAATCACTTTGATTGTACTCCAGTGAGTACACCTATGGATACAAGTGAGAAACTGATACACGGTTTTGCAATGGGTTCAAGATTTAGTTCTCGGTATCTCCTCGAATTGATCACAGCTCAAAGTGGAATAGTTTGTTCTTGGTGACAAATAGTGGGTTTGGTTTTCTATTCTACTAAAAGGTAAATGCAAGAAGTAAATAAAGATTTAAACCAAAACAATTACTTAAACAAAACTTAGATTTAAATTAAACAGTTGAATGACAAAAAGTAAAACAAACTTACTGAAAATATTCTCTGTTCGGAATATATGACCATGCGGAATAATGGTTATGCGGAATAACAATGCTACTCGGAATACCAGGCTTACTCGGAATCATGAAGTCTATGCGGAATATTTGACCATCCGGAATAATTTGACTATGCGGAATACAGACACTATGCGGAATAATATACCCTATGCGGAAAAAGATCTCTATGCGGAATATTATGGTCACTCGGAATAAACAGTTACTCGGAATAATTAAGTCTATGCGGAAAATGAGACCATGCGGAATAAATGCTCTATGCGGAATACCAAACTCTATTCGGAATAAAGTTACAATGCGGAATAAAGGGCCTATTCGGAATATATAAAATATTCCGAATAGAGGAAAGTAATCAGTGCTATTCGGAATAACTGAATATTCCGAATAAGGGAAGAAGTGAACAGCTTATACGAAATAATCTGGGGATGAAGAACAATTGGCAGAAACTTAACAGGGGAGTACAAATTTAAATCAAAACAAGCCAAATAAACAAAAAGGTTTTACCAAATTAACCAATAATCACTTAATAACCATAAGCAACCAATCCCAACAATAAAAACACAAAATCAATCACTTTTAAAAGATCAAAATCAATCAAACAAGAACTTTAACACTTTGAATAAAAAGATGATGATGAACAAGAGGAATGAAAGGATTAAATAAAAACTTGTATTGATGATTAAGATTCAGTAAACAAAATGAAGGATTAAACTTACAAGATTTAAGAACAAAAACAAGAATCAAAATCAACAAACACCCTAATGGTGTTGGTGATGCCTACGAACAGAAAGAGAGAAAAAAGGAATGAAAAACTGAATGAAAAGTGTGAAGCGAAATCTTTATATAGGTCTCCCTTTTGGTTGGTGAGTGGGCTTTCTCCCTATCTTCTTGTCTTCTCGTCTTTTCAGAAAAGTTGACATTTTCGATTCTGATTCGGGATCTGTCGACGATTAAAATCAACTCGTCTTTTAATTTCTTCCTTTAATAGACTTGAGTTTCTTCGACATATGTAAATCTTCCATCTTTGGTCCTTTTCTTCGATAAATCTTCAAATAGGCCCATTGACTTCAAATCTTTTGCATCTCTTGGACAATAGACTTCGTCTTTAGTCTTTTTCCTTGATAAAACCCGTGCAATCCCATGTTTTCTTCAATAATCATCCGGTTGACTCTGAAAACACAATAAACACAAAAACCACGCATAATTCCAAACAAATGATATTAAACACGCGTTTTGGTCTTGTTTTAGTAAGAAATAAGTGGTAAAAGGATGGGTGTTTTCACACCTATCAAATCCCCTACACTTAACCATTGCCATGCCCTCATGCAATGCTTAGTGATAAAGCAAATTTTACACCCTTCTCATAATCAATCAACCTTGGCCTTATTAAAATACTACTAAACAAAAATTAAAGTACTAAGAGAAATTAAAACTTTAAAGCAAACAAAAGGATAGAAAACCATTTTCACTTGAAAATAGCTATATGGAAATAACTTGCAAAGAAATCAAGGACTTACATTAGGGCTTTGGTGCTGCGAAGATTTATCACCCTCAAGTTTCACGTTCCCCAAACTAAGCTTAAAAACGAGATCATTGTTATTATAAGTTAGCAAATCAAACACTTACACACATGGCTTAATTAAATGCTTAAACTCCCTTATTCCTAGAGGTATCTATTATATTTTATGTTTGTCTTAGAATGATCATGAAGATGCATTTTTGGACTTATTTCGATAGTTTATTTAGGCTGAAAGCAAAGTAGGACGATTTGATCAATAGGACAAAATCTCTTAAAACTGCTTCTCGGGATATCAAAAAGTTCATATCTTGGCATAACTCGGTTCACGATTTGAGACCTTTCTCGGGCCGATATTTGGCATGTACTTCATACTTCATATCTTGAGAGACGTGCTTGAGATAATGGTCTTCTCATCGTAATAGAGTTTCTTCACTTGGAGACTTTTGAGGGGTACTCCAACTTTGTTGACCACGACTTCATGATTATTTCTTCAATCTCTAATTGGGATTTTGAGATACAACGATCCGCCTCCTTTTCGGACTTGGATCTATTTATCCTCATACCTTGTTAGGGTCTTTTCGGATAGACTTCTCCATGATCTTTATGGGAGTTGATTGCTTTTCGTCGTGAATCTTGATCCTTCATATTGATTTTTGGAATAATGCTTTTCACATCACTTTGGATCTTCAGCAATAAATTGGAATCCTCATGCCTTGTTAAGGCCTTTTCGGACTCGCCAATCTTCGCGCCCCGCTTCATAAGTTATGCCTTGGCTATGAACTCTTATCATTACCGAGCAACTTTTAAACGATCTTGGGCTAGAAGCTAAGTAACTTTTCAAATCGTACTACCTTACTTATTGCAGATAAATTATTAGCAAGTGATGGGAGAATAGGCAAATAATTACACCAAGTGAGCTTGTGCAAGAATACCGACTTATAATTGACTCTATCATTTCTCGTCCTACACAATTTAAAATCTCAAGTAATGAGACTCGTGGATGCTTAGCCTAATAAACCAATTAAGGTCTACATGGTTAAGGATACTAGCTAGAATAAACTTGGATAAGTCTATTCGGGTTGAGTCAAAATAATCGCAACGGGCCTAATATGTCAAAGATTTCAACACTAGCTACACCACTTTATTAATGTTTTTTTACTTTATTACGAGATATGTACATATGAAAGCAACGATAAAAATTTAAAAATTAAGACTAAATGGCCAAAGTTAATAAAAAAATTGAAAAATGTTGAAAAAGATGATTTTCCGGTTAAATGAAGGCATTTTCATGGAAAAGTCCACTTAAAACTTCGATAGAAGTCCCCCCTACACTTAAGATAAACATTGTCCTCAATGTTTAAGCATGTGGGAAAAGTCTCCCCTACACTTATGACATTGTGCACGTTGGTTAAATCAAGTTAAGGAAGAGACGACTAACGTGATCAATTTCAAATGTGAGTATGAAGAAAATTGAATCACGGTAGTTGAGAGATAGAACCGGATTTCGGATAACACGGGAGCACGGTTTCTTCAAAGGTTCCAAAAGTGCATTCATCCCTGTAATCACATCACCACACAAAGACAAACACCTATATAGGTCCCCCTACACTTAGGAGGTTAAAACGAAAAGGGATAGATACTCGGGCTGCCTCCCGAGGAGCGCTTGTTTTTTATAACCGAGTCACGAGCCTGACTCGACCCAAAATTAGTTCATGGGGAACGTGGTGAGGGATGGAATCATCTCTTGAGAGATGTCCTCACCAAAGTACAACTTCACTCGTTGGCCATTCACCTTAAAATTAGGTCCATTAGGTTGAGCGATCTCGAGAGTACCATATGGAAAAATTTGGGCAATGGTGAATGGGCCGGACCAACGAGATTTCAGCTTGCCCGAAAAGATTTTCAACCGAGAGTTAAAAAGTAAAACTTTGTCTCCAACTAGGAACTCTCGGTTTTTAATCTTAGAGTCGTGAATGAGCTTAGTCTTCTCCTTATAGATCAAAGAATTTTCATAAGCCTCATTCCAGAGTTCATTCAGCTCATTGAGTTGGATCTTGCGTAGGTCACCGGCTTTGTTGATATCAAAATTAGCCCACTTCAAGGCCCAGTAAGCCTTGTGCTCCAACTCAATGGGGAGGTGGCATGCTTTCCCGTACACGAGACGATATGGTGTACAACTAATCGGAGTCTTGTATGCGGTACGGAAAGCCCACAAAGCATCATCAAGTTTGTCAGCCCATGAGGCACGATGCTCTCCCACGGTCCTTTCAAGAATTCGCTTTAATCTTCGGTTGGATATTTCAGCCTGGCCATTAGTTTGTGGGTGGTAAGCGGTGGAAAGACGATGATTTACACCATACTTAGCCATGACTCTTGCAAATTGGTCGTTACAAAAATGAGTCCCGCGATCACTAATAATGGCACGAGGCACACCGAATCTGGCGAATAGCGACTTAAAAAAGTTACAAACCACCCTTGCGTCATTAGTAGGTAAAGCTTTGGCTTCAACCCACTTTGAAACGTAGTCAACGGCTACAAGGATGTATTTGTTTCCTTTAGAGGAAGGGAATGGCCCCATAAAGTCGATACCCCAAACATCAAAGATTTCACATTCTTGTATGAAATTTTGAGGCATCTCATCTTTATGTGTGATCTTGCCTTGTTTTTGGCAAGCATCACAACGTTTAACCATCTCGTGAGCATCACGGTAAATGGTGGGCCAATAAAATCCCGATTCAAACACTTTTTTGGCGGTGTAGTTGGGACCAAAGTGACCACCGGTGGGTCCTTTGTGGCAAGCGTCAAGGATTTCTAAAGCTGCCGGTCCATCAACACATCGGCGAATAATCAAGTCAGCACATTGCTTGAATAGAGACGGGTCATCCCAAAAGTAAGTCTTAATGTCTTTGAAGAACTTCTTCTTTTGCTGGGATGTTAACCCGTCAACGAGAATTCCACCCGCTAAGTAGTTTGCAATGTCCGCAAACCATGGGGTTTCATCAGAATTCGATTTGATAGACATTAAGGTCTCCAGGGGAAAAGAATCATTGATTTCTTTGTTCGGATGATCCCCCTGGTAAGGGTCCTCAAGTCTACTAAGATGATCCGCGGCTAGGTTTTCAACTCCTTTTTTATCACGAATTTCGATTTTAAATTCTTGGAGTAGCAAAACCCAGCGAAGAAGTCTTGGTTTGGAATCTTGTTTAGTCAACAATTACTTCAACGCGGAATGATCGGTATAAACGATTGTTGTAGAAAGGACAAGATAGGGGCGAAATTTTTCAAAAGCATAAACAACAGCTAAAAGCTCTTTTTCGGTTGTCGTGTAATGCAATTGGGCCCCCGTCATTATCTTACTAGCATAGTGGCTTGGTTGGAAGTGTTTATTCACTCTTTGGCCCAAAACTGCACCAATAGCAAAATCGCTAGCATCGCACATCAACTCGAAAGGCAGCTCCCAATTAGGGGTAACCAAGACGGGTGCCTTAGTTAGCTTATCCTTAAGCAAGTTGAAGGCTTCAAGACACTCATTGGAAAAGATAAAAGGAGTGTCTTTTTCCAAGAGGTGGGTCATCGGACGAGCGATTTGAGAAAAATCTTTGATGAATCGACGGTAGAAGCCCGCATAACCGAGAAAACTTCTCACACCCTTCACGGTTGAAGGTGGAGGAAACTTAGCGATAACATCGACTTTAGCACGGTCTACTTCAAGACCGGATTTGGAAATTTTGTGTCCTAGCACGATGCCCTCTTTTACCATGAAATGACATTTTTCCCAATTAAGAACAAGGCGAGTGTCTTCACACCGCTTCAGCATACGTTCTAAATTGGCAAGGCAAGCAGAGAAAGAATCGCCATAAACCGAGAAATCATCCATGAATACTTCCATAGTGTCTTCCACCATGTCATGGAAGATAGCCATCATACACCTTTGGAATGTCCCATGAGCATTACATAAACCAAAAGGCATACGTTTGTAAGCAAATGTTCTGTAGGGACAAGTGAATGTGGTCTTTTCTTGGTCCTTGGGATCGATGGGAATTTGAAAATACCCGGAGAAACCGTCTAAGAAGCAGTAATAATCATTACCCGCAAGACGCTCGAGCATTTGATCCATGAAAGGAAGAGGAAAGTGATCTTTTCTCGTGGCATCATTGAGCTTGCGATAATCAATACAAACTCTCCACCCAGTAACGAGACGAGTGGGAATCAACTCGTTGTGTTCATTGGAAACAACGGTTATTCCGCCCTTCTTGGGCACACAATGGACGGGACTTACCCACGGCGAATACAAAATAGGGTAGATCAAGCCGGCATCTAGAAGTTTGATAACCTCTTGTTTGATGACGTCATGAATTCGAGGATTAACCCTTCTTTGGCTCTGGATTGCGGGTTTAAAGTCATCTTCCATGAGAATCTTGCGAGTACAAAAGTTCGGATCAATTCCGCGGATATCGGAAATTTTCCAAGCAATTGCCTTCTTATGGTCTTTAAACACGGCGATGAGGCGAGATTTCTCTTCTTCTTTCAAGTCCTTCGCAATGATGACGGGCGACGTCTTGTTTTATTCAAGGAACACGTACTCGAGATGGGGCGGCAACTCCTTAAGTTCTAAATCCGGAGGATTGTCGATGGGAGGCGTTTGCAAAGTCGGGGCATCGATAGCAATAACCGTGGGAGATGGTGGAGCAATTATGTCTTCTTTAAGAAGGTTCTCAATGAGGCGTAGATTTTCATCCCAATTGGTGGTAGAATCGTCATTAGCTAAGTTCACATCTCCCATGGTGGCTTCCAAATCTTTCCAAAGGAAATCACTTTCTCCAAATAGAGATAGTGATGAATCGATAGAGGAAACGGTCTCAACATTGGGAAGAGAGGTAGGAATACTTTTACAAGCATCTTTGAAGTGTTCTTCACAAGCCTCATCAAGAACGTCAATACAATTAACACTCTCGTTAGAATAAGGCTATTTAGACAACTTTCCCATGTTGAAGACAATTTTATCGTCACCCACTCTCATGATAAGCTCACCAGCTTCAACATCGATGAGAGTGCGACCGGTCCTCAAGAATGGACGACCAACGATCAATGGCACACGAGGGTCCATGTCATAGTCCACAACGACGAAATCGGCAGGAAAAGTGAATTTGTCGACTCCTACAAAGACGTCTTCGGCTATCCCCACTGGATAAGCAACCGTACGGTTAGCTAATTCCAAAGTCATTTTGGTGGGGACTAGCTCAGGGAGAGATAATTGCTTCCAAACGCTTAAGGGCATTAAGTTAATACTGGCACCTAGATCGGCTAGGGCCATGCAATTCTCTACTCCCAGGAAGTTACAAGGGATTAAGAAACGACCCGGATCACCAAGCTTGGTTGGCAATTTCCTTAAGAGCACTGCAGAGCAATTCTCATTAAGTTGGGTGTTAGCAATATCAAGAAGCTTCTCCTTGTCGCTAAGAAGGTCTTTGAACATTTTCGCGTATTTGGGCATGTGAGCGAGAGCCTCAGCGAAGGAGATGTTGAAATTCAATTGTTTAAACATTTTTAGAAAGTTCGAAACTTGAATATCATCCTTGCTTTTGAGCTTCTCTTTCCTCAACCTTGAGGGATAAGGTATATCGGAAGAAGAGGAAGGCTTTGGGATCGAAGGATCACTCACATCCTTGGGTGGAGGAGGGGTAGAAGTAAGAGGTGGAGAAATTAGGGAAGTATAAGGTTGGGGAATAGGAGCAGGTGATTCGTTGTCCTTAGTCACAATCACTGGTGGAGGTATAGGAAGCTCGGGGTTCCTTGGTACCTTTGCCACTGCGAGTGGTGATTGCTTTCATCTCCCCTCTTGGATTCGCAACGGTGTTACTCGGAAGAGTACCCGAAGAAGAGGGTTGATTACCTTGGAAGAAAGCCATCATGTTCTTTAAGTCATTCGTTTGACTATCCAAAGTGTTTCTCATATCAGCTCTCAGATCGTTCCCTTGTTTCACCAGGTCTGCTTTCAAGTTGAGCACTTCCCGTTGGAGATTGTCCACGATCACATCATTAGTCCTCATTTAGGTTCCAATGTCTTGGTGTAATGCGGTGGGTTGGTTGGGAGGAGCATTGTATGCGGGTGGTTGATAAGCAGGTTGTTGGTAAAATTGGTTGTTCCTTTGAGGTGGATATGGTTGTTTGTGGGGTGGTATGTATGGTGTACGAGGTTGTTGTTGTTGTTGAGGAGGGCGATTGAGGTTTTGTTGTTGGTTTGGGTTGTTAGGAGGAAAACCGGGCGGTGAGAGATAGTTGTTAGAGCGGTAGCTAAGCAAGTTGCGGTCACCTTGAGGACGAGCTTGAAAAGCGGCCGGAGGATAGGTGCCGTATGCTGCATTCACGTTCTCAGAAGGGTAGTCTTGGGTGGCAGTACAGGTGGTGTAAGAATGAGGACCCCCGCATATTTCACATGGTTGGCTTACAGCATTGACTTGAGCGTTTTTAGCATTGATGATGTTGGTGTTGTTAGCGGTGTGGGTAACAAGCGATTCAAGAAGCGTAGTAATTTTGTCAAGTCGCTTGTCGCTGTCACTAGTACTGGCACTAGCGGCATTGGTCCGCACACTCTTGGTTTGCACACGAGACTTATTCTCAATGATATCCCAAGCAGCATTGGAAGTCATAACCAAAATATTACCCCCCCGAGGCACTATTTAGTGAATCTTGATCATTCATGCTTAAACCATTGTAAAAAGTATTAATTTGGTGTACTTTGGTAAAACCATGTTGTGGGCATTTTCTTAAAAGATCTTTGAAACGATCCCAAGATTCACTAAAAGACTCATCGTACTTTTGTTCAAAATTGATAATTTCATTCCGCAAAGCGGTAGTACGAGAGGGTGGGAAAAAGTAGTTGATAAACTTGGTCTCCAAATCCGTCCACGTGAGAATACTCTGTGGCGGTTCCTTAGCAAGCCAATGTCGGGCTTGTCTTTCTAAAGAAAAGGGAAAAAGTTGTAAACGGATTACCTCTTGTGGAATGATAGGTGTGTAAACACCCATCCTTTTACCACTTAATTCTGGCTAAAACGAGACCAAAACACGTATTTAATATCATTTGTTTGGAATTATGCGTGGTTTTTGTGTTTATTGTGTTTTCAGAGCCAACCGGATGAATATTGAAGAAAACATGGGATTGCACGGGTTTTACTGAAGAAAAAGACTCGAGATAAAGTCTATTGTCCAAGAGATGCAAAAGATTTGAAGTCACTGGGCCTATGCGAAGATTTATCGAAGAAAAGGACCAAAGATGGAAGATTTATATAAGTCGAAGAAACTCAAGTCTATTAAACGAAGAAATTAAAAGACGAGTTGAATTTAATCGACGACAAATCCCGAATCAGAATCGAAAACGGAAACTTTTCTGAAAAGACGAAAAAGATAAGAAGAACGGGAGAAAGCCCACTCACCAACCAAAGGACAAGCCTATAAAAGGAGCCCCCTCACACATTTTAGCTAGTTAGTCTGGAGTTATCTCTCCTCCCCACCTTTTTCTCTTTAGTTCGTTTCATCACAATCACCATTAGGGTGATTGGTGATTTTAATCCTTGTTTTTCGAATCTTGTTGTTTTTTAATCTTTGTTTGATCTTGTTAAAACATTAATCATTCAATACAAGTCTTGTTTAATCTTTCCATTTCATCTTGTTCATCATCATTTTTCTTTTCAAGTTCTTAAGTTTTATTTTTCTTGATTTGATCTTCAAAAGTTGTTGGGATTTGTGTTTTTGTTAGTGGGATTTGTAGCTCATGGTTAATAGATGCTTTGTGATTGAGTTATTTTAGTCTTTGGTGAAAAACTTAGTGATTTTTGGATTAAAAACGATTTTCCTTGTTCTTCGGTACTGTACTGTATCTGGGTTTCCCAGAAGTTCCGAACGAGTGAACAGTATCTCCCGAATGAATTTTGTTTTCAAAAGTTCCGAGTCAATTAAAAGTTCCGAATGAGTTACCTATAAAAAGTTCCGAACCAAGCTAAAACTTCCGAACCAAGAAGAAGTTCCGAGCCAAGCCCTAAGTTCTGAACGAAGGTGAAAGTTCCGAACCAAGCTAAACTTCCGAACCAAGAAAAAGTTCCGATCGAAGGCATAAGTTCAGAACGAAGCATAAGTTCCGAACCAATCCCTAACTTCCGACCCAAGCATAAGTTCCGAATCGGAACAAAAGTTCCGAACCAATCTTAGACTTCCAAATCGGAAACTTCCGCACCAATCTGAATAGTTCCGAATGAAGGTTTATTTTCCAGAAACTTCCGAATCAGTATGTTCCGAATCAGTCCAAAGTTCCGGATGAACACAAATCTTCCGAATGAATCATTAAGTTCCGCCTGAGTTAAGTTCCGAATCAAGGGTAAAAGTTCCGAATCAAATTTTCTTTTAAAGTTGCTGTTTTACTGTTTCTTTACGTTTATTTCACAATTTATATTTTAACTTTAATTTGAACTTTAATTCCAATTTTAATTTTAATTTTGATTTTAATTTCAATCCAAGTCTTTGTTAATTTTAATTTAAGTAACTGTCTTTAATTTAAACTTTCATTTCCACTATTTATTAGTTTAGAAAACCAAACCCTTTTATTTAGTAACCAAGAACAATCATCCCACTTAAGACCGAGATCAATTCGAGAGGATTCCGAGAATTATAATTAGAACTGAACCTAGTAAACCCCATGTATCAAATGGTGCCGCTGCCGGCTCTTCTCGTTAAGATCAAAAGTTTTTTGTGAGAACTTGGATTTTGGGATCCGTTCCCCGTGAACGTTACTTTTTCATAAAAATTTTCAAAAAATCCAAAAAAAAAATATATAAAATTTTAAAAAATACAAAAAAATTAAAAAACATAAAAACCAAAAAAAATTTTGCTTTGTTTTTCTTTGTTCGTTCTTTTGCAGGTGTATGCGCACTCGATCCACGTCTTATCAAGAGCCCGAGCCTCTCGATCACTTAGACATGGCCGGTGTACCACCTCCAAACAATAATAACAACAACAACCCACCTTTCAACAACATGAACAATAACAACAACAATGAGCCCCTTCTGGATAATCGCCCGATGATTGAATTGCTGCAAGCTCATGTCGATGGCAACACGGATCCAATTGTTATACCACCAATTGCCGCCAACAATTTCGAGCTAAAATCAGGCTTTATCCAGATGGTCTCTGCTCAACCATTCTTGGGACGAACCATTGATGATCCACACGACCATATCAAGAGATTCTTGCAACTCACCAACACGGTCAAGTTCAATGGTGTTCCACAAGAGGTTATAAGGTTACAACTTTTTCCCTTTTCTTTAGAGGGACAAGCCCGGCATTGGCTTGCGAAGGAACCGCCACAGAGTATTCTCTCGTGGACGGATTTGGAAACAAAGTTTATCAACTACTTTTTTCCACCCTCTCGTACTACCGCTTTGCGGAATGAGATCATAAATTTTGAACAAAAGTACGATGAGTCATTCAGTGAATCTTGGGATCGCTTTAAAGATCTTTTAAGAAAATGCCCACAACATGGTTTTACCAAAGTACATCAAATCAATACTTTTTACAATGGTTTAAGCATGAGTGACCAAGATTCACTGAACAGTGCCTCGGGGGGTAATCTATTGGCTAAGACTTCCAATGCTGCTTGGGACATCATTGAGAACAAATCTCGTGTGCAAACCAAGAGTGTTCGGACCAATGTCGCTAGTGCTAGCACAAGTGACAGCGACAAGCGATTGGACAAAATCACTACGCTTCTTGAATCGCTTGTTACCCACACCGTCAGCAACAACAACAGCAACAACGCCAAAAATGCTCAAGTGAACGCTGTCAGCCAACCTTGTGAGATATGCGGTGGTCCTCACTCTTACACAACTTGTACCGCCACCCAAGACTACCCTACTGAGAATGTGAATGCGGCATATGGAACCTATCCTCAACCTGCTTATCAAGCTAGACCTCAAGGTGACTGTAATTTGCTTAGCTATCGATCTAACAACTATCTTTCACCACCTGGTTTCCCTCCTACCAACCCAAACCAACAACAAAACCTTAATCGCCCTCCTCAACAACAACAACAACCTCGACAACCATACATCCCTCCTCACAAGCAGCAACAACCGCCTCAACGTAACAATCAAGTCTACCAACAACCTGCTTACCAACCACATGCATATAATGTTCCTCCCAACCAAGCCACCACTGCATTACACCAAGAGGTTGCAACCTACATGAGAACCAATGATGTGATAGTGGGAAATCTCCAAGAGGAAGTGCGCAATTTGAAAGCAGACTTGGTCAAGCAAGGAAACGATTTGAGAGCCGACATGAGAAACACGTTGGATAGCCAAACTAATGATCTGAGGAACATGATGGCTAGTTTCTTCCAAGGTAATCAACCCTCTTCTTCGGGTACTCTTCCGAGTAACACCGTTGCGAACCCAAGAGGGGAGATGAAAGCAATCACTACTCGAAGTGGCAAAGGTACCAAGGACCCTGAGCTTCCTATACCTCCACCGGTGATTGTGACTAAGGAGAACGAGTCACCTGCTCCTATTCCTCATCCTTTTCCTTCCCCAATTTCTCCACATCTTCCTTCTACCCCTCCTCCACCCGTGGTTGTGAGTGATCCTATTCCCCTAAAGCCTTCCTCTTCTTCCAATATACCTTATCCTTCAAGGTTGAGGAAAGAGAAGCAAAAGAGCAAGGATGATATTCAGGTTTCGAACTTCCTAAAAATGTTCAAACAACTGAATTTCAATATCTCCTTCGCTGAGGCTCTCGCTCACATGCCCAAATACGCCAAAATGTTTAAAGATCTTCTGAGCGACAAGGAAAAGCTCCTCGATATTTCCAACACCCAACTTAATGAGAATTGCTCTGCAGTCCTCTTAAGGAAATTGCCAACCAAGCTTGGTGATCCGGGTCGTTTTCTTATCCCTTGCAATTTCCCGGGAGTAGAGAATTGCATGGCCCTAGCCGATTTAGGTGCCAGTATTAATCTCATGCCTCTAAGTGTTTGGAAGCAATTATCTCTCCCAGAGCTAGTCCCCACCAAAATGACTTTGGAATTAGCTAACCGTACGGTTGCTTATCCAGTGGGGATAGCCGAAGACGTCATTGTAGGAGTCGATAAATTCACCTTCCCTGCTGATTTTGTTGTCGTCGACTACGAGATGGACCCCCGTGTGCCACTAATTGTTGGTCATCCATTCCTTAGGACCGGTCGCACTCTTATTGATGTTGAAGCCGGTGAGCTTATCATGAGAGTGGGTGACGATAAAGTAGTCTTCAACATGGGAAAGTTGTCTAAACAGCCTTATTCATATGAGAGCGTTAATTGTATTGACGTTCTTGATGAGGCTTGTGAAGAACACTTTAATGATGCTTGCAAAAGTATTCCTACCTCTCTTCCCAATGTTGAGACCGTGTCCTCTATTGATTCATCATTGTCTCTATTTGGAGATAGTGATTTATTCTGGAACAATCTTGAAGATACCATGGGAGATGCGAATTTAGCTACTAATGATTCTCCTATCGATGGGGATGAAGACATGAATTTCTTTGACAATCTTCTCACCGAAGACAATCCTTCGCCTCCATCTCCCACGGTCATTGCTATCGATACTCCGACTTCGAATACGCCTCCCGTCGAAAATCCTCCGGATTTGGAACTTAAGGAGTTGCCGCCCCATCTCGAGTATGTATTCCTTGATGAAGAGAAGAAGTCGCCAGTTATCATTGCTAAGGATTTGAAGGACGAAGAGAAAGCCCGACTTGTCGCTGTGTTGAAAGATCATAAGAAGGCTATTGCTTGGAAGATTTCTGATATTCGTGGAATTGATCCTCACTTCTGCACACACAAAATTCTCATGGAGGACGACTTTAAGCCCACAATTCAAAGCCAACGAAGGGTGAATCCAAAAATCCATGAAGTCATCAAAACAGAGGTTATCAAACTTCTAGATGCGGGTATGATTTACCCTATTTCGGATTCACCGTGGGTTAGTCCAATCCATTGTGTGCCCAAGAAGGGCGGAATAACCGTTGTTCCCAATGAACACAACGAGTTGATTCCCACTCATCTCGTTACTGGGTGGAGAGTTTGTATAGACTACCGCAAACTCAATGATGCCACGAGAAAGGATCATTTCCCTCTACCTTTTATGGACCAAATGCTTGAACGTTTAGCCGGTAATGAATATTACTGCTTTCTTGATGGTTTCTCGGGTTATTTCCAAATACCCATCGATCCCCAAGATCAAGAGAAGATGACATTCACTTGTCCCTATGGCACATTTGCTTACAAAAGAATGCCTTTTGGCTTATGTAATGCGCCCGGGACTTTCCAAAGGTGCATGTTAGCTATCTTCCATGACATGGTTGAACAAACCATGGAAGTCTTCATGGATGACTTCTCGGTCTTCGGGGATTCTTTCTCTTCTTGCCTTGCCAATTTGGAACGTATGCTCAAGCGGTGCGAAGACACTCGCCTAGTTCTGAATTGGGAAAAATGCCATTTTATGGTAAAAGAAGGCGTCGTGCTTGGACATAAGATCTCGAAAGCCGGTCTTGAAGTAGACCGTGCTAAATTCGATGTTATCGCAAAGTTGCCTCCACCTTCAACCGTGAAGGGTGTGAGAAGTTTCCTGGGTCATGCGGGCTTCTACCGTCGATTCTTCAAAGATTTTTCTCAAATCGCTCGCCCGATGACCCACCTCTTGGAAAAAGATACTCCTTTTATCTTCTCCAAAGAGTGTCTTGAAGCCTTCAACTCGCTTAAGGATAAGCTAACTAAGGCACCCGTCTTGGTTACCCCTAATTGGGAGCTTCCCTTTGAGTTGATGTGCGATGCTAGCGATTTCGCTATTGGAGCGGTTCTTGGACAAAGAGTGAACAAACACTTCCAACCGATCCATTACGCTAGCAAGACAATGACTGGGGCACAATTGCATTATACGACAACCGAAAAAGAGCTTTTAGCTGTTGTCTATGCCTTTGAAAAATTTCGCCCCTATCTTGTCCTTTCTACCACCATTGTGTACACCGATCATTCCGCGCTGAAGTACTTGTTGACAAAGCAAGATTCCAAACCAAGACTTCTTCGCTGGGTTTTGCTGCTCCAGGAATTTAAAATCGAAATTCGCGATAAAAAAGGAGCAGAAAACCTAGCCGCAGACCATCTCAGCAGACTTGAGGATCCTTACCAGGGGGATCATCCGAACAAAGAAATCAATGATTCTTTTCCCTTGGAGACCTTAATGTCTATAAACTCGAAGTCGAATGAAACCCCGTGGTTTGCGGACTTTGCAAACTACTTGGCGGGTGGAATTCTCAAGGAAGGGTTGACGTCCCAACAAAAGAAAAAGTTCTTCACCGACATCAAGACTTACTTTTGGGACGACCCTTACCTATTCAAACAATGTGCCGACCTGATTATTCGCCGATGTGTTGATGGACCGGCAGCGTCGGAAATCCTTGATGCTTGCCACAAAGGACCCACCGGTGGTCACTTTGGTCCCAACTACACCGCCAAAAAAGTGTTTGATTCAGGATTTTATTGGCCCTCCATATATCGTGACGCTCACGATATGGTTAAAAAATGTGATGTTTGCCAAAAGCAAGGCAAAATCACACATAAATACGAGATGCCTCAGAATTTCATACAAGAATGTGAAATCTTTGATGTTTGTGGTATCGACTTTATGGGGCCATTCCCTTCTTCTAAAGAAAACAAATACATCCTTGTAGCCGTTGACTACGTCTCCAAATGGGTTGAAGCCAAAGCTTTACCCACTAATGACGCAAGGGTGGTTTGTAACTTTTTGAAAGCTCTTTTCGCTAGATTCGGTGTGCCTCGTGCCATTATTAGTGATCGTGGGACTCATTTCTACAATGACCAATTTGCTAGAGTCATGGCTAAGTACGGTGTAAACCATCGTCTTTCCACAGCCTACCACCCACAAACTAATGGCCAGGCTGAAATATCCAACCGAGGACTGAAGCGAATTCTTGAAAGAACCGTGGGAGAGCATCGTGCCTCATGGGCTGATAAACTTGATGATGCTTTGTGGGCTTTCCGTACTGCTTACAAGACCCCGATCGGCTGTACGCCTTATCGTCTTGTGTACGGGAAAGCGTGCCACCTCCCCATTGAGTTGGGACACAAGGCTTACTGGGCCTTGAAGTGGGCTAATTTTGATATTAACAAAGCCGGTGACCTACGCAAGATCCAACTCAATGAGCTCAATGAACTCCGTAATGAGGCTTATGAAAATTCTTTGATCTATAAGGAAAGGACTAAGCTCATTCACGACTCTAAGATTAAAAACCGAGAGTTCCATGTTGGAGACAAAGTCTTACTTTTTAACTCTCGGTTGAAAATCTTCTCGGGAAAGCTCAAATCTCGTTGGTCCGGCCCATTCACCATTGCCCAAATTTTTCCATATGGTACTCTCGAGCTCGCTCAACCTGATGGACCAAATTTTAAGGTGAATGGCCAACGAGTGAAGTTGTACTTTGGTAAGGACACCTCTCAGGAGGTGATTCCATCCCTCACCACGTTTCCCATGAACTAATTTTGGGTCGAGTCAGGCTCGTGACTCGGTTATCAAAAACAAGCGCTCTTCGGGAGGCAGCCCGAGTATCTATCCTTTTATGTTTTAATCCCCTAAGTGTAGGGGGGACTTCTATACGTGTTTGTCTTTGTGTCGTGTGATTACAGGGATAAGTGCACTCTTGGAAGCTTTGAAGAATCGTGCTCCCGTGTTATCCGAAATCCGGTTCTATCTCTCAACTATCGTGATTCAATTTTCTTCATACTCACATTTGAAATTGATCACGTTAGTCGTCTCTTCCTTAACTTGAGTTAACCAACGTGCACAATGTCATAAGTGTAGGGGAAACTTTTCCCACATGCTTAAACATTGAGGACAATGTTTATCTTAAGTGTAGGGGAGACTTCTATCGAAGTTTTAAGTGGACTTTTCCATGAAAATGCCTTCAATTAACCAGAAAATCCTATTTTTCAACATTTTTCAAATTTTTTATTAACTTTGGCCATTTAGTCGTAATTTTTAAATTTTTTATCATTGCTTTCATATGTATATATCCCGCAATAAAGTCAAATTTTAATAAAGTGGCGTAGCTAGTTTAGAAGTCTTTGACATATTAGGCCCGTTGCGTTTATTTTGACTCAACCCGAATAAACTTATCCAAGTTTATTCTAGCTAGTATCCTTAACCATGTAGACCTTAATTGGTTTATTAGGCTAAGTATCCACGAGTCTCATTACTTGAAATTTTAAATTGTGGAGGACGAGAAATGATAGAGTCAATTATAAGTCGGTATTCTTGCACAAGCTCACTTGGTGTAATTATTTGCCTATTCTCCCATCACTTGCTAATAATTTATCTGCAATAAGTAAGGTCGTACGATTTGAAAAGTTACTTAGCTTCTAGCCCAAGATCGTTTAAAAGTTGCTCGGTAATGATAAGAGTTCATAGCCAAGGCATAACTTATGAAGCGGGGCGCGAAGATTGGCGAGTCCGAAAAGGCCCTAACAAGGCATGAGGATTCAATTTTATTGCTGAAGATCCAAAGTGATGTGAAAAGCATTATTCCTAAAGTCAATATGAAGGATCAAGACTCACGACGAAAAGCAATCAACTCCCATAAAGATCATGGAGAAGTCTATCCGAAAAGACCCTAACAAGGTATGAGGATAAATAGATCCAAGTCCAAAAAGGAGGCGGATCGTTGTATCTCAAAATCCCAATTAGAGATTGAAGAAATAATCATGAAGTCGTGGTCAACAAAGTTGGAGTACCCCTCAAAAGTCTCCAAGTGAAGAAACTCTATTATGATGAGAAGACCATTATCTCAAGAACGTCTCTCGAAGATATGAAGTATGAAGTACCTGCCAAATATCGGCCCGAGAAAGGTCTCAAATCGTGAACCAAGTTATGCCAAGATATGAACTTTTTGATATCCCGAGAAGCAGTTTTAAAAGATTTTGTCCTTTAGCTAACTATTGATCAAATCGTCCTACTTTACTTTCAGCCCTAATAAACTATCGAAATAAGTCTAAAAATGCATCTTCATGATCATTCTAAGACAAGAATAAAACATAAGAGATACACCTAGGAATAAGGGAGTTTAAGCATTTAATTAAGCCATGTGTGTAAGTGTTTGAATTACTAACTTATAATAACAATGATCTCGCTTTTAAGCTTAGTTTGGGGAATGTGAAACTTGAGGATGATAAATCTTCGCAGCACCAAATCCCTAATGTAAGTCATCGATTTCTTTGCAAGTTATTTCCATATAGCTATTTTCAAGTGAAAATGGTTTTCTATCCTTTTGTTTCCTTCAAAGTCTTAATTTCCTTTAGTACTTTAATTTTTGTTTAGTAGTATTTTAATAAGGCCAAGGTTGATCAATTATGAGAAAAGTGTAAGCTTGCTTTATCACTAAGCATTGCATGAGGGCATGGCAATGGTTAAGTGTAGGGGATTTGATAGGTGTGTAAACACCCATCCTTTTACCACTTAATTCTGGCTAAAACGAGACCAAAACACGTATTTAATATCATTTGTTTGGAATTATGCGTGGTTTTTGTGTTTATTGTGTTTTCAGAGCCAACCGGATGAATATTGAAGAAAACATGGGATTGCACGGGTTTTACTGAAGAAAAAGACTCGAGATAAAGTCTATTGTCCAAGAGATGCAAAAGATTTGAAGTCACTGGGCCTATTCGAAGATTTATCGAAGAAAAGGACCAAAGATGGAAGATTTATATAAGTCGAAGAAACTCAAGTCTATTAAACGAAGAAATTAAAAGACGAGTTGAATTTAATCGACGACAAATCCCGAATCAGAATCGAAAACGGAAACTTTTCTGAAAAGACGAAAAGATAAGAAGAACGGGAGAAAGCCCACTCACCAACCAAAGGACAAGCCTATAAAAGGAGCCCCCTCACACATTTTAGCTAGTTAGTCTGGAGTTATCTCTCATCCCCACCTTTTTCTCTTTAGTTCGTTTCATCACAATCACCATTAGGGTGATTGGTGATTTTAATCCTTGTTTTTCGAATCTTGTTGTTTTTTAATCTTTGTTTGATCTTGTTAAAACATTAATCATTCAATACAAGTCTTGTTTAATCTTTCCATTTCATCTTGTTCATCATCATTTTTCTTTTCAAGTTCTTAAGTTTTATTTTTCTTGATTTGATCTTCAAAAGTTGTTGGGATTTGTGTTTTTGTTAGTGGGATTTGTAGCTCATGGTTAATAGATGCTTTGTGATTGAGTTATTTTAGTCTTTGGTGAAAAACTTAGTGATTTTTGGATTAAAAACGATTTTCCTTGTTCTTCGGTACTGTACTGTATCTGGGTTTCCCAGAAGTTCCGAACGAGTGAACAGTATCTTCCGAATGAATTTTGTTTTCAAAAGTTCCGAGTCAATTAAAAGTTCCGAATGGGTTACCTATAAAAAGTTCCGAACCAAGCTAAAACTTCCGAACCAAGAAGAAGTTCCGAGCCAAGCCCTAAGTTCCGAACGAAGGTGAAAGTTCCGAACCAAGCTAAACTTCCGAACGAAGAAAAAGTTCCGAACGAAGGCATAAGTTCAGAACGAAGCATAAGTTCCGAACCAATCCCTAACTTCCGACCCAAGCATAAGTTCCGAATCGGAACAAAAGTTCCGAACCAATCTTAGACTTCCGAATCGGAAACTTCCGCACCAATCTGAATAGTTCCGAATGAAGGTTTATTTTCCAGAAACTTCCGAATCAGTATGTTCCGAATCAGTCCAAAGTTCCGGATGAACACAAATCTTCCGAATGAATCATTAAGTTCCGCATGAGTTAAGTTCCGAATCAAGGGTAAAAGTTCCGAATCAAATTTTCTTTTAAAGTTGCTGTTTTACTGTTTCTTTACGTTTATTTCACAATTTATATTTTAACTTTAATTTGAACTTTAATTCCAATTTTAATTTTAATTTTGATTTTAATTTCAATCCAAGTCTTTGTTAATTATAATTTAAGTAACTGTCTTTAATTTAAACTTTCATTTCCACTATTTATTAGTTTAGAAAACCAAACCCTTTTATTTAGTAACCAAGAACAATCATCCCACTTAAGACCGAGATCAATTCGAGAGGATTCCGAGAATTATAATTAGAACTGAACCTAGTAAACCCCATGTATCATGGAACACCATTGAATTTGACCGTATTTGTGAGTTGCAGGAATCTCTTGATGTGGTCATGTGGATCATCAATGGTACGCCCCAAGAATGGTTGAGCAGAGACCATCTGGATAAAGCCGGATTTGAGCTCAAAATTATTGGCTGCAATCGCGGGTATGACAATGGGATCATTGTTGCCGTCTACATGTGCTTGCAGAAGTTCAATCATCGGGCGATTGTCTGGTAGAGGCTCATTGTTGAGAGGTGGATTGTTATTGTTGTTGTTATTATTGTTGTTGAGAGGTAGGTTATTGTTGTTGTTTTGTACACCGGCCATGTCTAAGTCTTCGAGAGGCTCGGGCTCTTGATAAGACGTCGATCGTGTACGCATGCACCTGCAAAAGAACTAACAAGGCAAAAACAAAGCAGAAATATTTTTGGTTTTTATGTTTTTTAATTTTTTTGTATTTTTGAAAATTTTATATTTTTTAGGATTTTTTGAAATTTTTTATGAAAAAGTAACGTTCACGGGGAACGGATCCCAAAATCCAAGTTCTCACAAAAAACTGTTGATCTTAACGAGAAGAGCCGGCAGCGGCGCCATTTGATACACGGTTTTGCAATGGGTTCAAGATTTAGTTCTCGGTATCTCCTCGAATTGATCACAGCTCAAAGTGGAATAGTTTGTTCTTGGTGACAAATAGTGGGTTTGGTTTTCTATTCTACTAAAAGGTAAATGCAAGAAGTAAATAAAGATTTAAACCAAAACAATTACTTAAACAAAACTTAGATTTAAATTAAACAGTTGAATGACAAAACAGTAAAACAAACTTACTGAAAATATTCTCTGTTCGGAATATATGACCATGCGGAATAATGGTTATGCGGAATAACAATGCTACTCGGAATACCAGGCTTACTCGGAATCATGAAGTCTATGCGGAATATTTGACCATCCGGAATAATTTGACTATGCGGAATACAGACACTATGCGGAATAATATACCCTATGCGGAAAAAGATCTCTATGCGGAATATTATGGTCACTCGGAATAAACAGTTACTCGGAATAATTAAGTCTATGCGGAAAAATGAGACCATGCGGAATAAATGCTCTATGCGGAATACCAAACTCTATTCGGAATAAAGTTACAATGCGGAATAAAGGGCCTATTCGGAATATATAAAATATTCCGAATAGAGGAAAGTAATCAGTGCTATTCGGAATATTGTTTTGCAATGGGTTCAAGATTTAGTTCTCGGTATCTCCTCGAATTGATCACAGCTTAAAGTGGAATAGTTTGTTCTTGGTGACAAATAGTGGGTTTGGTTTTCTATTCTACTAAAAGGTAAATGCAAGAAGTAAATAAAGATTTAAACCAAAACAATTACTTAAACAAAACTTAGATTTAAATTAAACAGTTGAATGACAAAACAGTAAAACAAACTTACTGAAAATATTCTCTGTTCGGAATATATGACCATGCAGAATAATGGTTATGCGGAATAACAATGCTACTCGGAATACCAGGCTTACTCGGAATCATGAAGTCTATGCGGAATATTTGACCACCCGGAATAATTTGACTATGCGGAATACAGACACTATGCGGAATAATATACCCTATGCGGAAAAAGATCTCTATGCGGAATATTATGGTCACTCGGAATAAACAGTTACTCGGAATAATTAAGTCTATGCGGAAAAATGAGACCATGCGGAATAAATGCTCTATGCGGAATACCAAACTCTATTCGGAATAAAGTTACAATGCGGAATAAAGGGCCTATTCGGAATATATAAAATATTCCGAATAGAGGAAAGTAATCAGTGCTATTCGGAATAACTGAATATTCCGAATAAGGGAAGAAGTGAACAGCTTATACGGAATAATCTGGGGATGAAGAACAGTTGGCAGAAACTTAACAGGGGAGTACGAATTTAAATCAAAACAAGCCAAATAAACAAAAAGGTTTTACCAAATTAACCAATAATCACTTAATAACCATAAGCAACCAATCCCAACAATAAAAACACAAAATCAATCACTTTTAAAAGATCAAAATCAATCAAACAAGAACTTTAACACTTTGAATAAAAAGATGATGATGAACAAGAGGAATGAAAGGATTAAATAAAAACTTGTATTGATGATTAAGATTCAGTAAACAAAATGAAGGATTAAACTTACAAGATTTAAGAACAAAAAACAAGAATCAAAATCACCAAACACCCTAATGGTGTTGGTGATGCCTACGAACAGAAAGAGAGAAAAAAGGAATGAAAAACTGAATGAAAAGTGTGAAGAGAAATCTTTATATAGGTCTCCCTTTTGGTTGGTGAGTGGGTTTTCTCCCTATCTTCTTGTCTTCTCGTCTTTTCAGAAAAGTTGACGTTTTCGATTCTGATTCGGGATCTGTCGACGATTAAAATCAACTCGTCTTTTAATTTCTTCATTTAATAGACTTGAGTTTCTTCGACATATGTAAATCTTCCATCTTTGGTCCTTTTCTTCGATAAATCTTCAAATAGGCCCATTGACTTCAAATCTTTTGCATCTCTTGGACAATAGACTTCGTCTTTAGTCTTTTTCCTTGATAAAACCCGTGCAATCCCATGTTTTCTTCAATAATCATCCGGTTGACTCTGAAAACACAATAAACACAAAAACCACGCATAATTCCAAACAAATGATATTAAACACGCGTTTTGGTCTTGTTTTAGTAAGAAATAAGTGGTAAAAGGATGGGTGTTTTCACACCTATCAGAAACTAATGCCTAACAATGGTCAGGCTGTCTCCCTGCTTGAGTATTCTAGGGTGATTGGTTTCTTGATGTATTCCATGACTAGTACTAGGCCTGATATTGCTTTTGCAGTGGGTAAACTGAGTAGGTACACTAGTAATCCTAGTACTCAGCATTGGCAAGCTATTCAGAGGGTACTAAAGTATTTAAAAGGAACAATGGATTATTGTTTGTCATATATTGGATATCCTTCAGTGTTGGAAGGTTACACTAATGCAAGTTGGATCAGCAATACTGAGGATAATTCATCCACAAGTGGCTGGGTATTCCTTCTTGGTGGTGGTGGAATTTCTTGGGCATCCAAGAAGCAAACTTGCATTACTGGTTCAACAATAGAATATGAATTTGTAGCTCTAGCAGCTGTTGGTAAAGAGGCTGAATGGTTGAGAAACTTGCTTCTTGAGATTCCATTGTGGGTCAACCCTATGGCACCCATATCTATCTGTTGTGATAGTGCAGCTACATTGGCTAAGGCTTATAGCCAAATGTACAATGGTAAGTCTAGACACTTAGGTGTTAGACATAGCATGATTCGTGAGCTAATCATGAATGGGGTGATATCAATAGAGTTTGTGAGGTCTCAACAAAACTTAGCTGATCACTTGACGAAGGGATTGGCTAGAGATATGGTTATAAAGTCTGCTAAAGGGGTGGGTTTAAAGTCCAAACTAGTCACTGAATGCTAGGACACCCAACTCCCTCCTAAGGGAAACTTGGGAGTTAAGTTCAATGTGGAAAGCTTAACATTCAGATGACTGAAGCACATGTTTTACATATCATCCCAAGGATGTGCTTGTACCTGCTGAAAGGAGGATGAAGTTATAAACTTCTTAATTGTTAATTTCTTTGAAAAAGTGCTTAAGCAGGGGCACGAACTAAAGAGGAACCACCTATGTAAGTGTTGAGGTTTTGCCGCCTCAAGGAGCATGGACTTTGGCTCTTACAAAATTTATGAATTGGATATGGACACATGGCTTGTATGGTGTCAGGAGCGTTTTAAGTGTTTGAAAATTTGTGTGTATTTTATCTTCAGGTATTCAAAGTAGTTGAAGGGTTCAATTCTTAGAACACCCTGATTCTCGAATATTTGAAGTGATGTACTAATATGGAAATTCAATCCTCAGGACATTTTCATTTATGCACTGGTTTTGTTAAAGTTGATTTTCATGCAAAAAGGAATTGTACTAAATTGGGGAGGATTGTTGGAAATTTAGTGTAATTGTGGGATCGAGTCATACTTATAAATAGGTTTGGAGGTACGGAGTGTACACCCATTAAGTCCCTGACCTCCATGGACTCAATATAGTGGTTGAAAGTTCATCAGTAGGAAGCTGCTCCTGGTTAGGAAGTTGCTCCTGGTTAGGAAGTTGCTCCTGGTGATGAACCACATGCTAAAAGTATTTGTAACCTCTTTGACCAATCAATGAGGGTTTAATATTGACATGATGACCAGGTTTATGGTCATGTAACCACTATGCTTTCATGTAGGTAATTATGAGCTTAATTGGCCGATTAATGCTCTTAATACCTTTGACTATGAGTTACATCCTTCTAGGACTAGGATCACTATAAATAGTGATCATATTTGCATGATGAGACATATAGAAACAAGAAACACTTACACGCACAGAGTTCTTGATTTGTGCCTAAAACAAGAACTAACTCTTGGTTTTATCCCAAGGAGGTATTCGTGTTAACCCATGCATAGGGTCGAATAATCTTCTTTGGAAAGTGATTACACGACTTCAAGAGATATCCGGTAACCATTCATTGGTACGTAGTTTGGCTAGTGATTATCTTCACCCTGTTGGAACAAAGTAAACCCCAACAGTAATTAGGATTTATACAGTAATTACAACTTAGTAATTAATTAGGGTTTATGTAAAAGTTTGGGTTTTTCTTACATTAACACTTGATTTAACATTTTCAGATGGCATCATTGTTAGTATCTTCTGAATTTGTCATTCTTTCATCGTGGTGGAGTATTTGTAAGGGAGCCATTTTCTTATGATTCTGAAATCTTATCAGAAATTCATAATGTGGATATGGAGGAGCTTAATTTTAATAGGTTTGTACGTCTTTTAGGTCATCATTGTTCTAGTGATATTAGACAGTTCTTCTATGTTGTGTCTGGTTTGGACTTAGAGAAAGGTCTTAGAAATTTAAAAAATGATGAAGACTTATCTAAGGCTATAGAGTTAGGGGTTGAGAACAATAATGTACTAGACATTTATGTGTCCCACACTGTTTTTGAGTTTTTTTATGCTACTTGTAGTAAACAGCAAGTGGTAGAAGAAAATCCTTCTAGCGAAGACAGTGATTTAGAGCTTGATTGTGATTATAATCTGTTTGACTGTAATAGTGAGGATGAAGTTAGTGATACTGCTAGTGTTGACCATTTATCTGATGGTGAAGATGAGGTGTATGAGATAAGGACTAGGCTTCCCAACCCTGTTGCGCCTAAAAAGAAAATGTTTGATGCTAATTTTCTAAGTAGGATTTATGATGGGTTGCCTAGGGATGCTTATACAGAAAAAGATGTTAATGATATACAAGCTGATAAGGTAGGTGATGAATGGCCAACACATGATCCTAATATAAAATGGAAGTTAATGCGACCAGTTTTAGGTGAGAAGTATGAGTCGGCTGAACAACTTAAAAAGGCGTTAACATATTATGCTTTAGCTAATGGTTATAGGTTGTATTATAAAGTGAATAATCAAAACAGGATACTAGCTAAGTGTTGTAAAGGTAAGACTGATAGACATTGTCCATTTAGGTTGTGGGCATCTTGGATGCAAACAAAAAGGACTTTCCAGATTAAGAAACTTTGTGAAGAGCATAAATGTAGTAGGACTTACTAATATGGAACCTTGATTACAAGTAATTGGATTGCAAGAAACTTTGCAAAAAAATCATGATTAATCCTTGTATCAAGGTTGCTGAGATAGTTGCATTAATCTTGAAGAAGTATAAGTGCAAGGTAAGTATAGGACAGGCTAGGAGGGGAAATATGAAAGCCTTAACTCAATATGAGAGTTGTCTAGAGGACCATTATGGCATGTTGTGGTCATATGCCTCTGAAATTCTTAACTCCAACCCTGGTTCTACTTGTAAGATTAGAGTTGATGATATGCCAGATGGTAAAAACTACTTTAGTAGGTTCTATGTTTGCTTCAAAGGGTTAAAGGATGGTTGGTTGGCTGAATGTAGAAGAGTAATAGGCATAGATGGATGTTTTCTGAAAACCATATGCAAGGGAGAGTTGTTGTCAGCAGTTGGAAGGGATGGGAATAATCAAATTTATCCAATTGCATGGGTTATGGTTAATGTGGAAAATAAAGAGAAATGGGTGTCGTTTTTACAATTGTTGATGAATGACTTGAACATGGAAACTGGTGAAGGCCTGACTATTATATCTGATCAACATAAGGTACTGTCAATTATCTTACCAAACTGTCAGCTATACAATTTAAATGTTGTAAACCATCATTATGATAAATTTTGTGATTGCAGGGTATTATAGAAGCGGTAAAAGAGGTTATTCCTTTGGCTTAGCATAGACAATGTCCTAGGCACATTTATGCTAATTTCCGGAAGAAGTACACATGTGTGCAATACATGAACTTATTCTAGAAAGCTGCAAAGGCTACATATCCTACAAAGTTTGAGAAAGTTATGACAGAAATTAGGAGTATAAGCAAAAAGCACACAAACACTTGATGGATAGGCATCCTAAATCATGGAGTAGAGCTTACTTTACAACTAACAAGGCATGTGATGCAGTGGAAAATGGCATCTCAGAGTGTTTCAATGCACTCATAGTAGATGCAAGAAGGAAACATATAATAAACATGTTGGAGGACATCAGGATCATGTCTATGGAAAGGTTACATAAGATGAGAGAAAAGTACTCAAAGTGGCAGCCTGGTATCTGTCCAAATATCAAGAAAAAACTTGAAAAAAATAAGGATAACCACAGGTAAATGTATTTACTGTCTTTAATATAAATGTACTTCCACAAACTTGTATCTAATTATTGTTTTTTTGTAGAGATTGGAAAGTAATTGTAAGTGGTGAAAGAAAATTTGAGGTCCGTAATGGATATGAAGGTTTTAAAGTGGATGATGGTTTAGGGGTGTGCGGTTGTATAGCTTGGCAGTTATCTGGTATCCCTTGTGAGCATGGTATAGCCATAATTTACTTTTTACACATGGATTCGTAAGATTATGTATCTGACTGGTACCACAAAGAAAAATTTATGGCTGCTTATGACCATTATATTCAGGAGATGAATGGCATGGAACAATGGCCATCAACTGATTATCAAAAACCTTTGCCACATGTGAAGAGAAGAATGCCTGGTAGGCCTCCACATAAAAGGAAAAAGGGATGCAACCGAAGATGACTCCAATAGGACTAGGATTAGTAGAAGAGGAAAACTAGGCCATTGCCAGTACTGCAAAGCACCAGGTCACAATTTTAGATCATGTCCTAGTAAACTTGATGATTATGTGGTTGAAAGAGGTTTAAGGGGTTCTGTTAGAGGTGGTAGAGGTCTAGTTAGATGTGGGAGAGTGGGAGAGGTGAGAGAGGTAGGAGAGGTGGGAGAGGGTTAGGTGGAGGTGGGAGATGTGGGAGAGGGTTAGACAGAGGTGGTAGAGGTGAAGTTCTTGTTACTGCATCACAGTCACCACTAGTAACAACTCCACCTCCTGGATTTAAGATGAAAGTACCACAAGCTGGAAGGGGTGGGGGATGTGAGTGACCCAAGTAGGGGTGGGGGTATGAGTGGCCCAAGTAGGGTTCTTGTTACTACACCATAGTCACCACTAGTATCAACTCCACCTCTTGGATTTGAGATGCAAGTACCAGAAGCTAGGAGGGGTGGGGGTGTGAGGACAAGAGGTGATGTGAGGACAAGGGGTGGAGGTGTGAGGACAAGAGGCTGTGTTAGGACTAGGGGTGGGGGAGTTAGCACAACAGGTGGTGGATCCTCAAGAAATGTAGAAGATGGTGCTAGTAGTAGTAGGCCTAGACCAGAAAATCAATGGAAAATTTGTTAAGTAGAGAGGAAGGGGGAGATGGATAAAAGTCTAGAATGTCTCCAGATGGAATAAGGCCAATAGGTTATGGTGTGTCTTGGGATCCTGTTGATGGAGAGACCATGTTAGGGGTAAGTTTACTTAATTACCCTAATTACTATATAGCTATGTAAATGATACATAATCTAACTCTCTTTTTTGGATACAGAATTATATGGGTCTACCAAGACATGCTTGGCCTCCGTGAATTACTCCACAGGATTGCATTATCCAAGCTCAGCTTGATGCACAACAAGAAGCTGAATCTGACATTACACAACAAGAAGTTCAATCTGAGATTGCTATAACTTAGACATATCCAAGGGATGAGGAACAGGATGATGGTGATCAAGATCATTCAGATGACTCACATCCAATTGTGGTAAGAAGACAGTCAAAAAGAATTAAGCTTAGAAAAATGAACAAACCACTCTCACCTGGACCAGGTTTACATCCTCATGATGCCATAGAAGTATTGTAATTTTTAGGAATGTGTGGAAATTTGGCTTGCCATTTGTTAGGCCCTTTTGTATATCCGTCAATCCACTAATGTACTGTGATCCTGACATGTAGTTAACTATGACAAACTTGTTGTATTGGCTGGCCAAATGTTAGGCCGTTTTCTATATCTGACAATTGTGTAACTTTTGATGTATTCCTGGTAAATGTAACCAATATGAACAAGAAATGTTAACAATCTTATGTTGTATTATGAATTTTATTAATGTTAATGGTTTCTGTATCAAAAACCTTTGTTGTATTATGACTTTTATTAATCTTAAGCTTAAAAACACAAGTAAAGGAAATGTTACTTCATATTAAACATAATGTTATCATTACAAACCCTTAAAACATCCAACAAAAGATCAACAAAGGTTTCTTACAGGAACAACTACAACATTCCTAAACAACAACCAGAATAGGAACATAACAACTATTTTCCACATTCTTAAAAGACCTTAAAAACCTAAAAACCATCATGCTAACAATCACAACAATCATAACCCTATTGCAGAATCTAGATCGGGACTCTGTTGATTCTAAAGTAGAGCAAGTTGTTGTTGTGCATTAACCAACTGAACATGATTTTGATACATCCTAGCTCGATATCAACGATTTGGCAATGGAGCATCAATCCATATGAAGAAATTGCAATTCCTTGTTGGATCCATAAAATTAGGGCAACCAAGAAACCTTCTTGCTGGGTTATTCTGGGTCCATGAGGTTTGAAAGTTTGCTGGATCACCACACCCACAAAATATGTTAATGTTTTGGTTGATGTTGTGGTTCATTGTGTTTCTTGAAAAACCTTAATTTTTTTGGATAAAAGAAATATGAGATGAAGAAGATAACAATAGGGCTGTATTTGGGGGTTTTTAAAAGAAAGGAACTAGTGAAAATCCAACGTGGTAAGGGTAAAGGGTGTTTAGCCGGTTACCAGTCCACAAAATAACTTAATCTTAAAGTTTATGAATCGTTAGTAACTAATGTGAACAACCCGTTTACTTGAGTAACTTGAATGAACAAAATAAAACGTTGTTATTTTAGGCGTATTTTTTTAGAAACGTTAGTTACCTACATATTAACCGATTTCTATATTGGTTAATATCAACAACCTTAATAGTACTCCTATCATTACTAAATAAGGAAAAGAAGAATCTTAGTATTACTCATTTATAGGAAGAACAAACATTTGAAGCACGTAAGATTAGTGAGATGAAAAAAAGTGGTCATAAGTTTGACAATGTCAAAAAAACAAGAACCAAGAGATACAATCTAATTGACTATACATTCGGTTTCCAGTTTCTACCCACCAATCATTCCTATTATTGCATGTCTCTTGTAGTAACATTTTTCACCATGATCAACAAAATTTACCAACATTACTTTTTTACTACTCATCATCATCTTCATCATCATCAAACAAACTGCTTCCCTTTCGTTTTCTCGATCGCAAACGAACGGCCACCTGTTTCCTCACGCCTCTCCCCCGGTCGGCTTAAGCAAACGTTATGGCCGTTGTTTGCGGCCACCTCCTCCTCGTCCTTGTCGTTCTCCTCTTCTTTTCTCCGTGTCTCTCCCAACATCCTCATTCTCTTGCTCTCCTTCAGTTTAAGAATTCCTTTACGAAATCTGACGCTTTGTTTAATTGGAAAGACGACGGGTCTAATCCATGCGACCCCAATAACGTGTGGGTTGGGATTATTTGTTCGAATGGCATTATTAGTACCATTAATTTATCGGGTATGGATTTAGAAGGACAGCCGAACATTGGTGTCTTGGAAGCTATAGAGAGTCTTAAAGCTATAAGCATTGAGAATAATTCCATTTCGGGACCTATGCCTGAGATTAACCGTCTTCGTGCCCTAAAAGCTTTTTACGGGGGTAGTAATTGGTTCTCGGGTGTCATACCTACGGATTTTTTCCAAACGTCGGGCTCGTTAAAGAAACTTTGGTTACAACATAATAACTTTTCAGGCCAGATTCCAAAATCGATTGGTGAATTACCGAATCTTAAAGAACTCCATTTGGAATACAACGATTTCTCGGGACACATTCCTCCGTTTCCAGAGGCGGATATTTTAACCACCCTTAACCTATCCAACAATAAGCTGCAAGGTGAAATACCGAAAAGTTTGCATAAGTTTGACAACAAAGTGTTTGAGGGCAATGCCGATCTTTGTGGATCAAAACTAGGTAAAGAATGTAAAAAGCCTTCGAACCAACAACCAAATTCAGAAGAGCCGGTAAGCGAATCAAGATCGTCAACGAAATGGATTATAATGATTGTCGTTGTGGCTATGTTGATCTTGATCATTTTGGCTAGAGCAACTCATGTAGAACAAGATAATAGACGATGGGGTAAGGGACACATTGACGAAGCTGTTGTTAATATCCCAACCGTCACAAAGAAGCCCACGACAGCCCCGCCTTCTCAAAATGCTTCAAATAACAATAGCAGCAGTAGTAGTGTTACCGCTGCCGGTACTAGCACCAATGCCAGTAATAAAGAGAATAAAGATGCATCTCAAAAAGGTGTGGCCCAAACAGGACGATCAGTGGCTGGTCCTCTACCGGGGAAATCATTGGGAGACCTAGTGATGGTAAACGAAGAAAGGGGAGTATTTGGGCTGCAAGACTTGATGAAGGCTGCAGCCGAGGTGCTTGGAAATGGAGGGTTAGGGTCTGCATATAAGGCGACGTTGGCTAGTGGAGTTTCAGTTGTGGTTAAAAGGGTTCGAGAGATGAATCAGATGACTAAGGATGTATTTGACACGGAGATGAGAAAGTTAGCGAAATTGAGGCACAAAAACATATTGACGCCATTGGCATATCATTTCCGGAAAGAAGAGAAACTTTTGGTATCTGAATATGTCGCGAGAGGGAGTCTGCTCTACGTTTTACATGGTACCACACTATTACTATACAATCCTCGTTTCGTTCAATTAATCTAGGTACATATAAACGTTTATTACATGGTCTAAACGTGTGATTCGTGTTTACTTACAGGTGATCGTGGGAATTCCCATGCTGAATTAACATGGCCTAATCGGTTAAAGATAATAAAAGGAGTAGCGCGAGGAATGGGCTTTCTTCATTCAGAATTTTCTTCGTATCCATTACCTCACGGGAATCTCAAGTCTAGCAATGTACTTATTGGATCAGACTACGAGCCACTTCTAAGTGATTACGCTTTCCATCCTTTGCTTAATAGCACCCCGACGGTACAATGCATGTTTGCTTTTAAATCCCCCGAAGCTACACTTAACCAACAAGTCACCCAAAAGAGCGACGTGTACTGCATGGGTATCGTCATCCTTGAAATCATTACCGGGAAATACCCGTCCCAGTATATGAATAACCAAAAGGGTGGTACGGATGTAGTCCAATGGGTCAAGTCAGCTCTCGCGGAGAAAAGAGAAAAAGAGCTAATTGATCCAGAGATAGCGTCAGGAGGGTCAACAGCGGAAATGGAGAAGCTTCTACATATCGGAGCTGCTTGTACGGAAAGCGATCCAGATGAAAGAATGGACCTAAAGCAAGCAATAAAAAGAATAGAAGAGGTAAGTGTTTGAGAGAAATAGGGAGTTTTGGTAGATAAGATGACATAAATGGGGACGTGATCGAGGAGGAGGCCAGAGTTTGGGTCGAGGCTAGGTTCGGCTGAATCAAGTCTTCAAGGAACGAGAGCTCTCGACGCGTACTTCACACATGCAAGAGCAAGACCACATAAGTCATAAATCTTAAATTTTGTTTAGAGTATTTAGTTATCAAGTGAAGTGTGTGGGAAACAAAGATGTCTGGATCAAATAATGAACATGAACTTCGCAGCAGCGTGTTATTGCAAATTTAAGCCTCGCAGTCGTGTTCATGGGTACAAACTGTTATAATTTCACATTTAAGCTAAGTGTCATAACGTACGATATTGTCAAAATGTAACGCGGCATTTTACCATATAACGATACAAGCTCAAACACTCACTTGATTGCATTTACACAATTACTGCTAGCTAGCTCATAGTATAAGGTCAGGCTTTCGATATATAAGATTACTAAGTTGGAAATGATAATGATAACAAAATATGCATACTTTTGAGAAATAATAACAATGAGAATGCCATGATATCAGAAAAGAAAGTAAAAAAAGAGTGAAAATGCAATTGAAGAAGAGTGATGGGTTAAAATAGGCGTGCATACAACCGGCTAACCGAACCGGTTTCGGTTAGTGTTAAAATAAACAATCTTTGATCGAAGATAAAAAAAACCGGTTGGACCGGTTAACCGGTTCAATTACTAACCGGTCTAAGATAGAAAAATGTATAACCGATCTAACCGGTTACTAACCCCTTCTAACCTATCGTTATAAAATTAAAATTTTGAAAATCTAATAAAAAACCCTCTCTAACCGGTTAACCGAAAAACCGGTTACAAACCGGCCCAATACCCCTAAATCTCAAACCGATTACTTACCGGCGGTTAGTAAAAAACCCTAACCTGTTTTTTTAATAACCGGTTTCGGTTTTTGGTTATAATCGGTTAACCGGTAACTAACCGACTTGGATGTAAAGTCTATATTTTTTTTAGCAAATCTTAAAAGTCTATATTTTTTTTCAGCAAATTTTAAAAGTCTTAAAACTTACTCTTTTTCTAAGATAATACTCTTATCGGCTCAAAATTATATTCTCATTTTAATTTTTTTGTCTTTTTCTTCCAACTTTAATTATATATATTTTTGTTTGTGTTGTATAATACTTAATGAAAAATAGATGAATTGATTAATTTTTAAACGCATTTTCATTGTTATAACTTTTATCAAATATTATATAACACAAACACAAATATTTAATATCAATGTTAAACAAGAAAAACCAAAAAAAAAGTAAGACAATAACTTTATAACTAATTAAGGAATGTTCTTATAATAGGATATATAAGATTATTAATATATAAATAAACTTTTTTTTTAAATATTTTTTTAATTTAAATTTTTTTTTATTTGGTAAAAGTTTTTAGAAAAATTAATAGTGAAATTTGATAGGAAAAAAAAATCATAAAATTATAGGTGTCAAATTTGTGAAAAAACTTAAAAAAAGGAGGTTATAAAGAAAAAACTTAAGTGGTTAAGTTTTGAATAAATTAGATGGTGTTAAGTAAAAATTATAATTTTTTATATTTTTACAATAAGTTTAAAAAGTTAACAAATATATTTTACATATTTAACCTAATAATATTAAACATAAATTTTTTATATACATCTTTATATTAAATTAATATATTAAATTAAGTTTGATTTATTTGTAATATGTAAATATACGAGAGTAATAACTACTCTTTCCGTATCAAAATTAGTGTTACCAGACAAAAATTACTCAGTTTAAGAAAAATATATTTTGAAATAATGATTTTGGGACAATAATTTTTGGACAGAAAGTAGAAGCAACTAGAAGATGATCTTTTACAATCAGCGACAGAGTCAGTGGGGGGCTTAAGGGTGCTCGGCCCCCCTAACTATGGCAGAACCACCATATATCTAAGTGAGAAAACATGAAATCAAGAAGCAATTTGATTAAGAATTCATTTTTCTCTAATGAAGGTTTTAATGAGACATGTATGTATGAAGAGGATGACCAGTAAATAAAAAAATCGTTTATATTCCAACTAGTAACTAGTTTAATGATTTAGTGGACAGTGGTATATTTTCATTTAAATGTTCAATTTTAATCCTTATAGATTGTAATTTATCATAATTGTGCTGAAACATTTATAGTGAACATATTTTAAAATAAGAAACGCACTAGTTAGTTTGTATCAGAATAAAAAAAAAATTTATGTTATTATCGAAAACATTTGAGCCCCCTCTAATGCCAATTCCTAGCTCCGTCCTGTTTACAATCTTAAATCATTTGTTATTTCAATAACTACTTTTATAGTTCCAACTACGAGTACTTTCGTCAAATAAACTCCTAAATAGGGTTGTTGAAAAACTTAACCCGACTCGACATGAACGTGATTTAGCATATTTGGGTCAAGTATAGGGGACTTAAGAGTCTGTTTGACTCGATCTATAATTTTATTTTTTTTGAAGTTGTTAATTTTTTGTTTAAAAAATAATCTTCTCTAAAATAAATACTAACTCTACCTTTCCTAAATACATCAAACTAAATACTAACTCTACCTGTCTTAGATACATCAAATTTAAACTTTTATTTTAAAATAATTAACTGTTAAATAAAAAGATGATTCATTGAACATTTTTAAATTGTTTACAACTGATAAAGGTGTAAACTTATAAATAATACTCCAACCATTTATAAAAACTTTAATTATTTCTTTTAGTTATTAATAAATATAACTTTTAACATTTTTGCAATATAGGCGTTCAGAACTAGAGTTGATGAGGGTGTTTCCACACAAGTAGATGCCCTATCTTCTAGTGACGTAGATTCTACGTGGAGCGTCCTTTCAAATATCATCAAAGATGTGACAAAGGATACCCTAAGTGTGGCTAGGGGGATCAAAGACTCGTACCGCCCGTAGAGAATCTTGGTGGTTTTCCGAATAGGTGCAAACAAAAGTCACGGAAAAACAAGCGAGGTTTAGAGAACTACTCTCGTGTCAGGAGAGCAACTAAGAGGAATGGACTAGCGCAAAAGATAAATATATAGAAGCTAAGAGATAAGCAAAGAAAGTTGTAGCCCAGGCGAAAGAAAAGGCGTATTAAGATCTGTATAAGAACCTAGACTCTAAAAGAGGGAGAGGATGCCATCTTTAAGATTGCAAAAGCGTGAGAGAGAAGAAGAAGGGACATAGTGGACATTTGTTTTATAAAAGATGAGGGAGGGCACACTATTACGGACGAATGAGAGATTAAGAAAATATGAAGAAAGTACTTCTCTTCTCTTTTCAACGCAAGAGAACCGGAGAGAAGCGAAGAGGTAGCAGTACCTAGAGAGTACTGCTACTACTTGAGGATCAGCCAGGTGGAAGTGAAGACCGCTTTACAGAAGATGGGGAGAAACAAGGGTGGTTATAGGCCTTGACCAAATACCCATAGAAGGTTGGAAAGGCCTTGGGGACGAGGGTATTTTCTGGGTAACTTGTCTCTTCAACAAGATCTTCACTAGCATGAAGATTCCTGAAGAATGGAGACTCAGTGAAGTCATCCTTATCTTCAAAAACAAAGGTGACGCGTAAGTCTGCCAACAACTATAGGGGTATCAAGCTGCTTAGTCACACCATAAAGCTTTGGGAGAGAAGAATGAGAAGAGAGACTTCAGTGTCGGAGAACCAGTTGAGTTTATGCCTGGTCGATCTTCAATCAAGGCAATACACCTTATCAGGAGTCTTATGGAAAAGTACAGGGTGAGGCAAAGCTACCTACATATGGCCTTCTTAGACCTAGAAAAAGCGTATGATTGTGTACCATGGGAGTTGATTTGGAATACCCTAGTCTATAAAGGCACGTCAAAATATATATAAGGAGGATTAGGGATATGTATGACGGGTCGAAAACCCGTGTACGAACATCAATCGGAAACACGAATTTTTTCCTCGTGGAGGTACGGCTCCACCAGGGATCGGAAATTAGTCCATATCTTTTTGCCTTGATCTTGGATGAAATATCGAGAGGGATCTTATAGGTCATCCCATGGTGTTTGATTTTCGCAGACGATATTGTGCTAGTCGCAAAAATGGCGAAAGGCTTAAACAACAGACTTGAGAGCTGGAGAAAAGTGCTAGAGGACAACGCTTTAAGGGTTAGCCAAGAGAAGACTGAATATCTAAGATGCGACTTCAGTAATGTTATAAATGACCACAACGAAGGAGATATTTGTATTGGAGACAAGATCCTACAACCTAATGATTCTTTTTTGTTGGTCCCTAGTAATTCGTTATTACTTAATATCTTAAGTAATAAATTTTACTTCGACTCAAGTGTTTTATTTTAACAATAGATAAGAACTATGAAAGATTAAAACAACAATACCAATATACTTTTCAACGTATAGACTTTTATTAGAATCAAATAAAGAATCTATAACCCACTTTGTTTGCGGAATAACAAAGTGGCTGAATGACAATGGGTTTTGATCTCCTCTACTTATACGTCTAACCAAAGTTAAAGTCTAAGCTCCAATCTAAACGTTCATATGCATCTTGTCTATATGGTTTAGTTGGTATCGAGAGAGAAAGGTTTTCTAGAGTTTAAGCTCTTGTATTGGTTGCCCCTTTCTCTCCCAATGTACACTCCTTATATAGGCAGTGTAAATTAGGGTTTGCATTTTGCATGTTCCAATGCATGGGTTTATCTTGTGGGTGGTTGATGCCCATGCTGGATAAACAGTACAAAATACATATTAAACTATTCTAGAAAAGATAAAGGTTGTACTTATATCTAAGTATACAAGCAACCTACTTTGACTTAAAGTTATTTTTTCCCGCCTAATGCAAACCATCAGAATACTGAAGAGTCTTCAGTATCCTAGAGGAGATCGACATCATTCAATTTGGTATTGTCAAACCAAACTGAACTGAAAGCCCTTCTTCAATCCTTGTTCTTCAGCAACTAAACCGCCTAGTATTTGAAGCAAAGATTCCTTTGTCTTCTAAGTTCACTGGAAGGGGAGTGCTGAACATTCTTCATCTATGAAGTCTTCAGTAGGAACTTTGTTCCTCTAGTCATCCTTCAGCAGACTGGCCTTACTGCTGAGCATGAAACACTTAGGGGGATTTTATATTCAAATCCTAGAGTTGCTTCAGGGTCAGTAAATACTGACCCAACAATCTCCCCCTATTTGGATATACAAATAGCCTAAGTCTAATGTCAGTAGTAAGTGAGCATAACAACTTCTTCTTACTTGCACTGAACAATTAATAACTTATAAACATCATATAATCATTTATTCAATAATATTACAAATTACAACAAAAATATTACAAATGATTATTCAGTTTTCCATTGGCCTAATTTCTTCAATGACAGGGGTCTGTACTGATGGATCAGAGTTTCTGATGTCCAGTATTGATAGTAAGCACATGGTGAAGGTTTTTGCAGCTTCAGTGAGTCTTGGACCACCATGGTGAGCAAAGAAGATTTTCTAAATGTTTCCAAGAAATTCATTGTTTAGATCATCAAGATCACTAATACCCACAAAGTCTTGTCGTTCACGATGGTTGAACATAATCATTCCCAATTCTGGTTCTTCTAACACATGTCCAGGGAGATGATTTTCAAACTGAACAAGATCTTTGTATTTCTTGGTGGTGACAAAGATATCACCCACACCAGGTTGAACCAAATTAGTTCTCTTGCTCAGTTCCAGAATTGGATCTTGATCCTCTAGTGAGATTTGGTTGCTGATGTTCAGATGCTGACCAAGCCTTTCATGATTTCTCACAAAGTGTTCAATTATTGTGCGAACCTCATCCCATCTCTTGGATTTTCTCTTTTCAATATTTATGCTCATCTCTAGCCATTCAGTATAGGAGATCTCCTTACCTTGGAAGTCATCTATGATTTCATCAGACCCATCCGCCCTATAGAACTTCAGATTGATATCTCCTTTGTAAGTCATCATATCAACATTTGTGATTTCTGAGAGACACCTTCTGTTCAACCTTGCTATACAAAACTTTTCGTATAACATCTTTTTCTTGAAGAGGCCTTCAACCTCAAATTTTCCAATTCTTTCATATAAGCTCATCTTCAGATCCCTGAGCTTTTCTTCATCTTGAAGCTTGTGTAATTTATCAAGGTCTTCTTGAGTGGCCAGCCCAGACTTGATATTTCTTTCATCTAATGTGAATTCACCTTTGCTTTTGGGTTTGATGGGAGGTGACCCATTTTCAGATGATTCAGTGTTGGTGGTAAGGCCATCAACATGAGTGTCCTTAGCTGAAGACTCCCCCTTAGGCATAGTTGGACTGTCTTCACTGAAGGGAGATACATACACAAAAGGTTGTTTTTGGGGCTTCTTCTGTGCATGTTTCTTAAAGAGCTGATGTATAGTGACTTTCTCCCCCTCAGCAGAAGATTGCCCTGCAACTTCTGATGAACCCCCAGCAGGTAAACATGCACATAGAGAGTCTAAGGTGGATGATACCTTGGTCAACATTGTTGGAACAGTTGCAAGAGCATTCTGTTTCTGCTGAACTTCATTAGATAAGTTCAGCTTTTGTTGTTCCAGCAGACCCACCCTATCCTTGATCTTTGATACTGAATCACATAGCTCATTAAGCTGATTAGGAATCGGCTTGAATTCAACAGGGAGCTCAAAAGATTCAATATTAATGGATTCCATGAGGGAGGTGATCTCTTGCTAGATAGAATTGGTAGTGGCCACATCCTTCACTAATGGATTCAATGCAGTGAGAATTGCATCTTTGATCTGTTCATCAGTGGGATGAACTGGCCTTGCTTTAAGAGTAACTAGTTCAGCATCAGCAATAGCCTTTTCTTCCTTGAGCTTAGTCACCTGTGATTGTAGAACCAACACCTGATTTGTCAGTTCATTTACCTTAACGGTTCTGGAGGATGGAGGCTTGGGAGTTTGATCAACAATGTCATCTTTAGATTCACTATCATCCAGGTTTACTGGAGCTCTTTCACTTAGCCCCAACTCCTTTTCCATGTCATCGGTAGACATGCTGAATATAAATGTAGGCAAGTGTCCCCCCTTGGCGCCAGTGGAGAGAGGAATTTCCTTCATTATCTGCTGATCGCCACTTTTAGTGTGTTAGTCAGTTTCAAGTCCTTCACCACCAGGGTTGGTTTTACCTGATAGATCTTGAGAAAGAGTCCCTGATGAGTTAAGGTCAATGATAGTGTTTTTGATTTCTTCAGTAGGACCCTGTTGTGAGGGAACTACATCATGAGAAACAGGAGAGCCAAGGTCAGCGTCAGTTGTTGTATTTGCTGACGCATCATGCCCTGATGTAGACTCAGAGTGACAAATGATAGAGATTGGTAATGAAATTTGAGATGTATTCAAATTTAAATTTCTCACCAATGCTGACTCCACTCTACTGAGCTGAGGGTGCGCTCTATCTTCACCCTTCTCTCCTAAAGAGGTTGAGAGATGGGTTGCCTTCAGGGCCTCTTGATGCATGCCACCTTCAGCAGAGACTGATGGTGGCGGCTGGCTTGGGTTCTGGTCCTTGGCCGAGGACTTTTGTTTCTTCAAAGCTTGGCCTTTAGGATCATCAGAATGCTTCTTTGATGAAGATTCTGTAGGGTGCCTCCTTTTCTTAGACTCACGTCTACACTTAAGAGTATTCACAGACGTGCTCTTTTGACGTGGTCCAGAAGAAGCTCCAGACTTTGTGCCTGTTAGATCCCCTTCTCTAGTTGGAGGAGTGTCTTGTGAAGCTTTAAACACTACTGGAGCATTTGTTGAGCAAATGTCCAACATGGGTTGTGTGAAAGGAGGTTCAGTTATGCTGACTGGAATGTTCCAGCGATTGGTATCAAATATTTGAAAAACTAGTTTAACTCCTTCATTCTTAGAATACTCTTCACCAAATTGGTCAGCAAAAATGAGGGATAAAAATCTGGTGTAGGCCACATTCTTTTCCCTAGTTTTCTTCTTCATTTTTCCATGGAGATCTTCAAAGATTAGTTTTCCAAAATCAGCTTTTATGCCCTTTGCCAGACAATACAAAATCAGGGCATCCTTTTGGTTGATTTGATCAAGCCCACCAGTTTTCCTACCTAGACACTCAATTAAGATGGACATCAAAAGTTTCCACTTAGGTGGTAAACAACTTCTCTTCAGCCCCCCCCCCCCCCCCCCCCTCCCTTATCACCAATCTCTTCAGTGTACACAATTTCTTTAAAAAATGACTTGACAACAGAGAAATCATTGGGTACAGCCTTATATTCACTAGAGTCCTCCAAATAGTTTAACCCTAAAATCCTTCTAAACAACTTTAAACTTATTTTCCCATGAACACCTAAGGTTGTAGACACAAACTCAATAGATTTCTTGTTCTTTGACCCTTGTACTGTGAACGAAAATTCTTTTAACACATTTTCAAACATAACTCCTTGGTCTTTGAACAAAGCATCACAAATCACACATTTGGATAAAAATTTTAGTACTTGCTTCCCAGGTTCAGATGTTAGGGTTTCTGGTTTGATCAAGGTGAGGTTGTTGGGTTTAAAGAGTATGTCCTCAATGGGATAGTTAACATGGATGGAAGGATTGAGGGTGATCTTAATCTCTTGTGGTTGTGAAGAAGATTCAGCAGCCATTGATGTTTGCTGTGTGTGTTTTCTTTTGAAAGAGAGAGAGTTGTGTGTGTTTTTTTTGAAAACTTTTTCAAATGATATGAATCTTCAATCTTCAAAAGATATATGTAAACACATTTTGAACAGATTTGTCAAAGTTTGTAAAACATTTGAAAAGAGAATGAAACTTTTAGGGTTTGTTTTGAACAAATAGCACAAACTCTCTCATTAATGTTCTGAAAAAGGTGATGATTTCTGTTGCTTTGAACAGTGAAACGCCTTATTGTGTCAGAAAGTTGTTGACTGTGATATGCACGCTTAATATTTCCTAGATAAACAATTGACACCTTTTGAAAGAATGTTTTGTATTTATTCTTAAGAAATTTAATGCCATTAACTCCATTGAGTCACGTGATTGATTTGTTTTAAAAGCAGTTGCTCAGATATGCTAAAGCTGATTAATACTTGTGAGCTTCAGTGCATCAGATGAGGCGACAAAACCCCATATACATGTTCACATAATTGAACAAGACATATGACGTTGCACGCTCCTCTACTCAGGCCTAGCTACTCAGTTGTATTAAAAATTTGTTCAGCATTACTGAAGGAATCTTTTGATGACTGGTGATTGTTTGTTCAGCTTCAGTGAATCAGATAAGGCAACAAAACATCATATACACAATCACATAAAGTGAAATAGACACATGACATTGCACACTCCTTTACTCAGACAATGCTACTTAACATTAATCAAAAAAAAAATTATGAAATGATGAACCTTCAAGCTTCTTCAGTGAATGCTAAAGGTTCAGGTTTTGTATCATCAAATGTTCAGCATACCAAGCTCCATTATCAATCTTTTGAAAGTTGGTTCATCCAATGGTTTGGTGAAGATATCAGCTAATTGGTATTGAGTGGGGATGAAATGTAATTCAATGTCTCATTTCACAATGTGATCTCTGATAAAGTGATATCTGATATCAATGTGTTATGTTCTTGAGTGAAGGACTGGATTGTTGGATATTGCAATAGCACTAGTGTTATCACAAAAGATTGGTACCTTTTCATATTCTATGTCATAATTAGCCAGTTGCCTTTTTATCCAAAGAACATTGGCACAACATCCAGCAGCTGACACATATTCAGCTTCCGCTGAAGACATGGAAACTATTTGTTGCTTTTTAGCACTCCAACACACAAGTTTGCCACCTAGCAATTGGCAGGAACCAGAAGTGATTTTTCTGTCCAAATTGCATCCAGCATAGTCAGAATCTGAATACCCCTTTAGATCAAATCATGAGGATTTAGGGTACCAAAGACCTAGACTTGGTGTACCTTTTAGGTATCTGAAGATTCTCTTTACAGCAGTAAGGTGTAATTCCTTTGGATCTGCTTGGTATCTTGCACAAAGGCATGTAGAGAATTAAATGTCAAGCCTGCTTGCAGTTAAGTACATGAGTAACCCAATCATACCTCTATACTGAGTCTCATTGACTAATTGTCCATTGAGATCAGGTCCTAAGTTGTTAGGGGGTACCATTGAGTCTTTATTGAAGCACAATTGATATCATACTTCTTCAGCATATCCTTGACATATTTTTCTTGATTGATGGAGATGCCTTGGTCAGATTGTTTAATCTGAAGACCAAGGAAGTATGTGAGTTATCCTATCATACTCATCTCAAACTTGCTGGTCATAAGCTTGGAAAATTGTTTGCAAAGTTTCAAGCTTGTAGAACCAAAGATTGTGTCATCCACATAAATTTATACCAGAATGGTGTCAGGTTTAGATTTATAGATAAACAAGGTGCTATCTATTTTTCCTCTGACAAATTATTGTTCAATGAGAAATGTTGAGAGAGTTTCATACCATGCTCTTGGAGCTTGCTTTAGTCCATATAAAGCTTTGTAAAGCTTGTAGACATGATTTGGTTATTTACTACTCTCAAAGCCAGGAGGCTGAGTAACATAAACTTCTTCTTTTAGGTTACCATTTAGGAATGCACTTTTGACATCCATTTGGTAGATGGTGAAGTTCATGTAAGTGGCATATGCAAGGAAGATTCGTATGGCTTCCATACATGCAACTGGAGCAAAGTTTTGATCAAAATCAACACCAGGCTCTTGATTGAATCCTTGGGCCACCAGCCTAGCTTTATTTTTGGTCACTATATTGGTTTCATCTCTTTTGAGCTTGTAAACCCATTTGGTGCCAATGGTTGATTTACCATATGGAAGAGGAACCAATTTCCAGACTTTGATTCTTTCAAATTGATTGAGTTCCTCTTGCATGGCATCCACCCATCCAGGGTGTGTGGGTGCTTCAGAGACCTTTGTAGGTTGAATTTCTGAGAGAAAATTTGCATAGAGACATTCTCCAGATGAAGCAGCACTCAATTTCTTTGCCATAGATCTAGTGACTCTACCTTCACCAGGATTACCTATTATGTTCACCAGCTGTATGTGACTATTTTGAGTCTAAGATTTTCGTAGAGCTGGAGAATAGGTACTAGTATCAAGATTAGAGCTAGAGCTTGGAAGTTCATGACATGGACTTGGACTTGGAATGTCTCTAGTGTCTACTGAAGGATATTCAGTGGACAAAGGTTTAATCATTGGAGGGCTTCCTTCTTGGTCAGAAGCAACATATCCAAGACCTAATTCCCTAGAGATGATAGGAGAGCTTTGAGTAAGGGGCTCAGATTGTTCCTCAGCAGCTGCATATGATTGATCATCTTGATCATGTGTGTCAGCATGCTAATTGTTTTGAGACTGAACATTTTGGTCATTTGTGTTTCTTTGCTGATCATTTTGATCATTTTGAGATTGATCATTATTTGATTGACAGCCATCAGTATGTGATACTGAAGGATTTCCTGTTGTAGGACTTGTCATATCTTCAAATGGATCAATATGAGGGACTGAGTTGCGTGTTTGATATTTTTGAGAAGGCTCATAGTGATGAAATTCATCAGATGGATAATTGTGAGATTCATGTATATGAAGTTCATCATCTGATGGATTTGTAAAAGTGAGAGCTTCAGAACTTTCATTGAATGTGATGTGATAGGTTTCTTCAATACATTGTCTTCTTGTGTTGAAGAGTCTGTATGCTTTAGATACTAGGGAGTATCCAAGAAAGTAACCATCATCATATTTTTCATCAAACTTTCCAAGGTGATCCTTGTGATTGTGAATGAATACTGGACACCCAAACACATGTAAGAATGAGATGTTTGGAATTCTCCCCCTGAAGACTTCATAGGGAGTCTTCATGTGTCTATTCACAATGATGGATCTATTTTGAGTGTAGCAAGCAGTGGCTACCGCATCAGTCCAAAAATGCTTAGAGAGAGCAGATCCAGCAAGAATTGTCCTTGCTGCTTCAATCAAAGTTATGTTCCTTCTTTCAGCCACGCCATTTTGTTCAGGCGTGTAAGGAGATGAGAAATTTTGAGAAATTCCTTTGTCATCACAGAATTTGATCAGTGTGTGATTTCTGAATTCAGTTCCATTATCAGTTCTGAGTTGTTTGACATGAGTGTCATTTTGATTTTCAACTCTTTTGATGAATGACATGATGGCATCTGGTGCATGGCTTTTCTTTGTCAGAAAATATACCCAGGTGTACCTAGAGTACTCATCAACAATGACAAGTGTATATTTTTTATGACAAATGGCCCTAGGTGATACTGGGCCAAATAAGTCCATGTGGAGCAAATGAAGACTTTCTTTTATTGAGAAAGTTTGCTTTGTTTTGAAACTGGCCCTATGGTGCTTCCCTTTTTCACATGCTGAGCATGGTTTGTCCTTGGAGTAGACAAGTGAAGGAAGACCAATAACAAGATTTTGTTTTGCCAGCAGAGTTATTGTTTTGAAATTGAGATGTGAGAGCCTCTTATGCTAAATCCAATTGGTAATATTGGAAGCTTTAGCAAAGAAGCACGCTTCCTGAGTAGAGTTCATGTTCATGACATAAACATCTTTGACTCTAGGAGCAATCATCATAATTTCATGATTGGAGTTGAAGATTGTACCTTTTTTGTCATCAAACAGCACAAGATACTTTGCATCACAAAGTTGACTTATGCTGATGAGGTTGTGCTTCAATCCATTTACATATGCTACCCTTGAGAAAACTATACCATTGCATTTTACTGAACCAAATCCTTCAGTAGTAGCTGATAAGTTATCACCAAAAAAACTTTAGGACCTTGTTCCTCTTTATACTTGTGCAGATAACTTTTGGTGCCAGTCATATGCCTTGAGCAACCACTATCTAGGTACCAAATAGGCTTCCTGAGATCACACTACACAAGTTAAGGAAATTGTCAGTTTTGTTTTGAAACCCACCTTTGTTGGGTGGGGGTTTTAGATCTAGAAGGTGTTCTAGATCTGAAGGGTCCTCTTGTAGAGGATATGTGTGATTGCTCAGAAGAAGAAGAGGTCTGAACAGCTTTTGCTTTCTTAGCCTGGAGGGCTTCACCTCTTCTGAACCACTCTATATGGTTGTGATCAGATGTAGTGTGGACATCGCTTCCACAAGTCTCACAACCTTTGGTAATAGATTTTGGCTTTCTTGCTTTAATACCTCTTCTGAGTGAGATGATTCGATTATGTCCATGAGTGTCATGGTCATAACTTCCACAAATATTACAAAAAGGGTAATAGTGGCAGTCATCTGAGTGATGATTGCCCATACCATAATGAATGCATGGTGGTAAAGGCATATTTCGCCTGGAATGAGATGCTTCAGTTTTGTGAGCATCGGCACTTGTTTTGGCTAGCATATACTGAGTGTGTTCACAAGTGTGATGATCAGTTCTTTCACATTTAGTACAATAAATCACTCTTAGGCAAGTTTTAGTGAGATGGTTGTTTAGACTACATAAATCACAAGCCTTTTTAAATTGTATCTTGTACTTGAAATGAGGAGAATCTGAAGGTTCATCTCTGAATCGTGTTGGTGTTTGTTGCTGCCTAAGTTGCAATTTAAGATCATTGATCTCTTGCATGACAAGAGACATTCTCTCATCTTCCTCAGATCTAGCATTCTTCAGTTTATTTGTTGAAACTGAAGAGGTAGTTCCCATATATGAACCTTCAGCAGGAGCTGAAGAGTTCTCTAAAGTGTTAATTTTGACATGTTTGGAAGAACTACCTTTGTGTGTGGTGTGTGACTTGATGATAGACTGGATAGTATTGGGTCCAGTAGAGGGTTCAGCACTAGCCAGCTTCTCCAAAGAAGGAAGTGGGGTACTTACTTCATTCTCTATATCATCATCTGAGTCATCCTCAGTAACTGAGGACTCAACTAGTGTTGAAGTGTCAACACTTGCTTGAAACTCAGGAAGAAGGATTCGTCCAGTGTCATGATTAGGTAAATTCTCTTCACCTGACCTTTCAATGTCAGGGATCGTGCTACCATCCTTATTTGAGGCTTTGACAAAGACAATAGATTTGGTGCTGGAGGATCCTTCAGCACCAAGCATTTTCCTCTTTTGAGTAGGTATTTGTTCACTTATGCATTGATTTACCCTATCAGAGTTTCTAAGCCAAGATTTAACAATATCTTTTGCTTCTTTTAGTTCCACTCTAAGGGAGTTATTTTCCTCCAAAATTTCTTTGTTCAATTGTTAAAAAGTAAGAATATCAAGTTTAGCTTCTTTTATCTCTATTTGCTTACTTTCAAAATCTTCAAGTTTTAGAACAAGTTTATGAAATTTTTCAAGCAAATTGTTTCTTTGCTCTTCAACAAACTTTAGATCAATGCACAAGTAATCAAAGACAAATTTAATGTCATCTTTATCTTCTAATTCAATAAGAGTTTGTACCTTTTTGATTGTGACATTGACCCATTCACCATTTCTGGCACTGTCTCTGGTCACAACATTTGAATTAGTCCCTTCATCATCAGCAAGTACCATCAGCACTTTCACATTAACCATTTCATCATCATCTGAAGAAACATCTTCTTCATCCCATTCATAGGCTTCAGCAACAAGCCCTTTGTTCTTGTCTTGCTTGGGAGTCTTGGATGAGGAGCATTTAGTACTCATTAAGGCCAATCTTGCTAATATGATGATTTTGCATATGTGTACTCAATCGTTCTCGATATCTAATCGAATTGATCACAGTTTATAGTGGAATTATTAGTGATGGTCACTAAAAGGGGGAGCTTTAGATTATCTATTTCTATTAAAATGACAAGTTAACAAAGCTAAGGTAAAAGACTTACACAAAATATCAAGGGATTAAAGTAATTAAAAACTAATTTAAAAGTAGATTTCAAAAATAAAGTAATATTAAACTAAGACAAATTAAAGTTAAATATAACACTAAGTTAAATGAGGGAAAAGTAAAAAATAAAACTTAAAATAAAACAAGAAATAAAATCCAAACTTGTGAATGAGTCGTAGCTGGATCGAACTCCCAGATCGTACTCATGGATCGTACCCACGATCGCACTTTGGATCATGGTCCCTGATCGCACCCACGTGATCGCAGCCTACGATCGTAACAATCGATCATAGTCTGGTGATCGTGGTATATGTGATCGCACTCAATGCAATCGTGACAAGTGATCGCACTCAAGGGGATCGTGACCAGTGATCGCACCCTGGATCGCACCTACAGATCGTAACCAAGATCGCAACTAGTGATCATGGTAGGGATCGTAGTGTGTGATCTCAGTTTATGATCACAACTAATGATCGTAGTTTCTGATCACAATTAGAAACCCTAGGGTTTATGTGATCACGAAACTTGATCGTACCAGGTAAAACCTTAAGAACTTACGACTGGATACAAGATGCAAATAAGCAAAAAACTCAATAAGCACTTCTTTAAATAAGCTTATACCGAAACTTAACCAAATCTAAACAAGCACAAATTTAACAACTTTTAAAACACTAAATGAGCAAACTTTATAGATCAAACTTTAAAAAGGAGAAACTTTTAAGAAAACTTAAAATAAAATAAGCTAAATACAAAATAAGCCAAAAAGCATGATAAGCTCAAAGCTTAAATCATATAAAAACTTAGATATGAACAAAAAAGATAAACTTTTTAATCACACAAACATCAAGATGAAACAAGATGCATGAATATTTCAGATCAAGAGCAAATCAAAATCAAGAAAGGTAGAAGAAGATTAATGATGAAAAGCTTAAACTTGAACTTGTAGATTAATGATTCCAAAATACAAGATTAAATGAAAGCTTAGAACTTGAAAGAAAAATGAAGAAATCTAGAGAGAGAAAGTAGAAACACCTACTTCTCTCTAAAGATATGAAAAACTTAAGAAAATGAAAAAATGACAATCTCACTAACACCCTCCTAATGAAGCATTAGGAGTGTATTTATAGGAGAAGGGATGGTGTGGTGTGTTGCTTCTTTCTTCCTTTTTGATTTCTCGTCTTTTTTAAATGACTCGTCTTTCTCGACTTTGTCTTGGGATTAGTCGAATGATAATATGAACTCGTCTTCTAATTTCTTCATTTAGTTGACTTGGTTCTTCGACTTCGCCAAACTTCCGTCTTTAGACTTTTTCTTCGATAAATCTTCAGAATAGGCCTTTGACTTCCGTTCATCTTGCACTTTTGACCTTTTGACTTCGTCTTTCGTCCTTTTCTTCGATAAAAGCCCGTGAAAGCCCGTGTTTTCTTCCTTTTTCATATTTTGTCCCTAAAACACAATAAAAACACAATCCACGCATAATTCCGACTTTTACGACATAAAATACACGTTTTGGTCTTGTTTTTATTATAATTAAGTGGTAAAAGGATAAGTGTTTTCACACTTATTAAATCCCCTACACTTGACCATTGCAATGTCCTCATGCAATGCATTAATTTCAAAGCACAGTTTACATTTCCCGTCATAATTTACCTACCTTGACCTTTATTAAATACTAAATACTAAGGAAACCAAAAAGATTAGAAAATTGCAAAATGCAAGAAGGAAGAACAAGTAAAAAGATCGAAGACTTATATTAGGGCTTTGGTCGTCATGAATGTTTATCACCCTCAAGTTTCACTTTCCCCAAATCAAGCTTATAAACGAGATCATTGTTATTATAAGTTAGTAAGCTAACACTCACTCATGTGGCCCAATTATTCACTTAGACTCCCTTATTCCTAGGTTTATCTCTTATATTTTATTATTGTCTTGAATGATCACGAGGATGCATTGTTGACTTATTTTGATAATTTATTAGTCTGAGAATAAAGTAGGACGATTTAATCAGTAGTTAGCTAAAGGACAAAATCTTTTAAAACTGCTTCTCGGGACCTCATAAAGTTCATATCCTGGCATAACTCGCTTCACGATTTGAGACCTTTCTCGGACCGATATTTGGCAGCGACTTCATACTTCGAATCTTGAGAGAAGTTCTTGAAATTATGGTCTTCTCTTCATAATAGGAATTTCTTCACTTGAAGTTTTTGAGAGATTCTTCATACTTGGACCACGACTTCTTCATTTTTCTCCAATATTTATTTTGGATTTTGATATACAACAATCCGCCTCCTTTTAGGACTTGGATCTATTTATCCTCATACCTTGCTAGGGTCTTTTCGGATAGACTTATCCATGATCTTTAGGGGAGTATTTGCTTTTCGTCGTGTGTCTCGATCCTTCATATTGATTTTTGATAAATGATTCTTCACATCACTTTGGATCTTTAGCAACAAAATGTAGCCCTCATGCCTTGTTAGGGCCTTTTCGGACTCACCAATCTTCGCATCCCGCTTCAATAAGTTATGCCTTGGCTATGAACTCTAATTAATACCGAGCAACTTTTAAACGATCTTGTGCTAGAAGCTAAGTAACTTTTCAAATCGTACTACCTTACTTATTGCAATTATATATATTAGCAAGCGATGTGAGAAAAGCTCATAATCAACTCACATAAATTCATGAAAGAATACCAAACTTATAATTGACTCTATCATCTCTCGTTCTCCATAATTTAAAATCTCAAGGAATGAGACTCGTGAATGCTTAGCCAATTAAATCAAAGTTTTGGGCTTTTTAGTCAACTATAGGATCTTGCATCTTCTTAGACTTTTTCAAGTTTAAAATTTGCATTTTAAAGTTCCCTTGATAAATGACTTTCTAGGATCAATTATAGGAACTTGTGAAAAGTTCTTGTTCTTAACCCGTAAGAGTTAAGTCTTTCGCGTTTTAAATTTCACTATATAAAAGCCTAGCAAAACTTGACTTAAACACGTTAAGGATACTAGCTAGAGTTAACTTGGATAAGTAAACTCGGGTTGAGTCAAAAGATTCATGACGGGCCTAATATATCAAAGACATCTAAACTCATTAAAACCATTTTATTTAACTTTACTTTTCTCTTTTGACTTTATTTTTGAAATGAAATATATACATACGAAAAGGAAAGAACATAAAAGAGAATAAATGACAAATACTACTTGGCCAAAATAGATCAAAAATTTTGAAAAATGTCGAAAAATCAAATTTTCCGGTTAAAATGAGGACAAATTAATGGAAAATCCCACTTAACTTCGATAGAAGTCCCCCTACACTTGATATAAACATTGTCCTTAATGTTTAAGCATGTGGGAGTAAACTCCTCTACACTTAGGACATTGTGCATGTTGTTTAAATCTTGCTAAGGAAAGGACAACTAAAGTGATTTCAATGTCAACATATAAGATATGAAATATTGAATCACAAGAGTTTAGGATAGAACCGGGAAGATGGGTACACGGGATCACGGGTCGTAAAATGTCATCGAAAGTGCTCTTTGAAGCTTTAATGCTTGTACATCATAAGAAACAAGACAACAAACCCTATGTAGCTCCCCCTACACTTATTATGAAAACGGGGAAAATGATAGATCGACGGGTTGCCTCCCGAGAAGCGCTTGTTTTTGTTAACCGAGTCACGAGTCTGACTCGACCCAGAACTAATTCAAGGGAAACGTGGTGAGGGATGGAATCATCTCATGAGAGATGTCCTCACCAAAGTAAAACTTAACACGCTGGCCATTCACTTTAAAATTTGGCCCATTTGGTTGAGATACCTCAATGGTGCCATAAGGGAAGACCTTGGCGATGGTGAATGGACCAGACCAACGGCTCTTAAGCTTGCCCAAAAAGATTTTCAACCGAGAATTAAAGAGTAAAACTTGATCACCTACGTGAAACTCTCGGTTCTTAATTCTAGAATCATGAATGAGCTTAGTTTTCTATTTATAAATCAACGAATTCTCATAAGCTTCATCCCTCAGTTCATTAAGTTCATTGAGTTTGATCTTCCTTAAATCACCGGCTTTGTTGATAGCAAAATTAGCCCATTTTAAGGCCCAATAAGCCTTATGCTCCAACTCAATGGGGAGGTGGCACGCCTTTCCGTACACAAGATGATCTGGAGTGCAACCAATAGGTGTCTTATATGCGGTACGGAAAGCCCACAAAGCATCATCTAACTTATTGGCCCATGAGGCACGATGCTCTCCCACAGTTCGCTCTAATATTCTCTTCAGACCACGGTTAGAAATCTTGGCTTGACCATTTGTTTGTGGATGATACGCGGTGGAAAGACGGTGATTGACACCATACTTAGCCATGACTCGAGCAAATTGATCATTGCAAAAATGAGTCCCGTGATCACTAATGATAGCACGAGGAACACCGAATCGAGCAAACAGTTGTTTCAGAAAGTTCACAACCACCCTCGCATCGTTCGTAGGTAAAGCCTTTGCTTCAACCCATTTATATACGTAGTCCACGGCTACGAGGATGTATTTGTTCCCTTTAGATGATGGAAATGGCCCCATAAAGTCGATGCCCCATACGTCAAAGATTTCATATTCTTGGATGAAATTCTAAGGCATCTCATCTTTATGTGTGATCTTGCCTTGTCTTTGGCAGGCATCACAACGTTTAACCATTTCATGAGCGTCATGATATATGGTGGGCCAATAAAATCCAGAGTCAAAAACTTTCTTCGCGGTATAGTTAGGACCAAAGTGACCACCGGCGGGTCCTTTGTGGCAAGCTTCTAGGATTAGCAAAGCTGTCGGCCCATCAACACACCTACGAATGACAAGATCCGCACATTGTTTGAAAAGGTAAGGGTCGTCCCAATAATAGTGTTTAATGTCCTTGAAGAACTTTTTCTTTTGTTGGGATGTTAACCCTTCCATAATAACACCACCCACTAAATAGTTTGCAATGTCCGCAAACCATGGGGTATCGTCAAGATTGGAGTTAATAGACATCAAGGCCTCAAGGGAAAAAGATTCATTAATCTCTTGATTTGGGAGCTCCCCTTGATAAGGATCCTCGAGTCTACTAAGATGATCCGCGGCTTGGTTTTCCGATCCCTTCTTGTCACAAATTTCAATTTTGAATTCTTGAAGGAGTAAAACCCAACGAAGAAGTCTTGGTTTGGAATCTTGTTTTGTTAACAAGTACTTCAACGCGGAATGATCGGTATAGACAATGGTGGTGGAAAGGACAAGATAGGGGCGAAATTTTCCAAAAGCATACACTACAGCTAAAAGCTCTTTTTCGGTAGTGGTATAATGCAATTGAGCCCCCGTTATTGTCTTGCTAGCGTAATGGATTTGTTGGAAATGTTTGTTGATTCTTTGTCCCAAAACCGCTCCAATAGCAAAGTCGCTAGCATCACACATCTATTCAAAAGGTAACTCCCAATTAGGGGTAACTAAGACCGGTGCCTTAGTTAATTTATCCTTAAGAAGATTGAAAGATTCGATACACTCTTTGGAAAAAGATAAACGGAGTATCTTTTTCCAAGAGGTGGGTCATCGGGCGAGCGATTTTAGAAAAATCTTGAATGAATCGACGATAGAAGCCCGCATGACCAAGAAAACTTCTCACACCCTTCACGGTTGAAGGAGGAGATATTTAGCAATAACATCGACTTTAGCACGGTCGACTTAAATACCGGCTTTGGAGATTTTATGACCAAGAACAATGCCTTCTTTGACCATGAAATGGCATTTTTTCCAATTAAGAATGGGACGAGTGTCTTCACACCGTTTAAGCATACGTTCTAAATTGGCAAGGCACGTAGAGAAAGAATCACCATAGACCGAGAAATCATCCATAAAGACTTCCATAGTTTCTTCAATCATGTCATGGAATATAGCCATCATACACCTTTGGAAAGTCCCGAGAGCATTGCATAAGTCGAAAGGCATTCTTTTGTAAGCAAATGTTCCATAAGGACAAGTGAATGTGGTTTTCTCTTGGTCTTTAGGATCGATAGGAATTTGAAAATACCCGGAGAAAACGTCTAAGAAGCAATAGTAGTCATTACCCGCTAAACGCTCGAGCATTTGATCCATGAAAGGAAGAGGAAAATGATCCTTACGAGTGGCATCATTGAGCTTGCGATAGTCTATGCAAACTCGCCAACCTGTGACAAGTCGAGTAGGAATCAACTCGTTGTTTTCATTGGGAACAACGGTTATTCCGCCTTTCTTAGCCACATAATGGACGGGACTAACCCATGGCGAATCCGAAATAAGGTAAATCATTCCGGCATCTAGAAGTTTGATCACTTCTTTCTTGATGATGTCATGAATTTTTGGATTAACCCTTCGTTGGCTTTGGATTGCGGGTTTAAAGTCATCTTCCATGAGAATTTTATGAGTACAAAAGTTAGGATCAATTCCGCGAATGTCAAAAATTTTCCAAGCAATTGCTTTCTTATGATTTTTTAGAACATCGAGAAGTCGAGATTTTTCATCCTCTTTTAAGTCCTTTGCAATGATGACGGGTAACTTCTTATTGTCATCTAGGAAAACGTATTCGAGATGAGATGGTAACTCCTTAAGCTCTAAATCCGGAGGATTGTCGATGGAAGGCGTAGTCAAATTCGGATCATCGTTTATGATTTCCATAGGAGAAGGTGGAGAAATATGGTCCTCATTGAGAAGTTTCTCAATGGTAGGAATGTCTTCTTCTCAATCGGTGGGAGAATCGTCATATTTTAAGTCCACATCCCCTAAGCTTGCTTCAAATTCTTTCAAAAGAAGTCACTTTCTCCAAATGGAGTCAGTGAGGGAGCAATAGAGGCAACGATCTCAACAATGGTAGATAAGAAAAACCACTTTTACAAGCGTCTTTGAAGTGTTCTTCACAAGCCTCGTCACGTACGTCAATGAAATTAACGCTCTCGTGTTCAGAAGGTTGCTTAGAAAGTTTACCCATGTTGAAGATGATTTTGTCGTCACCAACTCTCATGATTAATTCGCCCGTGGCTACATCAATGAGAGTGCGACCGGTCCTCAAGAATAGACGTCCAACGATTAATGGAACACGGGGATCCATCTCGTAGTCAACGACAACAAAATTCGCCGGACTGGTGAATTTGTCGACACCGACGAAGACATCTTCGGCTATCCCTACCGGATAAGCAGCCGTACGGTTAGCTAATTCCAATGTCATTCGTGTGGGGACTAGCTCGGGTAGAGATAATTATTTCCAAACACTTAATGGCATTAAGTTGATACTAGCACCTAGATCGGCTAGGGCCATACAATTCTCTACCCTGGGAAAGTTGCAAGGAATGAGAAAGTGACCCGGATCACCAAGTTTGGTTGGTAATTTCCTTAAGAGAACCGCGGAGCAATTCTCATTAAGTTGGGTCTGAGCAATATCAAGGAGTTTTTCCTTATCACTAAGAAGATCTTTAAACATTTTAGCATATTTAGGCATGTGAGCGAGAGCCTCAGCAAAGGAGATGTTGAAATTCAATTGTTTAAACATTTTAAGAAAGTTCAAAACTTGAATATCATCCTTGTTCTTCAACTTCTCTTTCCTCAACCTTGAAGGGTGATGAAGGCTTTGGAATGGAATTCTCACTCACATCCTTGGGTGGTGGAGGGGTAGAAGTAGAAGGTGGAGGAATTGGTGAAGGGGGCTCGTTTTCCTTTGTCACAATCACCGGTGTAGGTGTAGGAATTTCGGGTTCCTTTAAACCTTTTCCACTTTGAGTGGTGATTGCTTTCATCTCCCCTATTGGATTAGCAACGGTGTTACTCGGAAGAGAACTCGAAGCAGAGGTTTGATTACTTGGGAAGAAACTAGACATCATATCCCTTAAGTCATTCGTTTGACTACTTAAAGAGTTCCACATGTCATTCCTAAGCTTGGCTCGAAGATCATTCCCTTGTTTCGCCATATCTCCTTTCAAGTTGTAATTTGGCTCTGAAGATTCTTCACCAGCGCATCATTAGTCCTCATGTACGTTTCAACCTCTTGATGGTATGCTGTGGGTTGATTGGAATGGGGAACTTGGTAAGCGGGTGGTTGATAAGTGGTTTGTTGATAAACTTGATTATTTCCTTGAGGTGGATATGGGTTTCTTTGGGTTTGATATTGATTAGGAGCTCGAGGTTGGTTTTGATTGTTGCGATTAAAGTTGTTTTGGTTTTGAGGAGGAAAATCGGGTGGTGAAAGGAAGTTGTTTGAACGATAACTTAGCAAATTGCGGTCACCTTGAGGACGAGCTTGATAGCCTCCCGTGGAAAAGTTACCGTTAGCCGCATACACGTTTTTTGGATTGTCATGAGTAGAAGGACAATCGGTGTATGAACGAGAACCACCACAAATATCACAAGAAGTTGCAACAGCTTTAGCTTGTTGAAATTGGTTCGTAGCCATGGTTAAGAAGTTTTTGTTCATCTCGGCTATTTGGCAGGTAAGTTCGGTTATCTCGGGGTTTGATGAAGTAGAAGAAACATTGGCCCTCGGGTTATTCCTTGAAGATGCGGATGAATCCCAATTTTTGTGGTGAGTGGTCATGTTCTCTATAAGCTCTCTACACTCCTCGGGTCTTCTCTTCATGAATGTACCATCGGCGGCAGCATTAATCGTATCACGATCACGAAAAGTTAAGCCATTGTAGAAAGTATCAATCAAAGTGACGGGGAGCATATTATGGTTCGGACAACGGTCGATCAAGACATTATAACGTTCCCAAGCATCAAAAAGCGACTCATCGGGTTCTTGAGTGAAACCACTAATTTGATTGCAAAGACCAGTGACCATGGATGGTGGAAAGTAGCGCGACAAAATTTTTTGAGTCATTTCGTCCCATGTATGAATTGAGTTTTTAGGAAGACGATCAAACCATTTTTTGGCATGGTGGGATAAAGTGTGTGGAAAAAGGTGAAGGCGAAGAAAATCCATGGAAACACCGGGCAATTTCATGCTTTGAGTGACGGTTATGAATTTATCGAGATGTTTGTTGGCATCATCATCCGGTAATCCGCGAAATGGACAAGCGTTTTGAACTTGTTGGATCATGTGATGCTTCAACGAAAATTCAGGAGCCGTGATTTGCATCGGCGCAATTAGTCCTCCTCGTTCGTTCATGGTTGGTTGACAAAGCTCCTCCATCGTTCGAAGGTCGGGTGGAGGAACATGGTTGTTGTTGTTGTTATTATTCAAATTAGGGTGAGGTGGGTTGTTATTATTATTATGCACACCGGTCATATCTAAGTCTCTAAGAGTCTCGGGCTCAGAATAAGACGTAGATCGAGTACGCATACACTAAAATGAAATACAATATTTTTGGTTTTTTATCTTTTTTTTTTTTTTGGATTTTTGAAAATTTTATATTTTTTAGGATTTTTGAAATTTTTGTGCTTGAAAATAACGTTCCCAAAAGAACGGATCCCAAAATCTAATTTTTCTCACTAAAAACCGTTAATCTTTACGAAAAAGAGTCGGCAGCAGCGTCATTTGATATGATGATTTTGCATATGTGTACCCAGTCGTTCTCGGTATCTAATCGAATTGATCACAGTTTATAGTGGAATTATTGGTGATGGTCACTAAAAGGGGGAGCTTTAGATTATCTATTTCTATTAAAATGTCAAGTTAACAAAGCTAAGGTAAAAGACTTACACAAAATATCAAGGGATTAAAGTAATTAAAAACTAGTTTAAAAGTAGATTTTGAAAATAAAGTAATATTAAACTAAGACAAATCAAAGTTAAATATAACACTAAGTTAAATGAGGGAAAAGTAAAAAATAAAACTTAAAATAAAACAAGAAATAAAATCCAAACTTGTGAATGAGTCGTAGCTGGATCGAACTCCCAGATCGTACTCATGGATCGTACCCACGATCGCACTTTGGATCGTGGTCCCTGATCGCACCCACGTGATCGCAGCCTACGATCGTAACAATCAATCGTAGTCTGGTGATCGTGGTATATGTGATCGCACTCAATGCAATCGTGACGAGTGATCGCACTCAAGGGGATCGTGACCAGTGATCTCACCCTGGATCGCACCTACAAATCGTAACCAAGATCGCAACTAGTGATCGTGGTAGGGATCGTAGTGTGTGATCTCAGTTTGTGATCACAACTAATGATCGTAGTTTCTGATCACAAGTAGAAACCCTAGGGTTTATGTGATCACGAAACTTGATCGTACCAGGTAAAACTTTAAGAACTTACGACTGGATACAAGATGCAAATAAGCAAAAAAACTCAATAAGCACTTCCTCAAATAAGCTTATACCGAAACTTAACCAAATCTAAACAAGCACAAATTTAACAACTTTTAAAACACTAAATGAGCAAACTTTATAGATCAAACTTTAAAAAGGAGAAACTTTTAAGAAAACTTAAAATTAAATAAGCTAAATACAAAATAAGCCAAAAAGCATGATAAGCTCAAAGCTTAAATCGTATAAAAACTTAGATATGAACAAAAAGATAAACTTTTTAATCACACAAACATCAAGATGAAACAAGATGCATGAATATTTCAGATCAAGAGCAAATCAAAATCAAGAAAGGTAGAAGAAGATTAATGATGAAAAGCTTAAACTTGAACTTGTAGATTAATGATTCCAAAATACAAGATTAAATGAAAGCTTAGAACTTAAAAGAAAAAAAGAAATCTAGAGAGAGAAAGTAGAAACACCTACTTCTCTCTAAAATATGAAAAACTTAAGAAAATGAAAAAATGACAATCTCACTAACACCCTCCTAATGAAGCATTAGGAGGGTATTTATAGGAGAAGGGATGGTGTGGTGTGCTGCTTCTTTCTTCCTTTTTGACTTCTCGTCTTTTTTAAATGACTCGACTTTGTCTCGGGATTAGTCGAATGATAATATGAACTCGTCTTCTAATTTCTTCATTTAGTTGACTTGGTTCTTCGACTTCGCCAAACTTCCGTCTTTAGACTTTTTCTTCGATAAATCTTCAGAATAGGCCTTTGACTTCCGTTATTCTTGCACTTTTGACCTTTTGACTTCGTCTTTCGTCCTTTTCTTCGATAAAAGCCCGTGAAAGCCCGTGTTTTCTTCCTTTTTCATCTTTTGGCCCTAAAACACAATAAAAACACAAACCCCGCATAATTCCGACTTTTACGACATAAAATACACGTTTTGATCTTGTTTTTATTATAATTAAGTGGTAAAAGGATAAGTGTTTGCACACTTATTACTTGCCTTGATTTCTTTGTATTTGGCCTCGAAGTCTTTTGTTGGTATGAGTTCAACCCTGTTTTGCTAAAATGAAGTAGAAGCAATTTGTTTTGGTTAAAATGATGATTGACCAGATGGTATTGATTGAGCTGGGGAGGAATATGAAGGGAGAGATGTCTTTGAATAACAATCCCTAGCATAGTGACCAGTATTCTTACGTTTGTAGCATTCAGTGTCAACTGAAGCTTTTGTGGAGCTGGAGAACTTGCCTCCTTTCTTAAAGAACCTTCTAGACTTGGCCAGAAGTGCTTTTTCATGAGATTCCTCTTTGAGGTCATTCAAATATTCCTCACTAGATCTAGTATCTTCCTCATCATCAGGATTATCTTGGTAGTCTTGAATGACATCCTCACTGAAGAAGGCTGTGGACAAGGGTGTAGCAATGGTTAATGCTTTAATCTTGCTTGAGCCTTCATAAATCCTATCAACTAGGTTTTATTTATATTTAAGTTTCCCAAAAAGAGAGGCTAGATCATAATCTTTAATGTGATTAGCATTTCTCAAGCTTTGGCAGAAACTGAGCCCCTTTTTTGGCAATGCATTAACAAAAAATGTGTTGATTTCAAGTTTTGAAAGCTCAACACCATCATTCATAAGTTCATTCATCAGTGCTTTGTACCTGGTGAATGTCTGTGTGAGGGTTTCCCCTTCTTTGTGCTTGAAGGTGTTGTATTGAATCTTTAAATCCATGATTCTGGTTTCTTTTACATCAGAGGGTCCCTCATGGTAAAGAATAAGGTCCTCCCATGTTGCTTTGGCTATTTTACAATTTACAACAGAATTCATTTGGTCATCTCGGAGCACAGACATGATGAGACTTTTGAGACGCTGATCTAGGTTAGCAACTTTCCTCTCATCAGTAGTCCATTGTGCTTCAGGTTTTTTATTGTCCCCAACCATGGGAACAAAAAGACCATTTTTAATTATTCCAATAAATTGAGGTTCAATTCCAACCATGTGGACAAGAAACCTCTTCTTCTAATTTGTAAAGTTGGCTACCTCTAGTACAGGAGCAGCATTGAGTTGGCCACCCCTATATTATAGGGTTTATGGTATAACTTGAGCCATTTTTGGATCTTGATTTGAAAACTTTTAAATGAGCAGTTTAATAAAATAAGAGTTTAATTAATCAAACTGCTCTGATACCACTTGTTGGTCCCTAGTAATTCGTTATTACTTATTATCTTAAGTAATAACTCTTACTTCGACTTAAGTGTGTTGTTTTAACAATAGATAAGAACTATGAAAGATTAAAACGACAATACCAATATACTTTTCAACGTATATACTTTTATTAGAATCAAATAAAGAATCTATAACCCACTTTGTTTGCGGAATAACAAAGTGGTTGAATGACAATGAGTTTTGATCTCCTCTACTGAAATGTCTAACCAAAGTTAAAGTCTAAGCTCAAATCTAAACGTTCATATGCATCTTGGCTATATGGTTTAGTTGGTATCGAGAGAGAAAGGTTTTTCAGAGTTTAAGCTCTTGTATTGGTTACCCATTTCTCTCCCAATGTACACTCCTTATATAGGCAGTGTAAATTAGGGTTTGCATTTTGCATGTTCTAATGCATGGGTTTATCTAGTGGGTGGTCGATGCCCATGCTGGATAAACAGTACAAAGTACATATTAAACTATTATAGAAAAGATAAAGGTTGTACTTATATCTAAGTATACAAGCAACCTACTTTGACTTAAAGTTATCTTTTCCCGCCTAATGCAAACCATCATAATACTGAAGAGTCTTCAATATCCTAGAGGAGATCGACATCATTCAATTTGGTATTGTCAAACCAAACTGAACTGAAAGCCCTTCTTCAGTCCTTGTTCTTCAACAACTAGACCGCCTAGTATTTGAAGCGAAGACTCCTTTGTCTTCTAAGTTCACTGGAAGGGGAGTGCTGAACTTTCTTCAGCTATGAAGTCTTCAGTAGGAACTTTGTTCCTCTGGTCATCCTTGAGCAGACTGACCTTACTGCTGAGCATGAAACACTTAGGGAGATTTTTTATTCAAATCCTAGAGTTGCTTCAGGGTCAGTAAATACTGACCCAACATTTTTGATATCTCGGATCAATGTTGCACAAATCTGGGATGATCGATGAAGACGTATCCCACCGTATTAAAGCAACCTGGTTGAAGTGGAGGGTGACCTCAAGAGTCCTTTGTGATTGAAATGTCCCCCTCAAACTGAAGGGAAAAGTTTATAGAGTGTTGGCCTTTTACGAAAGCCCTTGCTAATAGGGTCGAAGTGGCAAAACTGAGAATGCTTAGGTGGATTTATGGTAAATCCTTGTGTGACATGTGTTGGGAATAAATCTATGCTTATTTGTTTCCCCTGCTAGTTGATTATCCATACCCCTGCTAGAGTAAGTTCCCCTTGCTAAATAACAAAGGCAGGGGGATTGGTCCCCCTGCTGAAGTCAAAGGCCCTGCTGTCAAAGATAAACATGGAATAGATTTTTACGCGTTTCAGTTATTATTCCTTAATACTTTCCAAGTTTGTTAGTAGTGATCTTGTACGTGAGTCCTTGTGGCTATAAAAGGACTCACTGGGTTAGCATGCAATGTGGGTCTTTCTCATTTGTCTTTCATTATTATACTTTAAGGTTTTGTAAACCCTAATACCATTTTAGGGTATTCGTATATCTTTGATATATTAAAGTTCAACGTTTCAATCACATTCGTTCTTGTGCTAAACATTATATTCCGCATCTTGTTTAGTTATTTTGCTTTGCAAAGTTTCTCTAGTGTTAGATTGAATTCTTTCTCTCTATCACAACCCTTAAACAAGCTATTAAGGTTTAAGATCTGACTTTGGGATCAACAAGTGGTATCAGAGCTTGTTGAGAAACTTTGTCTAAATCAAGAACAAAAACCTCATAGCAAACATGTCTTCAGACTCATCCTCAAACAGCAACAACCACAATAACCTCAAGTTACCCATGTTGGATCCTGAAAACTTTGAATTATGGGAATTCAGAATCCAACAATACTTGAAAATGGAACACTATGTTCTTTAGGAGATCATAGAGTTTGGTGATCAATTCACCAAAACTATGGCGGTTGAAGATGGCAAGGAAGAAGAAAAAGGTGAAAGTTCCAAAGGTAAGGACAAGAAGAAATCTGCTGCTCTGTGTGATAAGGAAATACTAGCTAGAAGGCATGATGTCAGGGCTCACAGCTCATTGCTGTTGGCTCTACCTGATAGACATCAACTCAGATTCAGGAAATACAAAACAGCTAAGGATCTATGGGAAGCCATAGGCAAAACATTTAGAGGAAATGAAGCCACAAAGAAGAAGAAGAAAAATCAAATGATGAATGATTTTGCTTCTTTCAAAGCAATTGGTGATGAATCAATTGGAGCTATTTACAATAGGCTTCAAGATATGGTGGCCCAGTTGGAATTCTTTGATATTGAGGTATCAAAAGAGCAGGTGAATACCAGGTTTCTTAACAGCCTCCAGAAAGAATGGTTTGTCTATAAAGCAATTTGGCAGAATAAGGATGACTTGGACGACAAGGACATTGATGACATATACAATAACTTAAAAGTTTTTGAACCTGTTGTCAATGAGATGAAGTCAACAGGAACGATTCCCACCAACTCAAGTGGATCCACTGATTCCCCTGCTAACATGGCATTCATATCACAAAGCAGTGAAATCTCGAAGAACAGTGGAATTGAAGTAGCCCCTGATACTTATTCCCCTGCTACCAGGTCTGGACCTTCCTATGATGAAGAAAGACCAGCTACATTAAGCCTTGATACTGCTTGTGCTTTTATAGTATCTCAAGGGCCACAAGGATCTACTGTGTTACATGAAGATCTAAGTCAAATCAATAATCAAGGGCTAGAAGAGATGGATATCAAGTGGAATATGGCTCTGCTCAGCATGAGAGCCAATAGGTTCTACAAGAAGTATGGGAAGAAGATCTCAATTAATCCCTCTGATGTGGCTGGGTTTGATAAAACAAAAGTTGAATGCTACAACTATGGCAAGAAGGGTCATTTTGCCAGGGAATGCAGAGGACCTAAGACTGGAAATAGCTATAGAAAGGAAACGAGAGATGATGATTCTGGTGCTAAAGCCATGGTAGCAATGCAGGGGATAGATGGAGCAAGTGGATGGGACTGGAGTGCTATGACAGAGAATGTGGAAAGAAATCAAGCTTTGATTGTTGAGGAAAAAGAAGAAGACTTTGCACTTATGGCCATGTCAAGTTCCAGCTCTGACAATGAGGTATATGATGACTCATATTGTACTAAAGCTTGTAGGAAAAATACTGAGTCTTTGAATGATCAAATCAGAAAGGTAAAAGCTGATTATATTAATTGTGATAATGATCTTGATAATTATAAACGTGCTTTAGAACAGTTAGAGTCCACCATAAGAGATTTTAAGCAAAGAGAAAGTGATTATAGGGATCACATTGTGATTCTAGAAATAGATGCCAAGGAGAATAACCAATCTATAAAAGAATTGAATGTTGAACTTGGAATTTTCAAAGCTAACCAAAAGATAGATGAGGAAACTGTTGAAAAATTTAGAAAAGCTTCAAAAGATTTAACCAAAGCAGTTGAAATTGGTCAATCTCCTAGGGACAAAACAGGGTTTGGGATTAAAAATGAGCATGCCACCATACCACCACCCCCTGCCAACATCCATGCACCTTTTCCTAGAAAAGACCTGTCCTTGATTGGTCTCCCTTGTTTTCAAAAACAGGATGATATTAAGTTTGACCTAAGTGCTTATATACCTAATAATCTTGATACTGAAGAGTCTCTAGTAAAAACTAGTGCTATTAGGGATTTTGAAAAGGAACAGGTTGCTTTAAAACAATGGAAAATTGATAACCCTGTTCTATTTTCAAGAGAAGGAATTTTTGGTAGTGACTCTAGTTCTAAGAGTAGCTCTCCCAAATCTAGGTCCAGATAACAGTCTCCTAAGTCCACCATTAAATATGCTGGTATGTACAGGACTGTAAGAGGTAATCAAAGAAATTGGAATGACCAAAAGTCTCACCAATTAGGAGAAGACTTTGTGATTAACACCAAACCCTGCTTCACATGTGGCAGTTTTGAGCACACTTATCAAGAGTGTAAGGCACCAATAGAGATGGTAGCTGCAAATCCCTTAAAGGATATGCAACCTAAAACCATTCTCCTAAATGCAGGGATAAAATCCTTTTCCCCTGCCAAGTATGTTGCCCCTGCCTTGAGAAACAGGGTGACTGACAAATATGTTGTTCCTGCACTTAGAAAGGAGAATGATGTTCACACCAAGCCCAGCACCTCTGTGACCATCCCAACACCTAAGAATGCATATAGATCTGCTCTAGACCTTACCAACACATGATTAGAGGCTAAAACAAAAGGTGGGTTCCCTCTGCTAAGCATAGGGAGTCCCCTGCTAGCAAAATCTTGCCTTCTAGGAACATGGGAAGATGGGGAAAAGCTGTGAAAGCCTCAGCTCGTTGGGTGTGGGTACCCAAAAGGGGTACTCAATCTAATGGTGTATCTTTAGTTTTTGATAAGCTATCCTACATTGATACACGAGGTAGATCCAAGTCTGTAATGGCTTGGGTCCCCAAGAAAAACTAATTTGTTTTTCTTTTTGCAGGTGACAAAGAAGACAAGGGATGATAGAGCATATTGGGATAGCGGATGCTCAAGAAGTATGACTGGACAAAAAGCTTACCTGTCTAACTTTGTGCCCCTGCATGACAATGATGGTGTTTCTTTTGGAGATGGGCATGGAACTATAACAAGAAAAGGAACTATTGTCACTAATGGGATGACTTTTGACAATGTCTACTTGGTGAAAGAACTCAAGTACAGTCTCTTCAGTGTGTCACAAATGACTGATAACAAGAATTTTGTCTTGTTTACTGACACTGAATGCTTGGTGTTAGGAAAGGAGTTTGTCTTGCCACCAGACACTCTTATTGTACTCAGAACACCAAGACAGAAGAATATGTACACAATTGATCTCAAGGACATATCTCTCCAAGACAATGAAACATGTTTCATTGCCAAAGCTTCAGTAGATGAATGTAAGAAATGGCATAGAAGACTTGGTCATCTTAATGTCAAGAACATGAACAAACTAGTAAAGTATAATCTGGTTCATGGTCTTCCTTCCAAGTCTTTTGCCAATGAACATACTTGTGCCGCCTGTCTGAAAGGGAAGCAACACAAAGCATCTTGCAAATCAAAAACAAGTATGTCCACCACCAAGCCATTGGAACTACTGCATATGGATCTCTTTGGTCCTACTTCTGTGGCAAGCATAATGAAGAAATGGTACTGCCTAGTGATTACTAATGATTTTTCAAGGTTCACATGGACATTCTTTCTATTTGAGAAGAGTGACACAGCTGATGTACTCATTGGGTTCATCAATCAAATTGAACTATCAAAAAGCATGAAGGTAGTCACCATGAGATCAGACAATGGTGGTGAGTTCAGAAATCAGAAACTGGACTCTTTCTGCATAAACAAAGGCGTCAAGAGGTAATTCAGCATTGCAAGAACACCTCAACAGAATGGAGTGGCAGAAAGGAGGAATAGGACACTCATTGAAGCTGCCAAAACTATGCTGTCTGATTCCAAACTTCCAGTTATCTTTTGGGCTGAAGCTGTATCCACTGCTTGTTATGTACAAAACAGGGCCTTGGTGGTTAAGGCACACAACAAGACCCCTTATCAGCTGTTCAATGGAAGACCTCCTTTAATTGACTTTTTTAGACCTTTTGGATGTCATGTGATCATCTTGAACACTATTGAAAATCTAGGTAAGTTCAGTGAAAAGGGTGATGATGGATATTTTGTGGGTTATTCATTAAACAGCAAGGGATATAGGGTCTTCAACAAGAAGACAAGCAAAATCACAGAAAATCTTCATGTGAACTTTCTTGAAGACAAACCTGAAGATGTTCAAACAGGTCCTGACTGGTTCTTTGATATAGAAGTACTTTCAAAATCTATGAACTATGTACCTGTTGCTTTGCAGAACACTAACATTTCATGTACTCAAGAACCAACTGATGCAGAGAAGTCACCCCTGAGGTACATGAATGTACCCTCATTATTTCATATTGAAGTTGGTGATCAAGAAGATAGTTCCTCTCTAGGAAAAGAAGAGCCAATTTCATCCCCTGCTATGTCACCTCCTGGAAGCAGCGGAATGGCTGAAGGCAGCGGAATCCAAGATTCCCCTGCTAGACCAATTGATTCCTCTCTCACAAAGGATCCTGTTGCTAATGATACTAATGATGCAGAAAGAGAATCTCCACTCATTTCATCATCTACACCCATAAAAGAAGGTCCTATTATATCCAGCAGTGGAAGCAGAATCATCAAGAGTGGAGGTCCTAGTTACTCAGAGCTTCATTCTGCTCACCAGCACCCATCTCTAGGTCATGCTGTATCATTTGGAAGTTCCTTTGAGGACTTCTTTCCTAATCAAAATAGCCCCATCAATTCTGATTTAGAAGAAGATGAAACAGAAGTAATCATGCAGCCTACCTACAGAATCAATAAGGATCACCCTATCTCTCAAATCATTGGTAATCCTGAAGCCCCTAGACATACAAGGTATACAGCAAAGGAGCACAGCTTCATTGCTAACATCACCATGAAGTTCAATCATGACAACATGCAATGTTGTCTGTTTACTGCATTTTTGTCACAAGAAGAGCCAAAGAAGATTTTTCAGGCTTTAAATGACCCAAGCTAGGTTGAAGCCATGCAAGAGGAGCTCTTACAATTTGACATACAAGAGGTTTGGATTCTGGTGGACTATCCCAAATGGGCAAGGCCCATTGGGACAAAGTGGGTACTCAGGAACAAAAAGGATGAAAGGGGGATAGTTGTCAGGAACAAAGCAAGACTAGTGGCACAAGGGTATACCCAGGAAGAAGGAATTGATTATGAAGAGGTATTTGCTCCAGTTGCCAGGATTGAGGCCATTAGATTATTCCTTGCTTATGCTTCATTCATGGACTTCACTGTTTTTCAAATGGATGTGAAAAGTGCCTTTCTATATGGAACCATTGATGAAGAAGTCTATGTTATGCAACCTCCAGGGTTTGAAGATCCAGAACATCCTGACAATGTATACAAAGTGAAAAAGGCCATGTATGGACTTCACCAAGCTCCCAGAGCCTGGTATGGTACTCTCTCTAAATATCTCTTAGATAATGGATTCAGCAGGGGGAAGATTGATCAGACCCTGTTTACCAAGAAACACAAGGGTGACCTTTTGCTAGTACAAGTCTATGTTGATGACATCATTTTTGGATCCACTAACTCTATGCTTAGCAAAGAGTTTGCCAAACTGATGCAGGATAAATTCCAAATGAGTGCCATGGGAGAACTAAACTTCTTTTTGGGGTTGGAAGTTCAGCAGCGGAAAGATGGGATATTTATCTCACAAGACAAATATGTGGCTGAGATTGTGAAGAAGTTTGGCATGTCTGATGTAAAGAAGGTGTCCACTCCAATGGACAAGGATCATCCATGGGGTAAAGATGGTCCTGGAAAGCCTATAGATATCAGGAACTACAGGTCTATGATTGGGTCTCTTATGTATCTTACTGCTTCAAGACCTAACATCATGTTTGCAGTCTGCTTATGTGCAAGATACCAGGTGTCACCAACAGAGTGTCATTTATTTGCTGTGAAAAGAATTTTTAGGTATCTAAAATGTCATCCCACCTTAGGACTTTGGTATCCAAAGGAGTCACCATTTGAGCTGATAGCCTATTCAGATAGTGATTATGCTGGTGACAACAATAATAGGAAGTCTACAACAGGGGGATGCCAATTTTTGGGAAACAGACTTATATCTTGGCAATGTAAGAAGCAGACCATCATGGCAACATCCACAACTGAAGCTGAGTATGTAGCAGCTGCTGCATGCTGTGGTCAAGTACTTTGGGTGCAAAATTAACTGCTTGATTATGGGTATAACTTTCTTAAAACCAAGATATTCATTGACAACAACAGCACCATTTGCATTATTAAGAACCCTGTTTTTCATAGCAAGACTAAACACATTGAAATTAGACATCACTTTATCAGAGATTGTTTTGAAAAAGGACTAATTGTCCCTGAGAAAATTGATACAGAACTTAATGTTTCTGACCTTTTAACAAAAGCTTTTGAAGTAGGGAGGTTTCAGCAAGCTGTTAGTCCATTTTTCCATCACTTTTTATTCCACTGCTTTTTAACATAGATTCCCCTGCTGGGGGTTCATTCCCCTGCTAAGAGAATTTTTCTCTTAAGCTGGGTGTGTTCTTTTTTTCAAAAGTGGTTATATGTGGTTTTAGACTAACAATTCAGAGGTTCATATGGTGCATACTATTCTCATTGGTGGATCAGGTATATACTCTATGTTTCAGGGGAGGTTAGGTCACACCTTTAGGACTCAGGGTATCCTTAGGATGCTCATATATGATCTTAGATCATATCCACTGGTGAGTGAGGGTTCAGGGTAGTGAGGACTTGCTGCAAAGCTTGTCAGAACTCTGAAACCTTGAGGCACTGTAGTGAGTGCTTACATTTCTCTATTAAAACAGCTTGTTGTTCAAATACAAATGTGTGGCACACATTGCCAAGACTGACTGACCATAGGTAAGGGACAAGGTAGGGATGGTGACTGGGGTATGCATGTTTTCTTGGATTAACCTGGTGTAGGGGGACTTATGTATTGACTTTTTGTATTGGGACCATTGCTGAATAGAGGACTCTTGAGTTTCTATGTATCAATCTTGTGTATACAAGTGTGTGCATTAGAGCAGAGCTAGTTAGCATTGGTCTCTCCATGACTAGTCCAATACCCCTAGGAAAGTTTCCCCTGCTTTCATCTTTTGCTTCCCCTGCCTTCATAACATTCCCCTGTTTGACCGTTGACCGACAATACCGTTACCGTGTTCATAGCCGTTGGGCCTGCTTGCACAAATTTTGGTTAGGGAATATTTTATTGTTTTTAAAAAGATATTTAAGGCGCTTTCTTCGCTGATTGGTAATCTTTTCTTTATTATTTCAAATAAATTACTTTTTTATCAAGATTTATCTTTGATATTTTTGCAATTTGAAAATTTTGGTCCAATCACAGCTCTTCAATTCGCCTATAAAAACTTAATTCCCTTCACCAGCAGGTCCATCTCTCTCTCTCGACTTAATCCCACCTACCTCTCACCTTTATAAACCTTCAAACTATTTTCAAATTTTACCATGAATCTCAAAATTGCTGCTAATCATAACCAAATCGCTTTGCTTCATGATGAACCAGCCGAGTTTGCTGATGTTGTGGCCTTTCTAAAGTCATCATACTTTAGAGTGGCCCTTCTCATCAATCCTCGAATCTATACTCACACATTCAGCAGTTCTGGTCTAAAGCCATGACCAAAACAGTGAATGGAGAGGTAACAATTCAAAGCACGGTTGATGGTCATCCCAAGGTGATTACACTTGCCTCCATCCTCAAGGGGTGAGCAAGACAGTGACACCATCAGTAAGTCCTCTCCCTCACTCCATGATATCCAAAAAGGGGAGAAATTCCCTTCTAGGATTTAGAGCAGTATGAAACCTTTGACTAATTTGGAATTGACGAAAATGTGTATGAGTCTGAGAAGGCAGAATGCACAACTGGTACAAGATGTCAAAAAGCAAGGCCTGGTTATCAATAACTTGGAAACCAGACTTGCTACTCTTGAGGGGAGGAGAAAGCCCAGACTGATTATTTCAACAGATGAGGATGCTTCCAAAGGGGAGGAAGTTCCACATACAGAAGGGTCTACTGAGTACTATTCATATCCTGGTGGTGTACATGGAACGATATCAGGTGCTGAGAAAGGGAAGGAGAAAGGAAGTGCTGATAAGGGAAGTGACAAGGGGAGTGCAACCAAAGATATTGCTCAAACATTGCTCAACATGGGCAATCCAGAAGAAGCCCCTGCTTCAAAAGTTTCCCCTGCCATTGCTGATCCCACTGCTGTAAGTCATTCCCCTGCAAAGAATATTACTCAAACTTTTGTTAGAAAGAACAGAAAGCAACCAGCTCAGAAGGGGATTACAATCAAAGAACCTGCATCTAAAGTGAAACAAGCACCAGCAGTGGATCCAAAAGACAAAGGAAAAGGAATCATGGTGGAACAGCCCAAGAGAAAATACAAGCATTTAACTCCTGAACAACAAAGGGCTCAAGAAGCACATGATGCACAAGTAGCTCTCAGGCTACAACAAGAGGAGATGGATATGCAGGACCAAAGAATGCAGAAGATGAGGCCCAAAGATATGCTCAAGCAGGTTGAGATTATGCATAGAGAGCTAGATGACAGGGTACCTCATGTTGGAGAGTTTCTTGACCAATAGGAGAAGGAGTTGATAAATGCTCCTTTAGAAGACAGGTACGAGTTGACTTGCCTTGTTTACAAATATCAAACTAAGTATCTGGAAAGAAGGGCAAATCAAATTCAGAGAGAGAAGTATTTGACTTCAGAGAAAGGGCAACTTGAACACTACAAAGTTCTGCTGAAGAGACATAGGAAGTGGAAGGATGGTGACTTCAGAGATATGAGCTTTGAAGCCATAAAAAGAGCAGTCAGACCAGTTCTAAGATTGTATGATGTGGAGGATTGGATGACTATCAACACTCCTGAGGAAGCTGAGTATCTTAGGAGACAAAGTGAAATGCTGCAGAAAGCTAGAGAATCAAAGAAAAGAAAAACTGGAGAAACAACTTTGGAAACTACACAAGCAGGTGCATCAGTCCAAGCAGGTGCATTATCACAAGCAGGGGCATTACATCAAGCAGGTGGAAGTTTTCCAGAAATTGAGAAGTCTGTACTTAATGTACAAAGAGCAGCCAAAAGACTCAAGAGAATGGAGAAAGTGGGCACAGTTACTAAGGAGTCTCAAAGGCCTTCAAATGATGAAATTGATAAACAGCTAATTCTGTAGGAAAATGATGATATCTCACCTAGTGAACTTGGAAAGAAGTTTGCTATCATAGAGTATGTTGTTTATGAACACAAAGGGAGAACTTGGTGGAAGCTTACAAGAGCTGACAATACAGCACAGACATTTCTAAGTCTAGATGTCATGTTTCAAATTTTGGATAGTGAAGACTTAGAAGATCTGTGGAAAATATTGAAGAAGACGTTTGCTGCAAAACCTCCTACCATGGATGGTGTGGAGAAGGATTGGGTAATCTGGGAGTGCATGCATAGGATGTATGAGCATGAGTTATTTGATCCTATATTTGATGCAGTGAATAATGGAGATTTGTTGTATTGGAAGCTGTTTACCAATTCTGGGGTCTATGAAGTAGTGATGGAAGGTATAAGTGTGTACTTGATCAATCATAGGTATTATCCCTTCTCTCAGGAGACCTTGAAGAAACTAGCACATGCTAACTTAATTGTAGATGCTAAAAAGCCTGTTGCTTATGATTTGGTAAGAATGATTCATAGTCAGATTTGGCCAGAAAGTTTGTAAGCATCCTCATCAACTAGTATTTATTCAGAAACTTGTCTTTAGGGGAAAGCACAAGTTTAGGGGAGGATTGTTGGGAATAAATCTATGCTTATTTGTTTCCCCTGCTAGTTGATTATCCATACCCCTGCTAGAGTAAGTTACCCTGCTAAATAACAAAGGCAGGGGGATTGGTCCCCCTGCTGAAGTCAAAGGCCCTGCTGTCAAAGATTAACATGGAATAGATTTTTACGCGTTTCAGTTATTATTCCTTAATACTTTCCAAGTTTGTTAGTAGTGATCTTGTACGTGAGTCCTTGTGGCTATAAAAGGACTCACTAGGTTAGCATGCAATGTGGGTCTTTCTCATTTGTCTTTCATTATTATACTTTAAGGTTTTGTAAACCCTAATACCATTTTAGGGTATTCGTATATCTTTGATATATTAAGGTTCAACGTTTCAATCATATTCGTTCTTGTGCTAAACATTATATTCCGCATCTTGTTTAGTTATTTTGCTTTGCAAAGTTTCTCTAGTGTTAGATTGAATTCTTTCTCTCTATCACAACCCTTAAACAAGCTATTAAGGTTTAAGATCTGACTTTGGGATCAACAACATGATCCCTAATGAAGTATATAGATCGCTTCTTGAAGTCAAATTATCATCAACTAGATGTAGGAAGGACGATTGAGATGGTTTGGACATGTCAAGAGGAGATCACATTCAACACCAGTTAGGAGAGTAGAGGCTTTGGTGGTCGACGACTTGAGGAGGAGGGGTAGACCGAAACTCGGGTGGGAGGATAAAGTAAATCTCGATATGAAGGAGCTTCTTTTATCCGAGGACATGACCTCTAATAGGAATGAGCGGAGAGCTAAAATTAGACTAGGTGTGTAGGGGTTAGACTTTGTGTATGTTGTGCGTGTTTTCTTGTTTTTTTGGGAAAGCTCCTTTGTTGTTTTGGTTGGTTTTGACTTCGATGTATCTGATTCTTGGTTTTATTGTCCATATGTGTTTGCCCTTTTTTGGTCGTTGATGGTCTTCTTTGCTTGCTTCGTTTGTTGTGCTTGCATTTTGTTTGGGTTAGATTGTAGGCTTGGAGGGGTAGTTGGTTCTTGGTCGCTTGTGCGTTCTTCTTTGCGCTTTGTAGTCTCGTCTCTTGCTTGTTTTGGTTTGTCTTATGCTTTTTAGGTGTTGTATGTCTTGGTTAGATAACATCTGATTTGGTTGGTTTTGTCTTTGTTGTAGCCGCTTCCTAGCCTTCTTGCTTACGTGTGTTTGCTTCCTTTGGGACATGTTGGTCCTTTTTGCATGCGAGTTGTTGTTTTTTTCGTTTGTTGTGTTTATGTTAGTTTGGGTTAGATAGTAGGTCTGTAGGGGTAGCTGGTAGCTTGTTCGTCTGTGTGCCTTTGCGCTTTGTAGCCCTGTTTCTTTGTTTTGGTTTGTTTTGTGCTTGTTATGTGTTGCTCGCCTCGTGGTGTTTTGCGTACTTGGCTGGTATGTGCTCCTTCTGTTTTGAGACCTTGCATGTTTGACTTTTTTTTCCTTGTCGGGATTACCTGGTTGCTTTGGCTTTTGTTGCTACCTTATCGTTCTTTATTTTTTTTATTTTTATTTTTTTTATTTTAATTTTAATGTATTTATTTATTTTTTATTCTTAATTATTTAATTATTTAATTATTTTATTTATTTAGTTATTTTATTTATTTATTTATTTTATTATTATTTATATTATTATTATTATTATTATTATTATTATTATTATTGTTAATTAATCATCCCTTTATTAGAATAAAAGGATTTACAAAAAGTTAGTGGGAAGCCGAGATACTGACTGAGTCCCACTCCTTTGATTATTTTTAAAAGGAAAACAAAATAATAATAATAATAATAATAATAATAATAATAATAAAAAATAATAATAATAATAATAATAATAATATAAATAAATCGACCTTCTATCGTTTTGGTTTTTTCTCTTTTCTCTATGCTGGAGGTCTATCTGAAAGCAGTCTCTTTACCCCCGGGTTTTCCCTAAGGGTAGAGGTGCGATCTATCTATATCTCACCTCCCCCATACCCTGCTCTGGCGGGATTGAGTATTGTTGTTATTATTTGATTTTTTACGGTTTTTCTTGTAAACATTATTTTTTATTTTATATAATACATTAATACTTGATAGATAATTTTACCAATGAAGTTTCACTTAAAACTCAATTCATTCATAATATTTTCGTCAATTATTATCTAACACAAATATTAATATTTACGATTAAAATTTAAGAAACAAAACTGACAAAAGTCAAAACAGACATTTATTAAAAGAAAAAGCTTTGAGTTAGTTTCCGAAACATAGCACTTATGACATCCATTATGGTTTAAGAAAAAAAAATATAAAATGATGAAAATGTCTAAAGAGTTTGTAAACCATAGTGGAGATAGGTTTATAAACAAGTTTAAAATATTAAACCTCTTTAAAATTTAATGCGTATGTAAATAAAGAAGAGTTATTTTGGATACCATAATTTTCCATAGATATTAGGGGACTCGTCCTCACCATACATCTCATTTCCATCTAATGGATGAGATTAAATATATTTTATTTTTTAACTATTTTTTATAATTTAAATATCTCCTAAACCGTTAAGTGTTAAACGGAAATATTTATACCATCGCGACGAGCGTTTAATTATCTTTGTACCAATATGCATTATGATATACTTTCGAAGAAAAGAAATTCGTTTTTTATTCTTGTTAAAATTGATAATATTGTTTCATCATATATGATAACAGTATTAAATCATATATGATATGGGTTTCTATCATATATGATATGTTATATTATATATGATATTGATGATACATCATATATGATATTAGTATCATATGTGATACTTTTCAAAGACGTGACAAAAATGAAGATTTTTTTTTGTCGAAAGTGTATCATATAGCATATTCATATAAAGATATTTAAATGCTCTTCGTAACGGTATGTTTTTTTTCGCATAACGATTAACGGTTCAAGAGATATTAATGTATGAAAAAAGATGGTGAAAATATATTTTGTGTTTAATCTTGGATTAAAATGAGATGGATGGTGGGAACAAGTCCCTCATATTTAAAGAAAAGTATGGTATCCGATTAAAATTAAATCTTACTTTATCTATACCACATATAAAAGAGATTAGTATCTCTCTCATATTAATTAGTTAAGTAATACATATTTATATGCATATTATATAAACTATTTATACTAGAAATTTAAGTAATTACTAGTAATATTAAGTAACACAAATATATATGCACATTGTACAAGCTAATATAGCACGCCGGTTACAAAAATTGAATTAAATGACGTCATTATGATTATTTTCATTATTAATTTAATAAAAACATGGTTAAAAAAATAATATTAAATGACTCGTCATACATTTATTTACTAAATTTATCATCATACCTAAAGTTTTTATCCAAAAGAAACATGTTATCGAAGAATATTGCTCGCTAAAAGTATAATTACAGGTACCCGCCGTTGCATTGTTCGGGTACCTAGCAGTAACTTATAACTTACACAACTAATTTGGACAAACATATCCTAAACTAGGGATGAGCAGAAGAACCAAAGAACCGGACCGGAACCAAGAACCGGACCGGAATCACGAAGAACTGAACCGGAACCAGAACCGTTGGTTCCAGTTCCAATTCTTGTTTTTTAGATTTTTTGGTTCTCGATTCGGTTCGGTTCGGTTCCACTAATTCTCGGTTCTGGAACCATATACCCAATAATTATAAAAATATTATAATTTTTTTATTTATTAGACTCAAAAGCTAATATCATAAGTAATTTAAAAAAAAACAAAACTAACCTGCTCTCAAAAAAACTAAACCAAACACCTTTAACTCTAATCTTAATCATTTGAAACATAAACAACTATCATCATTATCAAATCAATAGAACTAAGTTTTATGTTGTTTTTATTTGCATTCAATGTATGTCTTTTTAGTATTACTGACATATGTATGTCTAGTTATTACATAATTACTAATCAGTAGATTTGTATAGTATAAAAGTTGGCTTGTATGTTATAATCGGTTATATGGTATGTTCAATATAATTTGTGATTCTTTGATTTTACTTTATAACAAGAAGATTTATATAATATAACTAGGCATGCAAAATAGATTCCTTTTGTAAATATAAGCTAAAGTGATTAGTAATCTAACATCTTTATTTTGTATTGCTTTTAAAGGTTATACAAATTCTACATATATTGTGCATGGTAACTCTGATTCGAATTTGGATAAAAGAAAAGTAGTGCACCTATGAAACTATAACATGTTTATTTAATTGTCAAATATTATTACTTTTAACGTAAATGGTAATAAATATTTAAAATAATTATTATTTTTTGTTTTTTTTTCACTTAATTTACTTTTAGATTTTTATCTTATAGAAAATCGGTTCTTATGCGGGTAGAACCGAAAACTAGAACCGGAACTGGAACCAGAACCGGAACCGAAAAATATATTTGGTTCGGTTCTCGATTCCTACTTTTCTCAAAATTTTGGTTCTCGGTTCCACCGATTCCGGTTCCAATTCCACCGGATCTAGAACCACGCTCATCCCTATCCTAAACCTTATAGATTAGCCTTAAACTTGCTAGTTTTGGCAAACAAAGTGAAAAGAGAGAAAGGGGGTTAAATGTGGTGATGCGAAAAGAGTGGAAACAGTTCAGAAGGGGCTGCTAACGTGGAACAAACAAAGCCATCTCCTCCCCCTAAAACAAAAACAAAAACAAAAACAAAAACAATTAAAATAAAAAAATGTATAGATCAGCAGCAAAACGACTGCTACAGTACTCAAAACAATCATTAACATCAAAATCATTACCTAAACAACCCACCATCACCACCACCACCACCAGCAGGTACTACTATTCATCATCATCCCCGATTAGAACCATAAATAGAAGAACAATAACAACCCCGCTTTCTTCTTATTCATTTGGTGGTTATAGCAACCGTTTTCTATCGACTGAGTCACCACCAACACCGCAACAACAAACCCTAAATCCAATTGATCCAAACACAACAACAACAACAACAAGCCAAGGAGGAGAGCAAGGTGCGAGAAGAACTAGAGGTGCTGGTAATTACGAAGAGGAGCAATCGCGGGTGCTCGCGGCTTCTCTACCGCACGTGGTGAGTCTCGCTATTTTGTTTTACTTTTTATTTTAATTTTTTTTTGTCTCAGAATGTGTTTGGTTAAGCTTATGAGTTTGGCTTATGCTTATAGTATTATATAACTCATTTATGGCTGGCTTATATATCATAAGCTGGGTTTTAAAAAGCGCGAAGTGCGCCGAGGCGTCGAGGGTCAAAAAGCCGAGGCGCGCGCATCACGTATCCGAGGCGACACTCTTATAAAAAAATACTTATAAATTATATGCAATGCACAAAACACAAAATATTTTCATAGTTCGATTTCCATAGTTCACGATTCCATTCCGATAAAATACATAAATATTACCAAAATCTTCGGAAGTGTTATAATATATGTGATTTATTTATTATAATTGGTCAAATTTACCCTATTTTTAAAAAGAAAAGCCCATAAGAAAAAGCCCAAATTCACTTTATAATGCCTATGTACATGATGCGCAATAAAGCACCGATGCACGCTTTAGCTGATGCGTGCGCCTCACCACGCATCCCGTAATTGCATTGCCTCAGGGTGTCCGATGCAATAGGGGTGTGCATCAGCCTCAGTCACGCCTCAAGCGTGCCTCAGGTGCGCTTTTTTAAACACAGATCATTAGCTTATAAGCCTATGTTTCGAAAGAGAATTTTTAAAGTTTTTTGAGATCCGTTAGCTTTTTTGGTTTCAAAAGTAATCTCTTCTAAAATAACTAGCTCTGAACAGTAGCTCTTAAATGAAAAGCTAATTGATACAGCTTTTTGTAAAAGCTGTAAATCATTGATATACCCTTCAAACATATTATAATTTATTTAAATATGGCCTTTTAAGTCATTTTACATCTTATTATTATAATACAGTTAACATCTAATTTACCAAACACTTTTATTGAAAAACAAGACAACTTATAGCTAATGTTAACAGCTTACGGCTATTTTTACCAAACATAGCCTAAGCCTATGTTTAGTGTTTGGTTTAGCTTATCAAAATTAGTTAGGTGAAATGACAAAAAAGTGCATAAATATGATGTAATTATTAAATGTGAGTATAAAAGTCTTTTTATATGTTAATGTTATATAAGCCCATCCTTTTTCTTATAAAAGCCACAAATTTTAGGTTTACCGAAACCCCCTTATATAAGCTTGTAAGCCAACTTATGTAAGCTTAACCAAACACTTGATTTTGCCTTATAAGCTTATATAACCTAATAAGCTTATAAGCTAAAACAAACACCCTAAACACCCCTAAGGGGGTTTTTGTTTTAGGGGTGTTTGTTTTAGCTTATGAGTGGGGCTTAGGCTTATATTATATAAGCCATTTATGGCTTATATATTATAAGCATATAAGCCTATGTTAAGTGTTTGGTTAGGCTTATTAAAATTAATAAAGTAAAATGACAAAAAAACATATGAATGTTAAATTATGTAGTTATTAAATGGGGGTATAAAGGTCTTTTTATATGTAATAGTTATATAAGCCTACTTTTGTTATAAAAGCCTCAAATGTTTCGCTTACCAAGACACCCTTATATAAGCTTATAAGCCTTATATAAGCTTAACCAAACACTTGGTTTCGGCTTATAAGCTTATATAAGCTAATAAGATTATAAGCCCACTATATAAGCTAAAACAAACACCTTAGTTTTCACCACACGCTTGTTTGTTTGACTAAGGGATGTTTGTTTTATCTTATATAGTGGGCTTATAAGCTAATACGCTTATAATCTGATGTTTTGGTTAAGCTTTTATATAAGTCAGGCTTTTAAGCTTATATATGGGGTTTTGGTAAGCCTAAAATTTGTGGCTTTTATAACAAAAGTAGGCTTATAAGCTTATGATATATAAGCCGTAAAGGGCTTATGTAACATAAGCCTAAGCCAAACTCATAAGCTTAACCAAACACTCCCTTAGCTTATATATTGGGCTTATAAGCTTATTAGCTTATATAAGCTTACAAGCCTAAATCAAGTGTTTGGTTAAGCTTATATGGGCTTTTAAGCTTATGTAAGGACGGTTGGTAAGCTAGAATTTGTGGCTTATATAAGTGTGTAGGTGGGCTTATATAAGGGCTTATGAGCTTATTTGATTTTGGCTTATATTTTCGAAGCCTCATTTTTTCGGCTTTTTTCCAGACTTTTGAGCTTATATAAGCTTACAATACAATAATAAACTTATACAAGACCACAAGCCTCGAAATAAGCCGAAAACTTGAGGCTTTCGAAATATAAGCCGAAACACAAATAAGCTCATAAGCTACATATAAGCTTAAACAAATATCCCTTATATAGTGGGCTTATAAGCTATTAAGCTTATAAGCCGAAACTAAGTGTTTGGTTAACCTTATATAAGTAGGCTTATAAGCTTATATAAGGAGGTTTTGGTAAGCCAAAAATTTGTTATATAAAAAGACTTTTGTACCCTAATTTAATAATAACAAGAAAACACTAGAAATAAATAGTGGACTCACGCGATAAATTGTGTGACTTAGCTATATTTCGAATTGTAGCTAATATTTTCTCATTACTTATATACGCTAAACCAAACACTTAAGAAAGGTTTATAAGCTTATTATATATAAGTCATAAATGGCTTATATAACGTATACATAAGCCCAATTTATAAGCTTAACCAAACACCCCCTCATATGTGTTAGTTTGACTCATTATTGTTAACTGAACAAATGATGCAGTTGAAGCTGGGATGGAGTGAGGCAGCTATGATTGCTGGTGCCAGGGATGTTTCTCTTTCTCCTTCTATCGTTGGGTCTATTCCTCGTAAAGAAGCCGCTCTTGTCGAGGTACTACGCTCACTCTTGTTGATACCCTACTTGATTAAATATATTGCATTTGTTTTGTGTTTAGACAGTCGTGTGTAAATGTCCCGGTACTGTCTTAATAAATGTCACACAAAACACTCTTCGGGTGTGCTTGTTTCGACTTAGATAGCCGGCTTATGGCTTGTTTGAGTTTGGGATTATGTTCCATAAGCTGACTTTTTGTGGCTTATTTAGAAACGTTTTGGCTTATATAAGTTCATTACGGCTTATGGCTTGTTTGAGTTTGGGCTTATGTTTCATAAGCCCACTTTTTGTGGCTTATATTAGAACTTTTCGGCTTATGTAAGTTCATTATGATATAACAAACTTATATCAGCCTAAACGTTTCAAAATAAGTCATAAGCCGGTTATATAAGGCGAAAAAAACACCCCCTAAATGTATCACATTTGTTTTTTGTTTCAACCGTCTTGTATAAATGTCCCGTTACTATCAAACAGATGCCATATTTACACAAGACAGACACTATTCTTCATGAACAACGTCTAATCGTTCATATAATCCTCCTATTCACAACAAGCAAAAGTAACCTATGCTTCTACATTACTGATATCTCTGCTACATACCACTTTTAACTCTTATTTATCTATTACTCTACACAAAGCTTTACGCTACTTTACCTGTTGTTTTGTACATAGATTGATTAGATTCTCTTCAATTTGAATTCTTATTATTATAACTTATATCGTCTGTATATCCCTTTCTCATTACACATCAAATGTGCCTGCAATACTATTTTGTTATTATCACTGTCTAAACAAAACCTATTCATCATTCGTTTATGCTCCTTTTTACAACAAACAAACAAAACTCTACTTTTCTCGTCTCTCCGTTTTATCATGATTATGCTCTGTGCCAACTTAGTTTTATTTTTACCATGCTGCCTCCATTATATTTATATATATATATATATAACTGGCAAAACATTATGTTATTCATATAACAAAACTATGAAATTTTATAACTCATTGGCCTTGAACTTGTCGCAGTATTTTATGGACGAGTGTTTGCAAAAGCTTATTGATGAAATCGACTCTGGCAAGCTGGAATTACAAGACTTGGTACCAAGCGAGCGCATCGCAAAGCTTGTTAAAACACGCTTAGAGATACAAGCTCCATACATATCAAAGTGGCCTCAAGCTCTAAGCATTCAGGTAACTTTAAACTTACTAGCATTTCCAGAGATGTATCACTATAAACAGTATATAATGGTAATTATGGGCATAGGCGCAACCACTAAATTTCTCAACAAGCTTTAAACAACGAGCAATGCTGGTTGATGAGTTCTGTCATGCTGCAAGCGATGAAGGGAGTGGTGTGGATTGGTACTTGAAGCGCACTGCTCTTGGTGGGATATACTCAACAACTGAAATCTACATGCTAACCGATAACTCCACAGGTTTCTTTTCCTCGTCGTCTTCTTCTCTGCTTGTCTTTAAATAAATTTTGCGACTTGAATAATGTATGAGCCTGCAATGTATAGTCTTTATGTGCCCGTTGAAGTTAGGAAAACACTTCTCAGCGAGTTTAGATAATCTTCTGACCCTCTGAAACACGAAAAATAAATTAATCTTAATATATGGATTTTAGCTATATATTACATTACTTAAAATGATTTAGATACTTGATCGGGTGGTTCATTTGGGTACTGCCAGCTACAAGTTTGATGAGGTGCCACAATTTGTCATTAGTCGTGCAATTGATCTATAATATAAACCACCTCCAAATGGGAAAACATGAGTCGTCTATTTTTTTAACGACGAAATTATATTAAACCACTCCCAAGAAGCTAGAAACCGACTACAAAATAGGAGCCATCAAGGGTTTTGGACCCAATCGCTTGTTGGATATACAGATTCCCCGCCCATCCAACTTACTGATGTGGGATATGCCATATCTTTTACATCTTTTTTGTTACCCCCCGTGATTTGGTGTTCTGTAGGCCTTCGGCTGCTATTCCGTTATATTCAGTAACATTATTGATTGATGATGGGCGGTCTTGTGTTTTCCAGATTTTAATGATACATGGATGTTCTTAAATGACCGAGTCAGAGACGCATTTGATTTAAAGAAGACTATTCAAGAGGTTGTCTAGCTGATAAACTACGTGAATACAATCATCTTAATTATATACATTTGGATTTTAACTCTTTTTACGGGTACCTTTCCAGATGAAATATTTTACAGAAGCTGTCGGGGCTGGGGTAGGAGGTTCGTTTCAGGGATTTATGAAGAAAGGTTGCTAGGATTAAGTTTGAAGTCTGCATATTAACAGTTTCTTGGCAGCCAGCATCATTTCCCTCGGCATTGGTGACATAGGCTTACAAATCTTTTTGCACATCTGTTTTTATGGTTGTTTCTGAATCATTTAGCATGTATACGCCGTACTTTGCTTGATTGTTTTTCATTTCTGTGATGTGAATGAAGAAATAAAATATTTATCAGTCAATATTCTTGCCACGATGCTTTAGCTTAGCAAAATGTTTCTTTCGATTGGATTATTTGTCTATCTATTATGTTAAGAAGTATTAGTACCTTCCCTTGTAGTAGGGCTGAGCATCGGGCTCGGACCGGACCGGCCAAGACCGGACCGAACCGAGAACCGAAATGGTCCAAAACCCAGGACCGAGAACGGACCGAAATGGTTGGTTCCGGTTGGTCTGGTTTGGCCTTCGGTCCGGTCCGGTCCTATTAAGCATATTTGACGGGTTCTTGGTAAGACCGGCCAAGACTGGACCAAACTGAGAACCGGAATGGTCCAAAACCCAGGACCGAGATCGGACCAAAATGGTTCGGTCCGGATTGGTCTGGTTCGGCCTTCGGTCCGCTCCGGTCCTATTAAGCATTAGACGGGTTCTTGGTAAGACCGGACCGAGGACCGAAATGGTCATCGACCCCGGACCAAGGACCGGACCGAAATAGTCCGGTCTGGGTCGGCCCGGTTTTCCGGTCTGAGTCGGTCCGGTCCTGGTCGACGGTCCAAATGCTCAGCCTTACGGCTCGTAGAGGATAGGGTATGCTAGTCAAGGGGGCTAGGCCTCTATTTTACTTTCAACTTCCTTTTGTCTTGTTGGGTAACTGTCGTTATCCGTATTCATGCCTTCCATGAAACAAGCGACTGTCATTGTGAGGTTTGGGGTCAGCTGCAATATGTGGTTCATCGGTCTGTTTATCCCATCGGACCTTTGTGAATGTGGTTAGTTTTGCTTGCTTTGTAGAGCAGTTTGTATCTGTTGAATATTTGTAAGTTCAGTTGGTGATTAGCATGGTGCATTGGGCATGCCCTCTGCACTTATGTTCGTAAGCACTTAAAATCAAGTGGTTAATATATGTTTGTAAGCTTATCCGGTTAGCAAAACGCATCAAGTATTGGCTTTAGCACGCCGTTATATCCATAGATAAACGCAGTAGCGAAAGGAACTTTCTGTTTTCGCGTCTGCATTCGAGTGATCTATAAAGTTCAGGTGATTGATGCAATATTTGTTGTTTTGGGTTATAAAAGATGGATATATATTACAGTGCCAACAATTTAATGCTTCTGTATCACAATTTTTTTGATCTTATTGAAGCCAGCATTAACAATTTCGTTCTCTAGTCGCGTGACAGATTCAAGGATAAAAATTCCTAAAGGGAAAAGACATCAACCTGTTGTTACAAAAAAAAACCAACCATCGTCGGTGCAAGTAACATTTCTTCACGGCAGAACATCCTTGTACGCGTTTTCTTACTTCATCTTTAAAACCAATATCTGAGATCCAATTTGTACATGCAAATCAAGATTGATGATTGCTGACGCCAATCAAATCTCTAGGACAATATCTGCACTCGCAATATAACAGAACTGTGAATCAATCTCCACTACGGGAATGTAAGTTAAAAGAAGTACGAAAAGCTTAATAGGTGCTTACATTCAGAATCTGTCTTAACCCATGTGCTTCCTTCACTACCATCCTCGTCGTCACTGTGATCATTCACTGGTACGTCTTTCCCCCCCAAGTACTTTTTTGGCATTGGCTTCGCAGTAGCACTTTGCGGATGTATTTTCTTGTTCAGCATAGATCTTAATATCTGTACACAAACTTTCGGAAATTAGTTGAGATGTTTTAACAAAGATGCGTATGCAACTCGTTCGAGTTTTGGGTTAGTTTACGTAACATACCTTCTCCATTCTTGACTTGTCGAATGTTGGGTCTGGTAAAAATGAAGCATGGTTTAACTTATTTTTGGAAGTAAACATTTTCTTAAGAAGGTATTTCAAGGACTTTTTTCTGATGACATTCTTTTTGTGATCGACTAAAATTTCCTTCCCTCTCGAGAACATGTCTGAAATGCTCCGTTGTTGGTGCACATCTTTATTTAAAACGAGGTCTTCACAAACTGCCTCTGATGAGGGAGTCTCGGCTGATTCCTCTTCTTCGTCTTCTTCTTCTGTCTCTAAAAAAGAGAGAAATTCTTCTTCACGGGTTGGTTTCTGTGGCTGGCTTTGACATGGACCTTCACTTTCCGTCTCTGGATCTGCTTTTAAATTACTGATTCCAAATGTACCAATCGCTAGCAGTGACTGAGGCCAATCACTAAACTCTTCCTTGGATGTTGCTTGGCCCATATGATCTATCAAAAACATATACGAATACAATCTGTTAATCCATTTTGGTTCAATCTTAATAGCATTTGAGCTGTTATTCTGAATTATAACGCTATAAAAGTGCAGACTACAAGAATACAAATTATTAGATCCAATATCTCATCGCAAGCAATACATGTTAATTGCTGACTCAAGGATTACGAGTGTGATGACATATCGATAGATGACGTAAACAAAGTGATCAAACGCATAATTGTTTATCACCCGAGTATGTGGTCCAGTACAAACTGGCCAATCAAATTTTTGGTAATTTTGGTCTTGTATTAGGGTATACAAGAATCGACATGCAGTGCCTTGCATGCATAACGGAACATATACATATGCTCATTCCTATTTGCAGAATTTTCGATAGACCGTGTCTCTAAGTTTAATTGTGGACTTAGTTCTACACGATCACTCTTTTACCACTACGAGCCACAGGTGTAACATCAACTTTTGCTCTTTTTTATATGCGTTTTGTTCATGCAATATCATATCACAGTTATCTGCGTAAACTAATGTCGACAGTTACATGAGAAACAAAATGAGGGAATGCTTGCTTACTGTTAACCGCTACTGTATTATAAGGTTTCTTCGTCACTTGCTTGCCATTCAGTTTGCTTTGCATCCAATTAAATATCTGCAAACAAATACCATAAATTCAACGTTTTACCTCAACAGCTCAGATAAGCTTATAAAGAATAACGACCCAATAAGGCACTTCCGATCCCTTACCTTCATTGTTAGCGAGTTCTTTGTTCAGGTCTCGAGATAGAAAAGCTTACAGAGGAAGCTCAAAAAATAAAACTAACTGAACCACCACAACTAAAGCCTTAAGCTTGAGGGTCTTATATACTGGTGGAGTTGGAGACAATGCGCTCCAAGTTGGTAGCTTCCACTAGTTCAAGTTCCCATACATTGCCTTTTGCCGCCTTTTTTTAACTTATCATATCGCTTTATTTTACACACATTTTCAACTACACTAGTTTTTTAGTATCGTCCCGGTCACAAATATAGCATACAGTATCTTAACGGGTCAAAACATGATCTATTACTATATTCAACTTGTCTGTCATATATAGATCGTCAAGACCAAAAAAGATTATGCATATATCTTTATACATACTGTTTTGATACAAAAACGGAAAACGAAAGAAAAGAAGGATGCTGTCATTGACCTTCTACAAACGAAACCAGCTAACCACCACATGTCATGTATCCTAACTGATATTCATATGGACCATTCGTCATATAAACGCCAGCGTTTGTTCTGTATTATTATTTATAAATGCAGTACACACGGGAAGTGAACGGGAACATTACATAGTATAAGTTGCCTATTAGAGACAAGAAACTATAATCCAAACGAAACAATAATGCATCATTCCACAGGCATAAAAAGTATGGGACTATGGATTTACTATATATTCCCATATGACATTGTCCCTTACTCGCCGAACCATCTGTTCTGTATTGACGTTTAAATCATAGTACTAGTGTCACATTCATGTTATACGTTAGTTCATATAAGTAAACTACAATTACTAAGCGGAATTAAAAAACAAACCAGCAAATGAAATTTTCTTAATTTTAACGTGCACCGACCCAACATTATCTACAGATGATTTATCAAACTCCAATGATATATCGATAGCTTGGCCTGTAATCTCTCATATACCCCAAGACAATGACTACCAACTAAGAGCCACGTGAAGTTGTCCATTCACATGCATTCCATAGGTTCATCTCGATTAGCATTCCAATTCTCTTCTGCAACCAATCAGTATATTTCCATTCTCCTGCAACTTGGTTGATAGAGCTTTCGTTGTTTTCGTTGTTTTTGCCATCGTGTCAACCAAACAACATTGTGATTAATGTTCATCGTACAATGTCAGACCAACACCTGTGTCATTCATATTTTATCACGACACGTTCCCATGTACGTACCCTTTGGTCCCAAAGAAAACAGATACCCAAAACCATCGGTAACATCAATCCGGTTAATCTAATCCTCTCTCCTACAATTAAACTAAAAAATATGATATACATACAGCTTTTGCAGTTTCCAATCCTTGTAGATTATCTATGTCCCCCAATCCCATAAAAACAGTGCACCTGTCACCGATCTCAAGTCTAATGTTAAATCTTTATTAATCTAGATATTCGGCCCACTAATCACATTTTGTAAACTAATTACCCAATGATATACCGGCATATGTTAGTTGGAGCGTTAATCTTTGAATTAGTCTTTTTCGTCTCCTGGATTATGCTGAAACATTCCATCTAGAGTCAGTGGTCCATCATCTATAAGTTTCTCCTTTGAGACTTAAAGCGGAATCAAATCAGTAAACTAAACGCTAATTCTATTAGAGGGGTCAACATCAGAAGCATCTTATTGAGCCTATTCCTAGCATAGAAGTCTGCGTTCCGAAAAGCATTAGCCTCCAATCATTAGTTAAATAAGGATTATATGTTTCTCGTTTTACTGTTTAATGGTAACGTGGACTAGTTAAGCAATTAATCGCCATTTAACAACAATCTGAAACTAGTTTAGCTTAGCGAGGGACAGGAAGAAATGGCTATAATGATAACAGCAATACCGATTGATCTTAAATTGGCGTGATAGTGTCTAAGATGCATAATCTAACAGCCAAAAACATGCATTTGCCAAAGATCTCCCAGCAAAAACTCCTCGAGATTCAGCCCAAAAGAAAGAGCTTTGGAAATGGAAATTCATGTCTGAAACTGAATCAAGAAACTAATTTAAGTTGAGTCAAAAATAACCGCAAACCCACGTTACAAACTTTGTTGAATGCACAGTTAATTATTAACCCTGTTGACATTATAGGTAATATGAGAAGAGAGTCAAAGTACATAGCTTTCCTAAAGTGGCAAGTCTTTCCATGATCAACTAAACCATCTCGGAGACCCCGATTAGTTATGTTACCGAGTGACCGCATGCATTGACCATTACTTCTTAGTCTATACGAATAAGAATACAGAGTTAACATAATGTCCAACAGATAATCGTATCTATGTTCAGTACTTCAGTAACCCGTGTGTTCACAGGTTTAGGTTGTGACTAGCATTCTAATGTTTCAACTCGATATAGGTAAACAGCATCAGATAAATAGTATGCGAGAGGGGGGGTCATATCCTTAGCTCTAGCCATGTTTTGAACTCTTTCGAACGTGTTCTTGATCAGTTATTAATGTGGTCTCAGTTGTGGTATATAAATGGCTCAAGCCAAACTGCAAACTCGGGTTTTCCTCTTTTCACTTCACTTCTACTCGCAAACCTAAAAACGACAGCACCGGTGACTCAACTCACTCAAGTGAAAACCTCACTTTTGAAACCTACCATACCCAATTAAAACGCAATCAAACCCAATGCAAAAACTAAATTAAAAAAAAAAACAACCAAACACACTCATTTGGTGCAAGCCAAAAACTCGGCGACCGGTGTGGCCACCAGTACAGTGACGAGGGTGCCAAGTCGACTTGGAGTGTCACGTCCTGCACCCAGTACTCTTAGCTTAACAGAATGGAAAAATGGACCAAACCAGAAACAGGTATTTTGGCCATGATTATAAAAGGGACTATTCTATAGTTGGTAGTAGAGGCGGGCAAACCGGTTTTTTTAGCCGGATTGGTTTTTAAACCAGTTCGGTTTGAGTCAACAAGTCTACAAACCGGTTTTACTTGAAACCAGTTTTTTAGATTTCACCCGATTTTTAACAAGGTCAGATCGGTATTAACATGCTTTTAACCTGTTTTTAACTGGATCAAATCGGTTTTAATTGGTTTTTAAACCGGTCCGGACCATTTTATTAAACTGTTACTAACCATCTGATCGATTTGAGAAAAAACAGTTTTAAAAAACCATTTTTTTAAACCGGTTTCTTTTTTTTCAGATCAGATCACGAACCGGTTTTTCGGGTTGAGTAGGGTCACGAGTACTTTTGGCCATGGAGAAAAACAATGGGTCTCAAATTGACCACTAGAGAAAAACAATTGAAAAAGTCAGTAAGTGGATCGGTTAGAGTTGCTGACAAAACAAGCACAGTCCTACACAACATCACCCGCGCAGGACCAAGAATAGATAATAACGAATCGTCACAAGCCATAGAGAAAACGAATTACATGACAAGTAACAAACAAAAGCCAAGACAAACTCGAGACTCATATTGGTTTAAAACGGGGAATTCTGGCAACTACTGGTTTGCCTTATCACGTTTTTCTTCTGTTTACAATGTAGTAGTAAATGCTAAGGGGGGCGTGTATGTTCAGGATGCTTAATATATAAAACTCACCAACGTCTTTACATATGTTAGTTATATAACATATACTGCATTTGGTAGGGCTCAAAACGTTACTCTGATCCGCAGCAGGCCTCACAACAGACGAAGCAGCCCAAAAATGCCAACCCAGTACAAAACTGAGTGACAGCGATTGCACATTGATCGTTCATCTTTGATAAAACATTGATGCAGCAGACGCAACAGCACTTTCCACATATATTTACACAACAATTTCCAGCTGCTCTCACAAACATTTCTGCTTGGTCAGGTAATTTGGGTTGAAATCCCGGTGGGATGTTCTCCATCGTTGCAATCAAGTTGCCGAATCCCACACCCAGCTGCTGCAACACCTTTATCATTTCAGTTTTTTCTGTTGTTTCCATTTTTTTAGGGCTAGCTTCCTTTTTTCCCTGCATTCATAATTCGGAAAATGAGTACTTTTGGCCCCACGCACATTCTTATCTTAAGAGTCAGGCTGCTGTTTAAATTACGCTTGATAATAAGATAGAGATGGGTAATGAAAAGGCAAAAACAATTTACATGTTTCGTAGCAGATGATGATGAGGTAGCATGTGTATCTTGTACTGTCTCCAACAAGGTCATACGAGTATACTCACTTACAACGCCAGTCTGCATGCTTAGTTTTGCCACCTGTCAACGAAAGAACGCAGAACAGTCGATATTTATCACTTCTTATGATAATTTCACGAGAAAGTTCAAAAGCGAGCGAGTTTATTAAGACAAGCACTTAAGGTAGCAAAGTATATTGACCTTTTCCTCGAGCTTTTTATCTTGAGAAAACCAGGCTTGTGTCGTGTACTGTTCAATTTGTTGCTTCGCCAGGACCTGGCAACCAGAATGAAATAAAATCAGCAATGAGCCGAGCCAAAGATTATCCATGCAATTGGTATCGATTTACACACCAATATAACTAAAACCTTAAAGCATTTGGTCGGATAAGAGCTTTACCTTGTCAAGAGGTATGTCCTTAGGCCGCTGGACCTTCAGGTCAATAGTGAAGCTACTCATATCGGCAAGGACCCCCCTTACTTTCAGAGTTTCAGGAAAACCACCCCTGTACTGCCCGAATACTATTAATGGCCCTTCCGAGCATACATCTGGTACAACTGATGGATAAACCTGATGAAATAGAATACAATTACATTACGTCGTTATTAATGTAAAGTTGTAAACTCAAGTCGGAAATTTGTAAACTTTATGACAACGGAAACCTGAAATCATGAATAGAAAAACTCAAGTTAATACACGAGAAATGAAACCATACCTCAAGAGCATCAAGATCATCTAGACCATCGATTTCCATGTTCAGCAAAACTGTAGAAGAAGCTCTGGAAAACAAAGCTTCCATTTGAGCTACAACTGAATCTGATCAAACATATATACGCCAGTTTATCATTAGTAAGTTCAAACTCATTTAGCTTTTGAAACAAACAAGCTTTATGAATAAAATCTGTCCCTAGGTTGAAAAAAAATGAACTACCTGCATCAGGCGCAGCATCAAAATGGCCCCTACCAATCGTTGCAAGCATTCGCAAAAAGTACTGGTTGCAGAATGCACCTACAACAGATTACAAAATAAGCTAATTACAACAATCCATCAATCAGAAAATTGTCCATAATACTATAATGCAAAGTTCACTACCAAAAAGCTTAATATTACTGCGTACTCATATCATACACACATTTCCGAGTTTCCAATCTTTAAATTTGTAGACATTTGGAGGAAGTCTTTATCGCCGTAAGAAAGTTGAAAACGTTGAAAAAGCGTTCAAATGTTGTATTTTCCATTTTAAAGAAGGGGGAACTGAGGGTTTGGGGTTACAAAAGATATAAGGAACACATCAAAAACGTGTTTCGTGATTTTCTTTGATAAGTTGGAAAAAATAAAATTTCAGTTTTGTGAATAATTAGTTGATAAAAAAACAATTTGAACGCAATTTCTATAATCATTATTATGTACAAACATTTCTGCAGAAATCAGGGACGTTTCAACTAAAAGCACCCTAATGTTCCCCGTGAGACTGTAAGATGCAAGAGTAAGAACCGGCACGAACTTGACGAATGTATTATTACCTATACCAAACGTGCAAATGCGTGGACAAAGCTCTGATCCTTGACTTTTTAGTTGCTTTTTCAAAACTTCACAAATTTGTCTTTCATCTTCAATGGCCCCGTCAGTTATAAAAAAGATTATTGGAAGTGATTTCTTGCTCCCAGATAGTATCTCTATAGACTGAAAAACCATAAAACTCGATGAATAAACTGAAAAACATTCATTTGATACATATATAGATGGCATATTGAAAATGAGATCCGTTAAACATATGTAATTCGGTGTTATCTGTTAAAGTTATAGCCTCAAAAATCGTTTTAAAGGACCAATAATATTTTGCTACGAGATGTGTCCATACTCGTTTGTTGTCAGGGTGTCATGGAACATCTTACACTTTGTAACTGAAAAAGGGATAACCTGATTAAGTGCAGCCGACATGTTTGTGCCACCACCAGCAATGAAATTCATGCCAATCCAATCGGTTGCTTTTTGAAGAGCTTCCTTTGTTGCCAACTCAAGAGTTGACGAATATAAGTAAGTTTGGTCGTTGAACGCCATAACATTAAACGAGTCCCCTTGATCCAGCTTTGACATTGCTGCAACGACTGCACTTTTTGTAGCTTCAATTGTCCTCCCCTTCATGCTTCCACTTATATCAACAACAAAAAGCACTTCCTTCCTGATCACCTTTATATGAATAACAAGAATTAGCATCGAACTAGTGTTCGGTTCAAACATCATTTCATCATACAAAAGAGAGGCATACAGATTCAAAACCAACCTTTTTGCTGAGATCGGGCCCTGGGAATAAGTACAAAGAAAACATCTCCCGCTGGTCAATACTGAGTGACGATGGAGACTGCAAAATGACTCCACCAAATGCACTGCTATGGGGAACCTGAAACACGGTGCATGATTTTATAAGCTCAACCACAACATGTTCCGTAGAGATACAATCGCTAACCAGTAAACTAGTATGATCCGTACTTCACTTGATACAACTTATATCGGAATACGCGTTGAGTCAGCAGTGATATAATCTTACCGCATATGTAAACACAAAATCAGTACTTGACCACGCAAGAACTTCCGCCTCATACAAGAAAGCCAATTTCTCAACTACCCGCTTTTGCTCCTGAAATGGATCAATGCTTTTCAGTTATATAGTACAAAGTATTCAATCGTCATATGAAAAGGGAAGAGTGGTCCGAATTATACCTTCAAAGGATGACTCGCTGACCTACACACAATCTCTGTGCCCAATCCAACATTGACGTTCAACTCGATCTTTTCCTTTTTCGATAGCTTCTTTCCAGCAGGAGTAACATACTCTGGGAAACTGAAAGGAATATCCAACGTGAATTCGCCGTCTTTATAAGATATTTTCTGAGACCATTTAACTTTGACTGAAATATTTGAACCGCCATCAACCTGGACAAAGATTACGCTATAGTCAAACTATACATGAAGAAAATCAAACTCCATAAGACGTGACTGCAAACATGCAACTAACCTGTGGTATAGTCAATGTAAATATATTAGGCTTGATAAATCCACCATCTTCGGGTTTGCCTACACTTTCCGTCTCCCCCTTTTCATCCATGACAACTAGCTGCGTCTTATACGACTTTCTGGTAACCTCAACCTCAACACCTAGAATTGAACCCTGTTAGAAAAACGTTACATTACATTACATTACTTGAAAACAACAACAATTCAAACAAGAAACTCCAAGATTTCTCAATTCATATTCCAAGATTTCAGAACCAAAATTATCATACCCGTAAAAAGTTAATACAAAAATTAATATTAATAATGATATTAGTCCATCTTTAACAGAAATAGTTCTAAGAAATAGGTACGAATGATGTTTTTCCTCTTTATGTTACCGGGTGAGAGCGAGTCTTTGACTCGATTTACGTGGCCTAACCGGGGTATCCCAGTGACCGTTTCCGACCCTTTCCCTGGACACCCCTAATTGTGTACCTATTGAGAAGGTTACCACTAGGCCATTTGGTGGTGGTTACTGTTTAGGTGCTAGCAGTAGTTGCTGGTTCTATAAAATCATTTGGTAACACGTATACGTGATTATGAAGTACAAAATGACGTTAAAACTAAGTGTGCGTTTAGTCGTAGGAAATTTTCTATAATGTTCTATTTTAAGTTTATACAAAAAGGGAAGAGTTTGTATCCCTATAAAACTGTAAGACGATAAATTTTTTAGAAAATTAGAAAGTGTAAGATAATGTGGAAAAATATAGAAAAGTGTAACGAAATGATAGTTTGAAAAATGAACTTTTCATTTTCGTGGAGAACTATTCTAAAAAGTTGCGACTACACAAGTTTTCTATTTCTTTTTTTTCATTTTTTCATTAAAACCTTTCTAGAAAAGTGCTACATTTTTCACAAACTAAACGCACCCTAAACGCTTCTTTCACTAGCATTTCAAATAGGAGCATTTCGAAACTGCAAACCCTCTTCGCCAAACACATCCTTAGTAATGACAAAAAGCAAGCAAGCAAGAATTCATAGTGTTATCTTCCATACAGTTTTCCTAATAACAGTTCATCGAACCAATGCGCCTTTAGTGTTGGTTAGGTAGCTGTATGTTTTATGAAAGCTTTTGGCATCTATATGTATAACGTATAAAATGACGGAAAAGTTAAACACTTTTCTCATTAGCATTTCAAATAGGCTTTTTGTTTAAGATTTTGAAGTCACGTTTTAATTACGCCCTGTATTTTATCACTTTGGGTATATTGGTAGCAAGCGTTTAGGAGTGTTAAGGAGCAACTAGCGGTTACCGTTTTACACAAATGCTTGTTTGGAAACAAGCAACTAGCATTCCTACTTTTTCTAAACGCTCCAAATCATAACGCTACTTCTAGTAGCATTTACAAGCAACTAGTATTTCGGCTTAATAAGTTTGAATTTTTGATTATACATATGTTACCAAACGCTTTATAAGCTTCATGCTACTACTACTTCTTGCTACCATTATCTTCACCAAACATATCTAAATTTAGTACTTTTCATATTATGTCAATCAAGTCAAACTCAAAAGCCACTTCAGTTTTGACAAAAAAGCATAGAGTATAAAAACGGCAGGGGTGTTTGATTCAGCTTATATAACGGGCTTAGGGCTTATGTGATTTTCGGCTTTTCACAAGCTCATTTTTTGTAGCTTATTTTTAAACTTTTTGGCATATATAAGCTTATTGCAACACGATAAGCTTACATAACCCAAAAAGTTTAACAATAAGCCACAAAAAATGACCTTATGAAACATAAGCCGAGAACCAAATAAGCCATAAGCCCGCTGATAGGAAGCTGATGCATACATATTCTAGAAGGAATAAATCAAATGGAAAGAGACAATGATCTGGATCAGAATCAACCACTGATTTGACCGAAAATCAATCCCTGACTTTCAGCCCTGATCTCAGCAATTTACTTACCATATTTCAGTATTCATTTACTGTTCTTTAGCTATAAAATAAGGCATAAGGTAGAAAATAAGGAGGCAATCATTTTGTATTTCAGTTTAAGTCCTAAAGACTAGTTGATTCGATTGGAGTTCTTTGTTCAAATTCAATATAACATAGGTTCTATCACCTGCTCGCTATATAAGCAGAAACAAACATCCCTAGTGGATTAAAAAAAAACGAACTTTTAGTAGTAGACAATTAATTTGGGACGGAGTTGGTTAACTGCGGTCCTATAGGTACCAAACGCTTAATTAGCTTCGTACCACAACCTAATGTTTTCCGCTACTACTTCTTGCTACCACTATCTTCGCCAAACATATACAGTACTTTTCTAAGTCAATCAAGTCAAACTCAAACACTAAAACAAAAAAAACAACAACCTGCGGGCCCATAGGTACGGCGAGCCTTACATCACACCCAGCACTCCCCATAATACAATGCACCCGCCACGAACCCTCCATCCCCACAAACACCGTATCTAAACAACACACAGCCTCCAATCCAACACTATTCATCTGTAACGGAATCAAAGCCGGAGGGTCACATCTCCCGTGCACATGAGGCTGGTAGCTAGGCACATCAGGGTTGTCAACTATGGAAGGGTTTGTTATAACAGCGTACATCATAGGGGAGGACGGGTATAACGAACGTGACATTGGCGGGGTGATTTATCTTAAGACTTATGGGCTGATATAAGTTTATTATAACATGATAAACTTATATAAGCTCGTAAGTTTCTAAATAAGCCATAAAATATATTAGCTAATATAAACTCTACGAAACACTTTTATAAATTAACTGCTACTACTGCTAAATGCAACCGCTAAATATGCCGTTTACAAAATCAAATGAAGTAAACAAAAACAACAACCTGCGGGCCCATAGGTACGGCGAGCCACCCGCCACGACCCCTCCATCCCCACAAACACCGTATCTAAGAATAATTGTTACTGCTAAATGCTACCGCTAATATATACAGTCAATAAAGTCAACGGTGAATGAAGTAAACAAAAACAACAACCTGCGGGCCCATAGGTACGGCGAGCCTTACATCACACCCGGCACTCCCCATAACACAATGCACCCGCCACGACCCTTCCATCCCCACAAACACCGTGTCCAAACAACACACAGCCTCCAATCCAACACTATTCATCTGTAACGGAATCAAAGCAGGAGGGTCACATCTCCCGTGAACATGAGGCTGGTAGCTAGGAACATCAGGGTTGTCAACTATAGATGGGTTTGTTATGACAGCGTACATCATAGGGGAGGACGGGTATAACGAACGTGACATTGGCGGGGTGATTTATCTTAAGACTTATGGGCTGATATAAGTTTATTATAACATGATAAACTTATATAAGCTCGTAAGTTTCTAAATAAGCCATAAAATATATTAGCTAATATAAACTCTACGAAACACTTTTATAAATTAACTGCTACTACTGCTAAATGCAACCGCTAAATATGCCGTTTACAAAATCAAATGAAGTAAACAAAAACAACAACCTGCGGGCCCATAGGTACGGCGAGCCACCCGCCACGACCCCTCCATCCCCACAAACACCGTATCTAAGAATAATTGTTACTGCTAAATGCTACCGCTAATATATACAGTCAATAAAGTCAACGGTGAATGAAGTAAACAAAAACAACAACCTGCGGGCCCATAGGTACGGCGAGCCTTACATCACACCCGGCACTCCCCATAACACAATGCACCCGCCACGACCCTTCCATCCCCACAAACACCGTGTCCAAACAACACACAGCCTCCAATCCAACACTATTCATCTGTAACGGAATCAAAGCCGGAGGGTCACATCTCCCGTGAACATGAGGCTGGTAGCTAGGCACATCAGGGTTGTCAACTATGGAAGGGTTTGTTATGACAGCGTACATCATAGGGGAGGACGGGTATAACGAACGTGACATTGGCGGGGTGATTTATCTTAAGACTTATGGGCTGATATAAGTTTATTATAACATGATAAACTTATATAAGCTCGTAAGTTTCTAAATAAGCCATAAAATATATTAGCTAATATAAACTCTACGAAACACTTTTATAAATTAACTGCTACTACTGCTAAATGCAACCGCTAAATATGCCGTTTACAAAATCAAATGAAGTAAACAAAAACAACAACCTGCGGGCCCATAGGTACGGCGAGCCACCCGCCACGACCCCTCCATCCCCACAAACACCGTATCTAAGAATAATTGTTACTGCTAAATGCTACCGCTAATATATACAGTCAATAAAGTCAACGGTGAATGAAGTAAACAAAAACAACAACCTGCGGGCCCATAGGTACGGCGAGCCTTACATCACACCCGGCACTCCCCATAACACAATGCACCCGCCACGACCCTTCCATCCCCACAAACACCGTGTCCAAACAACACACAGCCTCCAATCCAACACTATTCATCTGTAACGGAATCAAAGCCGGAGGGTCACATCTCCCGTGAACATGAGGCTGGTAGCTAGGCACATCAGGGTTGTCAACTATGGAAGGGTTTGTTATGACAGCGTACATCATAGGGGAGGACGGGTATAACGAACGTGACATTGGCGGGGTGATTTATCTTAAGACTTATGGGCTGATATAAGTTTATTATAACATGATAAACTTATATAAGCTCGTAAGTTTCTAAATAAGCCATAAAATATATTAGCTAATATAAACTCTACGAAACACTTTTATAAATTAACTGCTACTACTGCTAAATGCAACCGCTAAATATGCCGTTTACAAAATCAAATGAAGTAAACAAAAACAACAACCTGCGGGCCCATAGGTACGGCGAGCCACCCGCCACGACCCCTCCATCCCCACAAACACCGTATCTAAGAATAATTGTTACTGCTAAATGCTACCGCTAATATATACAGTCAATAAAGTCAACGGTGAATGAAGTAAACAAAAACAACAACCTGCGGGCCCATAGGTACGGCGAGCCTTACATCACACCCGGCACTCCCCATAACACAATGCACCCGCCACGACCCTTCCATCCCCACAAACACCGTGTCCAAACAACACACAGCCTCCAATCCAACACTATTCATCTGTAACGGAATCAAAGCCGGAGGGTCACATCTCCCGTGAACATGAGGCTGGTAGCTAGGCACATCAGGGTTGTCAACTATAGATGGGTTTGTTATGACAGCGTACATCATAGGGGAGGACGGGTATAACGAACGTGACATTGGCGGGGTGATTTATCTTAAGACTTATGGGCTGATATAAGTTTATTATAACATGATAAACTTATATAAGCTCGTAAGTTTCTAAATAAGCCATAAAATATATTAGCTAATATAAACTCTACGAAACACTTTTATAAATTAACTGCTACTACTGCTAAATGCAACCGCTAAATATGCCGTTTACAAAATCAAATGAAGTAAACAAAAACAACAACCTGCGGGCCCATAGGTACGGCGAGCCACCCGCCACGACCCCTCCATCCCCACAAACACCGTATCTAAGAATAATTGTTACTGCTAAATGCTACCGCTAATATATACAGTCAATAAAGTCAACGGTGAATGAAGTAAACAAAAACAACAACCTGCGGGCCCATAGGTACGGCGAGCCTTACATCACACCCGGCACTCCCCATAACACAATGCACCCGCCACGACCCTTCCATCCCCACAAACACCGTGTCCAAACAACACACAGCCTCCAATCCAACACTATTCATCTGTAACGGAATCAAAGCCGGAGGGTCACATCTCCCGTGAACATGAGGCTGGTAGCTAGGCACATCAGGGTTGTCAACTATAGATGGGTTTGTTATGACAGCGTACATCATAGGGGAGGACGGGTATAACGAACGTGACATTGGCGGGGTGATTTATCTTAAGACTTATGGGCTGATATAAGTTTATTATAACATGATAAACTTATATAAGCTCGTAAGTTTCTAAATAAGCCATAAAATATATTAGCTAATATAAACTTTACGAAACACTTTTATAAATTAACTGCTACTACTGCTAAATGCAACCGCTAAATATGCCGTTTACAAAATCAAATGAAGTAAACAAAAACAACAACCTGCGGGCCCATAGGTACGGCGAGCCACCCGCCACGACCCCTCCATCCCCACAAACACCGTATCTAAGAATAATTGTTACTGCTAAATGCTACCGCTAATATATACAGTCAATAAAGTCAACGGTGAATGAAGTAAACAAAAACAACAACCTGCGGGCCCATAGGTACGGCGAGCCTTACATCACACCCGGCACTCCCCATAACACAATGCACCCGCCACGACCCTTCCATCCCCACAAACACCGTGTCCAAACAACACACAGCCTCCAATCCAACACTATTCATCTGTAACGGAATCAAAGCCGGAGGGTCACATCTCCCGTGAACATGAGGCTGGTAGCTAGGCACATCAGGGTTGTCAACTATGGAAGGGTTTGTTATGACAGCGTACATCATAGGGGAGGACGGGTATAACGAACGTGACATTGGCGGGGTGATTTATCTTAAGACTTATGGGCTGATATAAGTTTATTATAACATGATAAACTTATATAAGCTCGTAAGTTTCTAAATAAGCCATAAAATATATTAGCTAATATAAACTCTACGAAACACTTTTATAAATTAACTGCTACTACTGCTAAATGCAACCGCTAAATATGCCGTTTACAAAATCAAATGAAGTAAACAAAAACAACAACCTGCGGGCCCATAGGTACGGCGAGCCACCCGCCACGACCCCTCCATCCCCACAAACACCGTATCTAAGAATAATTGTTACTGCTAAATGCTACCGCTAATATATACAGTCAATAAAGTCAACGGTGAATGAAGTAAACAAAAACAACAACCTGCGGGCCCATAGGTACGGCGAGCCTTACATCACACCCGGCACTCCCCATAACACAATGCACCCGCCACGACCCTTCCATCCCCACAAACACCGTGTCCAAACAACACACAGCCTCCAATCCAACACTATTCATCTGTAACGGAATCAAAGCCGGAGGGTCACATCTCCCGTGAACATGAGGCTGGTAGCTAGGCACATCAGGGTTGTCAACTATAGATGGGTTTGTTATGACAGCGTACATCATAGGGGAGGACGGGTATAACGAACGTGACATTGGCGGGGTGATTTATCTTAAGACTTATGGGCTGATATAAGTTTATTATAACATGATAAACTTATATAAGCTCGTAAGTTTCTAAATAAGCCATAAAATATATTAGCTAATATAAACTCTACGAAACACTTTTATAAATTAACTGCTACTACTGCTAAATGCAACCGCTAAATATGCCGTTTACAAAATCAAATGAAGTAAACAAAAACAACAACCTGCGGGCCCATAGGTACGGCGAGCCACCCGCCACGACCCCTCCATCCCCACAAACACCGTATCTAAGAATAATTGTTACTGCTAAATGCTACCGCTAATATATACAGTCAATAAAGTCAACGGTGAATGAAGTAAACAAAAACAACAACCTGCGGGCCCATAGGTACGGCGAGCCTTACATCACACCCGGCACTCCCCATAACACAATGCACCCGCCACGACCCTTCCATCCCCACAAACACCGTGTCCAAACAACACACAGCCTCCAATCCAACACTATTCATCTGTAACGGAATCAAAGCCGGAGGGTCACATCTCCCGTGAACATGAGGCTGGTAGCTAGGCACATCAGGGTTGTCAACTATAGATGGGTTTGTTATGACAGCGTACATCATAGGGGAGGACGGGTATAACGAACGTGACATTGGCGGGGTGATTTATCTTAAGACTTATGGGCTGATATAAGTTTATTATAACATGATAAACTTATATAAGCTCGTAAGTTTCTAAATAAGCCATAAAATATATTAGCTAATATAAACTCTACGAAACACTTTTATAAATTAACTGCTACTACTGCTAAATGCAACCGCTAAATATGCCGTTTACAAAATCAAATGAAGTAAACAAAAACAACAACCTGCGGGCCCATAGGTACGGCGAGCCACCCGCCACGACCCCTCCATCCCCACAAACACCGTATCTAAGAATAATTGTTACTGCTAAATGCTACCGCTAATATATACAGTCAATAAAGTCAACGGTGAATGAAGTAAACAAAAACAACAACCTGCGGGCCCATAGGTACGGCGAGCCTTACATCACACCCGGCACTCCCCATAACACAATGCACCCGCCACGACCCTTCCATCCCCACAAACACCGTGTCCAAACAACACACAGCCTCCAATCCAACACTATTCATCTGTAACGGAATCAAAGCCGGAGGGTCACATCTCCCGTGAACATGAGGCTGGTAGCTAGGCACATCAGGGTTGTCAACTATAGATGGGTTTGTTATGACAGCGTACATCATAGGGGAGGACGGGTATAACGAACGTGACATTGGCGGGGTGATTTATCTTAAGACTTATGGGCTGATATAAGTTTATTATAACATGATAAACTTATATAAGCTCGTAAGTTTCTAAATAAGCCATAAAATATATTAGCTAATATAAACTTTACGAAACACTTTTATAAATTAACTGCTACTACTGCTAAATGCAACCGCTAAATATGCCGTTTACAAAATCAAATGAAGTAAACAAAAACAACAACCTGCGGGCCCATAGGTACGGCGAGCCACCCGCCACGACCCCTCCATCCCCACAAACACCGTATCTAAGAATAATTGTTACTGCTAAATGCTACCGCTAATATATACAGTCAATAAAGTCAACGGTGAATGAAGTAAACAAAAACAACAACCTGCGGGCCCATAGGTACGGCGAGCCTTACATCACACCCGGCACTCCCCATAACACAATGCACCCGCCACGACCCTTCCATCCCCACAAACACCGTGTCCAAACAACACACAGCCTCCAATCCAACACTATTCATCTGTAACGGAATCAAAGCCGGAGGGTCACATCTCCCGTGAACATGAGGCTGGTAGCTAGGCACATCAGGGTTGTCAACTATAGATGGGTTTGTTATGACAGCGTACATCATAGGGGAGGACGGGTATAACGAACGTGACATTGGCGGGGTGATTTATCTTAAGACTTATGGGCTGATATAAGTTTATTATAACATGATAAACTTATATAAGCTCGTAAGTTTCTAAATAAGCCATAAAATATATTAGCTAATATAAACTCTACGAAACACTTTTATAAATTAACTGCTACTACTGCTAAATGCAACCGCTAAATATGCCGTTTACAAAATCAAATGAAGTAAACAAAAACAACAACCTGCGGGCCCATAGGTACGGCGAGCCACCCGCCACGACCCCTCCATCCCCACAAACACCGTATCTAAGAATAATTGTTACTGCTAAATGCTACCGCTAATATATACAGTCAATAAAGTCAACGGTGAATGAAGTAAACAAAAACAACAACCTGCGGGCCCATAGGTACGGCGAGCCTTACATCACACCCGGCACTCCCCATAACACAATGCACCCGCCACGACCCTTCCATCCCCACAAACACCGTGTCCAAACAACACACAGCCTCCAATCCAACACTATTCATCTGTAACGGAATCAAAGCCGGAGGGTCACATCTCCCGTGAACATGAGGCTGGTAGCTAGGCACATCAGGGTTGTCAACTATAGATGGGTTTGTTATGACAGCGTACATCATAGGGGAGGACGGGTATAACGAACGTGACATTGGCGGGGTGATTTATCTTAAGACTTATGGGCTGATATAAGTTTATTATAACATGATAAACTTATATAAGCTCGTAAGTTTCTAAATAAGCCATAAAATATATTAGCTAATATAAACTCTACGAAACACTTTTATAAATTAACTGCTACTACTGCTAAATGCAACCGCTAAATATGCCGTTTACAAAATCAAATGAAGTAAACAAAAACAACAACCTGCGGGCCCATAGGTACGGCGAGCCACCCGCCACGACCCCTCCATCCCCACAAACACCGTATCTAAGAATAATTGTTACTGCTAAATGCTACCGCTAATATATACAGTCAATAAAGTCAACGGTGAATGAAGTAAACAAAAACAACAACCTGCGGGCCCATAGGTACGGCGAGCCTTACATCACACCCGGCACTCCCCATAACACAATGCACCCGCCACGACCCTTCCATCCCCACAAACACCGTGTCCAAACAACACACAGCCTCCAATCCAACACTATTCATCTGTAACGGAATCAAAGCCGGAGGGTCACATCTCCCGTGAACATGAGGCTGGTAGCTAGGCACATCAGGGTTGTCAACTATAGATGGGTTTGTTATGACAGCGTACATCATAGGGGAGGACGGGTATAACGAACGTGACATTGGCGGGGTGATTTATCTTAAGACTTATGGGCTGATATAAGTTTATTATAACATGATAAACTTATATAAGCTCGTAAGTTTCTAAATAAGCCATAAAATATATTAGCTAATATAAACTTTACGAAACACTTTTATAAATTAACTGCTACTACTGCTAAATGCAACCGCTAAATATGCCGTTTACAAAATCAAATGAAGTAAACAAAAACAACAACCTGCGGGCCCATAGGTACGGCGAGCCACCCGCCACGACCCCTCCATCCCCACAAACACCGTATCTAAGAATAATTGTTACTGCTAAATGCTACCGCTAATATATACAGTCAATAAAGTCAACGGTGAATGAAGTAAACAAAAACAACAACCTGCGGGCCCATAGGTACGGCGAGCCTTACATCACACCCGGCACTCCCCATAACACAATGCACCCGCCACGACCCTTCCATCCCCACAAACACCGTGTCCAAACAACACACAGCCTCCAATCCAACACTATTCATCTGTAACGGAATCAAAGCAGGAGGGTCACATCTCCCGTGAACATGAGGCTGGTAGCTAGGAACATCAGGGTTGTCAACTATAGATGGGTTTGTTATGACAGCGTACATCATAGGGGAGGACGGGTATAACGAACGTGACATTGGCGGGGTGATTTATCTTAAGACTTATGGGCTGATATAAGTTTATTATAACATGATAAACTTATATAAGCTCGTAAGTTTCTAAATAAGCCATAAAATATATTAGCTAATATAAACTCTACGAAACACTTTTATAAATTAACTGCTACTACTGCTAAATGCAACCGCTAAATATGCCGTTTACAAAATCAAATGAAGTAAACAAAAACAACAACCTGCGGGCCCATAGGTACGGCGAGCCACCCGCCACGACCCCTCCATCCCCACAAACACCGTATCTAAGAATAATTGTTACTGCTAAATGCTACCGCTAATATATACAGTCAATAAAGTCAACGGTGAATGAAGTAAACAAAAACAACAACCTGCGGGCCCATAGGTACGGCGAGCCTTACATCACACCCGGCACTCCCCATAACACAATGCACCCGCCACGACCCTTCCATCCCCACAAACACCGTGTCCAAACAACACACAGCCTCCAATCCAACACTATTCATCTGTAACGGAATCAAAGCCGGAGGGTCACATCTCCCGTGAACATGAGGCTGGTAGCTAGGCACATCAGGGTTGTCAACTATAGATGGGTTTGTTATGACAGCGTACATCATAGGGGAGGACGGGTATAACGAACGTGACATTGGCGGGGTGATTTATCTTAAGACTTATGGGCTGATATAAGTTTATTATAACATGATAAACTTATATAAGCTCGTAAGTTTCTAAATAAGCCATAAAATATATTAGCTAATATAAACTCTACGAAACACTTTTATAAATTAACTGCTACTACTGCTAAATGCAACCGCTAAATATGCCGTTTACAAAATCAAATGAAGTAAACAAAAACAACAACCTGCGGGCCCATAGGTACGGCGAGCCACCCGCCACGACCCCTCCATCCCCACAAACACCGTATCTAAGAATAATTGTTACTGCTAAATGCTACCGCTAATATATACAGTCAATAAAGTCAACGGTGAATGAAGTAAACAAAAACAACAACCTGCGGGCCCATAGGTACGGCGAGCCTTACATCACACCCGGCACTCCCCATAACACAATGCACCCGCCACGACCCTTCCATCCCCACAAACACCGTGTCCAAACAACACACAGCCTCCAATCCAACACTATTCATCTGTAACGGAATCAAAGCCGGAGGGTCACATCTCCCGTGAACATGAGGCTGGTAGCTAGGCACATCAGGGTTGTCAACTATAGATGGGTTTGTTATGACAGCGTACATCATAGGGGAGGACGGGTATAACGAACGTGACATTGGCGGGGTGATTTATCTTAAGACTTATGGGCTGATATAAGTTTATTATAACATGATAAACTTATATAAGCTCGTAAGTTTCTAAATAAGCCATAAAATATATTAGCTAATATAAACTCTACGAAACACTTTTATAAATTAACTGCTACTACTGCTAAATGCAACCGCTAAATATGCCGTTTACAAAATCAAATGAAGTAAACAAAAACAACAACCTGCGGGCCCATAGGTACGGCGAGCCACCCGCCACGACCCCTCCATCCCCACAAACACCGTATCTAAGAATAATTGTTACTGCTAAATGCTACCGCTAATATATACAGTCAATAAAGTCAACGGTGAATGAAGTAAACAAAAACAACAACCTGCGGGCCCATAGGTACGGCGAGCCTTACATCACACCCGGCACTCCCCATAACACAATGCACCCGCCACGACCCTTCCATCCCCACAAACACCGTGTCCAAACAACACACAGCCTCCAATCCAACACTATTCATCTGTAACGGAATCAAAGCCGGAGGGTCACATCTCCCGTGAACATGAGGCTGGTAGCTAGGCACATCAGGGTTGTCAACTATAGATGGGTTTGTTATGACAGCGTACATCATAGGGGAGGACGGGTATAACGAACGTGACATTGGCGGGGTGATTTATCTTAAGACTTATGGGCTGATATAAGTTTATTATAACATGATAAACTTATATAAGCTCGTAAGTTTCTAAATAAGCCATAAAATATATTAGCTAATATAAACTTTACGAAACACTTTTATAAATTAACTGCTACTACTGCTAAATGCAACCGCTAAATATGCCGTTTACAAAATCAAATGAAGTAAACAAAAACAACAACCTGCGGGCCCATAGGTACGGCGAGCCACCCGCCACGACCCCTCCATCCCCACAAACACCGTATCTAAGAATAATTGTTACTGCTAAATGCTACCGCTAATATATACAGTCAATAAAGTCAACGGTGAATGAAGTAAACAAAAACAACAACCTGCGGGCCCATAGGTACGGCGAGCCTTACATCACACCCGGCACTCCCCATAACACAATGCACCCGCCACGACCCTTCCATCCCCACAAACACCGTGTCCAAACAACACACAGCCTCCAATCCAACACTATTCATCTGTAACGGAATCAAAGCCGGAGGGTCACATCTCCCGTGAACATGAGGCTGGTAGCTAGGCACATCAGGGTTGTCAACTATAGATGGGTTTGTTATGACAGCGTACATCATAGGGGAGGACGGGTATAACGAACGTGACATTGGCGGGGTGATTTATCTTAAGACTTATGGGCTGATATAAGTTTATTATAACATGATAAACTTATATAAGCTCGTAAGTTTCTAAATAAGCCATAAAATATATTAGCTAATATAAACTTTACGAAACACTTTTATAAATTAACTGCTACTACTGCTAAATGCAACCGCTAAATATGCCGTTTACAAAATCAAATGAAGTAAACAAAAACAACAACCTGCGGGCCCATAGGTACGGCGAGCCACCCGCCACGACCCCTCCATCCCCACAAACACCGTATCTAAGAATAATTGTTACTGCTAAATGCTACCGCTAATATATACAGTCAATAAAGTCAACGGTGAATGAAGTAAACAAAAACAACAACCTGCGGGCCCATAGGTACGGCGAGCCTTACATCACACCCGGCACTCCCCATAACACAATGCACCCGCCACGACCCTTCCATCCCCACAAACACCGTGTCCAAACAACACACAGCCTCCAATCCAACACTATTCATCTGTAACGGAATCAAAGCCGGAGGGTCACATCTCCCGTGAACATGAGGCTGGTAGCTAGGCACATCAGGGTTGTCAACTATAGATGGGTTTGTTATGACAGCGTACATCATAGGGGAGGACGGGTATAACGAACGTGACATTGGCGGGGTGATTTATCTTAAGACTTATGGGCTGATATAAGTTTATTATAACATGATAAACTTATATAAGCTCGTAAGTTTCTAAATAAGCCATAAAATATATTAGCTAATATAAACTTTACGAAACACTTTTATAAATTAACTGCTACTACTGCTAAATGCAACCGCTAAATATGCCGTTTACAAAATCAAATGAAGTAAACAAAAACAACAACCTGCGGGCCCATAGGTACGGCGAGCCACCCGCCACGACCCCTCCATCCCCACAAACACCGTATCTAAGAATAATTGTTACTGCTAAATGCTACCGCTAATATATACAGTCAATAAAGTCAACGGTGAATGAAGTAAACAAAAACAACAACCTGCGGGCCCATAGGTACGGCGAGCCTTACATCACACCCGGCACTCCCCATAACACAATGCACCCGCCACGACCCTTCCATCCCCACAAACACCGTGTCCAAACAACACACAGCCTCCAATCCAACACTATTCATCTGTAACGGAATCAAAGCAGGAGGGTCACATCTCCCGTGAACATGAGGCTGGTAGCTAGGAACATCAGGGTTGTCAACTATAGATGGGTTTGTTATGACAGCGTACATCATAGGGGAGGACGGGTATAACGAACGTGACATTGGCGGGGTGATTTATCTTAAGACTTATGGGCTGATATAAGTTTATTATAACATGATAAACTTATATAAGCTCGTAAGTTTCTAAATAAGCCATAAAATATATTAGCTAATATAAACTCTACGAAACACTTTTATAAATTAACTGCTACTACTGCTAAATGCAACCGCTAAATATGCCGTTTACAAAATCAAATGAAGTAAACAAAAACAACAACCTGCGGGCCCATAGGTACGGCGAGCCACCCGCCACGACCCCTCCATCCCCACAAACACCGTATCTAAGAATAATTGTTACTGCTAAATGCTACCGCTAATATATACAGTCAATAAAGTCAACGGTGAATGAAGTAAACAAAAACAACAACCTGCGGGCCCATAGGTACGGCGAGCCTTACATCACACCCGGCACTCCCCATAACACAATGCACCCGCCACGACCCTTCCATCCCCACAAACACCGTGTCCAAACAACACACAGCCTCCAATCCAACACTATTCATCTGTAACGGAATCAAAGCAGGAGGGTCACATCTCCCGTGAACATGAGGCTGGTAGCTAGGAACATCAGGGTTGTCAACTATAGATGGGTTTGTTATGACAGCGTACATCATAGGGGAGGACGGGTATAACGAACGTGACATTGGCGGGGTGATTTATCTTAAGACTTATGGGCTGATATAAGTTTATTATAACATGATAAACTTATATAAGCTCGTAAGTTTCTAAATAAGCCATAAAATATATTAGCTAATATAAACTTTACGAAACACTTTTATAAATTAACTGCTACTACTGCTAAATGCAACCGCTAAATATGCCGTTTACAAAATCAAATGAAGTAAACAAAAACAACAACCTGCGGGCCCATAGGTACGGCGAGCCACCCGCCACGACCCCTCCATCCCCACAAACACCGTATCTAAGAATAATTGTTACTGCTAAATGCTACCGCTAATATATACAGTCAATAAAGTCAACGGTGAATGAAGTAAACAAAAACAACAACCTGCGGGCCCATAGGTACGGCGAGCCTTACATCACACCCGGCACTCCCCATAACACAATGCACCCGCCACGACCCTTCCATCCCCACAAACACCGTGTCCAAACAACACACAGCCTCCAATCCAACACTATTCATCTGTAACGGAATCAAAGCAGGAGGGTCACATCTCCCGTGAACATGAGGCTGGTAGCTAGGAACATCAGGGTTGTCAACTATAGATGGGTTTGTTATGACAGCGTACATCATAGGGGAGGACGGGTATAACGAACGTGACATTGGCGGGGTGATTTATCTTAAGACTTATGGGCTGATATAAGTTTATTATAACATGATAAACTTATATAAGCTCGTAAGTTTCTAAATAAGCCATAAAATATATTAGCTAATATAAACTCTACGAAACACTTTTATAAATTAACTGCTACTACTGCTAAATGCAACCGCTAAATATGCCGTTTACAAAATCAAATGAAGTAAACAAAAACAACAACCTGCGGGCCCATAGGTACGGCGAGCCACCCGCCACGACCCCTCCATCCCCACAAACACCGTATCTAAGAATAATTGTTACTGCTAAATGCTACCGCTAATATATACAGTCAATAAAGTCAACGGTGAATGAAGTAAACAAAAACAACAACCTGCGGGCCCATAGGTACGGCGAGCCTTACATCACACCCGGCACTCCCCATAACACAATGCACCCGCCACGACCCTTCCATCCCCACAAACACCGTGTCCAAACAACACACAGCCTCCAATCCAACACTATTCATCTGTAACGGAATCAAAGCCGGAGGGTCACATCTCCCGTGAACATGAGGCTGGTAGCTAGGAACATCAGGGTTGTCAACTATAGATGGGTTTGTTATGACAGCGTACATCATAGGGGAGGACGGGTATAACGAACGTGACATTGGCGGGGTGATTCTCGGTGGGGCGACTGATCGGTCTTTGCCGAAGTAGATTCGTTTGGATAAGCGTAACCCGTCTTCTACACCGCGGGTAAAGTCGTCAGCTGATGATGACGTCATCTGTTTGGTTTTGATTTAGGGTTTTGGATTCTGATGATGATGATAAGAAAGGAAGACGGAATCAGAATAAGTTGTTGTAACGGTCTGAAACCGTTGAATTGGCAGCTGTACTTTTTAATTTTGATGATGACTTAGGGAGACCCACTTCAAAATAACTTCAACTATGAATAGTCTACTCCATCAACTATGGCTTATGTTTGTTTTTAGACCTCTAACATTCATCACTATACTTAATTAGACTCCCATAGGACACATTCTACTTAGGGTTTGTTTCTTTTTTTCCCTTTTCATATGGAAGGTGGACCCTACATCCACTAAAACATTATAATGGGGAGAGAGGGGCTTTAGTTGCCTTGTACATATGAAAGATTTAATAAATTTTTAATATTAAAATAATATTTGGTCCCACTTCTTTCCCCACTCATGCAATTTAGTGGGAAAAAAAACACCCGGTGTTTAGGATTGCTTATTGAAAATTGATTATCCGTACTGAAAATTAATAATTAGATAATTAACAGTTTGAAAACGGGGTTTTGGAAAATAGTGTTTGGTTTTACTTATTGTGTTTGACATGAAAAATTTATTTTTGCAGAAATAATTATTTAATAGTTTGAAATGTCAAATGATCAAAAAAGACTTTTTAATACCTATTTAAAAATTATTTATGTGTAATAATTGAAGGTATATTTATAAATTGCAAAGTTCATTAATTGCATTAACTATTGCGTTTTCAAAAAGTGACAACTATCTCATTTTTGTAAAACTCCATTTAGAAGGGTTATAATTGGAGAAAAGCATTTTTCTATTTTTTTTTTCAAATATCAAAAATTAAATTATTACGTTTGTAAACCATAATAATCAGATAAGTTGCTTTGAAACGCACTCGCAAACACCCTCTTAGGCTAGGGAGGAATGGCAAAGTATCTCACGAAAAATCATCACTCACAAGTGAGTATCACCCTCACCCTTAAACTCACACGTGACATATAGGGTGTGTTTGGTGAAACTAGCAGTAACAGTTGGCAGTAGCAATTAGCAGTAACAGTTAGCAGTTAGCAATAAGCATTAGCAAGAGTAGTTAGCAGTAGTAGTTAACAGTAGCAGTTAATTTTAAAAAGTGTTCAGTAAATTAGCAGTAACCGTAATGAATGTCTAAAAAGACATAAATACATGTATAAATAAAAAAAACTCTTTTAGATTTAATGAGTAATATTAATGATTATATATAAGTAATTTACTATGTTTATGCTCTTTAACTAATTACGCTCTTTTAAAATGCTAATTGAAAGAGCATATGATAAATTAGTATTTTCATGATAAATGCAAATGCTAATTGTTTTAACCAAACAAGATTTTTTATCAATAATGCTAAATGCCTAATGCTAATACTAATAATCAAAAACACTCTTAGAAAAGCTGTTACCAAATACAGCCATAATATGATTGTGATAGTGATGCGTTCTTCATTTAGGCGAGTTTTTTTTTTTATTTATTTTATTAGTTTGTGATTGTGTTAATTATTTAGTGAGGTATGATGTGACGATCACCAGTAAAGCTGTAAAGAGAGGGTTAACAACCTACCCGTGCGCCGCGGGTGAAGTCGTCAGCCATGGCGGATGATGATGATGACGTCATCAGTTCTACTTATTTATTTATTTAGGGTTTTGGATTCTTCTTGCGATGAGGGAGGGGAATAAATGAGTGTAAATTCTAACGGTCTGAAACCGATGAAATAGCAAAGGTATGATCTATCTGTACAAAAATGGGTTCTCTCCTGCTTTTAAGATTGTGGGACCCAGTTGAGTTCAAAGTGACTTCAACTATGATGATAAGAAACAATCTACTCCCTTAACTATTGGTTATAGCTTATAAGTTGCTTAATCTCTTTTAAGATGTTATTTGGTTGTAAATTTTGAAATTTTAAATTTTTAATAAATTAAAAATTTTAGAATTTAAAATGCTAGTGCAATTTGATTGACGGAACTTATAATCTTTTAAAATTTTAATTTTAGGTAGAACCAATTAACACTAATAAATATATTTTATACAAACTTTTTAATTAAACGAGTAAAAATTGAATTTTCATTTTTTATATAACTTTTATCAAAAAAATTTATATTATGTATAAGTTTTATAAAAAAATTATATAAGTTTTACAGAAAATTTATATATATTTTATAAATTTTTATTATTCTTCTTTATACAAGTAAAATAAATATTTTTTTTTATAAATTTTCATAATTAAATGTGTAAATTTTGAAATTTTCATTGTTTATATAAATTTTATAAAAAACCTATATAAATTTTATTTTTTCTATTTAAACGAGTTAAACCAAATAAATAATTTTATAAAATTTATAAATTTTTTATTTAAACAATTAAAAATAAAAAATTTCACCTTTTAAATAAATTTCATAAAATGATTTTTTTATAAGTTTTATATATTTTTCTACAAATTTTATTTTTTCTATTAAAGGGGTAAAACTGAATAAACAATATTTATATAAACTTTTTTGAATTTTATAAATTTTCTATTTAAACGATTAAAAAAACACAATAAAAAACCACTTGAAAAAAACTTTATAAAAATAAATGTAAATTAAATTAAAAAATTTTGCTTTTTGAAGAAATTTTAATTTTTTTTTTATAATTCGATGGATTCTTAATTATTTGTTTATTATACCAAACCCATAATATTTAAAAAGAATTCAAAAGTAAATAATATGAATATCCTCCAACATCCTTAAATATCCCCAACCAAACGACCTATAATAGTTTCATACTTGACTAGTCGGGTACTCGCGCATTGCAACGGTGAGTACCCGTGTAACAAAATTCTTTTACGATTGAATGTTCTTCACTTGTACGTTTATTATGAGGATAACGTATTTACAGTATTGCTTATGCGCTGCATATTATTGAAAAGATTATCACGCCACATTACATAGTATTCGAAAAATAACACAAAAATCACATACTCGATCTTTATTTTCATGTTAGGCAATTGCATGTATCGTAACAATAAGTTCACCATAGTAATAGTTGAAGCGAAACATTCTTTTTGAATTTGATGACGTATATAAATTTTATAAGACTCTCAAAAGAAACAAAAAAAGTCATAAGATTTTTTTATAAGTATAATAGAGGAATAAAAATTGTTGTGATTTTTGCATTAACCAAATGATGCTTTTATACTTAAATAAAGTGAACGTTACGGAAGTTATATTAAAAATAGAATTATGATTTAGTTAAAACGTAACCGATAATATTTAAATCTCATTACAAAAGTTAATGAGGACGGTTATGAAATGGACTAAACATAAAGATGCTTAATTACAAAATAAATAATATTGGTTTAATGTTTAATTTCTTTTTATAGTAATGTTTGTGGCTTAAATTTTTAAGACTTCTATAATTAAAATAAGTCATAAACCTTTTATAAAGTAGTTAGATTTTTTTTATCATACATTTTAAACCAAGTGCAATTAGGGGTGACAATTAAAGACAATGAATATGACATGAAGTTAAAAAGATTAGAGTTAAGTATATATGTAAAAAAAACATGTGAGTGTCTAGCCCGTTTAATAAACGGAGCGTGTCTGAGTTTAGTAAGTATTAACCATGTCAACACTTGAATCCGTTTAAGTATATATAAATTGTTGTGAAGATCGCGATCCTGATTTTAAAATCTTACGATTTTAGGATATTATAAAGTAATAACGATCAAAATCTTACATAGAATCTTTGCATCTTTAAATTTTTATAAGATTTAGAGATCTTAATCGTAAAATATTAAAAAAATTATGATTCGATATTATTTTTTTCAAATCATAAACAAAAAAAGAAGAATTTATAAGTTGAATTCACATAATTAAAAAACAACATGTTGATCAAAATTTTGAAATGGGTCTGAAACCGTTGAATTAGCAGTTGTACTTTTAATTTGATGATGACTCTAGTTTTAATTTTGAGACGCACTTCAAAAAAATGACTTCAATTCAACTATAAACAGTCCACTCCATCAACTATTACTTATATTTGTTTTTAGACCTCTAGCATTCAACATTCTACTTAATTAGACTCCATCAATTAAAAGAGAGAGCAAAGGGTTTTAAGCTTACAATTTTTCTGACTAAAAGAAAAGTAAATACTTTTTGGGGTTTTTCTTAGAACAACAATTTTTTTTCACATGTTACAACCACATTGTGAGTCGGATCGGGTTCGGGCTAATTTAGATTGGTCAAAGCCGGATCAAAACTAAAAATTTTATATTCAAATTTGACCTTATTTAAAGTCGAGTTCTAGTCAATTCGGTTCGAATCAGTTCGAGTCGAGTCAATTCGAGTACGAATCAACCCGAATATAAGTAAAATGTAATAAAAAATATTATTTTTCGTTATTTTTAAATAAAAATTATATAAAACTATATTTAAAAATGAAAAATAATCCATATTCAAGTCAATAGGTTGACCTAAACTTGAGTTAGCTAAAATTTTCATACTTGATACCCGATCCTATCTAGTATTCGGGTTAGTCGGATTGATCCGAATAACCCGACTAACCGACTCGAATTGGCTTATTCAGGTTAAGGTCTGAGTCGAGTCGGGTCAAATTTTTTGATACCTTTAACCACATATCTCACAATATATTTCAAAAATGTCACGAGCGAGGTTTGAACCTATGACTCCACAACCTATAAGTTGGTGAAAAACTGACCTATCCAAAAATATCTTTTGTGGCTAACTCTGTTAACCTAGTTACAACACAATAATGAAAATTTGTTATTTTAGGCTATTTGGCCTTACATTAGTAGAAGTAAGCGACAAGTTAGAACAGAGCGTAACACTCTGTTCTTGAGTTGTTTTTTAAAAGAATAGAAAAGGAAATGACAGTAAGAGAAGGGATCATATTAGGAAGAGAACATTTGTATTAGTTTATGTTCTTTAGTTTATTTTTTTAGTTGAGACGAAGAGAAAAGGAACCAAAGATAATTACTACTTTACCCCCATTTTCTATCTCCATATATATATTGGCAACATTACGTGCATCTCATTCTCCCATGATAGAGAACTGCTCTGCATATATAGTTAACGTTACTATGTTAATAACAACTATATGCAACGTGGGGTACCGGAGAACTTCTCTGCGTTTGGGTCAATATGTGCAAGATTAAATAAAGCTAGGTTAATAATGTTATAATAGAAATATAAGATATTATGCCTAAAGAATTAAGAATACACTTTTGAGTGACTTTTTTAACCTGTCTCCAATTTAGCTCGTTTATAGTTTCACCACTACCTGTAGATTGATTGAACATGTTGCTAGCTCGGCCAGAGAATGGGAACGTATAAACCATATCAAGATACGCATGTCGAAGTACGGTTATAATGTAAACCAGTTCTAAACTTCCCAAAATTTCAGTGTCAATGAGGATTAAAATTTGAAGCAGTTAGCTAATAAAGGGCTCCAGTATATCTATTATGTTATACTATATAATGCATAATAAGCTTACACCAAAATTGTTGTTTGTATCAGCTTCTACAGATGTCTGCAATGAGCTAATGGCATACTTGCTAATCGCATCATGCTGTTGTTACACTTATTGGATCAGGAGGAAGCTTATAAATACCTTAAATATACATCAGGGTAATAACATTTAGAATAACAACTCAACTACCAAAGATTTTGCTTTCTGTTTTCTCTTGCCTTACATCAATATATGCATATTAAATTTCTGAACACCATTTACATATGGTTCAAGTGAAATGGTGAAACATAGCTAACAAATAAAAGTCAAGTGACAAAGAGAAATAATCACCCAATATGAACCATGTGAGCCTATGTGCTGCTAGTATGTCACTACAACATTCAGTTTCCCCGCGCGACATGTCGACGGGGAAAAGTGGGGTTTAGTTTGACTTTTTTGAAAAGTCAGCGAAAAACATTGACCGGTCCATTTTTACCAAGGATAATCCACGGCGACATGTCGCCGGGGAAACATGGCAGTTTACGAAGATTAGTATTAAGTTAATTAAGTTTTCATTAAGTATACACGAATTTTTCCCATCGACCTATCGCCGGGGAAACATCATCCAGCGTGACACTTAGTTTGATTGCTGAAAATGGCGTAGGTCCCACTTGGCGACGGGGATTATCGATGGGGAAACTATCCCCATCAGATTTTGCCCATCGAATAATCCCCATCAACATGTCGATTGGGAAAAGTTTCCTGATAGGTGTGAAAACACCCATCCTTTTACCACTTAATTACAATAATAACCGAGCCAAAACGTGTATTTTATGTCATTTATGTCGGAATTATGCGTGGTTTGTGTTTTTGTTGTAATTTAGGACGAAAAGGTGAAAAGTGGAGAAAACACGGCATTCACGGGCTTTTATCGAAGAAAAAGACGAAAGATGAAGTCGAAAGATCAAAAGTGGAAAAAGAACGGAAGTCCAAGACCAATTCTGAAGATTTATCGAAGAAAAAGTCAAAAGACGGAAGTTTACTAAAAGCCGAAGAACTCGAGTCTTATTTATGAAGAAAATTCAAGACGAGTTCAAAGAAATCCCAAGACAAGTCACAAAGTCCAAGTATTAAGAAGATTTAAGAAGATTAAAGAAGCTTGGGGACTTAAGTGCGCAATTAAGGAAAAGAGGAAAGAGGGAGGAAGCTTCCTAAGCTCCTCCCTAATCCCCCTATAAATAGAACCAACCTCATTTGTTTTAGGTTGTTGGTGGCTTGACAAACCACTCTTCCACCATTTTCATTCCTTGTCATTTTAATTCTTGCACTTTAATTAAATGTTATGCACTTTTAATTATTTAATTTTCAAGTAAGTTTTCATTATTTTGTTCTTTAATCTTTACTTTTCTTGCTTTAATCTTTCATCTTCCTTTCTTGATTCTTACTTTATTTTTGGTTCGATTCACATATGATCCGTGTTGTTCATTTATGTTTTCGTGCTTAAAAGTTCATCTTTTTATGTTTTGATTCAAAAAGTTTGTTTCTTTAAAGTCTTGTTAAGTTGTATTTGTGCTTATTCGATTTATTTCACTTGAGATTCGTGCTAGTTTTGGGTTTTAGCTTATTCTTATAGCTTATTTCCCTTTGCCTAAAGTTTCGGATCAAGAGTCAAATCAGAAAGGGTTTTAAAACCCTTTTCCGATCGTATATTCCGACCGGTGGCCCCTGTTTTCCGACCATAGCTTTCCGACCGAGCCACCCCTTCATTCCGATCGGATGATCGGAATAGGGTCTTGGAAGATTCCGATTGGGTCATTTGCTTATCATTCCGATTTGGCCCTTTTAGATATTCCGATTGGTGGTCTTGTGGGGTATTCCGATCACTACCTATTCCCATATTCCGATCACTCCCGATCGGAATACATTCCGATTGGAACCCTTTTTGGGTGTATTCCGATTTGTGTGGTTTTGGTTTGTTTTAATATTTTGTTCTAGTTAAAGGGTTAATGTTTCTTATTTTTTTTTAAGTTCATTTTAATTTCGCTTTGAATTGTTATTTAATTGTCAATTTACGTTTTGCTAAGTTTTAAGTTCTCGTCATTTAAATTCTCGTCATTTACTTTTAACGCTTTAATTATTGCACCGTTTACGTTTCACTTAGTTACATTTTTAATTTCTTGTCATTTATTTTTAAGTCTTGCACATTTATTTTACCAAAACCAAACAAATATTTGATTCACTAAGAACAACTAATCTCACACAATTAACCGGAAATCAATTCGATTAGACACCGAGAAAAACGAACTTTCAACGAGTAAAATCCAAATATCAAATGGCGCCGCTGCCGGCTCTTTTCGTGAGGATCAAAAGTTTTTTGTGAGAGAAGCGTTGGCTTTTGGGATCCGTTCACTTGTGAACGTTATTCTTCGTGTCCAAAAATTTTCAAAAATCCAAAAACATTTGAAAAATCATAAAAAGCATTTCTTTTTCAAAGTTTTGCACCAAAAATATTCTTCTTGCTCATCTATCTTTCTTTATGGATTCTTATGTCCATTGCGTCGGTTGTGCGAGACGATTGTACGGGAACGACTCTTGTCAATGGTGTACATGTGAGCGGTGCGGAAACGATATCAAAGATACACAATTAATACCAGGATTTTGTCCTTTGTGCCACTCACTTAATTCGTCATTTTTGAACCCACCTACTCTTTCCCCGTGCACCTATTGTGGAAGCGATTCTCCTTGGCATGTTTCGTGCCCGGTTCAATACTCGTATGATTACGGGCAAGAACCGGGGTACAATTATGACAATGAAAATAGCTATCCACAAGACGCACCTGAGTTTTCTCCATACCCGGTTTGCAACAACTGTGGGGGTCCTCACGACACTTATTATTGTCAACCAATGAATTGTTATGAGCCAAATCCGTGCCCTCAGTTTTCTTCACAAGTGGATTATTATGAACCAAATCCGGTTTATAATTCTTCTCAACCGATGAACTACTATGAGCCACAACCATGCTATAATTCAGGTTTTCAACATTTTGAACCCCCACAGCACATCATCGATCATCAACCTTCCTTCGAACAATTGAGCCCCCACGAACAATGGAACTCTCTTGTTAAGCAAAGTCAACAAATTCAAGAAACTTTCAACAAGATCATCGAAAAATGGCAAGAGGATCAACGACAAGAGCAAATATCGAATATCGAGACTTATACTCCTCCTCCGGTGTATCCATACTATTATGATGATGACGAGGATGATGTCTATGATCTCAACCCATCTTCTGAGATTACTACTCCTATTCTTGATAACACCAATGCATCTAAGGATAGTGATACTTCGAGTGAGATTCGTGATTTTGGTCTTGAAGAATTCTTTGATGAGGTTTGTGATCTTACTACTTTTGCTGAACTTAAGGATGAGGTTGTTTTTAATGATGAATTCCAATTCGAGCCTGAGATTGCGGAAATTATCGAACGAGAGCTAGCTCTTTTACCTCCGCTTCCTCCTACAAGCGAGGTCGATTTTTCCAACATCGATGCCGAACTTGATGAGTTGGAGCGTCTTATTTTTCATAATAATGACGAACCAACTCACTTGACCAATCATCCTATTCTCGAGGAGTTACCTAATCTACACTCCTCCTCTGAGAATTACGTTTACCACATTCGTGCGGATTTAACTTATCAACAATCCCCACAAATGAATGATGGTTTCGTACTTGATCGTGATCTTTTCGAGCGAGTTTCTAAAATCCTCAATGATGGGAACGACAAACCTTGGTTTGACGCACCTATCTATGATGAAGAAATCGAAGAGATTAACGTTCATGAGGATGAGCGCTTTGACCCGGGGGGTGTCATTGATTATTTTATGCTTGATGACCTTACGGCTTTGCCGCTTGCTGCTGAGCATCCATTGTCTTTAGGGGATGACAATGTGATTCCTTTACCCACCCCACCTCCCGTGGATCATTACCTCACATACCTCTCGTATTTTGAGCGGACCTTTCCCCCATTGAAGACTTATTCCCCCGCCTCCCCTTTGTTAATGTCCACCGGGAACGAGGACAAGGTCTTTGATCCCGGTATCACATTCGAGGCTTCCCCATGGACCATTTAATTCGGGGACGAGTCAGGCTCGTGACTTGGTCAACAAAAACAAGCGCTTTTTGGGAGGCAACCCAATTATCTATCTTTACCTGTTTTCACCATAAGTGTAGGGGGAGCCCCGTGGTGTTTCTTGCTTTCTTTCTTATCATGTGCAGGGATTAGAGCTTCAAAGACACACTCTTGATGACTTTTGACGAACCGTGATTCCGTGTTCCCTTCTTCCCGGTTCTATCCTACACTCTTTTCGATTCACTATTTTATATTTCTCAATATTAAAATAGGAATTTTTTTAGTTGTCTCTTCCTTAGCGAGATTTAAACAAAGTGCACAATGTCCGAAGTGTAGGGGAGTTTACTCCCACATGCTTAAACATTGAGGACAATGTTTATCTTAAGTGTAGGGGGGATTTCTATCGAAGTTAAGTGGCCTTTTCCTTGTATTTGTCCTCATTTTAACCGGAAAATTTGATTTTTCGACATTTTTTAAAATTTTTAATCTATTTTGGCCTAGTTGTATAGTTGTATTTGCCTTTGTTATGTTTCCTTTGCTAAAATAAATTTTTAATAAAGTTGTTTTAGATTTTTCTTAGTCGTGAACATTTTGACTCAACCCGAGTTTACTTGCCTAAGTCGACTCTAGCTAGTATCCTTAACGTGTTTAAGTCAAGTTTTGCTAGGCTTTTATATAGGGAGCTATAAAACGCGAAAGTCTTAACTCTCGCAGGTTAAGAACAAGAACTTTTCGCAAGTTCCTATAATTGATCCTAGAGAGTCGTTTATCAAGGGAACTTTAAAATGCGATTTCTAAACTTGAAAAAGTCTAAGAATTTGCAAGATCCTATAGGCGACTCGAAAACCCAAAACTTTGATTTAATTGGCTAAGCATCCACGAGTCTCATTCCTTGAGATTTTAAACTGTGGAGAACGAGAGATGATAGAGTCAATTATAAGTTCGGTATTTTTTCGTGAATTTATGTGAGTTAATTATGAGCCTATTCTCCCTCCGCTTGTTAATACATTTATCTGCTAATAAATAAGGTTGTACGATTTAAAAGGTTACTTAGCTTCTAGCCCCAGATCGTTTAAAAGTTGCTCGGTAATGACGAGAGTTCATAGCCAAGGCATAACTTATGAAGCGGGGCGCGAAGATTGGCGAGTCCGAAAAGGCCCTAACAAGGCATGAGGGCTACATTTTGTTGCTAAAGATCCAAAAGTGATGTGAAGAATCATTTATCGAAAATCAATATGAAGGATCGAGACACACGACGAAAAGCAAGAACTCCCCAAAAGTCATGGAGAAATCTATCCGAAAAGACCCTAACAAGGTATGAGGATAAATAGATCCAAGTCCTAAAAGGAGGCGGATCGTTGTATATCAAAGTCCAAAATAAAGATTGGAGAAAAATGAAGAAGTCGTGGTCCATATATGAAGAATCTCTCAAAAATTCCAAGTGAAGAAATTCCAATTATGAAGAGAAGACCATTATTTCATAAACATCTCTCAAGATTTGAAGTATGAAGTCGCTGCCAAATATCGGCCCGAGAAAGGTCTCAAATCGCGAACCGAGTTATGCTAAGATATGAACTTTCTGATATCCCGAGAAGCAGTTTTAAAAGATTTGGTCCTTTAGCTAACTATTGATTAAATCGTGCACTTTATTTTCAGACTAAATAACTATCGAAATAAGTCAAACAATGCATCCTCGTGATCATTCAAGACAAAAATAAAATATAAGAGATACACCTAGGAATAAGGGAGTCTAAGTGAATAATTAGCCCACATGAGTTCATGATAGTTTGCTAACTTATAATAACAATGATCTCGTTTTTAAGCTTGGTATGGGGAACGTGAAACTTGAGGATGATAAGCGTTCATGGCTACCAAAACCCAATGTAAGTTTTTAATTTCTGTACTTATTCTTACCTTTTATGTTTAGTATTTAATAAAGGCCAAGGTGGGTTATTTATGATGGAAAATGTAATCTTGCTTTGTAACCAATGCATTGCATGAGGACATTGCAATGGTTAAGTGTAGGGGATTTGATAGGTGTGAAAACACCCATCCTTTTACCACTTAATTACAATAATAACCGAGCCAAAACGTGTATTTTATGTCATTTATGTCAGAATTATGCGTGGTTTGTGTTTTTGTTGTAATTTAGGACGAAAAGGTGAAAAGTGGAGAAAACACGGCATTCACGGGCTTTTATCGAAGAAAAAGACGAAAGATGAAGTCGAAAGATCAAAAGTGGAAAAAGAACGGAAGTCCAAGACCAATTCTGAAGATTTATCGAAGAAAAAGTCAAAAGACGGAAGTTTACTAAAAGCCGAAGAACTCGAGTCTTATTTATGAAGAAAATTCAAGACGAGTTCAAAGAAATCCCAAGACAAGTCACAAAGTCCAAGTATTAAGAAGATTTAAGAAGATTAAAGAAGCTTGGGGACTTAAGTGCGCAATTAAGGAAAAGAGGAAAGAGGGAGGAAGCTTCCTAAGCTCCTCCCTAATCCCCCTATAAATAGAACCAACCTCATTTGTTTTAGGTTGTTGGTGGCTTGACAAACCACTCTTCCACCATTTTCATTCCTTGTCATTTTAATTCTTGCACTTTAATTAAATGTTATGCACTTTTAATTATTTAATTTTCAAGTAAGTTTTCATTATTTTGTTCTTTAATCTTTACTTTTCTTGCTTTAATCTTTCATCTTCCTTTCTTGATTCTTACTTTATTTTTGGTTCGATTCACATATGATCCGTGTTGTTCATTTATGTTTTCGTGCTTAAAAGTTCATCTTTTTATGTTTTGATTCAAAAAGTTTGTTTCTTTAAAGTCTTGTTAAGTTGTATTTGTGCTTATTCGATTTATTTCACTTGAGATTCGTGCTAGTTTTGGGTTTTAGCTTATTCTTATAGCTTATTTCCCTTTGCCTAAAGTTTCGGATCAAGAGTCAAATCGGAAAGGGTTTTAAAACCCTTTTCCGATCGTATATTCCGACCGGTGGCCCCTGTTTTCCGACCATAGCTTTCCGACCGAGCCACCCCTTCATTCCGATCGGATGATCGGAATAGGGTCTTGGAAGATTCCGATTGGGTCATTTGCTTATCATTCCGATTTGGCCCTTTTAGATATTCCGATTGGTGGTCTTGTGGGGTATTCCGATCACTACCTATTCCCATATTCCGATCACTCCCGATCGGAATACATTCCGATTGGAACCCTTTTTGGGTGTATTCCGATTTGTGTGGTTTTGGTTTGTTTTAATATTTTGTTCTAGTTAAAGGGTTAATGTTTCTTATTTTTTTTTAAGTTCATTTTAATTTCGCTTTGAATTGTTATTTAATTGTCAATTTACGTTTTGCTAAGTTTTAAGTTCTCGTCATTTAAATTCTCGTCATTTACTTTTAACGCTTTAATTATTGCACCGTTTACGTTTCACTTAGTTACAGTTTTAATTTCTTGTCATTTATTTTTAAGTCTTGCACATTTATTTTACCAAAACCAAACAAATATTTGATTCACTAAGAACAACTAATCTCACACAATTAACCGGAAATCAATTCGATTAGACACCGAGAAAAACGAACTTTCAACGAGTAAAATCCAAATATCATTTCCCATCGAAATGTCGTCGGGGAAACACTAAAAAATTCGCTGGGGAAGGCCTCGGATGTTGTAGTGTTTTTTATGCAGTACATAAGTAAAGGATCCTCATATTCTAGCAGAGTCGTGTAATTAAATAGTTTATCCTTAATAGTTCAATGACGCAAGTTCATCGATTTATCACAGCATGCGTATCATATATCATTTTTGGCTTGAGTTATCAAAGCATGTGTATCATTTATCACATCATGCGTATCAATAGTTCAATTAACATTCAACTAGTAGTATATCATTTTTGGCTTGATTTATCACAGCATGTGTATCATATATGTAGCAAGAAACTTAACATATATGACAAAACATAACAGAAGATAACATATATTAACATGATCAAAACTTAACCATGCGTATCATATATGTATCAAGAAACATATATTAACATGATAACAAAACTTAACCATGCATATAATATATGTAGAATGAAACTATATATTACTGTAACATGATAATAGAATGCTTCATATATGATTCAAGGATTAAACTTACAAGGTAATTAAAGAGATAAAAACAAACGACGGCCACATAGAAGATAATAATTGTGTTAGGAATAGAGGTGGATAATGAGTGGAAAAAACGCAGCAACAACACCAAATATCAGCAAAAGCAACAACAATATCAAGTGGGTGTTTGGGACAGAAACAAACTACTGTTATTTTATCATTCCAGAAAGTGTTTGTTACAGAGAAAACAAAAAGTACATATATCTTACAAACCGACCTATAAGTTTCCTGCTTCTAAAGATACTTAACTAGTAAAAAGACCAAAATACCCTTAGTACATAAACTAAATTACAGAACTGCCCTTAGGAGTAACAGTCAACATCTAACAATCTCCGCCTTGACTTTAGCTCCTAAGTAGCGCCATATTTCTAATTATCGATATTTAGCAAATCCAAACAGTGACGAAACTTGCTCAAAGGAAACGGTTTAGTAAACACATCAGTAGGATTTTCTTTGGTGCCAATCTTCTTCACTTTGATTCTTCTTTCGGAATGAATAAAGTGATAACGAACGTCTATGTGTTTAGTCCGGTCATGGTGCACTTGGTCTTTAGCCAAACAAATAGCACTCATGCTATCACAAAACACGGTCCATTTATACCAAGGATAATCCACGGCGACATGTCGCCGGGGAAACATGGCAGTTTACGAAGATTAGTATTAAGTTAATTAAGTTTTCATTAAGTATACACGAATTTTCCCCATCGACCTATCGCCGGGGAAACATCATCCAGCGTGACACTTAGTTTGATTGCTGAAAATGGCGTGGGTCCCACTTGGCGACGGGGATTGTCGATGGGGAAACTATCCCCATCAGATTTTGCCCATCGAAGAATCCCCATCGACATGTCGATGGGGAAAAGTTTCCCATCGAAATGTCGTCGGGGAAACACTAAAAAATTCGTTGGGGAAGGCCTCGGATGTTGTAGTGTTTTTTATGCAGTACATAAGTAAAGGATCCTCATATTCTAGTAGAGTCGTGTAATTAAATAGTTTATCCTTAATAGTTCAATGACCCAAGTTCATCGATTTATCACATCATGCGTATCATATATCATTTTTGGCTTGAGTTATCAAAGCATGTGTATCATTTATCACAGCATGCGTATCAATAGTTCAATTAACATTCAACTAGTAGTATATCATTTTTGGCTTGATTTATCACAGCATGCGTATCATATATGTAGCAAGAAACTTAACATATATGACAAAACATAACAGAAGATAACATATATTAACATGATCAAAACTTAACCATGCGTATCATATATGTATCAAGAAACATATATTAACATGATAACAAAACTTAACCATGCATATAATATATGTAGAATGAAACTATATATTACTGTAACATGATAATAGAATGCTTCATATTTGATTCAAGGATTAAACTTACAAGGTAATTAAAGAGATAAAAACAAACGACGGCCACATAGAAGATAATAGTTGTGTTAGGAATAGAGGTGGATAATGAGTGGAAAAAACGCAGCAACAACACCAAAGATCAGCAAAAGCAACAACAATATCAAGTGGGTGTTTGGGACAGAAACAAACTGCTGTTATTTTATTATTCCAGAAAGTGTTTGTTACAGAGAAAACAAAAAGTACATATATCTTACAAACCGACCTATAAGTTTCCTGCTTCTAAAGATACTTAACTAGTAAAAAGACCAAAATACCCTTAGTACATAAACTAAATTACAGAACTGCCCTTAGGAGTAACAGTCAACATCTAACAATCTCCGCCTTGACTTTAGCTCCTAAGTAGCGCCATATTTCTAATTATCGATATTGAGCAAATCCAAACAGTGACGAAACTTGCTCAAAGGAAACGGTTTAGTAAACACATCAGCAGGATTTTCTTTGGTGCCAATCTTCTTCACTTTGATTCTTCTTTCGGAATGAATAAAGTGATAAAGAACGTCTATGTGTTTAGTCCGGTCATGGTGCACTTGGTCTTTAGCCAAACAAATAGCACTCATGCTATCACAAAACAAGGTCGCTTGATCTTGTGGGAAACCAAGATCTTCAATCAAACCTTTCAACCAAATTCTTTCCTTTGCTGCTTCGGTTAACGCCATGTACTCGGCTTCAGTAGTAGATAAAGCAACCGATGGTTGTAATATAGCTTTCCAACTTACAACCGAATTCCCAATAGTGAAAACATAACCTGTCAAGGATCTTCTAGCATCAAGATCCGCAGCATAATCCGAATATGAGTATCCAGCAACCAAATATTCACGTTCACCACCGTAAATAAGTCCAACATCAGATATCCCTTTCAAATAACGAAAAATGCGTTTCACCGCATTCCAATGCTCTTTACCGGGATGAGCCATATATCGTGACACAACACTCATCGCGTGAGCTATATCCGGCCTTGTAAAACCCGCATGCTTTTACCATGAATAGTGCCCTTAAGATCGTACGTTCTAGATTAAAACTTACCTCATGTAGTATTGATCACATTCATGTGCTAATAATCAAGCAAGTGCATACGTGTATGTCATGACAAGTATCGATTACGTACGAACCCATGATAAACAGTTAATAATATATCACGTGAACATAATTAAATCATGAACACCATTTAAAATACTAATTATAATAATTACGTAAATACTCAGAATATATTCACGAGCGTGGAGTTTACGATAAACGACACGTTAAAGGAAACAGAAACACGTTAAACACGAGCACGTTTAACCACGAACGAACACGAAACATCGGGTCACGAGAAAGGTACGGGTACCTCATGTGGGGCCCCCATACCCACGGCACACATAGACAAAATGGGCTGGGCCCATGGACTTTACAAGTTAAGGGGGGTAAAGTGTTAAACATGTTTTTACTTTTCATTTTCAAGGAAATAAACAAAAACCCTAAAAATAGTTTTCTCCTCTCCTTTTTGCTCTCCTTGTGCCGCCACCCTTACACCACCATAAGAAGGTGTTTGATTGATTTTGATCTTAAAAACAAGTGTTAGAATACGTGTTTGTTCATCCTTTTTCCAAGCTACATAGTGGTATACCTTTCTAACCCTTCTTTTTAATTCTTTTTAATTCTTTTAATCTTTGATTATTTTCATGAACATGTTATTATTTTTCTTATGAAAACAAGATAATTAATCATTGATCTAACATGTTTTGGTATTAAATAAAATCAAGGAATGATTTAAAGGGGTGTTTGTTTCTAGCCGCCTAGCAAAACAAACCCGAGGGGGGTTTGGTTTGCTATTGCCGCCACCACCAAGACCACAATTAGTCTTGGTTGGCTCATGTGGGACCCACGGCAGCAAGGGGACACGTGTGCCCCAGGTTTGGCCCGGGGTACGGTGTCGAATTCATGCCCGATTCATGGTTCGTTGGTTAAAATCATGATCTATGTTACATGTAATTTTTATGAATCATGAACTTAGGATATAATTAATTAATAACATGAAATATTAATTAAATCATGACTTAGGTTATTTTAATTATTAGTTTAACATGACATTAATTTAACCTAAGTATTTTATGTTATAAGTTATAATTAATTAATTATTAAAACATGCCTATAATTAATTAATTTAGACATGACTTAGGTTATATTATTATTAATAATAATACACATTTTAACCTAAGTATTTTCATTTCATTTTAATTATACATGTTATACTTTAATTAAAATGCTTAACCTATAGTTTAATTAAAATACATGAAATAATAATTAAACTATACACTATATCTTATGACTTAAGAAATAAGCTTAAACACTTAGACTTATATGTTAGCTTATGTAATCAGCTTAATTCTAATTATGGAAACTTCTATTTATAGAAACTTAATTAAATAAGGCAACTAATCTAATTATGGAAACCTTCTATATATGGAAATCAATCTATTTCAGGCAGCTAATCTAATCATGGAAACTTTCTATATATGGAAACTTATTTAATTAAGGCAGCTGATCTATTTTTGGAAACTTTCTATTTTTAGAAACTAATCTATTTTAGGCAGTAAATTCTATTTTTGGAAACTTTCTATTTTTGGAAACTTTCTATTTTTGGAAACTTTCTATTTTTGGAAACTTTCTATTTTTGGAAACTTTCTATTTTTGGAAACTTTCTATTTTTGGTAACTTTCTATTTTTGGAAACTTTCTATTTTTGGAAACTTTCTATTTTTGGAAACCTGCTATTTTTGGAAAGTTACTTATTATTATACAGTAAGTATATTAATACATGAAACAACAGTAATACTTAATCAGATTAATCAGAATACAAGATAAACACAGTTTAAGGCTTTAAACAGTGAACCATGACCTAAAACATACCAATCAGCTATAACAAGACACAGAACCCAGTACGTAATCAGTGAATCGATACTTATACACGTGTGTATTCATGTAGCGTTAGTGATCCAGAAGTAGGAGTCTTTCTTCCGTTCATTTCACTGGACTTGAGGTACGGATTCCCGTCCTTTCAGTATGGACATTCCTTCCTTATTAGGATTTCCCCGTATGCAGCCAACTGTTTTCCCCAGCATTTGTTTTATTGTTTTGAACTGCTTATGTTAATTTAGCATAAACTATAGCCATATACAAGCATGACCAGTTTCACCTAGTTATGGAGGTACCATAACCATAGCATTGGAGGCACCGGTGTTATGACTTCCCCACGGCGGAGTGATTGCTCGTGGCGTCCCTTTTTCAGTTTGGCCATATTATTATATCAGTCGGGGCGTATGGGTGCATCCTAGTTACATGTTTTATTCAGTTTATCATGGTGAATGTGGTGTGTGCCTTGCACCCTTCACAAGGAGCTGATCCCTCCTACCCAAACCAGTATATTGATTTGAGGCATCCCCTTTAATCAGCATGATGAGGTCACCCCTCCAAGTATTCATGCACGTGACCTTTTCATGACCTATATGGGCTATGGTATTTATATGTTAAAACAGTTTTCACAGGTTAAACATAAGGCTTTTCAAACTATAAAACCAGTTTTCATGTTACTTAACCAGTTTACTCAGTACTTAGTCTTCCGCTGTTATATGTTACATGCTTATCCTATATCATGCTTTATTGTAGATCCGTGCACTGAGCGTCTTGCTCAGCCGTTTTCCTTTTCATGTTCCCAAAACGGCAGGTACTCTGGGACGCTCGTAGATCTCGAACGTAGGTGCATATGGACTGGAAGCTTTACTGTCTTTCTTTACTTTATGCATTTCCTTTACTTTGATACAGTTGCTTTGGACATTGTTTCGTCCTTCCTTTTACAGTATTTATGTTTGTGTGTGATGAGCTTTACTTTGGGATACCGATGTTTGATTCCGGTATTTCCTTTTATGGTTGAATAATGCTTAGACATTTATCCTTGTATGCTTTGATGACACGCCATGATATGCGTAATATTCCATTTCCAAAATGGGGTGTTACAATTATGGTATCAGAGCCAAGGCTTCGACCTGTAGGCTCTCAAATATGACCTGTGATTAGTGGGTAGTCACTACGGTCTTCCTAGAACTGACAGTTGTTTTCATGCATTCATCATTTTTAAGCATACATATACATGTCATTGTTACAGGGTTTTTGACTAAGTAATGGTTGGTACAGGACTGGCCCTATTTAGTCGCATGTGTTTTATCGAAACTTTTAGATTTGGGACCGACCCATAGGCGTCCCCTCGATATGTCTTTTATTTTGGGTGAACTGACCGAAGGCGTTCACTCTCGAGCATCAAAAGTTTTCATAAAACTGCATCATGCATTCATACAAAGATTTTCTTGCATAAAATTTTTCTCGTGAAATTTTGGCATAAAATTTTTCTTTTATATATTTTATGTTTGAACTGTTAATCATATGTTTTATGTTATACTGTCAGATGGTTCTCACACGCGAGCAAGAGCAGCTCAATGCTGCGATTCAGGCTGCCATGCAAGCCTTACTTCCTCAACTGAGGAATGACATTCGTGCTGAAGTCCAAGCTGCGAATAATCAGCAGCCGCAGAATCAGGCACCTCCTCCTCCTCCTCCCCCAGTGACTCTAGCGGTATGGTTGGAAAGATTTAACAAGCTCCGTCCTAGAGCTTTTGAAAAGACTGATAGCCCCAGCGATGCTGAAAGCTGGCTGACTCACATTGAGAAAATCTTCAATGCTATGGGATGTGACCCCGCCTTCAAGGCAAGATTGGCGTGCTACAGGTTTGAAGGCGATGTACTCAACTGGTGGCTAGCTTTGACGCAGTCTGAAGGAGGTGATGAATGGGTCGCTGGTTTGACATGGGCCCAATTCAAGGAGAGAGTGATGGAACAGTTCTTTCCTAAAGCAGAGCAGGACAAACTCAAGCGTGAATACCACGGGATACGTCAGAGACAGGGCGAGAATAGCAATGAATTCATGCAGCGCTTTCTTCGCCTAGCTGGTTTTCTAGGAGCAGCGGCTGGTACTCCTGAGGAGCAGGCACACCATTTTAGGTGGGCACTTCGCACCTCGGTTGCGAACAATCTAGTATGTGCTACGTTCAATACGGTAGCACAAGTGGCTGACGCAGCAAGAAAGCTTGAGATGTTGCAGGAACGTGATGAGTTCGGGGAAGCAGAAAGACCCGACAAGAGGTAAAACATTTCATGTTCTAGCGTTAACCCGACCGCATCCTATCATTATATGTTCTATAATCATCTCTTAAACTGTATCTTCCAGGCAGAAAACTGGGGACCGGTCTCAGCCGGCTACTCAGCAGCAGCCCAATCAGCCCAAAGGAAACGGTCACTCTAACGACCGTTCTGTTGTGGAAAGGCGCAGCGGTAATGATAATTACCGTAACAATGCGGGACAGTCCAACAACAGCAGGTCCTACTATTTACGCATCTTCTTATGATTTCATGTTATGTCTCTCATGCTGACACTATATTAATCTCTACCAGGAACCACGGTAACGGAAGGGACCAGAACCACAGGGGTTCTCAGCCTAACCGTTCAGTTAACACTGGTAAGCATCTTACGACGTTTACGTCCTATACTCGTGCATATACCTTATTCTTAACACGTTCTGTCATCAGCAGGCCCTCAGCAAGCAAGGACTCCTGCTGGAGGATTCACTCATCCTCTTTGCAGCACCTGCCATCGCAGACACCCTGGCCCATGTCGTCGTGACTCCGACGCGTGCTACAAGTGCGGCCTCCCTGGCCATCGTATGAGAGATTGCCGTAAGGGTGAAATGGAGGGTACTTCGGGTCATGCTGATACTAAACCGCCTCCTACCACTGGGCGTGTCTACACGACATCGCGCGATCAGGCAAACAAATCTACAGGTACCATTACTGGAATTTTGTATATGTACGGCCAGGCTGCATGTGTTCTTTTCGACACGGGTGCCACTCATTCAGTTGTTTCCACTACTTATGCTAAGAACATCAGGACACTTCCCTTGCCATTAGAAACTAAGCTTACCATTTCCACGCCTCTGAGGGACTCTGTATTAATAACTCATGTATACAAGAGTCTTCCTCTAGAGTTTGACGATAAAGTTCGTGCAGTAGATGCACTTCCTCTAGACATGATTGAGTTCGATATGATTCTCGGCATGGATTGGCTATCCAAGCACCATGCTACCATAGACTGTCACTCATATAGAGTGATCTTCGGCGACACTAATGCACCAGAGTACATCCATAACGGGTTCATACCCGGACGGTCTGTACAAGTCATATCTACCTTGCAAGCACGTGCATTACTGTCACATGGCTGCGAAGGTTATCTCGCTACGGTTCATGACATGGATGCTGAATCCCCATCGATTCAGGATCAACCAGTAGTTTCAGAATTTCAAGACGTCTTCCCAGATGAACTTCCAGGCATACCACCTGCAAGAGAAGTGGAGTTCAACATCGACCTTGTTCCAGGAGCTGAGCCAATTTCTAAGGCTCCGTATCATATGGCTCCCATAGAGCTAAAAGAACTGAAGGACCAACTGCAGGAACTTCTTGAACGAGGGTTCATTAGACCGAGCGCATCTCCATGGGGCGCACCGGTCTTGTTCGTTAAGAAGAAGGACGGCAGCATGCGACTTTGCATTGACTACCGTGAACTTAATAAGATTACCATCCGCAACAGATATCCACTGCCACGTATAGACGATCTGTTTGACCAACTTCAAGGAGCCAAACACTTCTCAAAGATCGATCTAAGGTCAGACTACCATCAGCTAAGGGTTAAAGAGCAGGATATTGCCAAGACTGCTTTTCGTACCCGCTATGGCCATTATGAGTTTGTAGTCATGCCATTCGGCCTGACTAACGCTCCAGCAGTATTCATGGATCTAATGAACAGAATCTTTCATGAATTCCTTGATAAATTTGTCATTGTATTCATCGATGACATCTTGATATTCTCAAAGTCCACGGAGGAACACGAAGATCATCTCCGTACTGTACTACAGATTCTTCGTCAGAAGCAGCTGTATGCGAAATTCTCCAAGTGTGAGTTCTGGTTAAACAAGGTGGCATTCCTAGGTCACATTGTATCAGCAGAAGGGATCACTATGGACCCAGCGAAGGTTGAGGCTATCACTAAATGGCCAAGACCAACATCAGCGACAGAAGTCCGCAGTTTCTTAGGCTTAGCTGGATATTATCGAAGATTCGTGGAGAACTTTTCTCGGCTGGCATTGCCTCTCACCAAACTGATGCGAAAAGGAGAGAAATTCGTCTGGACGGAAGATCGAGAGAAGAGCTTCGAAGACCTAAAGCAGAAGTTAGTATCTGCACCCATTCTTACTCTCCCATCTGGTACAGGTGGATTTCAGATCTATAGCGATGCATCGGGGAAGGGACTGGGCTGTGTTCTCATGCAACATGGGAAAGTGATCGCGTATGCTTCACGGCAGCTTAAGCCCTATGAAGAAAACTACCCTACGCATGACCTGGAACTTGCTGCAGTGGTGTTCGCATTGAAGATATGGAGGCATTACTTATACGGAGAATCATGCGACATTTTCACGGATCACAAGAGCTTGAAGTATATCTTCACACAGCGAGAATTGAACATGAGACAAAGGAGATGGTTGGAACTGTTGAAGGATTATGATATTAACCTACAGTATCATCCCGGGAAAGCTAATGTAGTAGCAGATGCACTCAGCAGAAAGTCCGGAATGATAAACGGCATTGAGATCAAGGAACAAAACATAAGGGACTTGGAGCGGCTTGACATTGAAATCATGGTACGTGGGCAGCACGGATACTGGGCGAATCTTACAGTAGAACCTGAGTTACTGACTAGGATTAAGGAAGCGCAGAAGGATGATGGAGAGATTTAGGCGATAATTCAGAATTTGGAGAAGCAGACAGAATTCAGAATAGACGCAGACGGTATCATTTGGCAGGGCACGAGACTTTGTGTTCCTGACAACCAAGAACTCCGGGAAGCATTGTTAGCTGAAGCTCACAACTCCCCATTTTCTATACATCCTGGGTCGACAAAAATGTACCATGACATCAGACAGCACTTTTGGTGGAGTGGTATGAAACATGATGTAGCCACGTATGTCTCCAAATGTCTTACCTGTCAGCAGGTTAAGATTGAACATCAGCGATCTGGCGGTCTCCTTCAACCGTTGGATATTCCAGAGTGGAAGTGGGACAAAATCACCATGGATTTTGTTACCGGTCTTCCGCCTACCAAGAAGAAGCACGATGCTATTTGGGTCATTGTTGATCGACTCACCAAATCAGCTCATTTCTTACCGATACGCAAGGAAGATCCGGTAAGTAAACTCGCAGATACGTACAGAAGGGAGATCATGAGACTCCACGGCACTCCCTCCAGCATCGTCTCAGACAGAGATCCTCGTTTCACGTCGCGATTCTGGAAAGGCCTGCAAAAAGCTTGGGGTACACAACTCAAGCTGAGCACAGCCTTTCATCCTCAAACGGACGGACAATCGGAGCGGACAATTCAGACATTGGAAGATATGTTAAGGTCGTGTGCGTTGGAATGGACAGGTGATTGGGACGATTACATCTGTTTAGTCGAGTTTGCATACAACAACAGCTGGCACGCAAGTATCAAATGTGCTCCTTTCGAAATGTTGTATGGCAGAAAGTGTCGCGCTCCAACTTGCTGGGATCAAGTGGGAGAGTGAACACTTGAAGGACCAGAGATTATAGAAATGACCAACGAGAAGATTGAGGTAGCTAAACAGAAACTGCAGGAAGCGCGTTCACGCCAGAAGAGTTACGCCGATAAGCATCGTAGGGACATACATTTTAATGTGGGAGATCACGTCTTCCTCAAGGTTTCGCCGGCACGTGGTGTTAAACGCTTCGGGATCAAAGGAAAACTCAGTCCTCGGTTCATCGGACCATTTGATATCGTTGAACGAATCGGCGAAGTATCTTACCGATTGGCGTTACCTCCTCAGCTTTCGCACGTGCATAACGTGTTCCATGTGTCCTTACTCAGAGGGTACAATTATCATCCCCTTCACATGGTTCAGTATCCACTGGAACAGATACGTGAAGATCTCACGTTTGTAGAAGAACCCGAACGAGTACTCGACAGGCAAGAACGAGTCATGAGAAGGAAGACGATTCCATTCGTCAAAATCCTTTGGAGGGACCATACCGAGCGGGAAGCCACTTGGGAAACAGAGGAGTCTATCCGGGCTTCTTACCCTCACTTCATATTTTGAGTTCGGGTATGTAACTTCTTTTCAGCTTACTTTATCTATAATTCGGGGACGAATTATTCTTTTTAGGGGGGAAGAATTGTAAAACCCGCATGCTTTTACCATGAATAGTGCCCTTAAGATCGTACGTTCTAGATTAAAACTTACCTCATGTAGTATTGATCACATTCATGTGCTAATAATCAAGCAAGTGCATACGTGTATGTCATGACAAGTATCGATTACGTACGAACCCATGATAAACAGTTAATAATATATCACGTGAACATAATTAAATCATGAACACCATTTAAAATACTAATTATAATAATTACGTAAATACTCAGAATATATTCACGAGCGTGGAGTTTACGATAAACGACACGTTAAAGGAAACAGAAACACGTTAAACACGAGCACGTTTAACCACGAACGAACACGAAACATCGGGTCACGAGAAAGGTACGGGTACCCCATGTGGGGCCCCCATACCCACGGCACACATAGACAAAATGGGCTGGGCCCATGGACTTTACAAGTTAAGGGGGGTAAAGTGTTAAACATGTTTTTACTTTTCATTTTCAAGGAAATAAACAAAAACCCTAAAAATAGTTTTCTCCTCTCCTTTTTGCTCTCCTTGTGCCGCCACCCTTACACCACCATAAGAAGGTGTTTGATTGATTTTGATCTTAAAAACAAGTGTTAGAATACGTGTTTGTTCATCCTTTTTCCAAGCTACATAGTGGTATACCTTTCTAACCCTTCTTTTTAATTCTTTTTAATTCTTTTAATCTTTGATTATTTTCATGAACATGTTATTATTTTTCTTATGAAAACAAGATAATTAATCATTGATCTAACATGTTTTGGTATTAAATAAAATCAAGGAATGATTTAAAGGGGTGTTTGTTTCTAGCCGCCTAGCAAAACAAACCCGAGGGGGGTTTGGTTTGCTATTGCCGCCACCACCAAGACCACAATTAGTCTTGGTTGGCTCATGTGGGACCCACGGAAGCAAGGGGACACGTGTGCCCCGGGTTTGGCCCGGGGTACGGTGTCGAATTCATGCCCGATTCATGGTTCGTTGGTTAAAATCATGATCTATGTTACATGTAATTTTTATGAATCATGAACTTAGGATATAATTAATTAATAACATGAAATATTAATTAAATCATGACTTAGGTTATTTTAATTATTAGTTTAACATGACATTAATTTAACCTAAGTATTTTATGTTATAAGTTATAATTAATTAATTATTAAAACATGCCTATAATTAATTAATTTAGACATGACTTAGGTTATATTATTATTAATAATAATACACATTTTAACCTAAGTATTTTCATTTCATTTTAATTATACATGTTATACTTTAATTAAAATGCTTAACCTATAGTTTAATTAAAATACATGAAATAATAATTAAACTATACACTATATCTTATGACTTAAGAAATAAGCTTAAACACTTAGACTTATATGTTAGCTTATGTAATCAGCTTAATTCTAATTATGGAAACTTCTATTTATAGAAACTTAATTAAATAAGGCAACTAATCTAATTATGGAAACCTTCTATATATGGAAATCAATCTATTTCAGGCAGCTAATCTAATCATGGAAACTTTCTATATATGGAAACTTATTTAATTAAGGCAGCTGATCTATTTTTGGAAACTTTCTATTTTTAGAAACTAATCTATTTTAGGCAGTAAATTCTATTTTTGGAAACTTTCTATTTTTGGAAACTTTCTATTTTTGGAAACTTTCTATTTTTGGAAACTTTCTATTTTTGTAAACTTTCTATTTTTGGTAACTTTCTATTTTTGGAAACTTTCTATTTTTGGAAACTTTCTATTTTTGGAAACCTGCTATTTTTGGAAAGTTACTTATTATTATACAGTAAGTATATTAATACATGAAACAACAGTAATACTTAATCAGATTAATCAGAATACAAGATAAACACAGTTTAAGGCTTTAAACAGTGAACCATGACCTAAAACATACCAAATCAGCTATAACAAGACACAGAACCCAGTACGTAATCAGTGAATCGATACTTATACACGTGTGTATTCATGTAGCGTTAGTGATCCAGAAGTAGGAGTCTTTCTTCCGTTCATTTCACTGGACTTGAGGTACGGATTCCCGTCCTTTCAGTATGGACATTCCTTCCTTATTAGGATTTCCCCGTATGCAGCCAACTGTTTTCCCCAGCATTTGTTTTATTGTTTTGAACTGCTTATGTTAATTTAGCATAAACTATAGCCATATACAAGCATGACCAGTTTCACCTAGTTATGGAGGTACCATAACCATAGCATTGGAGGCACCGGTGTTATGACTTCCCCACGGCGGAGTGATTGCTCGTGGCGTCCCTTTTTCAGTTTGGCCATATTATTATATCAGTCGGGGCGTATGGGTGCATCCTAGTTACATGTTTTATTCAGTTTATCATGGTGAATGTGGTGTGTGCCTTGCACCCTTCACAAGGAGCTGATCCCTCCTACCCAAACCAGTATATTGATTTGAGGCATCCCCTCTAATCAGCATGATGAGGTCACCCCTCCAAGTATTCATGCACGTGACCTTTTCATGACCTATATGGGCTATGGTATTTATATGTTAAAACAGTTTTCACATGTTAAACATAAGGCTTTTCAAACTATAAAACCAGTTTTCATGTTACTTAACCAGTTTACTCAGTACTTAGTCTTCCGCTGTTATATGTTACATGCTTATCCTATATCATGCTTTATTGTACATCCGTGCACTGAGCGTCTTGCTCAGCCGTTTTCCTTTTCATGTTCCCAAAACGGCAGGTACTCTGGGACGCTCGTAGATCTCGAACGTAGGTGCATATGGACTGGAAGCTTTACTGTCTTTCTTTACTTTATGCATTTCCTTTACTTTGATACAGTTGCTTTGGACATTGTTTCGTCCTTCCTTTTACAGTATTTATGTTTGTGTGTGATGAGCTTTACTTTGGGATACCGATGTTTGATTCCGGTATTTCCTTTTATGGTTGAATAATGCTTAGACATTTATCCTTGTATGCTTTGATGACACGCCATGATATGCGTAATATTCCATTTCCAAAATGGGGTGTTACAGGCCTAGTGCAAACCATAGCATATATCAGACTCCCAACAGCACTAGCATAGGGTATTCGGGACATATATTCCATCTCTGCTTCATTTTGAGGTGCACAAGCAGTAGATAAACGAAAATTGGCCGAGGAAGGAGTATTTACCTTTTGCCTAACTCATGCCAAAACGAGAAATATCATCTCGATGTAACTTTTCTGTGATAAGAAAAGCTTACAATATTTTCGGTCTCGAAGTATTTCCATGCCCAAAATCTTTCGTGCTGATCCCAAATCTTTCATATCAAATTCTGTATTGAGAAGGGTTTTCAATTTCTCAACCTCCTCCATATCTTTAGCCGCTACGAGCATATCATCAACATACAAGAGCAAGTAGATAAGTGATCCTGATGGTGCCTTTTTATGATAGACACAACAATCATAAGCACTTCTACTAAAACCATGCTTTACGATAAAGCTATCAAATCTCTTGTACCACTGTCTCGACGACTGTTTCAAACCATATAAAGATTTTCGAAGCTTACAAACATAATATTCTTTGCCTTGAACAACAAAGCCTTCGGGTTGGCTCGTATAGATTTCTTCCTCAAGGTCACCGTGAAGAAATGTCGTCTTTACATCTAATTGTTCCAATTCCAAATCGTGATATGCTACTAAGGATAGTAACACACGAATAGATGTATGACGTACCACTGGGGAGAAAATCTCGTTGTAGTCGATTCCCTCCTTTTGGCTATATCCCTTCGCAACCAAACGTGCCTTGAATGTGATGTTTGAGCTCGGTAAGCCAATTTTCTTCTTGAAAACCCACTTATTATCAACAACCTTTCTTCCTTCAGGAAGTTTCACCAATTCCCATGTATTGTTCTTATGAAGAGATTCCATCTCTTCACTCATAGCCGCACTCCACATATCAGATTCTTCAGAAGTAATAGCTTCCCGATAAGTAGACGGTTCCCGTGAAGAAATGACGTCTTTACATCTAATTGTTCCAATTCCAAATCGTGATGTGCTACTAAGGATAGTAACACACGAATAGATGTATGACGTACCACTGGGGAGAAAATCTCGTTGTAGTCGATTCTCTCCTTTTGGCTATATCCCTTCGCAACCAAACGTGCCTTGAATGTGATGTCTGAGCTCGGTAAGCCGATTTTCTTCTTGAAAACCCACTTATTATCAACAACCTTTATTCCTTCAGGAAGTTTCATCAATTCCCATGTATTGTTCTTATGAAGAGATTCCATCTCTTCACTCATAGCCGCACTCCACATATCAGATTTTTTAGAAGTAATAGCTTCCCGATAAGTAGCCGGTTCAAGGGACTCCACCTCTTCCTCTACTTGTAATGCGTATGCGACATAGTCTTCAAAACCAAATCGAGTAGGTACTTTTGCATCCCTACGAGGTCTATCATGGGCTATAGACCTTTCTTGTCCGCGTTCCACGTGCGGCGAATTAGGTGGATCATTTGGTGAAGTAACATCGTGGTCCATGTCTTCGGGAACAACATGCTCCACCTGCTTCGAAACGTCCTCCACCTTTTTGGAAACACAATCTTGAAACTTCGATTCAACCAGATCTTATTTTGCACGAAACAAGTAATCCTCGTCAAATGTCACATCTCGGCTATGAATAACTCTTCTTTCAGATGGTGACCGAATTCGATAACCTTTAACCCTGTCACCGTATCCCATGAATATGCCTTTATTGCCTCTCGGGTCTAACTTTCCGTCACTAACATGATAATAAGCGAGGCATCCAAAAACACGAAGCTTCGAATAATATGTGGGCTTCCTAGACCAAACTTCAATCGGAGTCTTACAATCAATAGCAGTGGCAGGAGACCTATTCACTAGATAGCAAGTTGTATTGAGTGCTTCAGCCCAAAAACTTCTATCTAATCCGAAATTCAGTAGTAAGCATCGAGTTCTTTCTAACAGCGTCCGGTTCATCCGTTCAGCTACCCTATTTTGTTGAGGAGTGTAACGAACCGTATAATGGCTAGCAATTCCTTCATCTCGACAAAAGTCTTCAAACTCTCTCGAACAAAATTCCAAACCATTATCAGTACGAAGACGCTTAATCTTCCTTCCAGTTTGGTTTTCAATCAAAATCTTCCAATGCTTAAATTTCTCAAACGCCTGACTCTTGTGCTTCAACATAAATACCCACGTCATTCTTGAGAAATCGTCAATGATTGAGAGAAAATACCGAGCACCACCGAGAGAAGGTACTCGAGAAGGCCCCCAACAATCTGCATGAAGATAATCGAGAGTACCTTTTGTTTGATGAATTTCTTTTGAGAAACTCACCCGCTTTTGTTTCCCTATAACACAATGCTCACAGAACTCCAAGTTAGAAACCTTATGGTTGTCAAGTAGTCCCAGCTTGCTCAATATGACCATGTCCTTCTCACTCATGTGACCAAGACGCATATGCCATAACCTCGTCAAATCTGAGTTACTTTTCTCTGAACACGAGACGGAAGCAGAACCTGTGATGGTTTCACCTTGTAAAGTGTAAAGAGAAGAAGTACCTTTGGTTTCTTTCATAACCACCAAAGCTCCTTTCGAAACACGAAGCACGCCATTCTCACTAGTGTATTTATAACCTTTCGAGTCGAACACACCTAGCGAGACCAGATTTTTCTTAAGATCTAGAACATGGCGAACATCAGTGAGCGTTCTAACGACTCCATCATGCATCCTAATCTGAATTGTTCTGATGCCAACAACTTTGCATGGTGAATCATTGCCCATAAACACATTCCCGCCATCAAACTCTTCATATGTCACAAACTAATCCCGATTGGGACTCATATGAAAAGAACAAGCAGAATCCATGATCCAAGCAAGTGGTGTACCTTTATAGTCAACAACCGACAATACCACATCGCGTTCCGAACCTGAGTCATCTTTAGCAACCGCAACAACCTGGCCTTTCTCCTTCAACTCTGGGCAATTGTTCTTCCAATGGCCTTCCTCATGGAAATAATGACAAGTATCTCGAGGATTCAACCCTCGAGGTCTTGATTTCGATCAGCTATTATATCTACCTTTTCCTTTGCCTCTTTGTGTTCGATGTCTACCTCTATCCTGATGACTCGTAACTGTTAAGCCAACGGGTTGAGATTCCAAAGTTCCCGATTCTTGATGGCGAAGCTCTCGGGAATGCAAACTCGATCGAACATCTTCCAAAGTAATAGTTTCTTTACCTACAACAAAGGAATTCACAAAGTTCTCATACGAGGGAGATAACAAAACAAGTAGAATAAGAGCGACATCTTCATCATCAATCTTGACGTCAACATTTTTCAAATCCATCAAGATTGAGTTTAACGCATCAAGATGGTCTTTCAAAGCTGAGCCCTCTTTCATTCTGAGTGAAAACAAACGCTGCTTCAATAACAACTTATTCGTCAACGACTTGGTCATATAAAGCCTTTTTAACTTCTTCCTCACACCCGCAACCGTTTCCTCATCCGCAACCTCATAAAGAACCTCATCCGATAAATATAGCAAAATAGTGGAATGCGCCTTTTCATCTAGTGTATTGTATTTTGCATCGATCATATCAGCCGGTTTGGGTCCGACTAAAGGTGCCCAAATACCTTGTTGTTTTAGCAAGGCTCGAACTTTAACCCGCCACAAACTAAAGTTACTTTTGCCATTGAACTTCTCAATAACACTAACTGATGATGATGATGGTTGAGAGGACATGATTATTCAAATGGGTTATCTAAACAAAACAAATTCTTACCAAGTGATTATCCCAATTCCCACATCAAAAGCCCCCTTCAAACTATCAAACACGAGCAACAAATGATTGAACAAAAGAAAATCCCAAAATCACAAACCTGATATCTTTGTAATCGAATTAGGAAGCCACCAAAAGGGATGAATCCTAACCAATTCAAATGATTCAATAACCCAAAACAAAAGCTTGCTCCAAATTGATCAACCAAAGCTCTTGATACCAATTTGTTAGGAATAGAGGTGGATAATCAGTGGGAAAAACGCAGCAACAACACCAAAGATCAGCAAAAGCAACAATAATATCAAGTGGGTGTTTGGGACAGAAACAAATTGCTGCTATTTTATCATTCCAGAAAGTGTTTGTTACAGAGAAAACAAAGAGTACATATATCTTACAAACCGACCTATAAGTTTCCTGCTTCTAAAGATACTTAACTAGTAAAAAGACCAAAATACCCTTAGTACATAAACTAAATTACAGAACTGCCCTTGGGAGTAACAATCAACATCTAACAAGTTGTGACTGAAAAACTAGGTCAAATATATAAGACGTGTGTTATTGACGAGGATATATTAGTAATTTTACATAAGCCCATGATGATAATAACCCACTTCCATTCCTAATCCGCCCAAATTTGGACGGAACGAGTTAGCACGTAAAAAGCCTTACCTTCCCTTCCTGTTCCTTTCATGTCCCCTACCTTTCCTTTTTATAAAAATCTTGAGAACACCAAAATTTTACAATTTCCCATTCTCTCTTTTTCCATTCTTTTAAAAAACCTAGAGAACAGAGTGTTAGGGTAATAGATAGAGAACATCGGTGCTTAGCATTCATTCTACTACGATATGAAAAGGTTACGAAATCATTTAGCTTGACGTTAGAAGGTTTGGTTTGGGTAAATCGAGGGATCTTTGTAATACTTGCATTTTAATTTCTCTCAAATGTTATATTTAGTATGGCAAATGAGGGAATTACGGGCGAGTCAACTCCACTCGTTAACTTGGGTTCGTGTCAATTTCGTTCTGGTCAACTTGGGTCGGGCATGTTCGGGTTCGAGTCAACTGAAATATGAATAAAATGTAATAAAATGTTTTTTACTCGTTTCAATATAAATTTATAAAATTTATATTAATAAAATATTTATTTAGACTAATCAGGTCGATCCAAAACAAGTTAAAAAAATTTCAACCTCATACCTAACCCTATTTAGTATTCGAGGTAGTCGAGTTAACCCGAATAATTTTTTTACCTGCGTAATACAACCCTAATAGGCTTAATTGAGGTCGGTTTTTTTCTGGACACCCCTATCTGTCACTCCTTATATATTGCAATAATAAACAGAATAAAAGATTTAAAAATATTATAATTTTCTTTGTCTTAAACATGTATAGTCATTTCATATTATAACATTTTTAGTTTTAAAAAATGTAAGGGGCTGTTTAATTCTAGAAAACTTTTTATATATTTCTGTTTCTAAATCTGTAGAGAAGAAAATAATTTCCTATTCTAGAGAAGAGTTAAAAAATTTGAAAACCAGTTTAGATGACATTGTAATTTTCATTTTCCAAATTTCATTTCATTTCTAGATAAGCGAGTAATTGGCGAAAACTTAAAAACTAACGAAAATGTAAAAAATTTACGAGAACGTAAAAAAACTGACGAATACGTAAATAACCGAGGAAACTTAAATTTACGTTTTCGTTATTATTTTTACGTTTCGTCAGTAATTTTACGTTTTCGTCAGTAATTTTACGTTTTTGCTAGTAATTTACGTTTTCGTCAGTAATACTACGTTTTCGTCAGTAATACTACATTTTCGTCAATAAATTTACGTTTATATCAGTAAATTTACGTTTTACTCAGTATTTTAATTTTTCAGCCGTAAACTTACGTTTTCGTCAGTAATTTTACGTTTTCGTCATTATTTTTACGCTTTCGTAGATAATTTTACGTTTTCGTTAATAATTTTACGTTTTCGTCAGTAATTTTACGTTTTCGTCAGTAAATTTACGTTTTCTTCAGAATTCTTACGTTTTCGTCAGTATTTTTACGTTTTCATCAGTATGTTTATGTTTTCGACAGTAAATTTACGTTTTCTCGGTAATTTTACGTTTTCGTCAATAAACTTACCTTTTCGTCAGTAATTTTACGTTTCGTCATTATTTTTACGTTTTCGTCAATAACTTTACGTTTTCGGCAGTAACCTTACGTTTTCATCAGTATTTTTATTGACGAAAACGTAAAGTTATTGACAAAAACATAAAAATTTTGACGAAAACTTAAAATTACCGATGAAAACGGTAAAAATACTGAGGAAAACATAAAAGTAATGACGAAAACAGAAAATTACTGTCGAAAATGTTAAAATAATGACGAAAACGTATAATTACTGACGAAAACGTAAAAATACTATTGAAAACGTAAAAAACAGACGAATACGACATTTACTGACGAAAATGTAATATTACTGAAGAAAACTTAAAAATACTGATGAAAACGTAAAAATACTGATGAAAAACGTAATAATGACGAAAACATGAAAAAACTGATAACATTTAATTTTTTTTAAACGTAAAAAGTGACGGAAACGTAAAATAGGGTTAGAAAAAGATATGAGAATATATTTTATTATTATTTGAGAAAAGATATAAAAAAAGGTAATATGAAGTTTTCTAGTGTTTTATATAAAATCAGAATATAAAAATTTCTTAATTTTTAAAAAATATGAAAAAAATATATAACTAAACATATTTTTATTTTTCTATATTTAAATAAAAAAATTTCTAACAAAGTAGAAAAATTTCCCCTAACTAAACACACGCTAAACTTCTTAATATTAAAATACTTAAAACTTTACATTCACCAACTAAACAACACCTAAGATTTTAACCCACTATCAAATGATAAAATACAACCCTAGAACTAATATGCTCATCAATGTTTCACACAATAAGTAATGTGTTCGGATAAATAAAGGAATAAACTTGTAACTTATAATATCAGTAAAGTGCATTAACGTGAAATCCACCCTAGCAAATTGAACTTGTACACTTGCCGTGCCGTCCTCCCCCACACAAGATACATAGCCCCATTTTTAAAAGACCATACACATTTAATTAGTCTATTCAATTCCATCAACTACAACATCATAAAACAATGAAAAAAAATAAATGTTTTTAAACACGGGTTGATCTGGTTTTAGCTGAAAAACAGGTCATATTAATTCAGGTTTTACATTTTTGAAATTCAGCTAAACCCGTCGAGTTTGAAGTGATCCGATTCAATCCGGTTTTCGAGACTTGGTAGGGTTTCGACTTTTTCGGGTTTTTCTAAAAGAAAAATATAAATTTTACATATTTGCGACATAATTTTATTTTACATATAATATTGGCCAGTAAACAATTTATATCTTTAATATACGAGATTTTTATGATTTTTATATATAATTTTTGTTAATTAATAAAAACTTAATTTTTTTTTTAAAAACTGGATTAACCTGGGTCGATTGAGTTAACTCGAACCCGATGACTTGACCGAATCGATACATTGAAAAAAAAGTAATGCAAATAAAATTATCAATACAGATAGATATATATAGTTATAATGTTATATAAATGGGAATTGATCGGCACACTCATGAAATTGATTGGGACACTCAACAGTATTATGCATTACAGAGTTGTACTGTGTTTGATAGTATGTTTTATTTGCTTGTATTGTGAATATTCCAATCAATTTTATAAGTGTGCAAATCATCTCCCTATATAAACGAAGCCATTCCTTTCATCATAATAATATAATTATAAGTTGATACAAATTGATAGACTTTTTTGGATCATACACGAACACGATTGTTAATATATATACTATTGACTTACTATATTAGAAAATGACATGTAACCACTACCAAATGATTAAACGATTTAGCCAAAAGATACTTTTTTACGCGTCATAGTAGAAAATCATCGTGTGCAGTAGGATAATTGCACAGGACCTTTTAACATTTAGAATCGTTTAATCAAAATTGCAACTTCAATATAAAAATTTCATAGATAATCTTTAAACTTTGTAAAAAATAACACGTTTGATTCTTCTACTTAACTAGTGTTAAGTGGACTTCGTTATTATTTACAAGTTAGTATTTTTGTTAGCGGTTGTTGCAGCATCCACCTTTATTCTAACATACGTTTATAATTTAACTTTAGGTTCGTTATTGTCCGATTTCTTTTACGTTTTCGTCCGTTTTTTAACGTTTTGTTTCAAATAAATAAATAAAGTCGAAAAAGAACGTTTTAAAAAGAATTTGTAAAATAAAAAAATTAACTTATTTTCGAATAAATTTATTTCGAAATAAATTTTAATTTTGAGAAAAATAATTTCGTAAAAAATTTAAAAGTTCATAATATTTAATTTAATTTCGAAAAAGATTTTTAAGAAGTCTATTTCGAAAAAAAAATAATTGAAAAAAAATCAATTTCGAAAAAGATTTATTGTAAATTCGAAAAAAAAATATTTCGAAAAAAATTATTTTAATAAAGAGTTATCTTTTTTGTGAAATTATTTTTTTGAAATTATTATTTTTATCTAAATTATTATTTTTTTCGAAATTAATATTTTTTTTGAACTTTAAATTAAAATAAAATTTTTCCAACTTAAAATTTTTCGAAATTATTATTTTTTCAAAATTAAAATAACTTTTTTTGAAATTATTATTGTTTTCAAAATTATTATTTTATCGAAATTAAAATAACTTCTTTTTGAATTATTTTTTTTGAAATTAAAATAATTATTTTATATATTAAAACAAAATAAATTTTTGGAGTTTAAAATTTTTTAACTTCAAATTAAAATAAATTTTTTTGAACTTTAAATTTTTTGAAATTAAAATTATTTTTTTTGAAATTAATAACTTTTTTGTGATTAAAATATTTTTTTCCTAAATTCTTATTTATTTAATTATACAAAACGTTAAAAATGGACCGAAAACGTAAACAAAACTGAAAAAAAAATGAACTTAAAGTTAAATTATAAATGACCGTTGGAATAAAGGATAGACGATGCAACAATTGTTAACAAAAATAACTAACTTATAAATAATAATGAAGTCCACTTAACACTTATCTAATGGATGGACCAAACGTGTTTTTCTTTACAAAGTTAGGGACTATCCATACAACTTCTAAAGTCAAGGGATTAAAGTTGCAATTTTGATAAACCACAAAAACCATCCCATGTAATTTATTCTAATATTTATATCATATTGTATGTGTTAGTAATGTATAAACTTGAATTGTGGTAGTGATGAAGAATATATAATGAGGAAGAAGATAAAGATGAAAGATAGTTATTTTTTTAGGTTTTGTAATTAATTTATATAAGAAAGAAACTTGAGTAATTTTTTCTATAAAAGAATTTATTCACTTGTTAGAACTTTTTATGGGTTTTTATTTTTCAAATTTAGTTTTTTTTTTAACTTTTGTTCACTTATTTTTAACAAGAAAATTATAACTAAAGTTATTTAGTAATATCAATAACTTTTATTTATTTATTTTAGATGATGCTTAAGTTTTTTCGTAAGTTAAAGGGCTTTACTTGTAGTTTTGCACCGGGTCTCTCAAATCAATGGGACGCCCCTGCCATGGGTCATGAGTTTCAATGTCGTCTAGAGCGATGTATAGATAGGTTGAAACGTAGTAAGTCATATACCAAAGATAGAGAAGCTAGTTTTGTTCGTAAAATGAAAAAGATTGTAATTTATTTTACATTATATAAATTGTTAGGTTTATTTGGAATTGCAATTCAATCATTACAGTTACGCCAAAAAAACTATTTAAATTACATATAAGTTGGATAATATTTACAGCAAATTAGAGGGAAGACTAGACACTAACTTGACCCCAACTCCTTTAATAAAAACGGAATCAATCCTATTAAATATATGAGTAGCGACACGTGCTCTAATGTTCCGAGCCATAAAAAGCTTTCGGATCCACTTTAACAAGTTAACAACGTCCTCCTCTAATTCCCTGAAAGAAGATAAAGAAAAGGGGAGGAACAAATATCCAATAACTACACACTCAACCATAAACTTAACACGTTTACATTATGCATAATCAATCACCACACGAACGAGCATAAAATCAGTCATCTCAATTTGCGAAAAGGGTGAAGACCAGGTTAGATCCATACACACATCAAAACCTTATCCCATGAGTAAATCAACATATTTGTTAGACGTATGGATTTGTCAACCCACACCCCCCCTTCCAACTTGATATCAACCTCTTATCGGCTGAAGTTTTCAGACGATAACATACGTCAACAAGGGTGTCTGCATAACATTATGACGATAATTGATAATAATAATAATACCAACATATGATACATCATGATCGCCATTAATATTTTCAATAAACACTCTGAAACGAGCTAAATAAGGCTTCGAAACTATAAATATCAAGACACATAACCGATGACATAATACACAACGATAAGTCTTGTCGTTCATAGTTTGTCCACAAAATCAGGGTTGCCTTAAGCCAGTCATACGTGTGGTCCTCTATTTGAAATTTTCACAAAACCATATATCGTGAAGATAAAGAAAAGTTGGATTATGCTGTATTAGTAACCAGAATGAAATATAGTTTTTTATGAGTTTGAGGATAACTATCTCAATTAAATTACTCAAAAGAAAAGACGAGTCTTCATAGACATTTTAAACACACCTTAAACATCATCAAAATTAAGCATGTAATCTATAATACCAGCATACTGGAGAAGCTTAGTCTACAAGCAAGCATACTCTATTTGTGATGTTATTACTATTATCATTATTTTATTAAAAAACAAGATATTAACAAAAATTTAGTGGGCAACCGAGACAATAGAAGAGCATCCACTCTTTTATTATTATTATTATATAAAAATATTTTCTTAAATTTATAAAATATTAAATTTTGTGTTCTTTTATTTTTTCGATTTTTTATTAAACAAATAATGATAATAATTTTATTATTAGTTTTATTTTTATTACTATTATTCTATTTATTTAACGTTTTTTTTAAGTTTTATACAAAAGACTTGAATAAAATTACGTTAGAAATCAACCAAATAAATTCACAAATTTAATACATTACAATTTTAATATATTTCAATTTGAGGGAAGTACAAAATACATCTATGTGGTTTACAAAAAAATGTGGATTACATCCCTCATTAATATTTTGGACGCAAAACATCCAACCGTTACATACTTTGTGCATGATACATCCCTTAGACAGATGATACGAATATTTTCTCGTTAAATACTAACAAGGCTTTATAAAGAATAGTATTCTTATATTTTTGCTTATTGAGGGATGTATTTTGCACTCAACTCAAAAAAATAATTTATTTTGAAAAAAGTAAAATTTTTAAACTTTTTTCGAAACCATTTTCTTTTTGAAAAAGTTAAAATTACATTTTCTTCGGAAAAAAGTTTTAAATTTTCCAAAAAATTAATTATTTTTTAAATTTAGTTACTTTTTAATTTTTTTTTTAATATTTCATAGTTTTTTTATCATTTTAATATTTTTATTAATAAATTACATGGATGGTCCCTGTGGTTTGGTCAAAATTGCAACTTTAGTCCCTCGACTTTAAAAATTTCATGGATAGTCCCTAACTTTGAAAAGAAGAACACACTTGGTCCCTCCAGTTAACTAGTGTTAAATGGACTTCGTTATTATTTACATGTTAGTCCTTGTTGTTAACAGTTGTTGCATCGTTCTTCCTTTATTCTAACGGACATGTATAGCTTAACTTTAAATCCACTTTTGTCCGTTTCTTTTACGTTTTCGTTTGTTTTTTACGTTTTGCTCGAGATAAACTTAAAAAAATTCGAAAAAAGAATGTTTTAAAAAGAATAAAGTTCAAAAAATTTATTTTAATTTTGAAAAATAAAAATTATGAAAATTTTTAATTTCTAAAATGATTTTAAAAAGGTTTATTTAAAAAAATCAAAAAAAAAATCGAAAAAAACTTATTTTAATTTTGGAAAAAAGAAATTTCTAAAAAAATCTGAAATTTTAAGAATTTAGAATTTCAAAAACTTTTGGAATTTAAAACTTAAAACATTTAATAAATGTTTTTCGAAATTAACTTTTTTAAAATTAATTCATTTTCGAAAATACAATACATTTTTAAAAATTAAATTTTTCCATGAAAACTTTTCCTAAATTATTTTAATTTTGAAAAATTAAATTTTCTCTAAATTGTTTTTTTAATAATTTTTTTACAAAAAAAGGCTAGACTTGAAAAAATAATAATTTAGAAAAAATCTTGGAATTTTATTTTTAAACTGTACTGTATTTTCGAAAAAATTTAACTTAAAAAAATTATTTCTGAAAAAGATTTAAAAAGTATTTTAGATTAAAAAATCTATAAAATCTATATTATTTGTGAAAAAAATAATTTAAAAAAAATCGTAAGCTTAAAATTCTAAAAGTTTTGAAATTTCAAATATTTAAAATTTCAGATATTTCTGAAATTATTTTTTTAATTAATTTTTTTCAAAATAAAATTTTGAAATTAATATAAATTTGTTTAAAGAAGTTTTTTCGAAAAAAACCTTTTTAAAACATTTTTCGAAATTAACCTCTTTTGAAATGTTTTTGTTTTTCGAAATTAAAATAAATTTTCTGAACGTTAATTTTCTAAACAATCTTTTTCGAATTTTTTTAAATTTAACGAGAGCAAAGCGTTAAAAACAGATAAAAACGTAAAAGAAATGGACACAACCGAATTTAAAGTTAAGTTATACATGTCCGTTAGAATAAAGGATGAACGATGCAATAACCGTTAACAACAAGGACTAACATGTAAATAATAACGAAGTCCATTTAACACTAGTTAACTCGAGGGACCAAGTGTGCTATTCTCTTCCAAGTTAGGGACTATCCATGAAATTTTTAAAGTCGAGAGACTAAAGTTGCTATTTTGACCAAACCACAAGGACCATCCATGTAATTTATTCTATTTTTATGAAGATAAAAAGTAAATTTGTAAAATTTTACTCCTAAAATGCAAATTCTTTTTAAGTTACTTTTACATTAGAAAAATATTAAGAATGATAAAAATGTATACAAACATTTAAACAATTTTAAACTTTTAGGTTTTTTGGAATAAAATTTTATAGTTATTTTTGACCTTCTAAAAAAATAATCGAAAATTAGGTTAAAAAAAACATATTTTGTACTGTATAAAAAATTTTAAATTTTTTCCGAAAATGTAATTTTAATTTTTTCTTCCAGATATTCTTTAATTTTTGAAAAATGTAAAAAATATGGTTTAAAAAATTATTAAACATTTTTTTTTAAAACTCAGAATTACCTTTTTTTAAAATAATTTTTTTCTCAAAAAAAAGTGGTTTGTTCTACAAAAAAGTGGTTATTGAACTTATTTCGAAAAAAGAACTTTTTGTTTTTGAAATTTTTTTAATTATTCTTTTATAAATTTATATATTGAGTGCAAAATACATCCCTTTATAAGCAAAAAGACAAGAATACAATTTCTTATAAAACTCGTTAGTACTTGACGAAAAAAATATTTACATCATCCGTCCAAAGAATATATCGTGCACGAAGTATATAACGGTTGGATGTAAGTGAATAATATAAATTACTAGTATTCAATCATGTCTGAATAAAATATAGAGAATGGAGAAAGCTATTAAAGCCTCCCCCTCCTAACAAAAAATAACTCTATACGTACCATCTGATTTTTATATTTTTTATATAATTTAATTTATGTTATAAAACTAAGAGCATCTACAATGCATCAAGTCTTAAAGACTTGATGCATTTAATGCCATTATTATCACATACAATTAACAACTATGACTCTTATCAAAGACTTGGTATTCACCAAGTCTTTATGAAAAACTTCATCAAAAAGCTATACATGCAATAGCAAAAAGCTTTTAAAAGACTTGATAAAATCATAAAAAGTCTTTGAAAGACTTTTCCCATTGCTCATGCTCTAAGAAATTATATATACGGTATGAAAATTATAAATTATTAAAGGTCAAATATACTAATCTGACAGAAATACGAAATAACATAATCTGATAAGAAAACTGCATCATACTATAAACTTGAAAATAATGACAAGTGAATCCCGATTTTTTTATACTTTTTATGAAGTAAAAGATACCAATAAAAGTACCCAGAGAGAATATGAATTATAATCAGATCATAGGCAAGCCCGAAAACAGAGATACTGCTTCCGAAAAGGCGGACTAACACTCTAGCCTAAATTGCACAAGATCTAAGATGAAAACCCACTAAAACTATGAAGCTGACAAAGTGGTCCGAGTTTGGTTTAGTCGATTTCTCAAATTTAAGCCAATTTACAAAGAAGCCCATAAAATTTTAAGCTATCAAGATCAAAAATTGACCAGGTAAGGATCGGTTCGATCACTTTTCTCATTCCCATTTGAACCGAACGGGTCGAAAAGCTTAACCATAAATGACTAGATACAAAGAGTGACAAACCTTCAAGGACCAAAAGTAACGTTGTTGAATAAGTAAAGGGATAAATTTGTAACTTATAAAGTGCATTAACCTGAAATCCAACTTGTCCAAGATACATAGCCCCATTTTTAAAAGACCATGCCCAAACTAGTATTCAATTCCATCAAATACAACACCATTTAACAATAATTGTTACGTTTGATAAAACTAGCTGTAAGTTGTAAGCTGTTAACAGTAAGTTGTTAATTATAAGCTGTTAGTTTTTACCTATAACGTGTTTACTAAAAAACTGTATTTTAATAAAAGTGTTTGGTATATTAACTGTTTACTATAAAATTAAGATGTAAAATGATTTAAAAGAACATATTTAAATAAATTATAATATGATTGAAGAATATATCAGTAATTAACAGTTTTAACAGGTTTTGACAATTTCAAAAAGTTATATCATACAGCTTTTTATTTAATAATTACTTGTTTAATATAAAAAGATAACAATTCTAAAAAATTATTATATCAAACAGAACTAATAGCTTATTTTTAAAAAAAGCTAATAATTCTAAAAAACTTCCAAACAACTCTTACTAAACATAGCTTTAAAATAAAAGAAATAATGCAAATAAAAAAATTATGAATACAGATAGATATATTAGATTTAAGTTCATTTGGATACCAAACTTATCTAAGATATGAGGGGACTCATCCCCACCTTCCATCTCCCTCTCATCTAATGGTTGAGATTAAATCTCCATTTTACACTGGAAGGGTATTTTCGTCATTTTACCCGCTCACTATATAAGCATTTTTCTCACTTCTTTCTCATAAAACACACACACACATCGGCTTTCTGTTTCTCTCTCTACCCGATCTAGTTTCTCTCTCTACAATTGATAGATCGAAGCTTTTAATCACGAATTCCTCGCGAATATCATCAAGATTCCATCACGAATCAATTAATTAGATCAATTAATCAATACGAATTCATGATTAGGCACGAATTGAATCATCAGGTTTGTATAAAATCTATTCTTATATTTAGCTTATTTGATTTTGAACAAGCTTATTAATTTACTATCATGTTAATTATAAGCTTTGAATTAGCTTGTTTTGAACGAATTATTTTGATTGATTGTTCTTACTTATAAGCTAACTTCTTAGGTGATTTATGTGAATAAGCTTATTTGTTTGAATAAGCTTTTGAATTAGATGAAAGTTATGAATAAGCTTGTGAGTTAGATGATTTGGATTTATTTTGTTGAAATATAAGCTATCTTATTAGCTTATTTTAACGAATTATAAGGTTTTTTGAATAAGAGAGTTACGAATAAGCTTATTTTCGTTTGAATAAGCTGCATTATTAGGATACTTTTTATGTAGCTGATGTATGTTGAATTAAGCTTGATGTATCATATATGATACATCATTTATCATATATGATACATGGGTATCATATATGATGTTTCTAAATAAGCTTAAGTTAGCGTGAATTAGCTGTATTATTAGACATTTTTAACTATATTGCTGATGTAAGCTTATTATGTTGGATAGATCATATATGATATCTTATTTATCATATATGATAGTTATATGATATGTGATATATGATAGATATATCATATATGATATATCTAACATGCCATATAAAAAACCAGACATTGATATTGTACATGATTTTTTTTATAGTTTTGACCTATTGTGCATTTTGATATAGTCTGCTAGGTAATTCACTCGTTGATAAAATGGTGCCTAATATGTTCTTTCATCTTTTTTATTAATGCAGACTATTTGAACACAACAACGAGCATATATAGATGTGACAATTACATGGTTGGAGCAAAGCATGATGACGTGCACGCATATATGTAATGATAAGATGAAGGTGTCGTCGAGGCCAAAGAAGATTTACAAGAGAAAAGTGATTTGGTCGAAAATGAAGAAGAACTGATTGAAAATGAAGAATAGTAGTTCCAATAATAAGAATGTTATGATTTTGTTATGAATTGATTAGACTCTTTGTTCTTGTATCTTTTTTATTATGAATAAGTGTTTTAATCATGATTGGTTACATTCTATTTGAACAAGTGTTAAATCATCAATTGTATGCTCTTAAAAACTACTTTGTTATTTTATGAACAAATGTTTAATCATTGATTCAGCTGGCTCTTTGTTTTAGTCATGAAGTCAGCAAACCTTTTGTTGAATTTGTCAAAAATATTTGAGTATCATATATGATAATACATCATCATATATGATACTCATAAAAAAATATTCTTTTTTATTTTCTAGACAAGTGTTTAGTTATTAATTGTGCATACTTTTTGTTATAATAATGAATTCATCAGATTCTTTGTTTAATATATCCAAGTTTTCTTTAAGTGTCATATATGATAATGCATTATCATATATGATAGTGCATTATCATATATGGCTTAATTTATCAAACCATCATGACATAATACCAAGAAAGTTAATCATATTAACAAGACGTTGTACTAGATACCAATGGATTATAAAATTGTCCATATACTTCAAAACTCCATTAGGAGATTACAAAGAAAAAACAAACAATAAACGTAAAAAATTCTTGCTTCTTCACTAAGCTTCTTGGCCTTTTGGATGCTTGTAATATTCAACATGTCTTGTAAACAGCTTCCTCTACACAAAAAAAGAAGATTTAATTCAATTTTCAAGCACTAATCATATATGATATATTTTATCATATATGATATTTTAGCTTATATCATATATGATATAGTATATCATATATGATACTTCACAAACATGTCATACTAAATCTGTTCAGCGATATTAAGCCATAAAACCTTATAATTCACGAAAATAAGCTAATAAGTTAGCTTATAATTCATCATAATAAAGATGATGATAATCTATAAGCTTATTCACATTAGTTAGCTTTAAATTCACGTAGTTTCTCAAATAAGCTAGAAAAGAATAAGATGAATTATAAGCTTATTCACATCGAATAAGCTAAAAAAAAGATGAATCAAAACAAATCGAATGAACTTTACCTTATTTATGAAGTGGATGATCGATTTACGAAAGTGGGTGATCGATGCGTTTGATGTTTGTGTTGATAAATTAAGATGTAAATATGTGTACATGTGTGTGTGTTTAGTGTGTGTTTTAGAGAGAAGAAGAAAAAAGAAAGAGATCGATCCAGATCTGGGATGTAGAAGTGGGAGGGGTGTTAGGTGGGAGGGGTAAAATGACGAAACTACCCCTCCGCTTTTTTTTTTGTTTTTAATCTGGGCTGTTGGATGAGATGAGATGGATGGTCCAGATTTGTCCCCTTGTATCCAAAAGATACAAGGTATCTTAAATAACCGGACTCTATATATATATATATACTGGTTGCCCTACAAATGGAGCCATTCTTTTCATCATAATTATAAAATTATAAGTTGATAGAAATGAATGACTTTTTTTGGATCATACACGATTGTTAATATATATACTATTGACTTAAACTATTAGAAAATGACATGTAATCACTGTCAGATGATTAAATAATTTAGCAAAAAGATATTTGACCTCATCACACATAGGTTAATGATCTAAACCGACAAACTGACCTTCTTCAAATAAAGTAACACTTAATAGTTAATACCGTTTTACATAGTTTATAGGACAGCCGTACCTTTACTAAGAGCTCTAGATCAGTCGAGCCATGAAGCTCGAGCCGTGAGTATAAAGTGCTATTACGTTAGTTTTTTCTCCCATAACTCAGAAACACTCCATAACCTACTAAACCTCCTCCCTGGTTAATACCAACTTTTTTTGGTTTATCGTAACCCCACCATTTTTTATTATTTTTTCTAATATGTTTTAAACTGAAAACACATTTTATTCATAATAAAAATACAAATACAATTAAAAAAATACACGGACAAATCGGAAGCCCCGACATTAATGTTGGGAGAAAAATGGTATGTATATGTTTTTTGTGTGAATTATAGTGAAAATAGGTGATAAAATAGGGTATTTAACACCTACAAACGGTAAAAAAACAAGCCAAAAAAATAATTAGCCGTTACCCAACGGATATATTTTAAAATATTAAAAAAAATTAAAAATAAAAATTAAAAAAATGATAACTCAGCCCCATGACGCGAGCCACGGTGTGGTTGGCTGCGCCATGGGGTCGCGCCGTCGGCCTTAACGCTGGATGAAGATAGCCGGTTTTCTCCCCATAACTCGAGGTGCGATGTGATTGGCTCAGCCTTATATCTCGCGCCATGGCTCACTGTCAGGGCCATCTCGTTGAATTTGGAGACCCTGTGCCGTAACCTTAAAAGAGGCTCTCTAATTTCAAAAGTCAAGGTTTTCATGTAATTAGCAAAGGATGGTATCGTTATGCTTTACTTTCGGTGTCGATCAAATAATAACTTGTTATGTTTTAGTATTACTATACATCATTTATATCATTTTTATACAATAAGTTTCTAATATATATTTTGACACTACATTTTAGACATACACAGAATTAAACTAAAAATATATATTGTTACTTTGTATAAACTGTTATACTAAGATCACGGGTTAAATGGTAAGTTATAAATAAAAAAAACAATTTAGAACGCTTACTCATAGAATAAAAATATTTTAAAGTATCAGGCCCCACACATTGTTTTCTCTAACAAAATATAGATTTTATTTTCTCCATTGATCCTAAATTTAAAATTTTCTTTTCTTTCAATATCTTTCCTGTTTTATAGTGATATGTTAACACAACTAGATCTCCCAACAGTATAATAATATGAAAGTTTTAAAATTTTGTGGCCCCTAAAAAATGGAGGCCCTGTGCGGTTGCACTTCTCGTACTTGCCAAAATCCGGCCCTGCTCACTGTACCCACCCCTCTAAATATTAAGAGCACACGGTATGGCAACTGGTGGCTTGGCTGGCCACGACGGCGCGAGGCCACGGCGGCGCCAACCACACCGTGGCTCGCGTCGTCGAGTTTGGGCTGGTTACTTCCAGCCGACGCCATGGCGACGGCACAACCCCACGGCGGCGGCAACCACACCGTGGCTCGCGTCGTCGTTTTTTTATTTTTTATTTTATTTTTTATTTTTTTTGAAAAATTGAAAATGTTACCGTTGGGGGTAACGGATTTTTTTTTGAACCATTTTTGACCGTTGGAAGGGACACCACCCCCCCCCCCCCCCCCCCCCCCCCCCCCCCCCCCCCCCCCCTTTTTCATCTTTTTTACCTATAAATCCCACCTCAATTGTTTTTAACCATTTTTGACTAGAAGCGGTTGCACTTCAAAAAAGGAACGAGGATTTGCAAATCCTTCGATACGACACTACCGGATTAAGTCCACAAGACGTGGCGAGGATCGAGAAGCTCAAAGACGAGGCGCGTGCAAAATATTTTAATTTTTAAGTATATTTTCGTATTCGTGTTTTTTTTATTCGGTAATTTTTTTTAATTTCGTGTTGTTTTTTTTTCTATTAGTAATTGTATTTTTTTTATTAATGAAAATTTAAGTTTATGTTAATTAATTGTTGAAAAAAAAAATTGTTGGGTGACGACGACCCGAGAATTCTCGTGTTAATCAGGGAGGGGGGTTGAGCCATCGTGGGGAGTTTTGGTGTCGTGGGAGTAAAAAGTGATGTGGCATCACTTTTTGCCCACGACACGAGCACGACGGCTCAACCATACCGCGTGCTCTAAGAATTAGCTGATTGAGTTATAGCATAGGTAGAAAAAAAACCTTCGGCCTCACAAGCTAGGAGTGAAAATTGAACTTTTAACTTATAAGCAAAAGTAATAACTAACTGATTCAACCTTACTATTTGAGAAACTCCGGCCTTCCGGTTCTACCAAAGTGAGAAACACGCCTTTTTCGAATAGCCTAAACACGCAAAAGCCTCAATTGTTTAGCGTTTGTTTTGAAAAAGACATGTAAAGTGGTACGAGTATTAACATTATTAGTAGCAAAATGAAAAGAACTTTGATCTTAATACTCATGATTATGATGATGAACAGGGACGGAATCAGGAGAAAAAATAACCAGGTGCACTTATGATAAACTATATAATACTACGAACAACGTTTTTAAAAACCAGATGCATTTAACACAAATCTAACAAAAATTAAAGTTTTCTAACAAATTTAATATTACACACCAAAAATCTATGGATGTCCCGAAACCTTCCGGAACCCACCTGATTCCGTCCCTGATGATGAAGTTAATGTTGTTTGTTCATCCTAAAGAATTTATTAGATATTAAGATGTTTGTCGGGCTAAATTCACATGGTAGAGCTCTTTGACCAAATTACAAGGATCTTGTCCATTGTGTAGTGTTTAGTTTCTCAATAAAGTTTAGTCCAATCTTTAACGATGTTTCATGCATGCTAAATCATCAAATAGTTTAATACAAATCAATTGTAAATTTTGTTTTTTCTATATCGCAAAATCAAAATAAAAACCTCTGAGTTCAAAGATAGTGCAAAAATACCCATAAATTTTCTATTTTTATGCGAAACATTAAATTTTAACTTTCCATCGTTTGGCCCGTTATCTTCTTTCACGTGCCATTAATGTGTGAAATCCACCCTGCCACATTGTTGAACTTGTGCACAAGATATAGGGCAAGGTTATCAAGACCCCCCATTTTTACAAGTTATACCCCCCTACTTTTTCTATTTTTTTTATTATTTTTATTATTTTTATAATTTTTATAATTTAGTATTTGTTATAAAATTGTGAAATTGAAAGTGCTGGAAAAAAATAATAAGTTTTTGTGACTCAAAAAAATTAAACAAACAAAAAACACGGAACAGAAACTGATAAAAACTGTGTCTGGCTGAAGCAGGGAGGGGACAAAAAGAATATTTTGTACTTTTTTTTACTATTTAGTGGGGTAGAGGGTATGTATAGTAGAACTCCAAGATATATAACTCCATTTTTTTAAAACCATACACAATTAACTAGTGTATTCAATTCCATCAACTACAATGAAAAAAAGTAATGGAAATAAAATTATGAACACAAATAGATATTTTTTTTGGTAAATGGGCCACTCCCGTAAAATATATTAACCCAAACCATTAAGTACACTGAAATACGACAAATGTACCGTATTAATCTCAAGCTAAGCTTGAACTACTAGATCATATGACACAACATAGATCAACCTGTTACATAACCAATAACACCTATAGAAAAATACCACCTATAAGTACACAAACAAACAATACACTCAATCATATTGAAACTAAAATACACTTCGATAGGCGCCATCGAAGAATCAACTGCTCAACACTCGAAGATTGCTTCCGTTGACACGACATAAGTTTTAGCCGGATCTCATTCTTCACCACATCAATGATTCTTTTAGGAGTTCTTTTTTCAACCCTAAAAAGATTATTGTTACGCTTTTATCATACAAAATAAACAACCGCTGCTAAAGCAATTTTAAAGACAACACTTTGCGACATTTTACTCTTAGCAAAACACAGATAGATATTGCCCTACAAATAGAGAGCCATTCCCATTCATCATAAGTTTATAGAAATGGATGACTAGCTTTTTGGATCATACACGATTTATAAAAAGTAAATATACACTAGATAACTTTTATAAAAAGGAATTGATATTTACACACAGCAAATTGATTGATGCACATAATTTTATTGTGAAGTGACAATTATGCCCTCTTTATATCTACCGTATATCATTTGGTTTCTGTTTTCAAAACTTCCAGCGAGTTACTTGTCATTTTTTTCTAATGTCACCTACATCTTCCAATACATATGCAATCAAGATTTACTACACGTCTATATGTTGGCACTCACCAGCTTCTTCACTGTTTCCTCCTAAAAGACGTATATAAAACCATTTTCTGGAAATTCCTAAAACTTCATTTTTAAAATGATATATTTGAAATTGAATAGAATTGTACATGTACGTAATAATGCTAATTTTTTATAGAAAAAATACGGATTACAAAATGACTCAAGTACGACATAATGTAATATTGAATATTCATTTCTTTGCCTTTTGAAACCAATATTTTAAAAACCCGTTTTAAAATCGATCCAGTCAAATCATCGAGTCCGGATTAATTCAGGTCGACCGAGTAACTTCTTTTTTATATTTTTAGTAATCTACTATAATTACATATAAAAATCATGAAATCATCCATATATAAAATATAAAAACTATTTACCAACTACTACTATAATATGTAAAAAAGGAGAAACACGTCGAAAATACACAAAATTTACATTTAAAAAATAAAATTAGAACCTGGCTGGATTTCGAGAACCGAGTTGACCCGAATCACTTCAAACCCGATGGGTATAGGGTCAACCGGTTGACCCGGCTGAGTTGAATCGGGTTTGAAAACAAAAATTACACTTCGCAACGCTATTTTCCCTATTTGACGTGTTTATTTTGATTTAATTTCAGAGACCATGGGTTCCATTGATTGCAAACTTGCAGTAGTAAAGATTAGTAAGTAATTCATGCAAAAATAAACAGTTGAACTGCATATAACCTTTGATGAATTAGAAGGTGATATTGGAGTACATTGGTGAGCGATTAAGCTAAGAGAAAGATGCAACATTTATGAGGGGAATAAATTACGTTATTGTGAATAAAAGGGGTGAAGTTATAAAAGGGCATAATAGTCTTTACAAAGCAATTTTATGTGTATGAATCAGTTTTTCTATGTGTAAATATCATCTCCCTTTATAAAATTAATATATACACATGCTAGTGAATTAAGGTAATTAATAAAGCAAATAAATCCAAGTTTACTACTACTTCATAAACTTTAGATGGATTAACCTAACAGATCGAGAAGAGAAGCAGATCTGATCAAAACTCAGTAGAAACCATGAATATGCGGGACCGGTTGTCGAGTCTTTCCGTCTGGTTCAGGAGAGCGATGTTTACCCTTGCTTTAGTTGGTAACATCATTCTACTTCTTCACCGCGTCTTTGAAGTTGGGACGGTTTCTTATGTTGTCGCGCATGCTGTTTCAATTCCTCTTGCTCTCTATCTTGTAGTATCCATAGCTAATCCCCGTGTTAAGAACAAGTACATGTATTTTGTGTACGTAATTTTTCAAAAAAGCAGGTGGGCAATCAAGGTGCATCACGAAATCTGTGGTTTGACCTTTGGGATCAGTGGACTCGATGTCACATAAACTTGCACACCAGTAATAGAGGATGGTGGTGTTAGTACTAAGGAAACGATAAGCCCAACCGTTAGGCCAATCGGAGCAAACACCATTCACTAACCGTATTCCTCTCTGACGTCTCCAACATTAGTCATCTCATTGCCACCTGTCACCAGGCACATTAGAGACTGGACTGTTGTCGCCCTGATGAATCCCCAATAAAAGCTAAAAAGAAAACCATATAGGTGTCTCATTGCCAAAGTACCATGCATATTGTAGAATCGGTTATAATGTTTCCCAGTTAAGAGATACCCATAATACATAGTGGTTCCAAAACCATTTTCCATGAGCCATTCGAACAAGTATGTATGTCGTTTTTTGTATCAGCGAATATTAACAAAAATATGATTACATACATCGAGGTTATTGGACTTGCTTAGGGATTTCTTGACAAAAACATCAATTCCCACCAAAAAAGCATCACTAACGCTGCCATGAAAGTATTTGAAACGTTGTTTTGCCCAGTGTCAAATGAGAAAGCATGTGCATTCCTCAGGCTTGTGTGTAAAACCAACCCCAAAGGGATCGAGTAAAGCCTTAGTCGTGTCAATTCTAAAAGACAAAAGCATGCCGGGATTGTAACCCACCAAACAGTAATACCCATGTACCCTTGCGATAAATTTACTCTGATCTAACGAGAAATGACCGCGATTGAACATTGGATGGATTTGTAATTATTTTGATCTAATGAACACACAATAGCGTAAACGTCATAGTGATTATTCTTGCAAATAAGGATGGCAGTCAAGTCCCAAAGCGCAACCATATTCAACGCCTCAAACAACTGCCCTTAATTCACCTCGCCATCCCCGTACATAGCTAAAGTGATGATCTTATTCTGCGCAAACGCCCTTCCTGCAAATCCTTCCTATTATTACAACCCGTATAGAGTACAAACCAACCTAGAATGAAGATGAATATGAATTGTTGCTTTTCATCTCTTTGCCTCCCATCAGTTACAACTAAAAAGTAACTCACACATACCATTATTTTAAGGGCATAATAGCTTGCGAACAAACTAGAGCACTTGAGACACTCACACTAAACTCTAATAAGTTATGCGGAATCTAACTTATAAAAGCAAAAAAGAACAACAGTACACTTTAACTATTTGATTCTCTATTAATCGACTTTGGAAAAGGTACAAATAACTCATCGTATCTATGTTCCTTTTATAGTACAAAGAACTCTAGAATATCTATTATGATAAGTATATCACACACGAAATATTATCAGTATTCTAATTTATCAAGTATATCACATAAGATATACTCCTATTATAACTAGGACATATCTTTACTAAAGATATATTCATCTCTATCTATATAGTAGTACTTACATTAATACTAACAATACTTAGCATGTACCGCGTTAACACTAACAGTACTTGCACTTGTACTAACGGTACTTAGTACTTTACAATAATTCCCAACAATCAGTACAAACCAACCATGAATGAAGATGAATATGCTTTCATTTTATATCTTTGCCTCCCATCAGATAAAATGAAACCATCAGCTTACTCTAATAGCTAAATTGTTTTCAGCGTGTTTGCCACCGCTTATTAATGTGAAGGCAGGGATAGGAAAAACATGTCTGCTTCCACTGCCCAATGTATCTTGAATACGTTTGTAAAGTGAACCTGCGAAAAACAACTAAATCTATCTTATTGTTATAAAAGAAGAGTAAATGATTGCTTATGATGCAATTTTGACTAAGAATGAAATAAAATGAATGTATAGGCCTCTTTCTCGACGGCGCCGGCTTTGCTAGCAGAAAAATCTTAATTGTATGACATTTTATTATTATCACTTACTTTTAAGAGTAAAAATTGAGTTCTCACATTTAGATGAAAGAACATATGCAAAATATTGCCAGGTGGTAGATATAGCATGAGCACTTCCAACAACAATTTTAGAGAAAAAAATTGTTTTGTTATGTACCTATCTGCAAGTACAACTGTAGTTACTAAGGCACTATTAAAGATTTTGACCCATAAACAAAAACTAAAACAATCATCCAAAGAGTAATTACTTTCACACTAAAGCCAAAATGTGTTCCTAAAACCAGTTTACACAGCGAGTCAACTCGGTTGAGCCATCCCGATAATTACCGAATCAACCGAGTCACTAAAAATAAAAAATATTATCAAATCTATGTTAACCAAAATTAAAAACATCAGCACAAATCCAAAATCTAAAGTCTAAAGTCACCTTGAATTTGATATATACATAACATGGTCAATTTGAAGCAATCAGTAAGATTTAGAAATGGGGATTTTCATTTAAATTTGAATAAATTGCTCTAAAATGTGATAAATTGACTTACTTTGAAGAAATATATGGATCTCTTAACAGGAACAAAAAAGGAAAAAGTAAGAGTAAAGGAAAAAGTAGGAGTAATGGATGATAATATAATAATAAATATTCAAATTACTTACCCATATGATGCTCAAAGTTGATTCGCAACCGTTACCATCAGATCCTTCAATGTTGGGTGTTTAAGATCGGGATTGTTTTACCAAAATGCATGACCGAGTCTAGAGCCATTTGAGATCATAAAATATCTCATTAGGCCACACTTATATAATTCCTTGCTTTTTTACACTTTGTGAAAAGTAAGAAAGAATTTAAAAGTCCTACGCAAAATCTTCATGGCCTGAACATCCGAGTAATACGCAAGTATCTACAATGAAGATGGAAATCCTTCTTGAGTGAACATTAAAAAGCTCATGGTAGGTAACTTGTGTGATTCTTTATGAACCAAACATGTAATGGTCGTTTAATTCTTAACTGAATTTAAACACGTTCCAGGCCTCTACACAATATCATAGTGATCTTGCTAGAACATTCAGAGTAATACTATTTAGTATTTACAATGACGAATAGAAATCCTTCTAGTGTTAACATCAAACAACACTTAGTAGGTAACTTGTAAGATTCAATATGAATCAAGCTCGTGACAACTGGAAAGCAACGATGGTGCGATTCTTAAATGAATCAACTTGTTCCAGGAATCATAATTGACGGCTTCAATCATGCGGATAATTTTATCCAAATGATTCACTCTATACGTTCACAGTCAGCTTTGGACGATAGAGTAAATAGAACGGGTTTACCCGCGAAATATTGTAAAGGAGGTTCTTAATTGAAACTACCTGCCACAAGTATGATATTTTATATCATCCAACAGTCTTCACCGACCGGAGGTAAAACGCTACCGAATTACAATAAAATGTCAAAGCCATTTCGTTCGTGTCTACTTATGTTACTACATTTGAAGACGGTGGCGCTGCGGAGTCCGAGAAGAAGTTGTCCCTGCATGCTTATACTTTATGCACTTAATACTTCAACAAATCCAAGAAATCCTAAAAGTCAAGTCTTCCGCTATATCAAACTCTGAAGCTTTCAAGAATTACAAAAGTATAAGTATGTGGGACATGAAGTCACGAGGAGGCGAATATCACAAGTGATAGATGTACAAGATAAAGGTAAGAGATACATGTTCAAGATCGATATCAAAGATCACATCAACATATTCACCAGAAAAGAAAAAGAAAAGAAAGACGAAGACTACGAGCTCAAGACAAGCATAGTATGCTAGGTTTATTTTATTATTGTAACTCGGGGAACCCCCTTGTTTGGAGTGACCTCCCTTAGGGGGAGATTGTTGGAAATACGTTTTTACGTATTTAGGAAGAATCGGTCACTCCGACAATATATTAGTTAGTAGCTCGTAGTCTAGTAACTTATGTTAAACAAACAAGGCAAAGCCCGATCCATTCTTTAATGGTCGGCCCATATTGTAAAGCACAAGCCCGTCTTGTGGGATTGGGTATATAAGGAGAGGGGTGGTTGCTCATAATATTTCACACACATAATATGTGTTTCTCTCCCTAAAAGTGTGTGTTTGTGTAACCCTTTCTCTCTCTACTCTTTCTTTCTAGATCCAAGATTTACATAACTCTAACAATGTCTAATATTATTTGTGATATTTCATAAACATAGTTAGTGTTTAATATCACTTGTGATATATGTTATATGACATGTTTAATATCATTTGTGATACTTCATAAACATTGTTAATGTCTAATATCACGTGTGATATTTGTTATATGCCATGTCTAATATCACTTATGATATCTGTCATGTTTAATATCACTTGTGATACTTCATAAACACTGTTAATGTCTAATATCACTTGGTGACATGTCTAATATCACTAGTGATATTTTATTCACATAGTTAATGTCTAATATCACTTGTGATATTTCAGTAATAAACAATTATGTTCTTTGACATTTAATATCACATATGACAACATTATTTTGCGTCATTATTTTTAATACGTATCAAGTTACCAATCCTTGTCATTTATTACCTTATATTAAAAAAACACAGAACGATCATTTTTGCCTTAAAAAGTTGTAAAAACGACAGAGTGACTTAAGTTATAAATATGATGAAAGTTGGTTATCACTATGATATTTCACTAGTGATAAAAGCATTAATATATCACTAGTGATAACACAATGAAATATCACTAGTGATAAAGTAATGAAATAACACTAGCGATATATAAATATAGTTAATGTGTAATATCACCAGTGATATTTTATCGTTTTATCACTAGTGATATTTGATTGTTTTCACTAGTAAAATATCACTAGTAATAAGCCCGTACATCATCATTTTTTACAACTTTAGCCCCTCCACCATTTTTACAACTTTTAGACATTTGACAAGAATAGTCCTTTCGAGTTTTTTTTTAATTTTAGGTTTCACTAGTGATAAAGCAATGAAATAAAACTAGTGAAATTATATAAACATAGTTACTGTGTAATATCGCAAATGATATTTTATCGCTTAATCACTAGTGGTATTTGATTTCTTTTACTAGTAAAATATCACTAGTAATAAACTCGTACATCATCATTTTACAACTTTAGCCCTTCACTATTTTTTTATAACTTTTGGACTTTTTGACAAGAATGGTTCTTCCGAGTTTTTAAAATCTTAGGTTAATCCTTAACATTAGATCAAAAGCAAATGGAAGGTAAGGATTAATACATTGGCATGTAATAAAAAATAAGAACGCAAAATAACTCATCTTTATCATCTATAACATAACCGAATTCTGATCTTGTACGTATAAATAATATCACATGTAATAAAGTAAAAGAAAGTAATGTTCCCAAGTTGATTCCACAATATTTAATATCAATGCTCCCAAGTTGATTCCACAATATTTAACATCCGAGCTAGTAACTACACTAGTAAACGGATCGACTTTAACCCGCCACAAAGAGAAGATTGGACCATACGACAACAATGGTACGCATTCGACTATGTTTTCCTATCGGATCGTTTAGGGAAGAGGGAAAGATGTACAATCACCGAAAAGTCAAGGAAAAGTTTACGAAATAGCGGACCCATGACTCGTATCCGCTGTTGATATCATACGAGATTCCAGCAACTATCCCACCATATTCACAAGAAAAAGAGTTGTTGGTGTAATGAGATGTATGGTCCATTTGAACATGTAAAGTTCAACAAAATCACCGTTTTCATCTGATGCCTTTGATGTAACTGTCAAGATGCAAGTACATTCAACAGACCTTGGAAGACTGCAAAAAGATGAGCAAAACTACCAATGATCTAAAGCTGCCCGTTTCTTTACCATTCATCTACTCCAACACCACTCCATTCGTTTCACGTGTCATATAAACTATTAAGTTAAAGTCATGAACTTACTTGCTCATAGATGAAACGTCTAGGGGTGCATTCATTTCAAAGAAATGATTTCTTATTGTAGCTTCTTCTCTAGCACAGGACGCTGCCGCTCTAACCTCTTCTTCATATAGACCCTTTAGTAGCATAAACGTAGGGAAAAAATTAAACAATAAATAAATACATGTATGCACATAATGAAAACATATATAAGTATATAAGCAAGTTAGTATTTTTAACCAAGAGATATCACTGACCAATGTTGTTGATCCTGGATCTGTGGGTATTGATATATATATATATGATCGACAAATTAAAAGTGATATTCTCAAGATGTTGCACACAAACTAAAAGTGATTTTTTATGGATGCATTGGTTAGCGAAATGCAATCTATGTTAACCGAAATTAAAAACATCAGCACAAATCCAAAATCTAAAGTCTAAAGTCACCTTGAATTTGATATATACATAACATGGTCAATTTAACGCAATCAGTAAGATTTAGAAATGGGGATTTTCATTTAAATTTGAATACATTGCTCTAAAATGTGATAAATTGACTTACTTTGAAGAAACATATGGATCTCTTAACAGGAACAAAAAAGGAAAAAGTAGGAGTAATGGATGATAATTATAATAATAAATATTCAAATTACTTACCCATATGATGCTCAAAGTTGATTCGCAACCGTTACCATCAGATCCTTCAATGTTGGGTGTTTAAGATCGGGATTGTTTTACCAAAATGCACGATCGAGTCTAGAGCCATTTGAGATCATCAAATATCTCATTAGGACACACTTCTATAATTTCTTGCTTTTTTACACTTCGTGAAAAGTAAGAAAGAATTTAAAAGTCCTACGCAAAATCTTCATGATCTTGCCTGAACATCCGAGTAATACGCAAGTATCTACAATGAAGATGGAAATCCTTCTTGAGCGAACATTAAAAAGCTCATGGTAGGTACCTTGTGTGATTCTTTATGAATCAAACATGTAATGGTGGTTTAATTCTTAACTGAATTTAAACACGTTTCATGCCTCTACGCAATATCATAGTTGCTAGAACATTCAGAGTAATACTATTTAGTATTTACAGTGACGAATGGAAATCCTTCTAGTATTAACATCAAACAACACTTGGTAGGTAACTTGCAAGATTCAATATGAATCAAGCTCGTGACAACTGGAAAGCAACGATGGTGCGATTCTTAAATGAATCAAACTTGTTCCAGGAATCATAATTGACGGCTTCAATCATGCGGATAATTTTATCCAAATGATTCACTCTTTACGTTCACAGTCAGCTTTGGACGGTCGAGTAAATAGAACGGGTTTACCCGCGAAATCTTGTGAAGGAGGTTCTTAATTGAAACTACCTGCCACAAGTATGATATTTTATATTATCCAACGGTCTTCACCGACCGGAGGTAAAATGCTACCGAATTAGAATAAAATGACAAAGCCATTTTGTTCGTGTCTACTTATGTTACTACATTTGAAGACGGTGGCGCTGCGGAGTCCGAGAAGAAGTCGTCCATGCATGCTTATACTTTATGCACTTAATACTTCAACAAATCCAAGAAAGCCTAAAAGTCAAGTCTTCCGCTATATCAAACTCTGAAGCTTTCAAGAATTACAAAGGTATAAGCATGTGGGACATGAAGTCACGAGGAGGCGAATATCACAAGTGATAGATGTATAAGATAAAGGTAAGAGATACATGTTCAAGATTGATATCAAAGATCACATCAACATATTCACCGGAAAAGAAAAAGAAAAGAAAGACGAAGATTACGAGCTCAAGACAAGCATAGTATGCTAGGTTTATTTTATTATTGTAACTCGAGGAACCCCCTTGTTTGGAGTGACCTCCCTTAGGGGGAGATTGTTGGAAATACGTTTTTACGTATTTAGGAAGAATCGGTCACTCCGACAATATATTAGTTAGTAGCTCGTAGTCTAGTAACTTATGTTAAACAAACAAGGCAAAGCCTAATCCATTCTTTAATGGTCGGCCCATATTGTAAGGCCCAAGCCCGTCTTGTGGGATTGGGTATATAACCCCTCTCCTTAGTTGGAGAGGGGTGGTTGCTCATAATATTTCACACACATAATATGTGTTTCTCTCTCTAAAAGTGTGTGTTTGTGTAACCCTTTCTCTCTCTACTCTTTCTTTCTAGATCCAAGATTTACATAACTCTAACAATGTCTAATATTATTTGTGATATTTAATAAACGTAGTTCGTGTTTAATATCACTTGTGATATCTTTTATATGACATGTTTAATATCACTTGTGATACTTCATAAACATTGTTAATGTCTAATATCACGTATGATATTTGTTATATGACATGTCTAATATCACTTGTGATATCTGTCATGTTTAAGATCACTTGTGATACTTCATAAACATTGTTAATGTCTAGTATCACTTGGTGACATGTCTAATATCACTAGTGATATTTTTTTCACATAGTTAATGTCTAATATCACTTGTGATATTTCAGTAATAAACAATTATGTTCTTTGACATTTAATATCACATATGACAACATTATTTTGCATCATTATTTCTAATACATATCAAGTTACCAATCCTTGTCATTTATTACCTTATATTAAAAAAACACGGAACGATCATTTTTGCCTTAAAAAGTTGTAAAAAACGACAAAGTGACTTAAGTATAAATATGATGAAAGTTGGTTATCACTATGATATTTCACTAGTGATAAAAGCATTAAAATATCACTACTGATAACACAATAAAATATCACTAGTGAAAAAGTAATGAAATAACACTAGTGATATATAAATATAGTTAATGTGTAATATCACCGGTGATATTTTATCGTTTTATCACTAGTGATATTTGATTGTTTTCACTAGTAAAATATCACTAGTAATAAACCCGTACATCATCATTTTTACAACTTTAGCCCCTCCACCATTTTTACAACTTTTAGACATTTGACAAGAATAGTCCTTTCGAGTTTTTTTTTTAATTTTAGGTTTCACTAGTGATAAAACAATGAAATAAAACTAGTGAAATTATATAAACATAGTTACTGTGTAATATCATAAATGATATTTTATCGCTTAATCACTAGTGATATTTGATTGCTTTTACTAGTAAAATATCACTAGTAATAAACCCGTACATCATCATTTTACAACTTTAGCCCTTCACCATTTTTTTACAACTTTTGGACATTTTGACAAGAATGGTTCTTCTGAGTTTTTAAAACCTTAGGTTAATCCTTAACATTAGATCAAAAGCAAATGGAAGGTAAGGATTAATACATTGGCATGTAATAAAAAAATAAGAATGCAAAATAACTCATCTTTATCATCTATAACATAACACTAATTCTGGTCCTGTACGTATAAATAATATCACATGTGATAAAGTAAAAGAAAGTAATGTTCCCAAGTTGATTCCACAATATTTAATATCAATGCTCGCAAGTTGATTCCACAATATTTAACATCGGAGCCAGTAACTATACTAGTAAACGGATCGACTCTAACCCGCAACAAAGAGAAAATTGGACCATACGACAACAATGGTACACATTCGACTATGTTTTCCTATCGGATCGTTTAGGGAAGAGGTAAAGATGTACAATCACCAAAAAGGCAAGGAAAAGTTTACCAAACAGTGGACCCATGACTCGTATCCGCTGTTGATATCATACGAGATTCCAGCAACTACTCCCACCATGTTCACAAGAAAAAGAGTTCTTGGTGTAATGAGATGTATGGTCCATTTGAACATGTAAAGTTCAACAAAATCACCGTTTTCATCTGATGCCTTTGATGTAACTATCAAGATGCAAGTACATTAAAAAGACCTTGGAAGACTGCAAAAAGATGTGCAAAACCACCAATTATCTAAAGCTGCCCGTTTCTCTACCATTCATCTACTCTAACACCACTCCATTCATTTCACGTGTCATATAAACTATTAAGTTATAGTCATGAACTTACTTGCTCATAGATGAAACGTCCTGGGGTGCATTCATTTCAAAGAAATGATTTCTTATTGTAGCTTCTTCTCTAGCACAGGACGCTGCCACTCTAACCTCTTCTTCATATAGACCCTTTAGTAGCATAAACGTAGGGAAAAAATTAAACAATAAATAAATACATGTATGCACATAATGAAAACATATATAAGTATATAAGCAAGTTAGTATTTTTATCCAAGAGACATCACTGACCAATTATAACACCCCCAACAAATGCTATGCGCAGCGGAACTACAACATTTGGGTGCTACTTAGTTATCATCACACATAATCTATATTAAACGACTCAAAGAGACGTAAAAGTTTAAACATAAATTTAAACATTATTAAAATCAAACAAGTCTACAGTTTTCCAAATCCCAAGATAATACTAAACAGAGTTTGCGTTAGGTACCCACTAAATCCCAACCCAAAAGTACATTTTTGCTCACATGACAGAAAAATAACAGAGTTTTAAGTTAAATAAGGGTGGAAAAACAAGTAGACCGCCAAGCCACAACAACTTCCATCCTCGCATGCTCCGCTGCTATCAATCTTGGTTACCTGAAACACATGCTTAAAACTGTCAACACAAAGGTTGAACGAATCTATAGGTTTATCAAATCATAAGTTGAATATAAGTACTAAAAACCAATCATGATCATTCAATAGCATTGTCGCGCAAAAAATCTATTATTCAAGGATATGACAATTGTGTTTAAGCTCATGACACTAATCCGTTAACTCAATCATCCGCCTAATAATTACGGGCGTGATTCAGATGAAACCAGTGCCCCTACTAAAGGCATTAGTTGCAATTATACCTTATCTCTTATCACAAATTATCCGTCCGCAGGGGGTATCAACGTACTAGCCCTCGTTTCGGATAGGGTAGTCAACCCCATAGTACTATCACTTTGTATAAGCGGCTATTTCCCCCTTCACAAGGGCAAGACAATAGTTAATAGTTCATGAAATTAGGGCCTTTTGCAACTAGGTACTCAACACAATTTCAAGGCAACATTCGGGTCCAACAATCATTCATGACTTATGTTCATTCTCATTTAAATAGCATGTATCCCCCTCGCGGGTAAAAACATTTGAAATAAGTAAAGAGCGAGGCTATAGACTCACCTTGCGTAGTAGTAGTGGTTCTAGCGAAGACGTAACGAGAAATGTCACCGACGATGTGGATGCCCGGGATAATCAAACACTTGACCTAAAGGTCAAAGTACGAAAACCAAATCAATACACCGCGTACATAATTGTACTAAACACACGCAATTCGAAACACTTAATGCTTATGAAAACTCACGCCAAAACCAAACAAGTAGTTGTTACTAGACTTATACCATTTATCAATGTTATTAAAGTTACTATCCATTTTACGATTTCGCCGATACTTACCAAAAGTATGGGCTGTTTTCCTAGACTTATACCCTTTTATAAAATTTAGGAAAATTCTCAAAAATACCTTAAGACCTGTAGAAAACCCATTTTTAATCCCATTAAAAGTTTTCACTTTTACGACCCGTTACTCAACACATTACTAAACCTACGTTTTTCGGACTGATTATGCACATTGACCAAGTTTGACTCATTTGACCCATTTGAAATATACCATTGACCCATTTGTCACCTAAGTCTAAAAATAGACTCACAAATGCAGGTTTGAAACCAAAAATTAACTTTAAATCATTTACCAAACTCTATCTATGGTCCCCGGGATTTGACCCAAAACCAAACACAAATTCGGATTGTGTTGATTCTCATCTCCCGGTACACGAACTTTCAAAATATCATAACTTTTGACTCGTTTGGAGTTAAAAGCTCTATCTTATACCGAAACGAGCGTCTCGACGACCATTACAACTATATCCTACAATCACAACCTGGACCAAAAATTAAAACCACGAAAACAGCCCTAAACAATCTGTTTGAAAACGACTCATTCAAAATCACCTTTCTACTTGTTTTCAATCCATTCCACCATTACCTAGACCTATTCTAACCACTTATAATCATTCCAAACACCCTAAACAGCCTATACTACCAAGAACATCAAACCCTAATCAAAACCCAATCCTAAATCATACATGCAATTAGTTCTAACCATTCAAAAACACTAGAAACATCATTCTAAACACAACCCACAACACATTTCATCAAACACCTTGAACACACCAAACACCCCCACATTTCGTGGCTTTTTGGGGCTGTGGAAGACCAATAACATAAAACCCATCTTGTTTTATGGATTAATTATCATTACCAATAAACCAATTAAACATCCCACTAGTTTAATTACACCAAAACATGTTTTTGAAAAATCTTTGATTCTTGAAAAATTAATGTTATTGCATGTTATAATTGATTGTTTAGAAGTACTTACAAATGGAAATGAAGATGTGGTCTAATCTTGGTTTAGATCAAAATAAGAAAAAAAATGAACTATGGTGGTGGTGTGGTTATGGCCGACGGCCATGGGAGAAAAAGGGAGAGAGGGTGAAAATTTTTGAGTGTTTTTGTGTTGTGTGTGTTTCCTTCTTCCCTTTTGAAAAAATGGAGGGACCTTTGGTGCAATTTTAGCTATCTTTTGGCCTTTTTGGCAAACAACTTATTTAAAGAGCGGGATTACGACTAGTAATCGATTTTAAAATTTTACGGGAGTCGGGGGTCGTCCCGAACACTCCAAAATACTTTTAGGACAATTTAAATGTACCCGGAAAGCAATTAAACGCACCCGACTCAACTTAACATGAACCGAAAGTAAAATCCTCGAAAAATTATAATATCGATAAAACGACAATCAAATGTAAGTTTTGGGCATCCGTCGGTATCGTAGTCGTCATCGGTTCTTCTTAAATCGTCAAACGTTAATACGACCGTAAACGTTGGTTTCAACTTAAACCGTCAAATAAATCCACGATAAAAATTCTTAAAAATTTCAAAAATATTCGTAAAATAGGATTATATAAATGACGTTGGGCTCGGGATATCACATCCACAAGTGAGCCACAACTTAAGAGAGATGCTCATACTGAACAGCTCTTGAGACAATAACTTAGCATCTTACGGCACTTTCACGGGTCTTACACCAATGTTGTTGATCCTGGATCTATGGGTATTGATATATATATGATCGACAAATTAAAAGTGATATTCTCAAGATGTTGCACACAAACTAAAAGTGATTTTTTATGGATGCATTGGTTAGCGAAATGCAATTGTTCAAAACGACAATGTCATAACTGCATTTTGTTAGTAAACGTATAAGCTATTATACAAAACTAGAACAAATCATTCTTCTCTAATGTTCAAATCATTCTTAAACTTTGAACTCGGGCAGCACCATACAAGTGTACAAGAAGTCAATTTTAAAGGTAGCCTAACGTGGTCAAATTCCTATTATATATTACCGGCATTTTTTAGGCCGATAATAATGCTATAAGTGAACTAACTTTCATATGCCATGTCATGCCATGTAGAAAAATCTCAATTCTGTCAACGCTATTAACATGACAACAACCACACAATCATTTCGACATGGTAACCTGTACATTACGCTAGGGGTGAGCAGGCCCAACCGAAACCGAATAGACCGAACCGATCTAACCGAATTAACCGAGCCCGAAACCGAGCTATTCGGGTCGGTAATCGGTTCCAAAAATAGCTATTTTTCGGTTTCGGGTCGGTTCGGTACAAAAACTGAGAAAAGCTCGTGATGCCCGAAATAGCCCGATATGCTCTCTGTCTCTCTCGATCTGTTCTCTTATTCCCTCTATCTCCATCTTTTATCCCTTTTATCCCTTATTCTCGATCTCGATCTCCATCTTATTCTCTTATTCTCGATCTGCTCATTCTCTTAATCTCCATCTTTAATCAATCAAGAAGATATAATAGTAGGGGTGTGTTAATCCTTATGGTAGTTGTGTGCATGAAGAAGGATTTAAAGAGATGATGAATTGATGATGTTGCCATTGTTTTTGTTGGAACAAATTATAAAGAAACACTGATGTTGCCATTGTCATCAGTGTGTGTGTTTTCTAGGAAGTTATGGTCAAAGTTTGCATGTGGAATCCATTTATAAAGAAAATAGGCGGTGGTCAAAAGTGAGCTTATTTTCGGTTTCGGTATTAGTCCGATAGTCAGCCCGACAGAACCCGGATTACAACCGAACTGAACCGAGTTTTTTGGTTTCAGTTTTGGTTCAGGATTTGCACGTTTGTCGGTTTCGGTTTCACTCGGGACGGGTCGGTTTTGGCCCGAAGCTCAGCCCTACATTACGCCCTACATTACGCGCTCTGATTATTTGCCATGTATAAAAACGTCAACTCTTTCAGTGTTATTAACATGAAAACAACCACACTTCTTAGTGGACTGTGATAGGTTAGGTCATGCTTGATTCAGGTCCATATTCTAAAGTATAAACCACAACATCACGCATCTTGAATTCACTTTCAATCAACAACTATATATCATATACACATAGCACAATCATCATATACTAAATGAACCTTATCACGAAACACAACTCCAAATTCGAAACTTCTTCAATTACTTGTCCGGTGTGTAATTCAAGGTCAGAAGATGCGCCTCATCTATTTTTTTGGTGTACTTTATCTATGGATCTTCTGTCTAAAATATGTCATTGGTGGAACATCTTTTGGTCCGATCCTGCTTCTTTCATTGAGTGGGACGCATGGTTTCTCTCTATCCGAATCCCGAGCAAGATTAAATCTCTTTTGGAGGGTGTGTTCTTCACTACATGGTGGTTTATTTGGTCGTTTCGTAATAAGGTTCTTTTGATTCCACTCCTCCAAGTCAAGCTCAGATTTTGGATGATGTAGTTTCCTTTTCCTATAATTGGTGTGCCAACCGATGTTCTAGTTTAATTTCTAAGGAGCTTTGGTTTAAAAACCCATATTTAATTTCTTTGTAATGTTTCTAGCGCCTTGCTAGTTTTTAATACAAGTTTCCGTTAAAAAAAATTTCTACCTAGATCTTCTAAGCTATATAAATATCATTACCGATACATAATAAATACATCACTGTATTTGCAATCGAATCACCTAATTAATATTCATAACCCTAACATCATCTGATAAGCGTAATCACATAGTCATATATATTAATCAACTTGCGTTAGGATCATCATACTCTGCAAAACCAAACCAAAAAACGCAACTTTAAAATTACCCGGTCACGACCGGACATAGACTTAAAATGCTAACTGAAATTATAAATCATTTAGTCTAATAACTGTTTCTAAATTACCATCATTGATGCATAGATCTAACACAACATAATCGACTAACATTTTAATAATGCGATTTAGTTATCAACATAATATAAATAAGTATCTACCTAATCACAATATAAACGCATAAGCTAATAGAAATACCTTCACTTCCTTATCCCCATTCACATCACCATCACCGCTGCCACTCATCTTAGTCCTCTACTGCTTAAACCCATCCGTAGTAGCCTCAACCACCACGGACTGGCTATAGGTGTGTTTGTATTTTCTTATTTGAAGAGCTTATGAGCTTAAAAAGTGGCTCGACATCACCAACAAGCGTACGCTCAGTCTTTATTTGAGCTCAAATAAGCCCTTTATACACGCCTTTAACTTTGACATGTACTTTTGCAGCTCAATTGTCCTAATTACATATTCACACTCATATCCACCGAGATCATCAAAAATATAATCTGACTCCCTACACTATATGCACAGCAGTTACGAGCAACTTTCGATACACCATTTCCAACACGTTTTATCAGTGTTTTGTCCTTTTTGGCTAGTTTTATCACTAGCATTATCTTAATATATCATCACTTGTGATAATTCGCATAAGATACCCTCAATAAAAAATTATCTTAGTGTATCATCACTTTAAATCACTAGCATTATCTTAATGTATCACCGCTTTGATAATTTAGATGAATACCCCAATATTTTTTTTAAATAGCTTGTAAATTAGAAATAAGTTTCAAAAACTAAAATTAACAATACATCATTAATCTTCACAAAAATCATAGAAATATCATATAATCAAACTCACAAATTAGGCATATAATCATTAAAATATCATATAAATCAACAATTAAGCTAATTAAACGAATGAAAGAAAATTAAAATCAGCATCTTGTACATCATCAAAACTCAAAATCATCAGTTTATAATTACAAAATCACTAGATATATTTGTATAACGTCTAAATGTCGGATTTACCATCTTTGATAGTTTATGACGGATCGATTTTCATCGTTTTTTTCTGTATGAGATCTGTCGTCCTTCGATTGTTCCATTCGTGTGTTTTTATGTGATTTTGAAGGTTTCTATCGTGCTTTTTGCTGATGTTAGTTAGGGTTTGATGTTTTTTAGTAATTTCAGAAATGAGGAAGTTGAGAGTTTAGAGAGAGAGTTTTTGGCGTTTCGAAAAAAGATCAGGTGGTTGGGTTTTATTCTTATTTTCATATTTAATCCTTGAAATAAGTTTTAAAGTTTGATAGTTTTGCCCCTTTCGTGTTTTTTTAACATTTGATCTAGTCTTTAATAATAAACGGTTCAGATATGTCCCTTGGTTTCTAGCAAATAACAATATTTCTAAATAACCGACTCTTAACTAAAGTCTTGTTTAAAATTTGTAATAACAATTTCAATCAAATATAATATAGTAAATTTAATCAAATTTTCCTATCTAATCAACTGTCTTAGCATAGTTGGCCACCAAAATTTCCTTGGGGAGGTATCTTTGGAGAGGTCTTGGGTTTGAGCCTCACCAAGTACTTTCAGGGTCGGGAATAAAATAGAAGCAGAAGTGGGGTTTATCCCCTAAGAAGAAAGGTTCGAGGCTTACATACTGCCCAATTGGATGTCACTAGGAGCTCGAATCACTAAAAACTAACTAGCCGTTAAAAAAATCAAATTTTCCTTTCTATTTTAATTACGGGACAATAACATCTAATGAAAAAAAGGTCTGACGGAGGGAGTAAAAAATAAGAAAGGTGAGAATTAATTACCCCTTTATACAATTAGGGGAATGATAAAATACTCGAATAAAAAATATTATAAATGTTCCTCAATCTCAATCGTGTATTGGTTTGAAAAGCTGTTCATTAATATGGTTCCTTTGATATCAGGTTGATGCGAATTTTAGGATGGGTGTTAGAAAGTCTTTACCTCCTTCGTCTCTCTCTCTCTCTCTCACAGATCTACTTTGTCTCTCTCAAATATGAATAGATCTCTCTATCAAATAATACACATATAGATCACAACAAAAAAAAAGAATTGATGCTATTATTTTGATGTAAGGTTTGGTCGTGGCGATTGTTGGATGAGAGTAATTCAATTCCTTTGAAATCGGGTTTTATGGATGTTTTTTATGGTTTGTGTATTGTTTATTGTCTAATTTCTTTTATAAAGATTATTTGTTGATCGGTTTTTATCAATCTTTTTTGCAGGTTTTTAGATTAGGTAATAGTGTGTTTGTTTAACTCAACATATGGTTTTAACACCCCATTTTGATAAATGGAATATCACGGGATAATTATAGCGTGTCATCAAAGCATGCAAGTTAAATGTCCAAAAACATTAAATGACCATAAAAGGAAATACTGGAATCAAACATCGGTAAGAAAGTACTGCGATATTTACAAGGAACTAAAGAGTACAAACAAACTTATACTGGATCCGACAACCTTGAAGTCATTGGATACTCGGATTCAGACTTTGCAAAAGGCAAAGACACTAGTAGGTCAACTGCGGGATATATTTTCATGCTATCAAGTGGGCCTATTTCTTGGAAGAGTCAAAAGCATGTGCTAACAACCACGTCAACAATGATGGCTGAATATGTCTCAGTTTATAAGGCGACATGCCATGCAAAAATCTGATCATTGGACTCAAAATAATTAACTCCATTTCAAGGCCGTTAAAGATTTACTGCGATAATAGCGCAACCGTGAGCTTCTCGAACAGTAATAGTTCAACCGGAGCTGGTTTATACCTCGATACAAAGTACTTATTCGTACGTGAAAGAGTAGAGGAACAATGTATATGTATCGAGCACATTAAAACTCATGAAATGCTTGCGGATCCACTAACTAAAGGTCTACCACCCAAAGTGTTTATAAGTCACGTTGCGAAATGGGTTTACGCCAAAACCTTACATGATGTTATAGTTAGTGCACTATTTTATAATAACGTTTTAAATTTCAAAAACAAGCGCTTTAAGACAATATCCTTCACTATAATGTCTAGTTTGTCTATATTAACTTTTTAACTGTGTACACTTATGTTTCATTGTAGACAAGCGTATTTGTACCACGCTATTTATTTGTCAGTTTGGCTTAATGAAATCATGTATTTCATATTAGTATCAATATTATAATGGATGGGGGTCCCGTGTTAAAAGCGATACGTGTGGCTGTATCTTTTTGCTTTGGTGCTATTATGGAATTATGACGAATCTCATGAAGTTGTAATTGGCCAATATAAATTTTCAAGTTTATGTATTACATATAAATGGTTCTACAGCCAAATGGGAGAATGTTAGAATATATCCCTTTATGAATGTGGCCTGCACCATTTAAACCCTTAACTATGCCCTAATGACATTATCTACCATAACTAACATTTGACAGTTATTTGATGGAAATAACTGTCATAAGCATATATATCGGTTGTGGTCATTATTCTTGTATTCTGTCACATAACAAAACACACACAAGAAACACCAGTGAGAAATCCCTCCATCGGATTGGTGACTTTACTACAAGAATTGACGAACCCTAATCTTATGACTTCATCTTCTAATCTGGTTCTATCATCAAGTAAGTTTACTTCCATGTTCTTGTTATGATTACATGAGATTGATCCAGACTGTGTAATTAATATAACAAAACAACTACGGGTTGCAGGTTTTACGTGGACAGTACTCTTGCTCTCCTTGCTATAAAGTTGATATTCAAAAGAAGGGGACACTAAACATAAAATTCTTCGTGTAAATAATGGCATATCGTTACCATAGAGTTCAAGTCGTTAAGAAGATGAACACATGTAATATTTCCAATAAATATACGGTTTTAGGCGTTTTATTGGTCCTTGCTTGAACTGAACCAAAACATGGGGAACTGAAACCAAAAATCATAAATATATAGAGCCATGGTCGGTTTGGTATTGGCCGGACCAGTTTCTTCTGTTACGATGAATATATATTGTAAGAGTGGTTGAGGTGGAAAGCATAACCCGTTATGACGGACGGGTTCACATGAAAAGTGACGAAAGGAGTCTGGGCATCTTCAATGATCTAGATCCTGTTTACAAACGATGATCGACTCTAAGAAGACACACCATCACTATTGAAGATATCATGTAGTTAAGAATGCACCTTTGCATCACTTGGTTGGACTTGATTCTATATATAGTAAGTTATGTTTCGAGTTATAAACTGGTAAGACCTGTTCTCTTGTATATCAAAACTAGACAATTAATATCAAGCACAATTCTAAGATGCCCTGTTCACTTCTCGTGTAAGTATGTGAAAACAGAATATCTAAAAAAAGATGTTTTATTAAATCAAAAGTTGTTTTGTAACACCTACCTAAATGAAAGGCTTACAACTTTATCTTATGTAAAACATGATTTTAGAAACCAGCCCAACAGTAAATGAAGCCCAACTACACTTGCTAGAAATGAAAACAGGAAAGAAAATGGAGGACTAAAACGCAAATTCTACAAAGACTTTTATAAAAACGGGCATAAGCTTCTTAATAAGCTGGAAGTCAAGTTCTACTTAATCATTTGAGCTGAAATCAGTTCTAAAACACTTGTAATCGAAAATAAGGCTACTGAAAATCAATTTGAGCTTATAAGATGAACTGTAGCTTATTAAACAAATTTTAAGCTTGTACAAAAAGTTTGATTTGAGCTTATGGCTTAATAAGAGGAGCTGAAACTTTGAGAAGTCAACAATAAGCTGAAAATATTGATGAATAATCTATTGGATATGAAAACTATTAAGAAAATCAACAGTTTGAACTGAAAATCCAAAACTGCTTATTTATAAGTACTTTGACCAGAGTTGACTTTTTCAAAAGCTAATTCTGATGACTTGAAACTAATCTTCAGCTATGTTTAAGCTACTTTTGAAAAGGCACATAAGCCAGAAACAGGAAATAAGCTAATTCTGATGACTTGAAACTAATAATATGCTCTGTAGCCTTCCTCTCCTATGTTGGTGCATAGTCTAAGCATTTCTTGGTAGCTAGTAAACGGCTAACACGTGTCTACTTTTTCTGTCCCTTGTCTGTACTGGTTGGTTCATGGATTTACCTGTTTTACCCTTACTTTGTTCAGAAACATATTTATTTGGAGTGGGTTGTTATTTCTTTTTCCATTTGTGTGTGGAATGGATATATGTCTTTTTATTTATATATTTTTGGTAATATAAAATAAGCATAGAAAGAAACATGAAACAAACGTAAAACATGCATAGATAAATGTAACCTTTGAAAGAAAGAGAGAAGAGAAATATGGAGTTGAAAAAACACAGAAAAAAGAGCAAGTATGAAGAAGAAACTAATAGTACAATGTTGTTGTTGTTGTTGTTGTAATAATATGCTCTGTAGCCTAGCTTCCTCTCCTATGTTGGTGCATGGTCTGAGCATTTGTTGGGAGCCACTAAACGGCTGACACGTGTCTACTTTTTTTCTGTCCCTTGTCTGTACTGGTTGGTTCATGGATTTACCCGTTTTACCCTTACTTTGTTCTGAAACATATTTAATTTATAGCATCTTTTTCTTATCAGTTTAGTCTACTTAAATCGACGTGCGGGAGACTTTAAAAATGAAAAAGAGTACGTACGTATCAATCCTTTTGAGAATTATTAGTAACATCGATGACCTATGTACAAAAACAAATGTTGTTTGAGAACATGTCATTTGATTTTGAACTCCATCCTTGTAATCACAAGTCTCGTAGTTAGGTCGAAAGATTTACTTGAAAGTATGTATAATGGATGCAATTCTTGGACGTTGCCGATAACCAGGTGACAAGAGATGGTTTGGTCAAAATCAACCCAAGTGTTGCGCCTTTCGTGGCTTACTACCCTCGGTTCAGGCCTAGAGCTTGTAAGTGAAACATGTGTAGTCTTTTCACTTTATGGCGATAACTAGGCTACAAGAGGTGCTTTCGTCAAAATCGACCGTAGGTTCAAGGCTAGAGCTAAACTGGCTGCTAGTGTTCTATTCCAACCAAAGCCAACTGGTGGACAAGAGACGATAACTGGGTGACAAGAGACGGTTTAATCAAAATCACTTTGAAGGCTTATAGAAAGGAAGGATATCCGAATGACTGATGTTTGACCAGATTCGTTTCGAAGGCTACAAATGTAATGTTTTTATACATTTGTAAGACTATAATGATGTACTTGCTCCTAAGTGAAAACTATGTGATAACATAACATTTGCAATTGAAGTATTATAAGTGATAAATATTAGACAACAGTTCTTAATAATAATTGTATGATCTAACAATCCAATATACCAAACGGCCCAACAGTAAATGAAGCCCAACTACACTTGCTACAAATGAAAACAGGAAAGAAAATGGAGGACTAAAACGCAAATTCTACAAAGACTTTTATAAAAACGGGCATAAGCTTCTTAATAAGCTGGAAGTCGAGTTCTACTTAATCATTTGAGCTGAAATCAGTTCTAAAACACTTGTAATCGAAAATAAGCTACTGAAAATCAATTTGAGCTTATAAGATGAACTGTAGCTTATTAAACGAATTTTAAGCTTGTGCAAAAAGTTTGATTTGAGCTTATGGCTTAATAAGAGGAGCTGAAACTTTGAGAAGTCAACAATAAGCTGAAAATATTGATGAATAATCTATTGGATATGAAAACTATTAAGAAAATCAACAGTTTGAACTGAAAATCCAAAACTGCTTATTTATAAGCACTTTGACCAGAGTTGACTTTTTCAAAAGCTAATTCTGATGACTTGAAACTAATCTTCAGCTATGTTTAAGCTACTTTTGAAAAGGCACATAAGCCAGAAACAGGAAATAAGCTAATTCTGATGACTTGAAACTAATAATATGCTCTGTAGCCTTCCTCTCCTATGTTGGTGCATGGTCTAAGCATTTCTTGGTAGCTAGTAAACGGCTAACACGTGTCTACTTTTTCTGTCCCTTGTCTGTACTGGTTGGTTCATGGATTTACCCGTTTTACCCTTACTTTGTTCAGAAACATATTTACTTGGAGTGGGTTGTTATGTCTTTTTCCATTTGTGTGTGTGGAATGGATATATGTCTTTTTATTTATATATTTTTGGTAATATAAAATAAGCATAGAAAGAAACATGAAACAAACGTAAAACATGCATAGATAAATGTAACCTTTGAAAGAAAGAGAGAAGAGAAATATGGAGTTGAAAAAACACAGGAAAAAAGAGCAAGTATGAAGAAGAAACTAATAGTACAATGTTGTTGTTGTTGTTGTAATAATATGCTCTGTAGCCTAGCTTCCTCTCCTATGTTGGTGCATGGTCTGAGCATTTGTTGGGAGCCACTAAACGGCTGACACGTGTCTACTTTTTTCTGTCCCTTGTCTGTACTGGTTGGTTCATGGATTTACCCGTTTTACCCTTACTTTGTTCTGAAACATACTTACTTGGAGTGGGTTGTTATGTCTTTTTCCATTTGTGTGTGTGGAATGGATATATGTCTTTTTATTTATATATTTTTGGTAATATAAAATAAGCATAGAAAGAAACATGAAACAAACGTAAAACATGCATAGATAAATGTAACCTTTGAAAGAAAGAGAGAAGAGAAATATGGAGTTGAAAAAACACAGAAAAAAGAGCAAATATGAAGAAGAAACTAATAGTACAATGTTGTTGTTGTTGTTGTTGTAATAATATGCTCTGTAGCCTAGCTTCCTCTCCTATGTTGGTGCATGGTCTGAGCATTTGTTGGGAGCCACTAAACGGCTGACACGTGTCTACTTTTTTCTGTCCCTTGTCTGTACTGGTTGGTTCATGGATTTACCCGTTTTACCCTTACTTTGTTCTGAAACATACTTACTTGGAGTGGGTTGTTATGTCTTTTTCCATTTGTGTGTGTGGAATGGATATATGTCTTTTTATTTATATATTTTTGGTAATATAAAATAAGCATAGAAAGAAACATGAAACAAACGTAAAACATGCATAGATAAATGTAACCTTTGAAAGAAAGAGAGAAGAGAAATATGGAGTTGAAAAAACACAGGAAAAAAGAGCAAGTATGAAGAAGAAACTAATAGTACAATGTTGTTGTTGTTGTTGTAATAATATGCTCTGTAGCCTAGCTTCCTCTCCTATGTTGGTGCATGGTCTGAGCATTTGTTGGGAGCCACTAAACGGCTGACACGTGTCTACTTTTTTCTGTCCCTTGTCTGTACTGGTTGGTTCATGGATTTACCCGTTTTACCCTTACTTTGTTCTGAAACATACTTACTTGGAGTGGGTTGTTATGTCTTTTTCCATTTGTGTGTGTGGAATGGATATATGTCTTTTTATTTATATATTTTTGGTAATATAAAATAAGCATAGAAAGAAACATGAAACAAACGTAAAACATGCATAGATAAATGTAACCTTTGAAAGAAAGAGAGAAGAGAAATATGGAGTTGAAAAAACACAGAAAAAAGAGCAAATATGAAGAAGAAACTAATAGTACAATGTTGTTGTTGTTGTTGTTGTAATAATATGCTCTGTAGCCTAGCTTCCTCTCCTATGTTGGTGCATGGTCTGAGCATTTGTTGGGAGCCACTAAACGGCTGACACGTGTCTAATTTTTTCTGTCCCTTGTCTGTACTGGTTGGTTCATGGATTTACCCGTTTTACCCTTACTTTGTTCTGAAACATACTTACTTGGAGTGGGTTGTTATGTCTTTTTCCATTTGTGTGTGTGGAATGGATATATGTCTTTTTATTTATATATTTTTGGTAATATAAAATAAGCATAGAAAGAAACATGAAACAAACGTAAAACATGCATAGATAAATGTAACCTTTGAAAGAAAGAGAGAAGAGAAATATGGAGTTGAAAAAACACAGAAAAAAGAGCAAGTATGAAGAAGAAACTAATAGTACAATGTTGTTGTTGTTGTTGTAATAATATGCTCTGTAGCCTAGCTTCCTCTCCTATGTTGGTGCATGGTCTGAGCATTTGTTGGGAGCCACTAAACGGCTGACACGTGTCTACTTTTTTCTGTCCCTTGTCTGTACTGGTTGGTTCATGGATTTACCCGTTTTACCCTTACTTTGTTCTGAAACATACTTACTTGGAGTGGGTTGTTATGTCTTTTTCCATTTGTGTGTGTGGAATGGATATATGTCTTTTTATTTTTATTTTTTTTAACGGCTCACGAAAAAAAGAATATCAACCCCATGCTTTAGTAAATGGGTATCGCTTCATGATGGCTTTTTGCCTTGCTCGGATAAACGGGGCTTTCTCAGGTCCTGCGTTGTCGGCATCCAACATGAAGAACTCCAACTCCCGACACTCTTTCCAAGTCACTAGTAAGCCTCTTGCGCACCTTGACATTTTTTTTTCCATAATGTCCTTCAAAACGTTCGGACGCTGCGGACCCGGCGTTACTTCCACCCGTGCTTACAAAAGTTTCAGATTTTGTTTTCTTTGATGAACGAGGCTTGTTTCTTGCAGGACGAGGTCGTGCATCTGGGCCGAATAATTCTTCAAGATTATCTATATCAATCGGTTCGGCCGAATCCCATTTTGGATAATTCTTCAAAACCTCCCGACAGTGGACGTAATTAAACTTCTTTTTACCTCCACTACGTTCAAAAAACGACTTCTTAGTATTCTCGATGTGATCATGCTCGTTTTCACCGCTCTTACGGGTCAACTGCTTGTAGATACCATTGAATTTTTGGCAGTCACCGTTAATTCGTGACCATTTTCCGGTAGCCATATTCTTCGTCCGTTGCTCCCCGGTTGTAGTACGATTAAAAACATCCATAATTTGTCCCCATAACGCATCCTCGGCTTGGTCATTTCCGATTGCAGCATTTTGAGAAGTCTCAACCCAAGTCTCTGTAAGTAACTTTTCTTCATTGGCTGTCCAACGGGTAAAAACACGTGGTGCGACCTCCTCGATCCCGTCATCATCTTCGTCCACATTAATCGGCGCTTTCTTTTTCGATTTGGTTTGTTTTGAGGGACGTTTTTCTCTGCGTATCTCTTCTCGAGCATTTGGAACTTTGAATTGACCTTGTGGTTGTTGTTGCGGAGGAAAAGGTTGTGATGGAAAGTAGTTTTGTTGTGATGGTTGTGATTGATAAAATTGTGGTGCGGTGTTTCTCGGTTGTTGGTAATTTTGAAAGCCTATCGGCGGTTGTTGGTAATTTTGATAACTATACTGGAAATTTTGGTCGGGTGAAAATTGTGATAAGTTAGTTGGATAATGTTGTGAGGATCCGGCGGTGTTTTGGGACGACGGAGTAGAAGGATTAGAAGAAGGTGAAAATTGTGTCGGTTGAGCGTTAAGGAGATTTGTGTAATACCCGTCATTTGGACTTTGAGACATTTTTTTTTTATTTTAAGGAGATGATTTTAGAGAATTTTATGTAAAAATGTGGGTTAATACTGACATTTATAATAGAAAGTAGAATAATTAATAAATTAAAAAAAATAAATTAAACATAACGGTCACTTTTTTAAAAATATGGACGTTGGAAATTATGTGGGCCCCACCTGTTTTGGATTTTACTTCCTCACTTAGGTGACGAATCTGCTTGTGGCGAGCCGGTGGCAAGCTACCACGGTGTGGTGGCGAGCTGCCACATAAGAATGGCGAGATGTGCTCGTTACCCCCACCTTGCCCTCTGAGTGGGTTTTAATAAATGGGTTAGATTATCCGAACAACAACATAAGTCCCAAAACCTCCCACTTTCGTATAACAAACAACACAGTCGATCAGTTGATCCTAATACCTCATCGTCACTCCTATGCTGCTTTTAGTGACTAATCCCGGATGGTAATACATAATACAAACTAAACCTACACCAAAACGGTATACATGTGTAAACAACGGCGTCTGTAGCATTTACAGCTTCACGTGAGGATTTCAAATTTGTGCAAAAAGGATCTCATTCCATGTGTCGGGCACGCCTGGTAAGCACCAATGCAAACAATCTTGCATTCCTGGAGCTGCTTTTATCGAATATCTTGATATATGTCCCTCGTCTCTCACTAGAGACAAAGCTGTTACATCCAATAACTTCACATTTGTTCCCTTTACTGCTCCTGCTGCAATTGGATCACTAGATTCATCTTGTAGCACTTCGAGTGACCCAGGTGTCGTGCTGTCACATGTACCTCCAGTATTCCATTCTCCGTTAAAGAAGTGACGTGGTGAAATTGACCTCAAGAACGCCTTCAGCCCTGGGTGCTTTGGTAACTGAGAGTTCACCCAACTCACAACACTGCAAATCGTCAAGTTTTTAGCACCTCCTATATTGGCAATCCTCATATTGGTGTTAGGTTTGCCTCCAACATACATAACCCATCGGTTGGCATTAAGCTTACCTCTATTCCAGTGATGTCCCGTGTTGAGAACAAGTACATGTATTTTGTGTAGGTAATTTTTCAAAAAGGCAGGGGGGCGATCAAGGTGCATCGCAAAATCTGTGGTTTGACTTGTGGGGTCAATGGGCTCGATGTCACATAAACTTGCAGACCAATAATAGAGGATAGTGGTGTTAGTACTAGGGAAACGGTAAGCCCAACCGTCAGGCCGAGCTGATCCAACACCTTTCACTAGACCGTATTCCTCTCCAACGTCTTCAACATCAGCCATCTCATTGCCACCGGTCACCATGCACATTAGAGACTGGAACTGCTGTCGCCCCAATGAATCCCCAACAAAAGCTAGTGTTTTGTGCTGCATTCTGAATGCATCAACAATTAGTTAGATGCTACTTCGCTAGACTGCTAAAAAGAAAACCGCCTCATTACATACCTTTTGAGAAATCCAGCACTTGTAAAGTCGTCCATTTTGCATTCTTTTGGTTGCCATTTCAGCTTTTCATAATCAAAATCTGTACGCTGTGTCAAGCGGCAAGCCCACATCCCCGACAACCATTGTTTACAACCAAATCCAGAATAAAGAGGCCGATTATCAGCAGGAACCCACTTCCCTTTACCAAAGTTGCAAGCTGGATAGATGTATAAAACCAATTAGCGAACAAGTAAAGTAACCCGTGTTGTTTAATGCAAGAAAAACGAGGGCCCTTATAGTCACTTTTTCATAACTCATACTGATGCTGCTTTCATTAGAGACATAAAAAGGGAAGGGGGGCAAAATGGTCTAAAAATTGATTACATTCTTCAAAACTGTTATTTTCAAGTATCAGACATGTCTGTGTCGCACATGCCATACCCAGTGAGATCCCATACAGAAGAACAGTATGAAGTTAAATCAACACCGACAGCTTTCACCTAGGCGCACCGACAGCTTTCACCTAGGCGCACCGACAGCTTTCACCTATAGATTTGATATCAATAATGTAGTGGTTGAGGCTGGCGGGGGGAGAAGAGAATATGCAAAATGAAATAATATTTCAAATTCTTGCGGGGGTTTTACTTTTTACAAGTCTACAGGCTAAAAAGACTGATATTAACAGAAGATGATGACTAGATATCGTTATTAGTGTCTTGCGCATGACTCCAATAACAAATAGGTCATCGGGACTCCCAATAGTTTTTACAGATCATAATATTTGGGGTAACTAAGCCTGAAGCAGATATAAAGGAGTAAGACGAACCTTGCTTTTCTATGTCAGCAATTGGATTGTCAATGGCTTCTGTCATAGATGAATCTGTAGTTTGGGAATCCACTGAAGCTATTAAGCCATCCTTCCCTCCAGATAATGATTTTTCAACACCGTCTGAAGTATTCCCTGTACCAATGTAGCAAAATCAAACGGACTAAGCAAAATATGTTATGAAGGTGGTCTTTATTACAGGTTTGGCTTATTTCTCTCCTTGTGACAACGAAGATGTGCAGTATTAAAGCATAAGAGCTCGAGATCATAATGAAACTTTTGTTTGAACTAAACTTTACAAGATGGTCATCGCATACTAAAGCAACAATTGGGTATCCAGGAGAAAAATTCGATCTTTCATTTATGTATATAATAATTACTTCTATGACGATTATAACAGCATGTAAGAAAAGACTTTGACGAAAATCAAGTGAGCTATACCATGGTACTTTTCCGGAGAAATTTCTAGAAAATTATCCTGTTGAGTGTTCAATGACGCTGTGTTTGTAGAAACTGAAGCCGGGATTAAGTCCTCTCCTTGTTCAGCTTCTTCAGAATCTTGAATAACGTCATTCCTTTTCACTTCATCTGTGATCACAAAGAAGTTCAATAATTAACAACTCAAAGATAATGCATCAACTTCTATCAGAAACATGAAACGTATATGCAAGGTTATAGATGAATCTACCCGTTTTAAACTACATAAAGAACAGCTTTTAAGGAAAAAAGAATCACGAATATAGTTGTTATCCAAAACATCAACTGGTTTCCGATGAAAAAGCAGCAGCTTATAAATTTAAGGATAAGAAAGCAGCATCTTATAGGACTTACCCGAGTACCAAGGATAGGGCATCATATTTGTGTTAAACAAACCATCCCGAGGGTCGAAAATTAGTATTAACATATGACACTGACAATGAGCCAACAAATAGCAACATTACCAGCATCGAGGCCGGTCAAATAGCATACTTCAATACACAAAATCCTAGAGTGATCTGTTTGCCTAAATATCTATGTTAGCATAAAAACACCACACGACACTCATTCAAAAGCCTTTCATCGGTTGTGAAAAGAACTAATATGTGTTACTTATGACGGGTTGTCCGTAAATGGCAGAAGATCACAATAGCAGTAAAACAAACATGACAAGAAGTACGAAAGAAGAAGTTGCAAACCTGGAAAGAGCTGCAATGGTGGATCTTGCGGCGGGAGAAAAGTAGTGAGATGAGGCGTCTTCTCCCAATTCCAAACAACAATAGACGCACAAACAAAAACGATAAAGAAGAGAGAAAGCTGCTTCATCTTAAGCACCCCATACACGTTACCGCCCCCTCCTCCTCCACCAACTCCTTTCATAATTCAGCCGCACACAATGCTCAACTCAGACAAGTCAGTAGTAGTAATAGGTTACTAATAACACACGAGCATTGTGTCACAAACCGCCAATCTCTGCAAACCATACAACATCACAAAAATGAATAAAGCATTCAAATCCGAACATGGATTTCCTTATTAAACAAAAATGCAATAACAAAGGTCTACTTAAGGGGGGTGTTTCTTTCGGCTTATATATGGGCTTAAAAGCTCATTTGATTTCGGCTTATATTTCATAAGCTTCAAATTTACGGCTTATTTTGAGACTTGTGAGCTTATATAAGTTTATTACGATATGATAAACTTATATAAAGCCCACAACCCTCCAAAGAAGCCAGAAATTTGAAGCTTATGAAATATGTCAAAATCAAATAAGCTCATAAGCCCACATATAAGCCGATTCAAACACCCCCTAAACAAAAAGTCAAAAGCAAAGGTCAGTGTATTAAGGGGCAGAGCCAGAGAATTTTGCTCAAGGGGGGCCACACTTTGATAATTTTTAGAAACCACACTACAAACTGGTTCTTTCGGGGGTAAATTACAAAAAAAGGCAGATATTTTAGAAAATTTACACTACAATTTTTCTTTCGCTAGGGGGCACGTGCCCCTTGTGCCCCTTCCTTATCTCCGACCTTTGAACGGAAACCAACTACTTCACAATATATACACAACAAATCTATTAGACAAAAATGCAATAACAAAGGTCTACTCAGCGAGTGTTAAACAAAAATCTTATTTGATTTCGGCTTATATCCCATAAGTCTCAAAATAAGCCAAAAGTTTGGGGCTTATGAAATACAAGCTGAAATCAAATAAGCTCATAAGCCCACATATAAGCCGATTCAAACACCACCTACACAAAGGTCAGTGTATTAAGGGCAGAGGCAGAAAATTTTGCTCAAGGGGGGCCACACTTTAATAAGCTTTAGAAACCACACAAATTGGTTCTTGCGGGGAAAAATTACAAAAAAAGGCTGATAATTTGGAAAATTTACACTGCAATTTTGTTTCACTAGGGAGCATGCGCCCCCTCCTTATCTCCGCTTTTTAACCAACTATTTCACAATATATACACAACAAATCTATTGAACAAAAATGCAATAACAAAGGTCTACTAAAGGGAGTGTTTGTTTCGGCTTATATGTGGGCTTATGAGCTTTATTTGATTTTGGCTTATATTTTATAAGCCCCAAAATTTCCGGCTTATTTTGAGACTTGTGGGCTTATATAAGTTTATCATATCGTAATAAACTTAAATAAACCCACAAGTCTCAAGATAAACCGGAAATTTTGGGGCTTATGAAATATATAGTTTATATAACGTAAGCCCATTTCAGCTTATATAACATAAGCTTCAATTTTTAAGCTTATTTGGAGACTTATAGGCTTATATAAGTTTTATTATATGGTAATAAAACTTATATAAGCCTATAAGTCTCCAACTAAGCTTAAAAACTGGGATTTATAAAACATAAGCCGAAATATGGCTTATATAACGTAAGCCATAATTTTGTGGCTTATTTTGAGACTTATTGGCTTATATAAGTTTAGCATGATATAATAAACTTATATAAACCCCTAAGTCTCCAAATAAGCCACAAAATTGGAGTTTACGTTATATAAGCCAAACCAAACACCCCTTTATAAACCGAAATCAAATAGGATCATAACTGCATATATAAGCCAAAACAAACACCCCTTTATAAACCGAAATCAAATAGGATCATAACTGCATATATAAGCCAAAACAAACACCCTCTCAACAAAAAAGGCAATAACCAACCAGGAAATTTTCTAATTTTTCTTAACCGGAAGTCCGCAACTAACTATCTCACAATCTATTGTACATGTCCTAAGCAAGACTTGAACCCAGAACCATTTGATTAAAAGGGATCTAAACAACATACATTATGACCAAGAAAACAACATAATTAAAAGGGATCTAAACAACGTACATTTTGGTTTATATTTCATAAGCCCCAAAAATTCCGGCTTATTTTGAGACTTGTGGGCTTATATAAGTTTATTACGATATGATAAACTAATATAAAGCCCATAAGTCACAACATAAGCCGGAAATTTCGGGGCTTATGAAATATAAACCAAATCAAATAAGCTCATAAGCCACATATAAGCCGATCCAAACACCCCCCTAAACAAAAAGCAAGAAAATTTCGCTCTAGGGGGCACACTTTAATAGTTTTTTAGAAACCACACTACAAATTGGTTCTTGCGGGGGCAAATTACAAGAAAAAAATAAGATATTTTAGAAATTTTACACTACAATTTTTTGTTTCGCTAGGGGGGCCGTCCTTATCTCTACCCTTTGAACCGCAACTAACTATCTCACATGTCCTAAGCAAGACTTGAACCGGCAAACATTTAATTAAAAGGGGGCACACTTTGACAATTTTAAGAAACCACACTATTTCTTGCGGGGCAAATTACAAAAAAAAAAAAGGCAGATAATTTAGAAAATTTACACCGCTGGGGGGGGGGGGGGGGGGGCAAGTGCCCCCGTCCTTATCTCTGGCCTTTGAACGGCAACTAACAATCTCACATGTCCTAAGAAAGACTTGAACCCACAAACAACATACATTGTGGCCAATAAATTAAAACTAGTAAGTACTAATAAGTAAGATCTATACATGAATAATAATAATATAAAGGTATATCTGCAAAAGTGCAAATAAGTGCAAATAATTTCCGGCTTATTTTGAGACTTGTGGGCTTATATAAGTTTATTACGATATGATAAACTAATATAAAGCCCATAAGTCACAACATAAGCCGTAAATTTTGGGGCTTATGAAATATAAACCAAAGTCAAATAAGCTCATAAGCCTACATATAACCCGATTCAAACACCCCCTAAACAAAAAGTAAAAAACAAAGGTCAGTGTATTAAGGGGCAGAGCCAGAAAATTGGTTCTTGCAGGGGCAAATTACAAAAAAAAGGCATATGTTTTAGAAAATTTACACTACAACTTTTCTTTCCCTCGTGCCCCCCTCCTTATCTCCGCCCTTTGAACGGCAACCACCTATTTCACAATATATATACAACAAATCTATTGACCAAAAATTCAATAACAAAGGTCTACTCAGGGAGTGTTTGTTTCGGCTTATATTTCATAAGCTTCAAATTTCTGGCATATTTTGTGACTTACGGGCTTTATATAAGTTTATCATATAGTAATAAACTTACATAAAGCCCATAAGTCACAAGATAAACCGGAAATTTCGGGGCTTATGAAATATAAACCAAAGTCAAATAAGCTCCTCATAAGCCACATATAAGCCGATCCAAACACCCCCTAAACAAAAAGCAAGAAAATTTCGCTCAAGGGGGGGCACACTTTGATGATTTACACTATAAAATTTTGTTTCTGCTAGGAGGGAGGGAGGGGGGTGTTTCTTTCGGCTTATATGTGGGCTTAAAAGCTCATTTGATTTCGGCTTATATTTCATAAGCTTCAAAATTTCCAGCTTATTTTGAGACTTGTGGGCTTATATAAGTTCATTACGATATGATAAACAAATATAAAGCCCATAAGTCACAACATAAGCCGTAAATTTCGGGGCTTATGAAATATAAACCAAAGTCAAATAAGCTCATAAGCCACATATAAGCCGATCCAAACACCCCCTAAACAAAAAGCAAGAAAATTTCGCTCACACTTTGATGATTTACACTATAAAATTTTGTTTCTGCTAGGGGTAGGGGGGCACGTGCCCCCAGTGCCCCCTCCTAACCTCACATGTCTGTCCTAAGCAAGAATCGAACCCGCAAACATTTAACTAAAAGGGGATCTAAACAAGTAAGCAACATACATTGTGACCAAGATCTATACCTGGAAATTAAAAGTGAGATGGAATCTGGGTCCACCGTGAATTAACCAACAATTTAATCCTCTTACTAATTATTTGGTTTTTAATAAGATTTGATTTTGATTTAGTATGAACAAGAACAAGAACAACAACAAGAGGACGAGAAGACGATACGATGTATGTTTTTTTTAATGTTACAAACCCACGTTCGTCCCACGTTGTTGTCTGTTTGTTTTTTGCAAATCAAATCCATTAATTCTCACCTTTCTTATTTTTTTAACTTACTATCTTGTTTTTAAATTATACTCCCTCCACCCACAAAAAACACACATTTAATAAAAATTAGAATAGTACCCGTGCAATGCGGCGGCGAATATCTAATAACGAACTTTGAGACTAACAAATATTAATCTCTTACTCATTGTAAAGTTATAAAAAATCGAATTAAAAAACCCACTAAAATTGAAAAAGACTAAAAATTAATAAAAATATATCAAAATGGATATCGAATTAAAAATCGCAAAATTTTAAAAAATATAGTGAAATTAGATTATAAAAATAATAAATAAATAAAAATATTTTTTGATTTAAAATAAAAAATGTTATTTTAAAAGGTTGTTACAAAAGTTTGTTACAAAATGTTGTTTGAAAAAGGTTATATTATATAATGTTGATGAAAATATTAACAACTTGCTTTATTTAGTAGGTAAAAAAATCTGAATTTTCAGTCTTGCTATTTTAGGAAGGTACCAAATGCTTTATAAAGTATTATAGATATCACTTTTACAACTTTTTTTCTAACTTTTTGTATAAATACAGTTTTACCTTAATTAATTTAAAACTTTTTAAAATTTGTTATTATAACTTCAACTAAGGGTAATCTATTAATCTCGATTTAAACATTTTACCAATTTTTATAAGCAGACAATTAATTTAAGACAACCAGAAAAAAAAGGTGGACTATACTTTTGAGACGGAGGTAGTAGTTTAGTATATACTATTTTCAAACGTATTAAATTATTAATTTACGTATAAAAATAGATAGAAATTATAAATTAAGTATATTATAGTACCTTCACTTGAGGATATTACTCTCTTCGATTTTCGAAATAATTTTTTTCAACTTCGACTTTAAATCATTTTATTTTTTTGTTATGTAATATTTGATGCAAAATATATGAATAGATTGCGTTTAAAATGTATTATTATTCGTATAATTTTTTATCAAATATTATATAACAAATACAAAATAATTTAAGATCAAAGTTAAATAAGAATGCTACGAAAATAAATAGTGGACATTTATTTAGGGACAGATGGAATATTACAAACAAAAAAGAAGTTGTAAATTAATTGGTTAATAGTAAAATTGTTATTGTGTAAAAAATAGATAAACAAAGTTGAAAAAATAATGCTTTATTAAAATGTGTGTTTTTTGTCGACTATAGATATAAGACGGAGAGGGTAATACATCGCAGACCGGATGAAACTAGAAAATTGTCTGGAATGATGTTTTAATTCCAAATCACGAATTTTTATGTTTGTAATAAGAGAAAATATTAGGTAAAACGAGATAACTGACATTTTTACTTAACGAATTTGCTGTCAGACAACTTAAAAAAAGTTTGCGTATAAATTCGGGTCCGTTTGGATTATAAAAAACTTACGAAAAGATATATTATTGATTATGTAATATTTACGCGTGTTTTCAACTTTAAAACATAGTTTTATAAACACGTTTAACTATATACAAATTGTCATTACGAAAATCATAACAATGATAAATAAAACATTATCGACGATAAGTGTTTATTGGATGAGATTAATATTTTTACAGGTATGAAATTGGACAATTATAAATAATAACAATAGGAGATCAAACTAAAGTAATTAACTTTAATTGTTAGACCAATAGACTAAAATTTTACATGATTAATTATATACGGGTTTTGCTAACAAACACTCTATGAGTGTTTTTTAAACTTCCATAAATAAAAATAATTCCAAATATGAACTAATTATTTCCATAAATGCATGATTCTAACACTTGTAATTAAGGTAAGTAAGTTTTAATATGGTATATATTAATATTAACTATGTTAAATATGGTATATTTGAAGTTCATTAATTGTAAAAATTCTAATTATATAATGTTTAAAAAACACCCATAGGGTGGTAGTTAGCAAAACTCATTATATACTTATATACGTCGTCATCAAATAACATGGATGATATAAAAACTATTTTTACAAGTTTATCAGTACATATACATAAACATTAAATAACAGGATCACATAAACAATAACTTTCACAAATGGATATATGTTAGGCGGGACACAACAGCGACCTTATGCGACTTTGATTTTGTCTGCCACGTCAATTGTTTCTCTTTAACGACTTAGTGCGACCTATTTGCCTCAACAAAACGACCAACTGCGACCAAGTTCAAAATTTTTAATATAATTTTTTTCAGATAATTATTTATAAAAAATAAAAAACATTATAATAATATTTATATTTAAATATCGTTAAAAAATGTTTAAAAATGATTTAATTGAAGGCAAATGAGGTAAAATACATTAGCTAAACTAACTCCAAAAATGATCAAAATAATATATGTTGTGAGGAATTAAACAAAGTTCAATATATTGAAATTTGGAAATTAATTACAAATTTTATCTAATTAAAATATAATTTAAACTGAACAAAATTTAATTTAGAAAAATAAAAAAATATAAATAAAAGAGGAAGGAAGCTGAGATAGATTTCACAACTCGATCGTGCCTACGATCTATTTTGGAGAGTCGAAATCGTCGACTCGGTCGCCGCGACGGGTCGACCGAATTCGACCTAGGCCGCGACCTAAAAACAATGTCACCTTTGCAGATCGAACAAGAACAACAAGAGGACGACAAGACGATACGATGTATGTTTTTTTTTTTAATGTTACAAACCCACGTTCGTCCCACGTTGTTGTCTGTTTGTTTTTTGCAAATCAAATCCATTAATTCTCACCTTTCTTATTTTTCTATGTTTTTTATTCCTTTTTTTAACTTACTATCTTGTTTTTAAATTATACTCCCTTGTCCCAAAGTCTTGACAAAAAAAAAAAAAAAAAAAAAAAAAAAAAATTATTACAACCTTCTTTCTCTTGCTTTTTGCCAAGAAGACAATTTTACCTTTACCTATTTAATTAGAGTCTTATTTAAAATTTGTAATACTTATTTGGGTAAAAGCCATAAAATAGACACGTATTTTTCATTTTGTTCAATTATAACAAATGTACTATTTTATGTACTAATCTGACCAACGAACTTGTTAGTTTTGGGACAGTATCACCAATATGGGTCACTTGTTACCTGCTATACCGGTTTTTTGGTGTAAACTAATGTTTTCCTCAATAAAGTTATATTTTCGTCAATAAACTTACGTTTTCGTCAGTAAACTTACGTTTTCGGCAGTAAAGTTATGTTTTCATCAGTAATTTTATGTTTTCGTCAGTAAACTTACGTTTTTGTCAGTAATTTTACATTTTCGTCAGTAATTTATGTATCGTCAGTAAATTTAAGTTTTCATCAGTGAACTTACGTTTTCGTCAGTAAACTTACGTTTTCGTCAGTAAAGTTACACTTTCGTCAGCAAAATTACGTTTTCATCAGTAATTAATGTATCGATGGTCAGATTAGTACATAAAATAGTACATTTGTCATAATTGAACAAAATAAAGAGTATGTGTCTATTTTATGATTTTTACCTACTTATTTCAAGGAAAGATAATATGGTAAACTTGATCATACTTTCCTATCTATTTTTAGTATGTGACAATAATTTTGGGACATCTAAAAAGGAAATAGGGACTATAAATTTGAGACGGAGGGAGTAGTTTAGTATACTATTTTCGAACGTATTAAATTATTAATTTACGTATAAAAATAAATAAAAATTATAAATTAAGTATATTATATTACCTTCACTTGAGGATATTACTCTCTCCGATTTTCGTAATAAATTTTTTCAACTTCGACTTGAAATCATTTTTTTTATGTTATGTAATAATTGATGCAAAATATATGAATAGATTGCGTTTAAAATGTATTTTTATTCGTATAATTTTTCATCAAATATTATAACACAAAACAAATAATTTAAGATCAAATTTAAATAATAATGACTACGAAAATAAATAGTGGACGTTTATTTAGGCACAGATGAAATATTACAAACAAAAAAGAAGTTGGAATTTTATTGGTTAATGGTAAAATTGTTATTGTGTAAAAAATAGAGAAACAAAGTTGAAAAAAATAATGTTTTATTAAATTGTGTGTTTTTTGTCGACTATAGATATAAGACGGAGAGGGTAATACATCGCAGACCGGGTGAAACAAGAAAATTGTCTGGAATAATGTTTTAATTCCAAATCACGAATTTTTATGTTTGTAATAAGAGAAAATATTAGGTAAAACGAGATAACTGACATTTTTACTTAACGAGTTTGCTGTTATACAACTTAAAAAAGGTTTGCATCTTTTGGATTATAAAAACCTTACAAAAAGATATATTATTGATTATATAATATTGATACAAGGCTTTTGGCCCGTATAAAAATTAAGTTCGTTGTACCAATCTCTTCGAATTGAAAAACTTGTGTTTAAGGTGTGATTCTATTGTTTTTGGTGAAAACAAAGATGTGTCGTTGTAGTGATTAAAAATTAAAGGAGCAGAACAGTTAAAGTAAAAGTGCAATTAAAAGTAAATCTGACTCTAATTAAAATAAAGTGCAAGTAATTAAAAGCGAGACCAAAATTAAAGGGCAATAAAGTAAATAACGCAAACTTAAATCTAACTAAGGCAAACTTAAAACGCAACTAAAACTAAAACTTAAACTAAAGCAAATAAACTTAAAGTGCGATTAATGAAAAAGGCGGGAAAAATAGAGCTAGAATTTAAAAGGCAAAAACTTAAAATATAGAAACTGAAAATAACCCTATCCGGAATAAACTCTTATTCGGAATAAAAGGCTATTCGGAATATCTGTCACCTATTCGGAATATCACCCTACTTGGAATATTTTGTCTATTCGGAAAGATTGACCCTATGCGGAAAATTCAGCCTATTCGGAAAACTATTCCTATTCGGAATAAAAGTCCCTATTCGGAATGATGCCCTTACTCGGAAAGATCAGCCTATTCGGAATATCAAGCCTCTATGCGGAATCCCTATTCGGAATAAAATATTCCGCACAAGCCTCACTTTAAAACTCTTACTCGGAATATAAAGCTGCTATTCGGAATATAGAATATTCCGAATAGTCCTCCAAACAAAAGCTTATTCGGAAAGTTTCTGGGCTCGATCTCAGGGGAAGAACAGTAACCATAAACCGAAGAACAAGGGATAAGAAAATAGCACGAATCAAACAAAAACTCAACCAAATCAACAAAAAGATTAAACCAAACTAATAACAAAACATCTAATGAACATAAACAATCAATCCAAAACAACAAATCAAATAATAAAGATCAAGATAATCAAAACCGACTTAAATAAATCAACAAAAATTAAGAACATGAACATAAACCAATCAACAAAAAGATTAAAGAAAGGTAGAATGAGATTACCAAGATAAAGATAAAGCTTGACAAGAATTAAAAAGAAAAACTTACTTGAATTAAGATGGTAATTAAGGTGCAAGACAAGGTAATTAAATGGACAAGTATTTAAATTGACAAGGTAATTAAAGGTGGAAGGACTAATTGTCACTATTAGCCAACAAAAACAAATGCTTAACAATCTAAACTATTTATAGGGGAGGATTAAGGAAGCTTCCTCCCCTCCTTCATTTCTTGTTAATTGCGGGATTAAGTCCCTCCTTCATTTAATCTTCATTAATTGCGTTATTAGTCCTTTTCTTCTAATCTTTCTTTTAAATTTGGACTTTAAGGACTTGTGGCTCGGGATATCTTTTGAACTCGTCTTTAATTTCTTCAATAAAATAGACTTGAGTTTCTCGACTTTTGATGAAATTCCGTCTTTTGACTTTTTCTTCGATAAATCTTCAGAATTGGTCTTGGACTTCCGTTCTTTTTCCACTCTTGACTTCTCGACTCCGTCTTTCATCCTTTTCTTCAATAAAAGTCAGTAAATGCCCGTGAATGTCCGTGTTTTCTCCACTTTTCACCTTTTCATCCTAAATCACAACAAAAACACAAACCACGCATAATTCCGTCATAAAAGACATAAAATACACGTTTTGGTCCGGTTATTATTGTAATTAAGTGGTAGAAAAGATGGGTGTTTACACACCTATCAAATCCCCTACACTTGACCATTGCAATGTCCTCATGCAATGCATTAGTTACAAAGCATGTTTACACTTTTCATCATAATCAATCCACGTTGGCCTTTATTAAAGAGATAGAAAATTATAAAAATGCAAAGCAAAGAAATTAAAAGCATACCTTGGGTTTTGAAAATGTCATGAATAATCATCATCCTCAACTTTTCACTTTCTCCAAACCAAGCTTAAAAACGAGATCATTGTTATTATAAGTTAGTAAACTAACACGAACTCATGTGGGCCAATTATTCACTTAGACTCCCTTATTCCTATGGGTATCTCTTATATTTTATTATTTGTCTTGAATGATCACGAAGATGCATTGTTTGACTTATTTCGATAATTATTTAGTCTGAAAATAAAGTGCACGATTTAATCAATAGTTAGCTAAAGGACCAAATCTTTTAAAACTGCTTCTCGGGATATCAAAAAGTTCATATCTTGGCATAACTTGGTTCGTGATTTGAGACCTTTCTCGGGCCGATATTTGGCAGCGACTTCATACTTCAAATCTTGAGAGACGTTCATGAAATAATGGTCTTCTCTTCATAAATGGAATTTCTTCACTTGGAATTTTTGAGAGATTCTTCATATATGGACCACGACTTCTTCATTTTTCTCCAATCTTTATTTTGGATTTTGATATACAACGATCCGCCTCCTTTATTGACTTGGATCTATTTATCCTCATACCTTGTTAGGGTCTTTTCGGATACACTTCTCCATGACTTTTTGGGAGTTTTTGCTTTTCGTCGTGTGTCTCGATCCTTCATATTGATTTTCGATAAATGATTCTTCACATCACTTTTGGATCTTTAGCAACAAAACATAGCCCTCATGCCTTGTTAGGGCCTTTTCGGACTTGCCAATCTTCGCTCCCCGCTTCATAAGTTATGCCTTGGCTATGAACTCTCGTCATTACCGAGCAACTTTTAAACGATCTGGGGCTAGAAGCTAAGTAACTTTTTAAATCGTACAACCCTACTTTTTAGCAGATAATTTATTAAGCAAGCGATGGGAGAATAGGCTTATAATTAACTCACATAAATTCACGAAAGAATACCGGACTTATAATTGGCTCTAACATCTCTCGTTCTCCACAGTTTAAAATCTCAAGTAATGAGACTCGTGGATGCTTAGCCTATTAAATCAAAGTTTTGGGTTTTCGAGTCGCCTATAGGATCTTGCAAATTCTTAGACTCTTTCAAGTTTAGAAATCTCATTTTAAAGTTCCCTTGATAAACGACTCTCTAGGATCAATTATAGGAACTTGCGAAAAGTTCTTGTTCTTAACCTGTGAGAGTTAAGACTTTCGCGTTTTATAGCTCCCTATATAAAAGCCTAGCAAAACTTGAATTAAACACGTTAAGGATACTAGCTAGAGTTAACTCGGATTGAGTCAAAAGATTCACAACGTTTGAAAATTAATACCACTTATTAAACATTTATTCTAGCAAAGAAAGAAAATAACTATACAAAAGGGAAAAACTAATAGGCCAAAATAGATCAAAAATTTTGAAAAATGTCGAAAAATTGATTTTCCGGTTAAAATGAGGACAAATACAAGGAAAAGACCACTTAACTTCGATAGAAGTCCCCCCTACACTTAAGATAAACATTGTCCTTAATGTTTAAGCATGTGGGAGTAAACTCCCCTACACTTAGGGCATTGTGCACGTTGTTTAAATCTCGCTAAGGAAAAGACAACTAAAGAGATTCCTATTTTAATATTGAGAAAATATATAAAATAGTGAATCGAAAAGAGTTTAGGATAGAACCGGGAAGAAGTAGAACACGGAATCACGGGTCGTCAAGAATCATAAAGAGTGGATCATTGAAGCTCGAATCCCTGATTAAGAAGTGAGGAGAGGAAATAGCAATCCAAAGGGTCCCCCCTACACTTATGGTAAAGAAAGCGAAAAGATAGATGCATGGGTTGCCTCCCAAGAAGCGCTTGGTTTTTGTTTACCGAGTCGTGAGCCTGACTCGACCTTGATCATCAACGGAAGAAACATGAAACATATCCACCAGGATCAAAGACATAGTTTTCATCGAGCAAATAACACAAGCTTAAGGCGAACAAGGCAAACCAAAGAAGAGTAGGCAAGGTTCCCTTAAGCAGTGATGGAGCACAGTAGAAGCAAGGATGAAGTGGTGCAAGCATGTCTTCAATGGTTCCAAAGATTTTTCCTTTTATTTCATCAGGTGGATACTGAGATGGCTTAAATACTTCAATACCAGGATCGAACACCTTTTCCTTCAGGGGAAAATAGCACTCCGGCTCAGCCGAGTGTGAAGAAGATCCGCAAAGAAGCACAACCTCGTCCTCAGAAGTGGGACAAAGAGGTGTCAAATCATACGTGCAACGGATTTCGGTGTCAACCGGTTTCTTCTCCTTTGACAAAATTTTCTTCAAATCCAAAGTAGGATCAAGACGATAAGATTCAAAATCCAGAGGAGGTGCATCACTCTCATGAGGGAAGTATGTATTGAGAAACATAGAGAAGTCTTCCTCGAATGAGTAATCGTCCAAAGTAGGATCGAGTGATGGCGGAGGATCTTCATCATGTGAAGAATCGCCCGAGAGAGTATCGGCCTCATCAAAATCATCATATGTAGGCAGCTCGGGATACTCAGAAGTACAATTAAAATCATCCGAATCTGAGCTAGAATCATCATCATCATAAGCATCAAAGACCGGTGGTGAATCATAAATGGGAGAAGCGTCAAAAGTAGGGGGAGAATCATCCACATTATCTTCAAAGAGTGGATTATCAGTGGAAGACTCGAATAGAGGATTGTCATAGACGGTAAAGTCATCGAGCACATTGATCATATTCACTGATTCTCGGCCTCTAAAGGATTTGCCTGTAAGCTTCCCCATTTTAAAAACTTTAGAATCATCCCCGACTCGTAAGATTAACTCACCTTCGGCCACATCTATTAAAGCACGTCCGGTTCTCAAGAATGGCCGACCAAGTATTAAAGGAATACGAGGGTCCATTTCATAATCAACTACGACAAAGTCAACCGGAAAAGTAAATGTGCCAACTTTAAGAAACACATCTTCGGCTATACCAACGGGGTAAGCGAGAGTGCGATTTGCAAGTTCAAGAGTCATCTTAGTTGGAGTGAGGTCGGGCAATGATAGTGTTTTCCAAACACTTAGTGGCATCAAGTTAATACTAGCCCCGAGATCAGCAAGGGCAGTGAATTCTTCAGTTTTGTTGAACACGCAAGGCAACACAAAACGACCGGGATCTCCAAGCTTTTCCGGAAGTTCTCTAAGAAGAACTGCAGAGCAGTTTTCATTTAAGCGTATGTTGGCGAGTTCAATCAGCTTCTCCTTCTTGCTAAGCAATTCCTTGAATGCTTTGACAAATTTGGGCATGTGGCAAAGTGCTTCAACAAGGCTAATGTTGATGGTCATTTTAGATAGCATATCCACATATTTTGATACTTGGCAGTCATTCTTGGTTAGATCATTGGTCTTGCCTATGCGAGAAGGGTATGGGATTCTAGGTTGATAAGGGTTAGGTGAAGGTGTAGTTGGTGAAGGTTGTGATGTTGAAGGGTCCTTCCGAGATACATCGTCATGACGAGGCGGAGACGGTAATGGTGTACTATCACTAAGTGTAAGAGGAGTAGGGATATATGGTGGTGGAGGAGGTGTAGATGATGGTGGTGAATCAGGTGGATTGACAATGGTAATTCCACTACGCGTAGTTATAGCACTCACATTAGCTCGCGGATTAGTGACGGTGTTTGAAGGTAGAGAACCCGAAGAAGAAGAAGGTTGAGCTTCGGGCAAGAAACTAGCCAACAGATTCTTCAATTCAGTTGTTTGAGTGATGAAAGAGGATTGAAGATTATCACGAACCTCGGTTCTGATGTCATTACCTTGCTTCAAGATATCTCCTTTCAAATTGATTATTTGGATCTGTAGATTCTTGATTTGCTCACCTTGAGTTCTCATGATTGTGTCAACATCGGGATTAATGGGTGGGTGTTGTTGGGTGGGTGGTTGATAAGGGTTAGAAGCACGAGGTGGGATTTGGTTGCTTCTATTGTAGTTGTTGGCGGGATTTTGGTTTTGAGGAGAAAAACCGGGTGAAAGGTAATTGTTTGAACGGTAGCTCAGCAGATTTCTATCCCCTTGTTGTCTAGCTTGGTAATTTTCCGGTGAATAATTACCGTAAGCTGCATACACATTTTCCGGATTTCCTTGTGTCGAAGGACAATCGGTGTATGAGTGAGGACCGCCACATGTTTCACAAGGATTAGCAACCGCTTTAACTTGTTGTTGTTGTTGGTTTGAAGCGAGAAGCGTAATACTTTTGCTCATTTCAGCCATCATGCGGGTGAGTTCGGTCATCTCATGATTTGCTGAGGTAGAAGAAACATTGACTCTCGTGTTGTTTCTAGAAGAAGCAGAGGAATCCCAGTTCTTATGATGAGTAGTCATGTTTTCAATTAACTCTCTACACTCCTCGGGTCTCCTTTTCATGAATGTGCCACCGGCGGCTGCATTGATCGTATCACGATCTCGAAAAGTCAATCCGTTGTAGAAAGTATCGATCAAGGTGACCGGAAGCATGTTGTGGTTTGGACAACGGTCGATCAAGACATTATATCTCTCCCATGCATCAAAAAGAGATTCATCGGAATCTTGCATGAAACCGCTGATCTGATTGCGAAGGCTTGTGACCATGGATGGTGGAAAGTAGCGCGAAAGAAAGCGTTGAGTCATGTCATCCCAAGTATGAATAGAATTCTTCGGGAGACGATCAAACCATTTCTCGGCATGATGCGATAAAGTATGTGGGAAGAGTTGTAGGCGAAGTACATCCATTGTGGCCCCAGGCAACTTCATGCTTTGGGTGATTGTAATGAACTTGTCGAGGTGTTTGTTGGCATCATCATCAGGCAGTCCTCTAAATGGGTTTGTTTGTACTTGCTGAATCATGTGGTGCTTCAACGAAAACTCAGGAGCGTTGATTTGCATCGGCGCAATCGGTCCTCCTCGTCCAAACATGGTTGGTTGACAAAGTTCCTCCATGGTCCGAAGATCGGGCTGTGGAAGAGCATTGTTGTTATTATTATTATTATTGAGGTGCGGTGGCATGTTGTTGTTGTTGACACCTGCCATATCTAAATCTTCTTGAGGCTCGGGCTCTTGATAATTAGAAGATCTAGTACGCATACACCTGAAAATGCAAAAGAAAACAAAACGAAACACAAAAACAATATATATACACAATAAAGATAAAATCTTTTTGGATTTTTGAAATTTTTAATTTTTATAGTTTTTTATCAATTTTTAATTTTTATAATTTTTTGAAATTTTTTTTTTTTTTTTTTTTTTTTTTTTTAGGCAAGAAAAATAACGTTCACAAGTGAACGGATCCCAAAAAGCAACGTGTCTCTCACAAAAAACTGTTGATCTTTACGAAAAGAGCCGGCAGCGGCGCCATTTGATACAAGGCTTTTGGCCCGTATAAAAATTAAGTTCGTTGTACCAATCTCTTCGAATTGAAAAACTTGTGTTTAAGGTGTGATTCTATTGTTTTTGGTGAAAACAAAGATGTGTCGTTGTAGTGATTAAAAATTAAAGGAGCAGAACAGTTAAAGTAAAAGTGCAATTAAAAGTAAATCTGACTCTAATTAAAATAAAGTGCAAGTAATTAAAAGCGAGACCAAAATTAAAGGGCAATAAAGTAAATAACGCAAACTTAAATCTAACTAAGGCAAACTTAAAACGCAACTAAAACTAAAACTTAAACTAAAGCAAATAAACTTAAAGTGCGATTAATGAAAAAGGCGGGAAAAATAGAGCTAGAATTTAAAAGGCAAAAACTTAAAATATAGAAACTGAAAATAACCCTATCCGGAATAAACTCTTATTCGGAATAAAAGGCTATTCGGAATATCTGTCACCTATTCGGAATATCACCCTACTCGGAATATTTTGTCTATTCGGAAAGATTGACCCTATGCGGAAAATTCAGCCTATTCGGAAAACTATTCCTATTCGGAATAAAAGTCCCTGTTCGGAATGATGCCCTTACTCGGAAAGATCAGCCTATTCGGAATATCAAGCCTCTATGCGGAATCCCTATTCGGAATAAAATATTCCGCACAAGCCTCACTTTAAAACTCTTACTCGGAATATAAAGCTGCTATTCGGAATATAGAATATTCCGAATAGTCCTCCAAACAAAAGCTTATTCGGAAAGTTTCTGGGCTCGATCTCAGGGGAAGAACAGTAACCATAAACCGAAGAACAAGGGATAAGAAAATAGCACGAATCAAACAAAAACTCAACCAAATCAACAAAAAGATTAAACCAAACTAATAACAAAACATCTAATGAACATAAACAATCAATCCAAAACAACAAATCAAACAATAAAGATCAAGATAATCAAAACCCACTTAAATAAATCAACAAAAATTAAGAACATGAACATAAACCAATCAACACAAAGATTAAAGAAAGGTAGAATGAGATTACCAAGATAAAGATAAAGCTTGACAAGAATTAAAAAGAAAAACTTACTTGAATTAAGATGGTAATTAAGGTGCAAGACAAGGTAATTAAATAGACAAGTATTTAAATTGACAAGGTAATTAAAGGTGGAAGGACTAATTGTCACTATTAGCCAACAAAAACAAATGCTTAACAATCTAAACTATTTATAGGGGAGGATTAAGGAAGCTTCCTCCCCTCCTTCATTTCTTGTTAATTGCGGGATTAAGTCCCTCCTTCATTTAATCTTCATTAATTGCGTTATTAGTCCTTTTCTTCTAATCTTTCTTTTAAATTTGGACTTTAAGGACTTGTGGCTCGGGATATCTTTTGAACTCGTCTTTAATTTCTTCAATAAAATAGACTTGAGTTTCTCGACTTTTGATGAAATTCCGTCTTTTGACTTTTTCTTCGATAAATCTTCAGAATTGGTCTTGGACTTCCGTTCTTTTTCCACTCTTGACTTTTCGACTCCGTCTTTCATCCTTTTCTTCAATAAAAGTCAGTAAATGCCCGTGAATGTCCGTGTTTTCTCCACTTTTCACCTTTTCATCCTAAATCACAACAAAAACACAAACCACGCATAATTCCGACATAAAAGACATAAAATACACGTTTTGGTCCGGTTATTATTGTAATTAAGTGGTAGAAAAGATGGGTGTTTACACACCTATCAAATATTTACGTGTTTTTTTAACTTTAAAACATAGTTTTATAAACACGTTTAACTATATACAAATTGTCATTACGAAAATCATAACAATAATAAATAAAAATATTATTCTATTCGACTTTCAAAATCAATTATTTTCAACTTTAACCTTAAATCATTCTTTTTGTGTTATGTAATACTTGATACAAAATATATGAATAGATTTCGTTTAAAATGTATTTTCATTCGTATAATTTTCATCAAGTATTATATAACACTAATAAATTTAAGGTCAAAGTTAAATAAGAATGACTACGAAAATAAATAGTGGACATTTATTTAGGGACAGATGGAATATTACAAACAAAAAAGAAGTTGTAAATTAATTGGTTAATAGTAAAATTGTTATTGTGTAAAAAAATAGATAAACAAAGTTGAAAAAATAATGCTTTATTAAAATGTGTGTTTTTTGTCGACTATAGATATAAGACGGAGAGGGTAATACATCGCAGACCGGATGAAACTAGAAAATTGTCTGGAATAATGTTTTAATTCCAAATCACGAATTTTTATGTTTGTAATAAGAGAAAATATTAGGTAAAACGAGATAACTGACATTTTTACTTAACGAATTTGCTGTCAGACAACTTAAAAAAAGTTTGCGTATAAATTCGGGTCCGTTTGGATTATAAAAAACTTACGAAAAGATATATTATTGATTATGTAATATTTACGCGTGTTTTTAACTTTAAAACATAGTTTTATAAACACGTTTAACTATATACAAATTGTCATTACGAAAATCATAACAATGATAAATAAAACATTATCGACGATAAGTGTTTATTGGATGAGATTAATATTTTTACAGGTATGAAATTGGACAATTATAAATAATAACAATAGGAGATCAAACTAAAGTAATTAAATTTAATTGTTAGACCAATAGACTAAAATTTTACATGATTAATTATATACGGGTTTTGCTAACAAACACCCTATGAGTGTTTTTTAAACTTCCATAAATAAAAATAATTCCAAATATGAACTAATTATTTCCATAAATGCATGATTCTAACACTTGTAATTAAGGTAAGTAAGTTTTAATATGGTATATATTAATATTAACTATGTTAAATATGGTATATTTGAAGTTCATTAATTGTAAAAATTCTAATTATAGAATGTTTAAAAAACACCCATAGGGTGGTAGTTAGCAAAACTCATTATATACTTATATACGTCGTCATCAAATAACATGGATGATATAAAAACTATTTTTACAAGTTTATCAGTACATATACATAAACATTAAATAACAGGATCACATAAACAATAACTTTCACAAATGGATATATGTTAGGCGGGACACAACAGCGACCTTATGCGACTTTGATTTTGTCTGCCACGTCAATTGTTTCTCTTTAACGACTTAGTGCGACCTATTTGCCTCAACAAAACGACCTACTGCGACCAAGTTCAAAATTTTTAATATAATTTTTTTCAGATAATTATTTATAAAAAATAAAAATCATTATAATAATATTTATATTTAAATATCGTTAAAAAATGTTAAAAATGATTTAATTGAAGGCAAATGAGGTAAAATACATTAGCTAAACTAACTCCAAAAATGATCAAAATAATATATGTTGTGAGGAATTAAACAAAGTTCAATATATTAAAATTTGGAAATTAATTACAAATTTTATCTAATTAAAATATAATTTAAACTGAACAAAATTTGATTTAGAAAAATAAAAAAATATAAATAAAAGAGAAAGGAAGCTGAGATAGATTTCACAACTCGATCGTGCCTACGATCTATTTTGGAGAGTCGAAATCGTCGACTCGGTCGCCGCGACGGGTCGACCGAATTCGACCTAGGCCGCGACCTAAAAACAATGTCACCGTTGCGTCCAGCCTTAAACATTTAAAATACGAACGTAACATACACACTGACTATACTTGTAAAATTAAACAAAAAATCGTAGGTGCTCATCTAACTAAAAAGGTCGACTTTTATCTTATTTATTTGATTTTCATCAAAAAATGTTCGGTCGTTAAAAAGCCCCTGTTTTTGTGCTATAACTATTTTTCGGGGAGTATCAACAACAATAAATCCACCTCAACAACAAGAGATTCAGTAATACTAAAGCAATAACTCCTTCAGGTAACTTGCTTCTTCCTACTGTTTACTTATTACGGTTAAGAATTTTCTGTAACAACCCACTTTGTTGGAAATACGTTTTACATATTAGAAAGGATCGGTTATTCCAACAATAGTCTAAGTAATAGCTCGTAGTTTAGTTTTACTAATATTAAACAACTAAGGCCATGTCAAGCCTACAACATGTGTAGGCCGGTCCAACTTGTAAGCCCAAGCCCATCTCATGGGCTTGGGTATATAAACCCTCGGTGTGGATTCATTCATTTTTACACATAGTTCTTACTTTCTCTTTCAAGAAGTGTGTGTGATTCTACCAAGTTTCTATCTCTTTCTCTCTAAAAACCATAAGCTAGATTTACAATATCCTACAAATGGTATCAAGAGTCATGAGATGATTGTTTAGTTTAAGTGTTTGTGTTTGTGTTTGTGTTCTTTGACGAGGTGTCCGTTATTATGGTGTGTCATCAAAGCATAATAAGGCATATAGTCATAAAGACATACAAGACCAAAGGAAAAACCGGAATCAAACATTGGCTCCTAACACAAGCTCAACATAAATGAAAATAAAGGAAGAATAAAGGACAAAACATATGTCCCACCAAAGCATAAGGGAAAGAGACTAAGGTAGCTCTCCTCCTAAGCACATACGCCCAATGCCTAAATCTCGTCCTTCGGTACCTGCCGTATGAGACATGAAAAGAAGAATACGGCTGACCAATACGCTCAGTGAACGGGTATAATGGCATGATAAGCATAACTGAAATATGAGTAATAAACAATGAATTTAAATTTAACATTACGAGTAATAGCTTGTCGAATCCAACTATAGACTTGCGACTTAGACTTAGTATAAACCTACTGGCTATTATATCTAATCATAAGTTTAAATTTGTTGAGGTTCATATCGGTAGGGCATTGACTTAAGGTCTTGTCGATAAAGGAAAAATAATCGGCTAGATCATTATGATCTTGACATACAAAAACGAGAGTAGGAAGTTGAGTCCAAAGATGTTACCATCGTTTGGAGATACAAGATGTTGTTTTAATCACCTCTTTTGTGGAGAGGTCTAAACGAGAGACGATTTCGAGTAATAAGCAAACCGGTAACAAACTTAATCTATCTTCTTCTTTTTCGGTCCCAAGAAGTATGTCACCAGTTGTGAGAGAGAAGTGAAGATTAGTGTCCATATCCTTGTTGCAACTATGTTCCCCTCAGATGACACTCCAACAAATGGACCTGAACCAAATTTGATAACTTGAAATTTATATACTAAAAGTGAATAAAACCGTAAAGGAAAAAGAATATGATTAATAGCAGTACGTAGCATAACAAGGTAGGCCTAATATCCCTCTACCCGTATCCTAAATTCAACAATGAAAGAAACTAGCGAGCTGAGGTTGAATTTCCATTGTCAAACTAGACGTAAAGGAAAAGGTTAATTTTCAGCAGAAATATTGTGTTTTCGTCTATTATATAGAGTAAACCAGAAGAAAATGGGGAGTACTTATTTAGTGGTACTGGTACATGATTTTCAGTTGCAGTTCCTCCTACATGGATTACAAACAAGGACATACAAAGATAGAATAAATAATACCTTTGCTACAGCTGTAAGTGTAGCACATCCGAAAGCCCCTATCCCCTCCCGCTGCAGCGCTGGTAGCAGCTACAAGACTAGATAATGTGATACGACCGGTGTATCGGGATATATACCACCACTTGTGTTCTTGCTCCTTAAGAATTAGAGAAGAGAAACAAACTTTTAACTTGATTGAACATAAAATATAAAATATGAATATAAAATATAAATAAAATATACTAAAAAAATATAAACATAATATAAAAGATACTAAAAAAAATAAATACAAAATACTTTTATATATATTCCAAAAAAAAAACTCTCTTAGAATATAAATACTTTTATATATATTCGACATCGTAAAACGAATTGCTTTTTCAACAGGTATGTTATTCGATTAATTTTTTTATATATATATTGACTTGTAAATTATTATGTGTTTACTATTTTTTTGTTTTGATTGGCACAGTCTTTCAAATTGCAGGTTTTGAATCTAGGTCCACGGAAAAGAATGGATGTAGAAGTTGATAGACTAAGCAGCTTGCCCGATGATCTTATACATAAAATCCTCTCGTTTATTGACATCGAATATGCTATTAGATCAAGTATTCTGTCATCTAGATGGAGGTTTATTTGGAATTCAATGTCTATTCTAAATTTTTCATGTTTCGAAGTATCACTACGCGAAGGACGCCCCACACCCTATCATGAATCTGTTAAAAAAGTTATCTCTGGCAGCAATGCCGTGTCTTCTGTCAGCCTCAAGCTTGACGAGGAGGATGCTAAATCCTCCTCTATGGAAAGAATCCTGGAGTATGTATTCTCTCACAATGTCCAACAACTGACTATTAGCTCGGTTAGGGAGTATGGGTGTCCTCTTCCTCTGTTAAGTTCTAAGTCGCTCAAACATCTCACAATTGTTCAGGCCATGATCGATTGTTGTTCCGATTACCATTGGGATCTCCGAGTTTTAACTACATTACATCTCCAAAATTCTGTCCAGTTGAATAACTTCTGTTCTATTTTAGCCATGTGCCAAAACTTGAAGAATCTTACCTTAGAGGGATGTCAAGTGTTCGAACATGAAGAATCTGATGGTTTCAGTATTATTAATTCCCAGCTTGTTAATCTCACGCTTAAAAAAGTAAAATGGTATGTGCATTTCTTACTTGTGAACACACCTCAACTGAAGAACCTTATATTTGTGGACACACCTCCTGGGAAGGATGCCGGTGGATGTATTAGTGAATCGCCAGGGGGACTTAAAGTTTCTGCACATGACCTTACCTACTTACACATTAAAGGTTATGATTTTCAAAAGTTATCTTTAGATTGTTTCTCTTCTTTGGAGAAGGCGGATCTATGTATTTCCTCTCCACAAAAGACAGATGTTCATAAAATCTGCGCTCTGTTTCAATGTCTGCGCAGTGTCAAATCACTTGCACTTAACTTGGAAATTGTCGAGGTATACTACTAATATATACATTGGTGTTTAGTGTTTATGATTTTTATCTTTAGAATAACTTGAACAGTGGAAATGTACATTAAATTCTGGATACATTTAAAAAACGAGCTTAGCTTTTTTAAGTCCTTGATGGCGCTCTACTCACGCAGTCATGCTTCATATAATTGCAAAGTTATAACCCATACTTATTCGCTTTCCTTCTCTTTTTTAGAAGGCATATAAGTTACATATACAAATATGGATTATATGCTTGCGAAAACGGTGATTGTTGGGAAGGATGTTGATAGAATTTCAAAGTTATAATAATATAATTCTAAAAAGAATTTCTATGCAACAGTTAGGTAAATAGGTCATCATATATGAGTAACGCTACAAAAGATTTGCTGCTTGTATGTGTAGATATGTTTGCATAGTTTTGAAGATTTCATTGACATTGTTTTTACAAATTATTTGCAGCTTCTTTCTTCCTCGATAGAAGTTGTCTCAAATCAACCTTCCCCGTTTGCTAGCTTGAAGAGTTTGAAGGTTTATCCACTAAAGAGCATGAACATCTATCCGTTCCAGAATTTAAGGAATTCAGAAGATTTTTGGTTTTTAAATTATGATCTGTTAGATGGTATTAAGAACCCAACTCAATTAGACAAGGAGAAAGCAGGAATGGAAATAAATTTGTCTACCGAAGTTAAAAACTATCTGCTTGATGGTTCTCCAAATGCAGCCTTTACACGGGTCTCGCATGAGGTATTTTCAATATTAAATCTGACACACCTTAATTTGCTGATATTTTATCATCTATGTTCTTTTTTTTAGTTTCGCTATGAACATGGCCAACACGAATCAATGTAAACATGGGTCTAGTTGGGTAAATATCTATTAGAGGATTGAGGCTAGTTGGTCCTCCATAAATATTATAGATGGGTCTAATTGGTTATGTGAATCCAACGGGTACTTTCTTTTCACCTTTTTCATCTTTTACACAAACAGAAAAAAATGCTTGTCAACCCGACCCAAGATCGATCTAGACCCGGACTCATTCACATCCATGTTTCTAGAAGGCCCCTCTATACATGTACCCGTTTACACCCCTCTATACACGTAGCCGTTTATACCTTCCAAGTAAAACAAACAAGAAACTATACTATGAACTATCAGTTCTACATCTTTTCACTGTATTACAAATTCTTGCAACCTTATTTTCGAATTCTGAAAGAATTATACCAGCTCCCTTCCACACTTAGACTCCCTCCTCGTGGTCCAAATACGAGAGAGATACTATGTGATATGAACCGGATCGATTATAGAGATAAAAGGATAGATAGGCTATAATAATGGGATAACCCGACCCCCGATGGCTTATATTAATGAGATAAACCGACCCCTAATTAACTAAGAAACTAATAAACCGTAATAAACATAAACAATAATCATATTTCTCTGCATAACTCTGTTACAGCCTAATAACAGTATTTATAATAAAAGACTTAACTTGAACAGTATTTATAATAAAAGACTTAACTTGCTCCTAAAGGATAATCAACAACGGAAAGTAAATAAACTAATTATTTAGCTAATATTACTAATAATAAACTGCCAGGATGTATCAATACTCCGCCCCGCAAAAACACCTTGTCCTCAAGGTGTTGTTCCAAAATTTTGCCTCGCGTGATTCCGGGATCCCAAGTCTTGACTTGTAATTCTCCCTCTTGCGGGGCATCATCAAACATCAAAAAGTGTTGGCATGGCTGTTCATAATTTGCTAATCTATTATCACAATTCAGCCTGTCGTCGATAGCTTCAGTTTGCCCAACCTTGATGACAACACGAGACTTTGATTTCGTCCACTCGAAAGGCCCTTTCCTTTTCTTTCTCTTTCTATTGGCAGCACAATGTCGGAGACCCAAATGAGACCCCTTACTCTTATTCAAGGCACAATCAAACCCCTCGTTACCGACTCTTTTTCCCGTAGTCTTTTTGTTTCGATCAGATGGCAAATTATCGTAACATGAAGAATTGTGAATCGGTCTTGCCGGCACCGTGGTCATTACTGCAGGTACCTTGGGTGTCACTGGTTGAGGCGTTTTAAGTGTTATTTTATCCTCTTCCTGAGATTCAATATCTTCCTTTTTCGTTACAGTCTTGCACTCAACAGAAACAGGCATCAACAAGCGACCCGTAGCATCATTCAGTGGTGCACAATGAGTTGTTGTGGGTACCTTAGTGGTAGGTGAAATGGTGAGGGAAAAGGTTGGCGGCTTCGATGTAGTGGTGGTATAGGGGTGTTGTAGCGGCAGGGTGGTGTACGACTGCAGCGGCATGGTGGTGCGCTGCATGGTGGTGTATGGTTGCAGCGGTTGGGTATGGAGAGGAGGCTGTAGGGTGGCCAGTGGCGTGGTGATTGTCGACATGGTTGTGTACGACTGCAGCGGCATGGTGATGTATGACTGCAGCGATTGGGTGTACGACTGCAGCTCCATGGCGGTAAAGAGTGGCGGCTGTGATCAGGACATAATATTCTACACACTACTAAATGTTAAAGAACTACTCAACAACGTACTTGCATCGAAGAGGGTAGAGATGCAAGCATGGTTTTATAGATTGTGTGCAGAAGCTGAGGCCGTCATGAATAAGGTAATGGATGATACGAAGAATCAATTCGATATACAACGAAGTAATTTAAGTGAGTACTTTAATGAGGTTACTTCATCGTCTAAGAATAACTAATGAAGGATTTGTTTCCCCTGATGATACGTGGAACTAAGACGCATAAACCGTAAGGAATTGAGAGAGGCTTTGAAGACGGCAATTGTGCTAAATAAGTACTTGCTTAGTTATTATAGAGTTATAAACAACTCTTCTAAAATCTTAATATAATCTTTGAAGGTGGCAATTGCCGGAGCTATTCCTACTCTCGTGTTTATCTTGAGGTAGGGGTAGGATGTCTACATTCTACCGCCCTAGTACCCCGACCTGGCGGGATTAGTTATGTTACAAATGTGTTAAAATGTAGGTAGTATCTAATTTATACTACTGTCCAATTCTTGTGTGAATGATTTTGATTACGTTAAAATCAAATGAAGCAAGTTACCGTATTTAAACATATATTCACTGAAACATGGACCTTTAGCAGTCTACACGATTAATTAGTCAATTCTTATTCGCGTGTAACCTTATGTAACTTGCTAGTTTAGCTTGAACCGTTAAGCGTTCCAACCATGACAGCCATGCCTATTCTCAAACACAAAAACACCTTGTAGATGCCGATAAGTCCCATCCTTAACAACTTGCTAGGTTGCATTTGGTTTCTAGGCAACACCACTAGTGCCCAAAGAAACACAATCACAATAAACCCCAAGTTACAGAATAGTCCACTATCACGATTTATTGTGTAAGGATCGGGTCTTTTTTACCATGATCCAATCAGTATAGAAACTCCCAAACCAATAAGCGTGTTAAACATTGGCCCTGCGTAGCATCTGGGAATAGGTATCTGCACACCATCCGCTCCAGTTGCTAGGGAAACGTTTGACATCAAATCACCCAATTAATTTTCCCATGCTAGCACGCTTTACCCTAGAATAGAAGGGTTAACTTAAGCACCCATTTAGTTGCTAGGGAAACGTTTGACATCAAATCACCCATTTAGTTGCTAGGGAAACGTTTGACCAAAGGCTCGTAATTAATACCCAAAGTCTCGATATCTACTAAGAGATTATCCACAAACTCGTTGCTCTCCTTAAACGAAATTGGTAACTGCTTGGTTCGGGTGCAAATCTTAAGCAAACTTTTTCCATCTCCGCATTGTTGGTGATTTTAGTGTCATCACATATATTTTGTGTAATTGTGATATACTTGAGATCAAGGGCTTAATCAAGTATAGCTTACAGGCGAGTAAGGAGAATGCGGAGTGCATGCTCGTTCTAGCTAACTTGATGTCGCCACGAACAAATGCGGGGGTCAAGGGGGTCGCGCCCCCTTGCGGGGTCAAGGGGCAGCGCCCCTTGCGGGGTCAAGGGGCAGAGCCCCTTGCTGGGTCAAGGGGCAGCGCCCCAAAACCTAAACGATTTTTTAGCTTACTGTATTTACAGTTGTTGCTTAAAAATTCGGTTTTCCCTTTTTTCCAACAGACATAACCTTTGGTGAAAAGGTGCGTCTTTTCCCTGCAACAGTTATGAAACTGTTTGTAACTGTCATTTAGTTTCTTCATAGAAACAGAAACTTGATCTTTTTCCAGAATAGAACAAACATAACGATTTTCTGTGTATTGCTTAGATCTCTCGTGCCTTAGAGACTAAGTGTTAATTCTCTGTCTTATCCAATTGAGGATTTCGTGATACCCGAGGCATATAGGGTCGAAATACTTCAATCTGAAAGTGATTTATACACGATTCAGAGAATATATCAGGATTATTGATTATTACCACCCACCAAAACTAACAAAGATTGAAGTATTTTTCTGGTTTTAATCATGGCTGATTCGGTGAAAGATATGACTACGAAGTTTGGAAAGTTAGACAAGTTTGAGGGCAGTGATTTCAGGCGCTGGCAGAAGAAGACGCATTTCCTTCTCACTACCTTGAAGGTTGTGTATGTTCTGAGTGCCCCTATGCCTGAATTTGTTGAAGAGGAGACACTGGAAAAGACAAGGAAGCGATGCAAGTGGGAGAACGATGATTACATATGTCGTGGGCACATCTTGAACGGTATGTCTGATGCTTTATTTGATGCATACCAAAACGTGGAATCTGCGAAGGCGTTATGGGATCAACTTGAGTCAAAATACATGGCTGAAGATTCTTCTAGTAAGAAGTTTTTGGTTAGTAATTTTAACAATTACAGAATGGTTGATTCAAGGTCCGTGATGGAACAATATCACGAACTCCTTCGAATTCTGGGACAATACACCCAACATGGTTTGCACATGGACGAGTCTATCTCGGTGTCTAGTATCATAGACAAACTTCCACCATCATGGAAGGATTTTAAACACATGTTAAAACACAACAAAGAAGAGTTGTCTCTTGTACAACTTGGTAGCCACTTTCGTATAGAGGAAACTCTAAGGATGGAAGACAGTGGCAAAGGCAAGGGCAAGGAAATTGCTGGATCATCTTCTGTGAATATGGTTGAAGATGATAAGAATAAGAAAAACAACAAAAAGTCCAAGGGTAACAAACGAAAGTTCAATGATAATAAGAACGATTCCAACAACAAAAAGCCAAAGGGGGCTTGTTGGAAGTGTGGCAAACCTGGTCATTTTAAGAGGGATTGCCGGGGTAAGGGGAACAATGGTTCAAGCGGTTCTGGATCGGGACAAGGGTCTAAGGACCCAAATCCACAACAAGGTCTGATTGTTGATCATGTAAATCTTGATCATGTTATAATTCCTGTTACTAATTATGTATCACATATTTCTGAAATATGTTATGTACAGGATGATGAAATCGCTTGGTGGATTGACTCGGGTGCAACTTGTCATGCGTGCAAGGATCGTTGCTGGTTTGATACCTTTCATCCAGTAGATGATGGAACTGTTCTTCATATGGGCGACGAGTCAACCAAACCAATACTTGGACGTGGAAATGTTGTAATAGAATTTAGTTCTGGAAAAACAATTACTTTGTTTAATGTTGTGTATGTACCGGGGCTTAGGAAGAACCTAATGTCCGGCCCTGTGTTGAATAAGTGTGGCTACAAACAGGTCTACGAATCTGATAAGTATATCTTATCAAGACATGGTGTATTTATTGGTTTCGGATATTATAATAATGGCATGTTTATGTTAAATCTTAATAAAGTTCCTAGTAGCATTAATTCTGTTTATATGGCTTATTCCCATATTGTTGATTCAAAATTATGGCATGCTCGTCTAGGACACGTTCATTATAAACGCTTGCATGATATGTCTAAAGATAGTCTAATACCTTCCTTTGACATGAACTTGGAAAAATGTAATACTTGCATGTTAACAAAGATCACTAGACAACCTTTTAGAGATATAAAAAGGAATTCTGAATTGCTAGAATTGATACATAGTGATCTATGTGATTTCCATGCAACCCCATCAATAGGAAACAAGAAATATGTTGTTACATATATAGATGATGCCTCTAGATTTTGTTATGTTTATCTATTGCATGCTAAAGATGAAGCCTTAGATAAATTTAAAATCTATAAAACTGAGGTAGAGTTACAACAAAGTAGTTTAATTAAAACTTTACGCACAGATAGAGGTGGTGAATATTATGATCCTAGTTATTTCCAATCTGTAGGAATCATTCATCAAACTACGGCTCCTTATACACCACAACAAAATGGTGTGTCCGAAAGGAAAAATAGAGCTTTAAAAGAAATGGTCAATTCCATGTTATCCTACTCGGGTTTGAGTGAAGGATTTTGGGGGGAGGCCATGTTAACGGCTTGTTATTTGTTGAACAGGGTTCCAAACAAAAATAACAAGATCACTCCGTATGAACTTTGGTATAAGAAACGGCCTAACTTGTCTTATTTGCGAGTTTGGGGCTGTCGGGCAGTCGTAAGACTTCCAGAACCCAAAAAGAAAAACTTGGGTGAAAAGGGTATTGATTGCATCTTCATTGGATATGCTGAGCATTCCAAGGCATATAGGTTTTATGTTATTGAACCTAATGATTATATATCTGTTAATTCAGTTATAGAATCAAGAGATGCAATATTTGATGAGAACCGTTTCTCCTCAATACCTAGACCAAAGGACATACCATCTAGCTCTAATGGAACTCGATTTGGAGAGTTAGAAAGTGAACCTCCAAATGAAACCCATGAACCCAGGAGAAGTAAAAGAGCTCGGGTAGCTAAATCATATGGCTCTGATTTTCAACTATTTTTAGTTGAGGGATCAAGAGATGAAATTGGAACTCAATATTCTTACTGTTACAGTATAGAAGAGGATCCAAAGACTTTTGATGAAGCTATGAAATCCCGAGATGTTGCTTTCTGGAAAGAAGCTGTTGATGATGAAATAGGGTCAATAATGGAAAATAATACATGGGTCTTATCAGATCTGCCACCGGGTTGTAAACCTTTAGGGTGCAAATGGATCTTCAAAAGGAAGATGAAAGTTGATGGAACAATCGACAAATTTAAGGCTCGATTGGTTATCCAAGGTTTTAGACAGAAAGAAGGGATCGATTATTTCGATACCTATGCACCTGTTGCTCGTATCTCCACTATTAGATTGTTGATAGCTTTAGCAGCTACGCACAATCTAGTGATCCATCAAATGGATGTCAAAACAGCATTTTTAAATGGTGATTTGGAGGAGGAAATATATATGAAGCAACCAGAAGGATTTGTTATGCCAGGTAATGAGCATAAAGTGTGTAAGTTAATTAAGTCGTTGTATGGACTCAAACAAGCACCTAAACAGTGGCATCATAAGTTTGATGAGGTTATTTTGTCAAATGGATTTGTGTTGAATCAATCAGACAAATGTGTATACTGCAAATTTGATGAAACTGGTAAAGGAGTCATCATTTGCTTGTATGTTGATGACATGTTGATTTTTGGCACTGACCAAAATCAAGTTGATAAAACTAAAGAGTATTTGTCCTCAAACTTCTCTATGAAGGATATGGGGGAGGCGGATGTGATTCTTGGAATAAGAATCAAGCGAGACAACAAGGGTCTTGTGATTACACAATCTCACTACATTGAGAAAATTCTCAGGAAGTTTAATTGTGAAGATTGTGGTCCGGTTAGTACTCCCATGGAAGCAGGTTTGAAACTAATGCCCCATAAGGGTAAACCTGTGAATCAACTTGAATATTCAAGGGCTATTGGATGCTTGATGTATGCTATGACAAGCACAAGGCCAAATATTGCTTATGCTGTTGGAAGATTAAGCAGATTTACTAGTAATCCTAGTAATCATCATTGGGAAGCAATAATTAGAGTATTCAGGTACTTGAAAAAGACAATGGATTATGGTTTGTCTTATGTCGGATTTCCTTCGGTTATTGAAGGATATTCTGATGCAAGTTGGATTACCAATAGTGAAGATCATACTTCTACTACTGGTTGGGTATTCTTGCTAGGTGGAGGTGCCATTTCATGGGCTTCTAAGAAGCAAACTTGCATCACTGATTCGACAATGGAAAGTGAATTTGTAGCTTTAGCTGCTGCAGGAAAGGAGGCAGAATGGTTAAAGAATCTTATTTATGAGATTCCTTTGTGGCCAAAACCAATCTCTCCTATTTCTATGCATTGCGATAGTGCTGCAACTTTGGCTAAGGCATATAGCCAAATTTACAATGGTAAGTCAAGACACTTAGGTGTTAGACATAGCATGGTTCGTGAGTTAATCATGAATGGAGTGATTTCTGTGGATTTTGTTCGTTCTCAACAAAACTTGGCGGATCACTTGACAAAAGGATTAGCTAGAGACTTAGTGCACAAGTCAGCTATCGGGATGGGTTTAAAGTCCATTTAAATCTCTAACTGTGAGATACCCAATTCCCTTCTAATACAACGTTAGAAGCTGAATTCAATGTGGAAAGCTTACATTTAAAGATTGGAGCACATCATAACATCCCAAGGTATGTGTTCAGACTGCAAGTGGGTTAGGTTGAAGTTTAACTTCTTAATAGTTCTTTTGAAAAATTGCATTGCAGGTGCAAGACTAAAGGGACTACCTATATGAGCATGGAGTGTCGCCGCTTCAAGAAGCTTGGACTTGGCTTTTATATGCTCATGAAGGATATGGACACATGGCTTTGTAATAGTGTCAAGTATTTGTACATTAGAAACTTGTAGAAACTTATGTGTATATTATCTTCGAGTATTCAAACGAGTTGATGGGTTCAATCCGTGGGACACCCAGATTCTCGAATATTTGGAATGCGTAATATACTAAGTGAAAATTCAATCGTTGCGACATTTTCATTTATGCATGAGTTTGGTTTGTTTTATTCATTTTAGTATGTTAAGGATTACACTAAAATGGGGGAGGAATGTTGGTGATTTTTGTGTCATCACATATATTTTGTGTAATTGTGATATACTTGAGATCAAGGGCTTAATCAAGTATAGCTTACAGGCGAGTAAGGAGAATGCGGAGTGCATGCTCGTTCTAGCTAACTTGATGTCGCCACGAACAAATGCGGGGGTCAAGGGGGCCGCGCCCCCTTGCGGGGTCAAGGGGCAGCGCCCCTTGCGGAGTCAAGGGGCAGAGCCCCTTGCTGGGTCAAGGGGCAGCGCCCCAAAACCTAAACGATTTAAACGATTTTTTAGCTTACTGTATTTACAGTTGTTGCTTAAAAATTCGGTTTTCCCTTTTTTCCAACAGACATAACCTTTGGTGAAAAGGTGCGTCTTTTCCCTGCAACAGTTATGAAACTGTTTGTAACTGTCATTTAGTTTCTTCATAGAAACAGAAACTTGATCTTTTTCCAGAATAGAACAAACATAACGATTTTCTGTGTATTGCTTAGATCTCTCGTGCCTTAGAGACTAAGTGTTAATTCTCTGTCTTATCCAATTGAGGATTTCGTGATACCCGAGGCATATAGGGTCGAAATACTTCAATCTGAAAGTGATTTATACACGATTCAGAGAATATATCAGGATTATTGATTATTACCACCCACCAAAACTAACACGCATCAGGCATCCACTTCAGGTCCTTGTTTTCCAATTTTGTTTGACTTTGATGGTACGGGATTTTTCTTTGTGTACATTGATATTAAGTCATTCAAGACAGTAGCATGCATGGTTTGATATCATGTTATACCACCGAGTTAAGCTTTGGTACCTCTTTGACTTCAATAAACCTTCCTAACGTTTACCGGCAGCACCAAGATTTGACCGGATAACAATGTCTGCAACTAACAAACTCTGACCGACCAAGAAAGTGGGATGCAGCAAATATACGTGTACTAGCTTACAGGCCCCATCGTATTCAGAACCAGAAGAAAAAATAGGGGCATAGTCGAGCCACTCATCATTGTGTGATATTTCTAGATCATCTCGCTTGTAAAAAGTTTGAATGGTTGTAGCTATGCGACCAAGATACCGAACAAGCACATTCCTGGCATGCAACTTCGTCCCGTTGGTTTAAACAAGAACGGTTTGAGATGCAGACGTGAGACTCCTCAACAGTAATTAAGAGAAATTACAGTAACATTAGCTATTACTTGGTTTATATTTTCTATGTGGAATGTAAAACAATCTGCTTATCTGCGTCGTTCTATGTCCTGGTCAAGTGTTTTATCTATAACTTTACAAAAAAGATCAACGAAAGTAGTTAAGGTTGATATTCAAAGCAAACATTGACATAGTTCTACACTTCTACATATGTGTTTGATGCGTAAAAAAGTCGGTTGATGTACAAGATAGAAACGCAGTCGTTCGTCATCATCCTAAGGTAGAGATGCACGCGTTAACATATGTTTGGACATGTGGTGCATGAAAGACTAGACATTATGTACGAACTCCTTCATCTCTGTTCTGGGACCCCGAAACCACGCTTGGATATGTGCACATGGGAAGGTCTAAACTGGTGGTTCTAACCGCTGTAGAAAAAAATCCACGCGTTTGATCACGAAGTACTCATCCCAACTTATGTTCTTATTAACCTCGTCGAGAGAGTCACACGGATATCGAAAACGTCCATTTTGATGGTTGAGCATGTAACAACTTTCCTTCCATAATGCTTGTCAAAATGCTTTTTAAGCAGTTTTGGGGCATCTGGAATAAGCTGTAAAAGTAACAAAATATCCATAACGCTTAGAGAGACTTTGTAATGTATTAAATTTTCAACAACTGCCATTATGAATGATGATGTAACTTAAGGGTATGTTTGGCGTTTTAATAGCTGGATTGATCGTTAGAGCGGGTTGTTGGAGCTGGATACTGGAGCATGCAGCTTGAGCTTATTTTTACATGCTACTTTAACTAGCATGCTATTTACGAGCTTATTTTTTTAACAAGCTCCTTCAAGCTCAGTCAGCCAAACGACTACGATAAGCTCTAATAAGCTTACGCGCCAAACATAACCTAAATGTATTAAGTATTTCCTTCAAGTTTAATACCAATTGAAAATCATATCCATACCCAAACATCTAATGGGTTGCGATTTTTACTTATTCACATACTACATAACTTCTTCTTAAAAATAATTTATTGTCACTTTAATTTAAAAAATGTTATTTTGCTTTATGTTAGTTTGTTTCACGAGAAGATAATTTAAACTAAAAAAAGGATACATTTAGCAACAACCTAGTGACATTAGCAAAAAGTGTCATTGAAAGCTCTACGTATAAACAGTTAAGTAGGTCACGAGCTCCCACCAGGTCACGAGTTCGACTATCAGGTCAGCATGATCGAGTGACTAAGTTATCAATTCGACCACTGGGTCAACCCGATCTAGTGACTAAGTTATCGGTTCGACCACCAAATGAATTAGGATATCGTAGATTATCCGCTGCTATGCACGGGTATACGTCTAGTACGTATAAAGGACTAAATGTTCTGCTCATATTAGATACATATGAACTTTTGATGAATAAGTCGAATTACAACTGAATTCTACATATTTAATCAACGTAGACGGACTCCGTTTTCCCTTCCATATGAAGAGGAAGACATTTTTCGTCATTCGAGATGCTTCGTGTATAAGCTGGCAAATCTTTAAGGACAACAAAGATATAAGTATAACATGGCGAAACCACCAAAACATAAGCATGACCTATTTTTACTCAAAGATGAGTAGTAATGTTATACAATGTTTGCTTGTCTTTAAATTCTAATGGATGTGCTCCTTTGCGAATTTCAGGTCTACGATAGAAAGTAAACGGAGATTACGGAAATATAACTTACTGGGTCACGGGTTCAATCATTGGGTTAACCCGTTCGATTAACGAGTCACGGGTTCGATGACCATGTCAATGTTCCTTAGATCTGTTGATTTAGGATTTATGTTATTCTTTTTAAGGGGCATCTATGTTGTTTGTTTTATCTTGATTTGTTAGATCTGTAATTGCTTCTTGTACTTTTACTATACAGTGTATCTTTTGAGGCAATTTCTGCAAGTATATTGGTAAGTGTATTATTTACATACACTAACTTCTACTAAATTTTTCTGTAATTCGCGCATATTGTTTGTTTTTATTTAAGAAAACATATGATTGTTTTATTATTTTAATTAGATGCATTAAGATGTTTCTTAAATGTCTTGTGCCTCTGAACCAAAAAGAGATAAACAAACACACTTGCCACTTAAAATCTCTTACTGATTAGGAGCTTTGGTCTATTAATTAAGAGGTTGTTAAGACATTAAATAAAACAACCCCTTAAATTTACAAGACCCATTATGCTTATAACGGGTTTCTTTTGTAATACAGGAAGATTCAAAGGGGACTCTAATCAACATGCTGAACATGGTAATGAACATGGTAATGAACATGGTAATGAACATGGTAAGCTGGTATAAATTTGATTCCTCGAGGAATGCTTCTACAGCCTCTACAGTGTATTATTATTATTATTATTATTATATTTTTTATTAGATTAAAATTGATAAAATTGATTTACAAAAAGTTAGTCGGAAGCCAGATACGATACCCGCTCCTTTAGCTATTACAAAACCAATCCTATTAAAAATATGGGCAGCAGCACGCGCTCCAATGTCTTTTTTTAATATAAATTTACACTTGCACTGGTTTTGTAATACAGGAGAGATATAATACATGGAGTCTTCAATCAAAAGTTGAGGCATTATTCAGCGAGGCACTGAATAAAGCTTTCCCTCAACTTACAGAAGAGTGTGAGCTGAATCCGTTCCAAGAAGATGGTGTATTCCAATGGTATATACATATCTTTGTTTCCGTGTTTTTTAGTTTATATCTTCTGTTTTCTTCTCATAATGCATGATGAGACATTTACAGCGATAATGTCATGAGCATATGGTCTAAAATAAGAGACTGCGACTATGATGGTGTTAAAGTACCAATGGATGTTGGAAAGATAACATTCTTTTGTCAACCATTGCGGTTTTGAATATACTATTGTTATCTTAAGTTTCTGCTATTCTATTATTTTAGAAAATCAAGGTAGAACTTGAGAAACAGAGTTTTGGCATGCTAGAGGGAAATCCCAGCATGATAGAGGGAAATCCCCGTGTATATGGTGTTGGTTTTGTAACTATATCGTTAGCAGGGACTTGGGTTGCTAAGGTATCACTTTTTTCTTTCTTTCTTTTTCGATCTTTTAAAAAATATATGTATAGCATGTGGGTTTCAGTCCCCTTGAACCTGAACTCACACCGCGATACACCAATCAAAACAGCAAGTTTGGGTTTTCAATGCTTCGTATATTAAAATGGGGAAAACTGAATACATCCATATTATATGAACCTACGAACTATATATAGACTTAAAGTACACAAAAGATTGCATAAATAAAACGTGGGACTTCTCCCAGAATACTAGACATGATCTCCCTAAATAATAGGTAACTATGACCATGTATTCCTCCATGAACTTTGGTCAAACAGTGACTTTATCACCACTTTCTTTATTCAACAAGCCAGGACCCATATAGTGATCCATTCCCATACTCGTGACCCGACTTGACCCATCAAGATTATCCAACATTCACCCTCTTAATCTTGATGATCTCGACTCAAGTCTCCTCGACGGTTCTCTTTCACAGTTCCACAGTCTTCTCACATTGGAACTAACTTTCCCGCCACAACCAACAGTTCCTTGCTATGTTTCTTGCTACCGTCCTTGCTAATGTTCTCTTGCTATATGATCTTGCTACATGATGTTGCTAAATGCTCTTGCTTATCGATTCATGCTTGCCGACCCTTGCTTGTCGACTCTTGCTTGCCGACCCTTGCTTGTCGACTCTTGCTTATCGACCCTTGCTTGTCGATCCTTGCTTATCGACCCTTGCTTGTCGATCTTTCTTGTTTGCTACTTGCTACAAACATGAAACATTCAACTTGCTTCGATTGCCTCGCCTGCTACTTGCTACAGACAATGTGGCAACCTTCTTGCTTGCTACTTGCTACGGTTTTGTTGCCTGCTACAGGCTACGCGACAACCTGCTAACTTGCGAAAACATGCTGCCCTTTTTTCTCTTGCTGATGATACTTGCTTCTTGCTTGCTTCCTTCTTTGAGAAAGCAATCCTTGCTATACTTCTTGCTGCGTTCTCTTGCTGTTACTCTTTTTTTTTCGCTGTCATTCTCGTTCTTGTTGATTTCATGCTACTCTCTTGCTGACTTCTTGATATCTTCTTGCTGTGGTCTTGCTTTCGTCTTGCCGTATTCGCATACTATAGTGATGCATCCTTTGACTATTATTCATGCTAATATTCTGCTTTCAAAAAAAGGTCCTTGCTGTTGCGTAACTGTGGTCACCTGCTGTAATCAGAAACTATTGCTTGCTTTTAACTTTCCATGCCAGATTACACATAAGATGTAATCATCCTTCTCTTGCTCTCCACCCACCGGTTATGAACCGTTAAGGCTCTGATACCACGTGTGGGTTTCAGTCCCCTTGAACCCGAACTCACACCGCGATACACCAATCAAAACAGCAAGTTTGGGTTTTCAATGCTTCGTATATTAAAATGGGTAAAACTGAATACATCCATATTATATGAACCTACTAACTATATATAGACTTAAAGTACACAAAAGATTGCATAAATAAAACGTGGGACTTCTCCCAGAATACTAGGCATGATCTCCCTAAATAATAGGTAACTATGACCATGTATTCCTCCATGAACTTTGGTCAAACAGTGACTTTATCACCACTTTCTTTATTCAACAAGCCAGGACCCATATAGTGATCCATTCCCATACTCGTGACCCGACTTGACCCATCAAGATTATCCAACATAGCATTACAATTTTTTCTTGTTCTCTTGCAGGAAATTCATACCATGCTAATAGGTGGTATAGAACGGTAGTATACTCTCTATCCTGGGATGATTCCATTCTACATCCCGTGGATTTGCTCCGGCGCCAATGCATCATAATGTCACAGATGCACTTTTTAGAGTATGTTAAGGCTGCTGCGGCAACAGCTTCGGTAAATTTTCTGTTTGAATTTTTGATATATTTAAATTACATTACATTTTGCAGTTTATGAGTTGACGCATCATTTTTTTTCAGGGGAACGGGATGTCTTGTCCTACCAGCATTCTGGACGCGCACTTTGTGACTGTAGGAAATGGGAGAGATGTGTATACACATCATGATTCTAGAGATGGTAAGAAATGTCTTGTTCATGGAAAGAGCCGTACTCCCGACTCGGAGCTGGAGCGAGCTGCGCAGCATTTAGGCTATCCTCTTGAAGATCTAGCAGCTTTTTGGTAAGTTTATAAAACTATAAATATCAATCCTAAACCCATTTTCATGTTTTTCCATATATAACTTTTAGAAATGTCTTGTGTATGCATAAATAGGCATGCACTTGTAAAGGAAAACACAGATTTAATACTGTGTGTGACTCCTACACAACAACAATGTTATGTTGAAGAATGCTTGCGTGTAAGTAATTTTTTCACAACATAACATGATAACATAGAAGAAAGATATATTGTATACCTTTTTTTTCTTTCTTTCAGGCTGCTGCACATGCAGGGTGGACTAATGATAAACCTTGGCCTTTAGCTTCAATAACTTATGTTGGATTTAAAAGATCTAGTACATGTTTGGATGAATTGCTATCATTCCTATACACTACTTCAGATCATCCTTCTAAAACAACAGGTAGATCCGATATGGCTCATTCTCTATTTATATAAATTATGTTTCTTAACCTATTAGAGTTCGATTCAAAATGGCTACATTTCACATTATTAATTTTATCAGACGAGGCTGCGGAGTTGCTTGGGTATACTAAGGAAGCAGTTTTAGATTGTGCACTCACGTAAGATTTTCATGCTTTATAATAATTTTAAACTTGAATAAAAATTTTATTTCCAGAAGAATCAGTTTCAACTTAACAATCTGTGTGCTATCAACAGGTACACATTCTTGAAGTATAACAGATTGGTTGATTGTAACTTCACCGAGATTCTTGATATAAAGGTATTCAAATAATCTTTGATTATTGGTGTGATATTGAAATCTTTATATGTAGTTTTTGATTAAATTGATTGGCCAGTGAGATAGCTTTGTACACTTGCTAATAACACTAGCTCAAATCCGTAGACTCACCGATCTTTATCGCGAAGAGATTGATGACTTAAAGGTAAGGATTTCTTTACGTTTTAGTATTGTTACAAATGTATTTTAAAGTTTTACAACTTTTGTCATTTGTTCCCTAATTGCTTGTAACAGGCTTCAGAGCTACAGCTAGGATCTTATAACGACCACTGGTCTGAAGGTGTACAGCGTGAATTGGGAATACATTTACTCATGTTCACTGACGTAAGAAGTACACATTTATAAATTTATACTACTACTTTGAACATACAAAATCCTTTTTTAAGTGATGGAGCATAGGTTTTTGGAAATAAATTACGAGTATCATTTTTATTTCTTTAGTTATTGAGCACCACACAACTAGTTAGCGACCAGATGCAAACGATAACAACATAATGATTATATGAGAATGAAATACATGTTGACTCGACTTGAAACCAATTACACATACGTATGGTATAACGATTTGGGTTCCCATCATCGCCAACTTATATACATTCGGTTTCAAACCCACATGTAGCAACTCTGTATTACAATCTCGTTAGATACTTCAACGAAAGTCTGATTTTATAAATTTCATTTCATGAGAAAATTTACTGAAAGCCTGATTTTTATAATTTTCCTAGTTTTATAACATGCTTACGTATACGTATGTTATATAATATTGGACTAATTACTAAAAAAAATTTCAGTGTATCACAGAGTCTTCTGCAGGTGTCTCTCCACATGTCCTTTGTCGATATCTCAATGCTTTATATCTAAGAAATTCACGGATTTCTATGGAACCTACGTGTCTTGAGGGTTCAAGGTATTTTGTCCCTTCTGATTGAACAGTGATATGAGACCAATAGCACGTGTGATTTTTTATAAAATGATGATATATTGACAATGTGAGGTTACGGGAGGTTGGATAATGTCATCATTGTTGTTAATGATTTTTCTTGTTCGGATTTGGGATAACTTCAATTTTTTTTTGCAGGAAAATATGCGATTATTGCTATGTGAGGCAACTGCACTTGTAATGGAGAAAGGGTTTCATCTGTTGGGTATTACTAAGGTATGCATTAAACTATGTCAGACTCAGCCTTGTCGATCTCAGTAGTATAGTTAGTATAGTTGTACGTATACACAATTTATGTATGATGTCGTTATAAAGCACTAAATGGATTTTTACAAAAAGAAATTGTTTAAATCAGTCGAGCACAATTAATACTATAAATAAAAAAAGTTACATTTACACTTTTCTAACCAGTTTTCACCTTTTTTTCGTGTGTAGATACCATCAATAGAGGTAGTGACGGCGGCTCGAGTCTTGAGCTATGTGGCACCAGCACCACTAGAGCTGGTTATTTTTCCAAACATCCGTACTAGGTTTGAAATGTTCTCGGCCAATCTGATTGTGAATAGAGACCCTGAATTTCATATTGGTAAGGTGTTTGGAGCCATAGATGTAACCGATCATTACGGATTACTAGCTGGTGGAAGTGAGAGTGGGAGATTAGTACATCCTGGACCGCCTAATGTGTCTTTACTATATATAAGTACAAATGACATGGAATGTATCACAAATCACGGCCATTTAAAGATTACGGATCCGAGTTCTCCGCGTTCGGTTGCTTTTTCTTCGAATATGAACGTGGATGTACTTCTGTATGCTACTAAAGAAAATGAGGAGGATATATTTGAGGTGGGTAACTTTAATGAACGAGTGGACTTCTCATAATTTTTGGATGGCAGAGAAGAAACCTCTGCTAAATGCAAGGTAACCAATGGAATCGATGGCCATATTCGCCTTCATTTTGTTCTCTTAAGAAATGGTTTAGATTCGACCATTCAGGTCAACTTGGATGGGTTTTCAAATATGTGCGGAGAGATATTAGCTTCTTATGATGGACTGAAATGTGGGGATGTAGTTGTAAAGTCCTTCTACAAGGCATTGCTATTTGAAGGATCTACTGAGAATTTAGAAGATGGTGTTGCTCTCTCCTTGAGGAGATCTATTTTGGCAGTGCCAGACAAAGGTTCCCTACTCATTGAAGCACGTTTTAAAGAAATTGTGAGTGGGTATGTGTTTATTGGTTCTTGCAAATCTGAACCCCTTTCTTCACGCAACAAGTTCATATTAGACATAAGAGACATAAGAGACATCAACTCTCTTCGTAGTTTGAAAGTGACGATCACTTGCAGTTAAGTCAATGCTTAGAGGTTGGTGGATAGTGTAGCTAGTGGTTTTATGCCAGTATGGGTGTGCAGCTAGCGACTTAATCATCATCATTCATATATTTCATGCTTGCAATAGTTACGTGTTTACTATGTCATGTAGCAGTTTAGTTCATTAGTGTCATGTCTGAAGTTTGTATGAGCATTTTGGAACTTTATGGACTCGTCTATTAGTAATGCGACATTTGTGCGCTTTTGAGTTTTCAGTCTGGATCATTACATATATTGTGAATAGTTTCAAGTTTCTGTTGTCATCTTTATCGTCTTGATGAGGCTGCATAAATTTATTTTTATCTTTGGTAAACAGTTAAACAGGGTCAACAAGATAGTTTAAGGGGTGAGATTTTTGGATAGGCAGTACTCAATGTACATATCTTCGATCCTGAACCAAGGTTCTAGTTACTTTGCTCAAGATGGTATATTGTCACGGTATTGTTACCAGTGGCGGAACTAGAAAATTGGAATGTGGGGGCAATTTTTTTTTCTGCCAATTACAAGGTGAAAAAGACATGAATCGAAAAGAAAAATCGAGTATTTTTACTTAAAAATGATGAATTTATAAGTTTTGGAGTGGTAAAAGTTCGACTTTAGTGTGTGAGTGGGGGGCATTTTGAGTTTCGAATGGGGGGCAATATTAAAAAACGCTCGATATTGAACAAAAATTACACTAAAATCTCATCGTATCGGGCTAGTAATGGGGGTCGCCGCCCCCCACAGTTCCTACATGCATCCGCCCATGATTGTTACTGACTTACCCCTACTCTGATTGGTTTTGAATTGCCTTTGGGGGTATAGAGAAACGCAAAATAATGTGGATATTGGTTCACTTGGCAGTTGGCACACGCCGATATAACATAACAGTATGAATTAAAGACGATGCATATATATTCTAGCTACTTACAATCTTACATCAGTTTATTTTGTAACACGAACAAAATAAAACAAGTGATCGAAAGTGTCTGTTGAAATTATATCTTTAGTTTGTAACTCGAACTTGTCCTGTATGTTTTGAGTTAAAAAAAGTAGGAGTTGATGTTTCAACTTTCGAACCAAGAACACAACCTAACCAACACTAACCATGGAAGTTGTTGCTGAAGCCAAGCCAAGCGCCTTTGGCTGCTGCTCTGAGAAGTCAGCTCTGACGACTTCGCCGACAACAATTTAGTTGTCGATGCAGTCCTCACGCTACACCAACGACTTCCATGGGTGTTCTTTTATCGAAAGACCTCTTCGAAGCCACTTTAATGCCCCCACATGGGTCATTAGATTCACGTGACTGAATCCGGCATGATAAAATATTCGAGTGCTGCTAATATATATTGGATATATTTCTACTCCAACCGATGTGGGACAAACGGGAACAAAGGGATAAAAAGTTGTATATCAACCAGTAAATTTTAAGCAACAACAACCAAACGATTTTAAGCAACAACCAACCGTTCCCTAAACTAGTTACTTATTACGATGTTACTTAACTGTCAAGTATTTATGATAATTACTGCTTTGTTAGAATGATGTCTGAATAATTTATACTGATGCTTATCAAGTAATTCATCAGAAAATAAAAACTGCTTAAATTTAATTTACCTTGTGTCTACTTTTCTGTCGATTATCCAAGCTGCTCGTGTGTGTTCTTCTTTGTGATCTTGTTTGTTCTCTACCTATGATGCACGGGATCTCCCAGAAAGGTGGCGTATCCGTTTGGGAGCAGATCGGGATCGGGATCGCTAGCGATTCGGCTGAGGATCGAATCTTGACCGACTCCCAAATCATGGGATCGAATCTTGACCGATTCTGGAACGGATCTGCATGTTTGCAGCGACGGAGCCAGTGGGGGGCTGGAGGGTGCTCGGCCCCCCTAACAGTGGCAGAACCATCATACATTTAAGTGAGAAAAAATAAATTGAAGAAGCAATTTGATATAGAATCTTAGTTTTTGTTTTAATGGACGTTTTGAGATATGTATTCTTATGAAGAAGATAAAGAAAAAACAAATAAAAACTCATCTTTGTTTATTTTAGTGACTGACTTTCAGTGGACAGTTGGCTATTTTCATTCAAAAGTTCAATTTTGACCCCTAAAGATTATAATTTATCAAAATTCTGCTGAAACATTTATTTATTTTGAATTTTCTATAATATATTTATTTTTTTATATATTTTATTGCCGTATCCATGCCGATCTCGTATCTTGATTTTTTTATTTTTGCCGATTCCCGTTCCCGTATCCCCGTTTCCCGTATCCCCGTTCCGTTCCTGTTTACCAAAAAATTTAGAAAAAGTTGCACTACGTATGATTTGCTGGTTACGGTTTGAACAATGTGTACTAAATTATTTTATCTTTTTGTGACAGGGTCCTGAAATAAGAACCGGGTAGAGGAGCGTGGTCTGGTCAGGTGTGAAATTATTTTATCTTTTTGTGACACCACTGATTACACCATCCAAGGTGACCAAAACATGATCTCCATGAGCTACAAGAACCTCGCCAGTGACTTGAAACCAAACAGTATGATTTTATGCTCTGATGGAACCATCTCCATGACGATCCTCGATTGTGACAAGGAGCGTGGTCACGATCCTCGATTGTGACTGGGAGTGACGAAATATGTTCTGTCACTATAGGTGATTTTTCTTGTAGTATGTCGATGTGAAAACTCAGCTGTTTTAGGCGAGAGGAAGAATGTTAATCTTCCTGGTGTTGTTGTTGATCTACCAACTTTGACTCAGAAATATAAAGATGATATTTTGCTATGGGGGTTTCCTAACAATATTGACATAATTGCAATGTCCTTTGTTCGTAAAGGTTCAGATGTTGTCGAAGTTCGGAACCTTCTTGGAAAGCATGCGAAATCCATAATGCTAATGACAAAGGTTGAAAATCAATAAGGGGTGGCCTATTTTGATGATATTTTTAAGTTAACTATGATATAATTTTATTAATAATTATAATTTACATATTAGGAGAAGGCAAACGGGTAACAAGCTGCGCCGCTAGCCCTTTTTGTATAGCAAAACCAAGTCTATTAAATACAACGTTTGTGGATTTAGGAGTCAAAACATTACTATTCATAACACGTTGTATTCTCGTAAGTAGCTCCACCGCCTCAGGTGCAAGGAAACCAAATGTATCAAACGCGAAAGGAATAAACACGTGTTGATTTTCAACACATGCTTTCTCGTGTTTAGTCACTTTGCACGAGGCGGCTTTTATAGCAGCCTGACCTGCTGTAAAATCTCGACTGCCTAGCCCCACGATAGGAGAAACCCCTGTCAAATCAACGCACGCATGTTTACCTCCAACCCGTCCAAAAACCAAAACATCAGCGGGTCTCAGTGTGGATCTTCCATCTGACGGGTCGGTCAAGAAATTCACAGGTGCCTCTTTCTTGGCGGAGATCCCGGCACGCCTACATATGTCGTAAAGAACGTCCCTAACAAAATCATGTCGATACTTGAAGCCCGGAAGTTCTTTACAATGAACCGCATGTTCCCCAAAAAAATCCAAACATGCCTTGGGACAAATAGGGCATATAGAATCACCCGGAAATAATGGAATCATAAGGCGATACTTAAGGATAGTGCGGTATTCCACCGGCGACATATGTTGACCGAGCCCGTGTATGGGGATAGCTTGTAGGAAATCTTGAGCATGTGGTGCGTGCAGACACTCAAAAACTGCTTTATGTCTAACCGTCATGTCAAAGTGGGCTTCCATATCTTTGACCATCTCACTAAAAAGGGCACTCGCCAATGTTTCTTGGCTTTAGATGGGGCGGTGTCCTTATTAGCGAAAACGCTAAAATCAAAGCTTGGAATCGTATCACGAAGACAAGCCAAAGCAGAAACGTAATCATCGTCCATACCACATATACCACTGTCACGTAAAATGTGGTCTTGTAGGACCCAAGATTGGGCCCTCGAGGCCACCAAAGCATAAGAGGGGACCACTTTTGCTGAGTACAAGCCCAACCCACCAAGACGAATGGGTAAAGAAGCAAGTCTCCACTGCAAGTCACCAAAAAAAGGTCCTCCACAAACCACTATATTTATTATTGAACCACGCAAGCCTTTGTCAAAAAACAAAGCCGCCTCCTCCATGTGTATAGGTTGACATGTCCGTAAACCAAAATAAAGTTTAGCAATACCCATACATGAACGAAGCAAAAGGAGCTCACTTTGCGAGTCATGAAGTTGTGAAAGAAGACCCATCAAGTCAACAACATTTATGGCTCTCTTCATAGCCAACCCACTAATAAAATCTGCATCTCTACTAACAGCTCCCCCAAGAAGCTTCAAACCCAAAGACGGCCTACGAATATCAACCAGAAATAAACCCTCTCGAAGCTTCGTCCCATTACAAGAGGGCCAAAAAATCTCTGTTTTCTTGATGTTAAGTTCAAGAGCCAAACCTAGACCAGTCGTCTTTATAATGTCTAACACCTTGGATACCTCTTCTGAATCTCCAATAATGGTTCCATCATCAAGATACCAAGCATGAAGAAGAAGCTTGCAACTGTCTCTGATCTTATGTACAAGCGGGTGCAAGACAAGAGCAAAAAGAAGAGGTCCCAATGGGACGCCTTGCTGCACTCCCGTGGCAGACCAAATATGCGTGTCTCCTATATACAACCTCGTTGCTTGACCATATAAGACATTTACCCACAAAGAAATAGAAGGACACCTCACCCTAACTTCATGAAGTAGTGTCGATCTATCCACAAGATTAAATACATCTGAGAAGTCCATAGTGAGCATTGCAAGAGACCCATCATTATGATATTCAGTCAACACCCTATTGGTGCTATGTAAAACAGCCTCAGCACCACCCAACACTCCGAATCCAAACTAGAAATCACCAAGGTACTTGGACATTTCCTTACCCACACCTTTCATAGCAACCTTGGAAACCAAACGTCTCCATATAGTGCCCACTGAAATAGGTCGAATCCCGTTATCAGGTTTTAGTAGAGGCGTGAGAGGAGCAGATGCAACAAACTCTGCCAAAATAGACGGACACCTCCCTGCCAGCCATAAATTAACGACCGATGTGATGGCCATTAAGAGATCTGTGGCAGTAGCAGAACCCTCTCCGCATAGAGCATCTAATATATGTTGTTCCCTCAAACCATCTCTCCCACATGAAGTACCTTTAGGAAAGGATTTAATGCAACCAAAGACACAATCAATCTCTGCTACAAGAGGAGACTCATAAAAGGTGTTGCTCGGCATGGATGGGGGTGGCTTGTAAGGATGCTTAGCCTCCAAGGCTTTAATAGTATCACCCAGGTATGGAGCTACACCAGAAGAGGATAGCACTTTTACTACAGCTGTAAAGTGCCCATCCGCAACCTGGCGAAGACATTGTCTGATGTTAGTATTGCCCGTTATTCTATCCTCCATCAAATCACCTCGACCCTCACCAAAGGATCCCGTCCTAGCAACATCCAACATGTTTTGAACTAACGTTGCGATACCATCATCTTCCCCCCATGTAGCTAGTGACTTCAAGATAGAACATTGTTGCAAAGATTTTATATTGTCGGACATACGCTCTTGTCTAGTCTTCGGCCTACATACCTGCAGCGTACATCATGGAAGAAATAACAACTTGACCCACGCACCAACGGAATCGGGTCGGGCGACCACTTGGTAAAGAACTGTTTTTAACGTCTGAGAGAAAGCGAGACCACATCCATGGGGAATACTCTTGACAGTTGTGATAGGCAATTTAAAAACACGATCAAGAAGCTCAACATCCAAATCCAACCCTTCAGTTACTTCTATCTCGTATTCATTATAAGAAGGCTTGGAATTCCAACAATGTAACCATTCATGTCGCCTGGCTCGTTTGAAGGACGAACAAGACCATCTTGGTGATGACATGACCGACTCACAGCATGGAAATTCATACAATCCCCACATAACCATTTTTCAAATGCCTTCAAAGTTTCCTCGACTGCCATATATAATCCATGGTCCGTAGAAATAGCCTCACGTAATGCATCTTTACGTTCATCGGTCGAAAAATGGTGCCTCTTAATGTGAGAAAACAAACGAGCAAACCCTTTATTGCCCACTTGACCATCCGGGCAACAATGAAAACCTCGAAATAGACATGGCCAAGTTCCGTCCGAAGAGGTAGATGATGATGTCATGAAAATAGAATGATTAATATATATGAAATCGGTTTGAAAAGAAAAGGATGGTGTGTTTTATGTATGTTTTGTGGTTGAGACATTTTCACAAACACTTGGTATGTAGAAAAACATTTAAGGGGATTTTAAGATAAAGAATATGAAAATTGCAATGAGTATTTGCGTTTTATTGTTGTGAAATCGAGAAAGTTTATAAGGCTACATTATTTTCGGTTGTATTGGCACAATTGTTTTGGATTTTTGTAGTTCGATTAGTGACATGGGTTTGTGAAAAGTGGGGTTTGGCTGAAGCGTCGCACGTGGTGAATTAGGAATGGAAATCCCAATTGAGAAGATGTTCCTTGCACAGAAACTTATGATCCACAAATGTAACATCCAAGGGAAGCCAGTGGTGACTGCAACACAAATGCTAGAGTCAATGATCAAGTGTCCTCGTCGTACAAGAGTCGAAGCCACAGATGTTACAAATGCAGTTATAGACGGTACTGACTGTGTCATGCTTAGTGGCGAAACAACAGCCGGGGTCCACCCAAACTCGTTTTCCAAACAATGGCAAGGATCTGGATCGAAGCCAAAGATTCACTGGATTACAAGAAGGTGTTCAAGAGGGCTCTGGAGACTGCACCGATGCCTGTGTGCCTATTGGAGAGTTTAGCTTGTACTGCTGTCAAAACAACAAATATGAGCAAACCAACTATGATTTTGGTCCTGACCAAAGGGGGAACAACTGTTGCTAAGTAATGCCTATACTGTCTATTGTGGCGCCAGAGATAAATCCAACAGATTCTTTTGATTGGTCATGCAGTGATGAGTCTCCAGCAAGGCATGGGCTTGTTTTTCGTGGATTGGTGCCTATTTTGAGCTCAAAGTGTGTTGAGGCTACATCATCAGAGTCATGTGATAAAGCTGTGGAGTTGGCTATAGAGGAAGTTAAAGACAGGGAGATTTGTAAGGCTGGAGACTCAGTTGTGGTGTTGCACCGTTCTTCTGGCTCTAGCTTGTTCAAGATCCTCAATGTCAAGTGAAGGAGTTAGCGTTGCTGGATGTAACGTCTATATGTTTATTGTTCGGCTATATCTGTTCTATGTTTTCACGGAACATTATTTGTTTAATTCACATTACTTAAATAATATAATTTGTCAGGGAGACCACTAGTTACATCGCATAAAAGGTTACAATTCATATTCTAGACCTTCTTGACATAAAATTGCTACTTTATGGCGTTCTTGAATGTAAGAATAGTGCCATTGGGGATGGTCATTGTGTAGGAATATGTACATGTAAATAATATATGTTCGGAAGTCGTTCCGAGACTAAGGAGACACACGCGTTAATACGTAAAACAATTATACGTTAATATATTAGGCGTAATATATTATTAGTGATAAGCTATGATGAACGTTAACTAATTAGTTAATTAACGAGTTTTGATAAACGGTAATTAAATGTTAATTATAAACATTTATTATAATTAAAATAATAAAAAGAAGTTTGTAGTTAAAGCAAATTATGTTTGTTTTCCTATTCCTATTTGGTTTGTCAACCGAGGTGCATCTATATATAATGATTAGCCCATCATTATTATTAGATGAATGAGAAAGAGTTTCCTACGACAAAAAGGAAAGAAAAACGATTTGCTATAACTTGATTTCTTTTTGTACGATAAACCAAAAAACAGAGATTGTTGGTTTCGTATTATATTTTTTTTTTTAAGAAAACAGATATTAGTTAGCTTATCACTTAGTACTAGCATACTTAATTGTTTGCTATAACGTATTGTGTGCGTATTCTTAGAGAGATCATACTTTGATCTTTATTGGTAGTTCGATAAAAGTGTTTAATCCATCGCTAAAAGGTTCACGTTTCTTTATCGTTTTTGTTAATTACTTGTCTATACGTGATCTTAAATTCCGATGCGTACTCGCGATTATTAATGTGTTAATATGGTAAAAGGTTTTTATAAATTCCAACAGTGGCATCACGAGCCGTTCGTATAGCTTTTAATTACATTAAACATAACGAAAGAGATAAATTTATGTAAACTTACTATGATGGCGTTTAAATTATTTTATTTGATGATCAGTTTTTCATAAACCCTAATTAGGGTTAATAAAAATAATTAGACAAACCCTAATTTGTATGTAATTTTTGTTGATAAATATGTTGTTAATTGTTAATTAGTCGTTATTTATCACGTTGTTAATTGTTAAATTTATGGTTCGATCCATGGGAATCATGCAAGTTTACCATGGATCATGTGTTCTTGATTAATTGTTTTAATTGAAGTCATGATAGATGTAGTATGCATGAAGTATGTGATTAATTGTTACTTGGGTATATGTTTTAGGATAATGTTTATTTGTTTTGCTTTTGATTATAATTGTTGTATATCATGGTTCAAGCAAAGGGTTTTTCCGAAAAACAAAAATAAACCGGACTAAAACTATATGAAATTTGATTTATTATAGTCTTGTTCTTGCACGATCATATGTGGCAACAAATGAGTCGCCCTTACATGGTTTTAAATCTAACTCACGCCGTGATTAGCAAGAATCAAGTTTATAATTTGTTTTCTACTTTAAAGTTGTAAAAATTTATTAATGGCATAGTTTTCAAAAGTACTATCTAGTTGCAAGGCTAAGGTTCGGGAAGACTCGTCAAGACTTCAGTCTTGTAGATACCTTTGCCCTATAATACCTGACTGTTTGTAGTCTCCTTATCTTGCATACTATTTAGGAAGCCGAAAATGGTCTAGGGTTTGAATGATTTTAATAATTCTTTAATCTTTTCCCGTGATAAAATTAAACTTCTTTAAATAGAATACATGTTGAATCGTCAATTTGTATGATATCACTATTTATACAATTGAATTGTAAGTTAAATAAGTGATGTTTATAATTAACTAATTGAGTAAAATTTATAAATTACCATTACAAAGATGTTGCATGCTTCTTTGTACATGTTTTTGAATTGTCAAAATTTATATCCTTTGAAATAAGTTTATTTGCCATCCAACGTGTAAAAGCACTTGCACTTACTCTTTCACCATACGTGAGACTGTGGTGATTTTGTAACCCAATGTGATATAATACACTCGATTGTGAGATGTCGGTGCTATATAATCACGGTTTTTGGTTGGACGACTTAAGCAAGTTAAGATAGGTTGTAAAACCCGCAAAAATAAGGTCATTATTTAATTCTATCTTACTAATATTTTTATTAGTATTTTATAACGTTAAATACTATTATGTTTAACGGTTTAAGATGAAACATATATTGAATATTTTATTTTAATATTTTGACGAATAACGAGGACTACTATTGATCGCGATACCGATGGATGCCTAAAATTTTATATTTTATTATCGATTGTTTCGATATTTAATATTTTCGACGATATCATTCTAATTATGTATCGGGTCGTTATATTATTATTTCTCGTGTGCGTTCAAACTTCTAAAAAGTATTCCTATGGAAACCCGAGCCTCGTAAAAAATTTTGAATTGACTAATATTCATTTTCTACCCTATAAAATAGTTAATTCTCTTTTAGTCCAAAAGAATGTTCAAATTGCAAGAAAATAAATTAGTTAATTGTCTTTTAGTCCAAAAGAAGGCTCAAATTGCAAGAATTACCCTTCACCCACCATATAAAAAGAATTTTTCTTTCATTTTACACACACATACATCACCTCCAACCAAAAACTCTCTCTCTTTCTTTTCTTTCTTTCCTTTGCCGTGAGCTTCCAACACAAAGATCATCAAATTTTTGATGATCAAGCTTTAATCTTCAAAAACAAATCAAAGACCCATCTTGGAAATCTCAAGATCTACACATTGGTATGAAAATCTCCTACATGCATTACACTTTCAAGATTTTATAATTTCCATGGTAGATCTATGTTTAAATCATCATGCATGTGATGATCTAGGTAAGATCATCATGTTTTCATGTTAAAAGGTCGTATTTGATCTTTGATTTTTGTTAAAATTTTACATGCATTACACTTTTTCTTGATTTTGTGAAATTTAATCAAGTGTATACTTGTAAGATCTTCATTTCTTTTATTTTTATTTGTTATTTTTTTTTTTCGTGACACCCTCAAACCAAAATACCCTTTGATTCAAATTTCTAGCTTGAATCCTTAAAAACTAAAGTAAGTCCCATGTTTGTAATATGATTTGGGTCATTTTGGTATAAAAATTTACAACATGCATGAACTTTTTCTTAAAATAATTTTTCTTGAAAGATCATCTTGTTTAGATCTATTTTATGGTTATAAATAAGTGTTATTTTTATTATATTAAAAGTGAGGATCCTTGCATGTAAGATTTTTGATATGGATCTAGTAAGATTTGGACATGCAAGTGGTCTAGAGTTGATTAGAGTCATTTTAGGTGTTATTAGGATTATAAGAATGGTTAAAATGGGTTAAAATAATGATTTAATATGATTTTTAAATGGTCATTCTAGATCAGTAACTTTAAGGCTATTTTCAGAAGTCTTAAGTCTGAGTATAGGTTGATATTATGGGATCATGTTGTAGAGAATTTCGATAGCTTCGATTTGATACCAAGTAGAGCTTCTAACTCCAAACGAGCTAATAGTTACGCATGTTTGAAATTCTGAAAATTTATCTAATTATTTCCCGCACACTTGCTGATGTAGATCTGAAAAGGGCAAAATCGTCCAGATCTGGTTCGTTTCAGCTTTTGTGTAAAACTAAAAAGTTGTTTAAAATGTCGTTTTACGTCTACCGCGAGGAAACCAGTTCTGAAAACGAATCTAGACGGGGCAAAACTTAAAAATTAAATCTGCATTTTCTAAAAACCGTCATCTTTGACAGATCTGATGCGAGGTAAATCCGTCATTTCTGGTCCGTTTCAGCCTTCGGTCGAAACACGAAAGTTGTTCAGAATGATGTCTTACCTTTACCGCGTAGAAATCAGACCTGGAAACAAGTGATAATAGGGTAAAAGTTAATAGTAAAATTTGAGATGTTTAGGGGTAAAAATGTAATTTTACACAGAACTTGCATGTGTATTTTGGACAGTTTCTATTAAGTTTCACGTCTCGGGTATAACTGGAAAGTTGTCCGAAACATCGTTTTACATCAAAAAGCTAAAATCTCGAATCATGAATATGTCGTTTAGTGGGTCAATTAATCGGGTCAGACCCGAAAGTCAAAGTTGACCAAAAAGTCAAAGTTGTTAAATTTTTCTAAGTATGCATTTTAATTGATTTTTGAGATTATTAACGTACGCACCTTATTTGCTAGGTTGCGGTTATCGTGTTTACCGGGCATCATCTATCGTCGGCGATCGTCTTCAACTACTATAAATACTAAGGTGAGTCTATAGCCTCGTTTGCGCTCATTTAAATATTTTAATAACCCGCGAGGGGGAATACATGTTCTTATAAACTTAGAACACAAGATTTTATGGTGTGCTTGTCCCTTTATGAATGGACCCGTGGTTGCCTTTAAATTGCATTAAGTGATTGCCATTATTAAAACCTCAATTATGGACCGTTAATTAACCTATGATGGGTTAACCGCTAGTACAATTAATAGATCTATGGGGGAAGCCGCCCCGGCTCAGTTTGTGTGGACTTGTCACAGAAGCTTCGGCCCGACCTCCACATTGTTTGAACATAAATACTATAATACTTTATCGATATATATTAATATCGTTAAACTTTTCGATAAAAGTTTATCATTTACAAATGATTTGTTTAAATAAATTTATGAAATTTCCTGTATTTAATTGAAGGATTTTCTATATTTATTTAAATTTTTGGAAATTATTTTATTTCATTTTATTATGACCTTATACCTATTTTGCGAATTTATCACCGCTTGATTACGTCTACGATGAGGAGGAAGCAGGTTCCACTGCTGCAAGTGAGTCACAGTCAACTAAGTTATGTGGATCCCCACGTGACTGGTGTCTATTATTTTGGTTTCATTGTACTCTATTTATCTTTAAGATCATTACTTGTTGATCTACGATAATAGTTTCCTTTGATCCTTATAATGATTGTGATTCCTTGTATTTATAATGTGCATGCATTTGATGACTGAATTATGTACATGATATGACTATACCATGATTACAATTAACTCATTCATTTTATCTTCTCTCTGTGTGATATGACAGAATCATGCCACCTAGGAGAATGACAAATGATGCCATTGCAAGGCTAGTTGCTGAAGAGGTAGCGAAAGCATTAGCTGCGAATAGAGCTGCACGTGTTAACACTGAAGGGGCAGGTAGCTCTGGAGGTGCTAATGCTGGAGGTGCTGGTGTTGAAGGTGCAGGTGAACCTGTTGAACCAGAAACTGTTGGAGGAGCTGGTGTAGCTGAGAATCCTGCAGATGAGGTTGCTCAGGTTGCTACTGCAGTAAAAGAGTGTAATTTTTCTGGGTATATGAAATGTGGACCCACTACATTTCAAGAAACTGGTGGAGCACTGGAATTATTCAGGTGGATTGAGAAAACTGAAACAACATTTGAGATCAGTGATTGCTCAGAAAGGAACAAGGTTAAGTTCGCAGTTGCTACTTTCAAGGATCGAGCTTTAAGCTGGTGGAAGACTCAAGTTGCTACAGTTGGGTTAGAAACTGCCAACAAGAAACCTTGGGATGAAGTCAAAAGGTTGCTGAAAGAAGAGTTTTGTCCAGAAGAAGAGTTATCTGCTTTGGAGGATGAGTTGAGGCACCTGAAGCTGAAAGATAACAACATTGCTGCCTATACTAGCTGATTCAACGAGTTAGTTTTGTTGTGTCCGGATGCTTTTGTCACTAAGAAGAAAAAGATGGACCAATACATTAAAGGGCTACCTGGGTACATTAAAGGTGAGACAACTTCATCTCGACCCAAGAACTTTGTTGAAACTGTGAGAATGGCTCATACACTCATGGGGCAGAAAGTTCAAGATAGGGCTGAGAAAGCTGTTGAGAGTAGTAAAAGGAAATGGGAGAATTCGCAGAGTAGTAACCAAGGTAATAACCAGGGTAACAATAATCGTGGGAATTACCAGGGTAATAACCGCCACAAGCAGTACAATCAGAGGAGAAATGATGGGGCTAGAGCTGCAACTAACAAGAATAATAATGCTGACCATGGGGGACCATCCCAGAGATGTAGGAGCTGCGGTGCTTGCCACTTTGGTAACTGTCCACCAAGGTGCACTAAATGTGGAAAGGTTGGGCATGTTGTGGAGAAATGCAGGACAAGGGTCCCTGCCACTAGAGCGAATGCTATTCTGATCAGGACTTGTTTTGATTGTGGAGAACGTGATCATATTCGCCCTCAATGTCCGAAGTGGAAGAACGCGAAAGCAGGTGAAGCTGCTGGGGCAGTTTATGCTGTTAAGGATGTTGATCAGACACAAGGTCCAAATGTGGTGACGGGTACGTTCTTACTCAACCATCGTTATGCTAGTGTTTTGTTTGACTCAGGATCAGATAGGAGCTTTATAAGCACTTCCTTTAGTCGTTTAATTGATATTGAGCCAACAAGCCTAAATACTAGTTATGAGGTCGAGTTAGCTGATGGACAATTAGTTAGTACTACCACTATATTTAAGAAGCGCCCTTTTAAATTAGCAAATCATTTGTTTGAAATTGATTTGATGCCGATAGAGTTGGGTTCATTCTATGTGATTGTTGGTATGGATTGGTTGGTTGCACATGATGCGGTGATTGTATGTGGGGAGAAAGTTGTTCACATACCAGTTAAGGACAAGGTATTAGTAGTTGAAGGTAATGTCGGTAGATCTCGTCTGACGATGATATCTTGTATCAAGGCGAGAAAATATGAGGAAAGAGGTTGTCACCTGTTCTTGGCTCAAGTAGTGGAGAAAGAACTACCGGTACGGCGTGTGGAAGATGTTCCGGTTATTCGTGATTTTCCTGAAGCATTTCCCGATGACTTTCCAGGGCTTCCGCCTCAGCGAGAAATCGAATTCAAGATTGATCTAGTGCTGGGAGCTGCACCGGTGGCGCGTGCACCTTATCGTTTGGCACCGTCTGATTTGAAGGAGTTGGCAGATCAACTGAAGGAGTAAATGGATATGAGGGTTCACTAGACCAAGTTCGTCACCTTGGGAAGCTACAGTATTGTTCGTGAAGAAGAAGGACGGATCGTTTAGAATGTGCATAGACTACCGAGAGTTGAACAAGCTAACTATTAAGAATCGTTATCCACTTCCGAGGATCGATGATTTGTTTGATCAACTTTAAGGTTCGTGTGTGTACTCGAAGATCGACTTGAGGTCGGGTTATCATCAACTTCGTGTTAAAGAAGAGGACATACATATTACAGCTTTTCGAACGCGTTATGGACACTTTGAGTTCCAAGTAATGTCGTTTGGGTTAACTAATGCACTTGCGGTATTTATGGACTTAATGAATCGTGTGTGTAAACCATACCTCGACAAGTTTGTGATTGTATTTATTGATGATATCCTGATTTATTCTAAGAGTCAGGAAGAGCATGAAGGTCATCTGAAGATTATCTTGGAATTGTTGAAGAAGGAGAAGTTGTATGCAAAATTTTCCAAGTGTGATTTTTGGTTGGATTCTGTCCAATTCCTTGGACACATGATCGATAGTAGTGGTGTTCATGTTGATCCTTCCAAAATTGAAGCTATTAGAGATTGGGCTACGCCTACAACCCCGACTGAAGTTAGACAATTATTGGGATTAGCTGGATACTACCGGCGATTCATAGAAGGATTCTCTCTAATTTCTAAACCTCTTACTAAACTTACACAGAAAAACAAGAAGTATGAGTGGCGTTCAGAAGAAGAAGAAGCATTCCAAACTTTGAAACAGAAGCTGTGTTCTGCACCAATTTTGGCTATGCCCGATGGAGCTGAAGACTTTGTGGTATATTGTGATGCATCACGTAAGGGCTATGGTGCTGTGTTGATGCAAAGGGAGAAAGTGATCGCGTATGCATCTCGTCAATTGAGGAAGCATGAGGAGAATTATACTACACATGACTTGGAATTAGGAGCTGTTTTCTTTGCTCTTAGACTTTAGAGAAACTATCTCTATGGTACAAGGAGTGTGGTATATACCGATCATAAAATCCTGCAACATATTTTAGATCAGAAGGAGCTCAATATGAGGCAGAGAAGATAGGTAGAATTGTTGAGTGATTATGACATTAAAATTTGCTATCATCCCGGCAAGGCGAATGTAGTTGTCGATGCTCTTAGTAGAAAGGATAGAGAAATAACCAGAAGGGTTAGAGCTTTAGCCATGACAACTTATTCAGATTTATCTAATCGAATACTTAAAGCTCAAACAAGGGCGATGAAAGAGAAGAATGTGAGAAATGAAGACTTGGGTAGAAGGATGACACCTATATTCGAAATTCGTGATGACGGAATTCGGTATTTCGAGAATCGTGTATGGTTACCGGTGTATGGAGGACTGAGAGATTTAATTATGCACGAATCTCATAAGTCTAAATATTCGATTCACCCAGGATCGGATAAAATGTACCAAGACTTGAAGAAATGCTACTGGTGGCCGAACATGAAGGCTAACATTGCTACTTATGTTAGTAAATGCTTTACGTGTGCTAAGGTGAAGTTTGAGCACAAGAGACCTTTAGGTTTACTACAACAACCTGAAATTCCAGAATGGAAATGGGAGAAGATCACTATGGATTTTGTTTCGGGACTTCCGAGAACTTCTAGTGGTTATGATACAATTTGGGTGATTGTTGATCGGTTGACTAAGTCGGCTCATTTCTTGCCGATAAAGAAAACTGATGACTTAGACAAACTTCATCGGTTGTATTTGAAGGAAGTTGTTTGTAGACATGGAGTTCCTTTGTCAATTATATCTGATCGAGACAGTCGGTTCACATCTGAGTTTTGGAGATCGCTTCAGCGAGCTTTGGGGACTCAGTTGGACATGAGCACTGCGTACCATCCGAAAACGGATGGACAAAGTGAAAGGACTATACAAACTTTGGAGGATATGTTACGAGCGTGTGTAATAGACTTTGGAGGTAGTTGGGATCGACACTTACCTTTGGTGGAGTTCTCATACAACAACAGTTATCACGCAAGTATCAAGGCTGCGCCTTTTAAATCACTTTACGGGCGAAAGTGTAGATCACCAGTTGGTTGGTGTGAGGTTGGAGAAAGTCAATTGACGGGTCCTGAATTGATTAGAGAGACGACTGAGAAGATCGTGCAAATCAAGAATCGTTTATTGACAGCCCGTAGTAGGCAGAAGAGCTATGCGGATAAGAGGAGAAAACCATTGGAGTTTGATATTGGCGACATGGTTATGTTGAAAGTATCACCTTGGAAAGGAGTAATTCGATTTGGCAAGCGAGGAAAGCTTAGTCCACGCTATATTGGTCCATTCAAGATCATTGATCGAGTTGGTCCTGTGGCGTATAAGTTGGAATTGCCAGATAAGTTAAGTGCTATTCACAACACTTTTCACGTTTCCAATCTTAAGAAATGTTTGGCGGACGAGAATTTGATAATTCCACTTGAGGAGGTTCAACTGGATGACAAGTTGCATTTTATTGAAGAACCGGTGGAGATTATGGATCGAGAGGTGAAACGACTTAAACAAAGTCGGATCCCGATAGTAAAAGTGCAATGGAACCCGACGTGGACCCGAATACACTTGGGAGCGAGAGGACTACTTCAAGAGCAAGTATCCACATTTATTCGTATACGGACCTAAGGAGAAGTAAGCCCCGGGACGGTGCTCTCCTAAGGTGGTGAGGATGTAAAACCCGCAAAAATAAGGTCATTTAATTATATCTTACTAATATTTTTATTAGTATTTTATAACGTTAAATACTATTATGTTTAACGGTTTAAGATAAACCTATATTGAATATTTTATTTTAATATTTTGACGAATAACGAGGACTACTATTGATCGTGATACCGACGGATGTCCAAAATTTTATATTTTATTATCGATTGTTTCGATATTTAATATTTTCGACGATATTATTCTAATTATGTATCGGGTCGTTATATTATTATTTTTCGTGTGCGTTCAAACTTCTAAAAAGTATTCCTATCGAAACCCGAGCCTCGTAAATAATTTTAAATTGACTAATATTCATTTTCTACCCTATAAAATAGTTAATTGTCTTTTAGTCCAAAAGAATGCTCAAATTGTAAGAAAATAAATTAGTTAATTGTCTTTTAGTCCTAAAGAAGGCTCAAATTGCAAGAATTACCCTTCACCCACCATATAAAAGGAAATTTTCTTTCATTTTACACACACATACATCACCTCCAACCAAAAACTCTCTCTCTTTCTTTTCTTTCTTTCCTTTTCCGTGAGCTTCCAACACAAAGATCATCAAATTTTTGATGATCAAGCTTTAATCTTCAAAAACAAATCAAAGACCCATCCTGGAAATCTCAAGATCTACACATTGGTATGAAAATCTCCTACATGCATTACACTTTCAAGATTTTATAATTTCCATGGTAGATCTATGTTTAAATCATCATGCATGTGATGATCTAGGTAAGATCATCATGTTTTCATGTTAAAAAGTCGCATTTGATCTTTGATTTTTGTTAAAATTTTACATGCATTACACTTTTTCTTGATTTGGTGAAATTTAATCAAGTGTATACTTGTAAGATCTTCATTTCTTTTATTTTTATTTGTTATTTTATTTTTTTTCCGTGACACCCTCAAACCAAAATACCATTGGATTCAAATTTCTAGCTTGAATCCTTAAAAACTAAAGTAAGTCCCATGTTTGTAATATGATTTGGGTCATTTTGGTATAAAAATTTACAACATGCATGAATTTTTTCTTAAAATGATTTTTCTTGAAAGATCATCTTGTTTAGATCTATTTTATGGTTATAAATAAGTGTTATTTTTATTATATTAAAAGTGGGGATGCTTGCATGTAAGATTTTTGATATGGATCTAGTAAGATTTGGACATACAAATGGTCTAGAGTTGATTAGAGTCATTTTAGGTGTTATTAGGATTATAAGAATGGTTAAAATGGGTTAAAATAATGATTTAATATGATTTTTAAATGGTCATTTTAGATCAGTAACTTTAAGGCTATTTTCAGAAGTCTTAAGTCTGAGTATAGGTTGATATTATGGGATCATGTTGTAGAGAATTTCGAGAGCTTCGATTTGATACCAAGTAGAGCTTCTAACTCCAAACGAGCTAAAAGTTACGCATGTTTGAAATTCTGAAAAATTTATCTAATTATTTCCCGCACACTTGCTGATGCAGATCTGAAAAAGGGCAAAATCGTCCAGATCTGGTTCGTTTCAGCTTTTGTGTAAAACTAAAAAGTTGTTTAAAATGTCGTTTTACTTCTATCGCGAGAAAACCAGTTCTGAAAACGAATCTAGACGGGGCAAAACTTAAAAATTAAATCTGCATTTTCTAAAAACCGTCATCTTTGACAGATCTAATGCGAGGGGTAAATCCGTCATTTCTGGTCCGTTTCAGCCTTCGGTCGAAAAATGAAAGTTGTTCAGAATAATGTTGTACCGTTACCGCGTAGAAACTAGACCTGGAAACAAGTGATAATAGGGTAAAGGTTAGTAAAATCTGAGATGTTTAGGGGTAAAATTGTAATTTTACACAGAACTTGCATGTGTATTTTGGACAGTTTCTATTAAGTTTCACTTCTCGGGTATAACTGGAAAGTTGTCCGAAACATCGTTTTACATCAAAGAGCTTAAATCTCGAATCATGAATATGTCGTTTAGTGGGTCAATTAATCGGGTCAGACCCGAAAGTCAAAGTTGACCAAAAAGTCAAAATTGACCAAAAAGTTAAAGTTGTTAAATTTTTCTAAGTATGCATTTTAATTGATTTTTGATATTATTAACGTACGCACCTTATTTGCTATGTTGCGGATATCGTGTTTAACGGGCATCATCTATCGTCTCGGTGATCGTCTTCAACTACTATAAATACTAAGGTGAGTCTATAGCCTCGTTTGCGCTCATTTAAATATTTTAAAAACCCGCGAGGGGGAATACATGTTTTTATAAACTTAGAACACAAGATTTTATGGTGTGCTTGTCCCTCTATGAATGGACCCGTGGTTGCCTTTAAATTGCATTAAGTGATTGCCATTATTAAAACCTCAATTATGGACCGTTAATTAACCTATGATGGGTTAACCGCTAGTACAATTAATAGATCTATGGGGGAAGCCGCCCCGGTTCAGTTTGTGTGGACTTGTCACAGAAGCTTCGGCCCGACCTCCACACTGTTTGAACATATTGTATTGAGAAGTCAGGTATATGGCAATGTACCAATAATCTGGAGGTAATTGACAATTAATAAATCTCCTGTCTTATCAGACATCTAAAAGGAGTGTTTAAGGGCTCGGTTCCATGAGCTTATTGCAATTTATGCTAAATACAATTATTATTGTTGATGCAAAATTATTAGATGCTTGTTGCCTTCAAGTATCCCTCAAACTTATAATCTTTACTTGTGTTCAAAATGATTATATAAACCTATAGATTCACTCGGCATTTTTGCTGATGAGTTCCTCACATTATTTCAGGTAATCAAGAAGTGTGAAGCTTGGATGTCACAGGAATGAAGTTGTGCACTGCTTTTGCAATATAAACTCTTTGAATAATTATCGTTCCTTTGTTTAAAACAATTTAAATCTTTTGTTTTAATTGTACTTTTGTTACGATGTCTTGGGACTACGCTACTCTAGCGAATATTTTAGGAACGAGAAAATTAAAACGTCTCTTTTCGAGTCGTTCTTTATAAATTATGTGTTTTTGTATCATTGTTTAGCACACAAAGATGTATTCCGCTGCGTGTAAATTTGGGGGTGTTAAATAGGTGAGACCTTAACTCGTGGCAATAGATGAGATAAACATGCTCGCTTTTCACTTTTGAATTGTCACAAGTGATGTATATAAAGTTGAGTCCCACAATTCTAGAAGTTGTATTGGATGCAATTATTGAACGTCAATTACCCCTTCAATATCATCATCACTAGCAGATTAACTGATGCGGTGGTGGTATGTCTTGGTGGATTCTAGCTTTTAGAAAATTAATTGTTTATTTATAAACACGGGTATTTAATTTTCTACTAGGCGAGTACCCGCGCATAGCGGCGGAAATTGCCTAGCGACAGATAATTAACGACATCCGAGAATCCTGATAAGATCGATTTGTAATTGGAAATGATTGTAACATGCAATAATCCGAATAAAAATGTATCAAATAACATGTAAGTTTTTTTAATCAAAATAAAAATAAAACATTACACCAGTTATGTGAAAATAACTTATAACAAATAGTCTTGATATAAAACCAGTATTGCGATTTCGAGTTACCAACAATTTTATATCTGTAATTTAACAATTTTCATTTATAGTAGTTATTATATTCTTTCAATGGTTATAAACATTTAAAGATCATTCAGTAAATTCCCTTCAATCCTACGGTAAGTATATGCTTGTTTCTTGAAAAAGCTTCCAAGTTGCAATATGCCTCTCTTTTGTCAATGGAGCTCCTACAACTCACCATACGCCATAGTTACCAAATAGAGCCTGCAAAAAGTTTTCACGAGTTAGAAATGTGCTTGTAAACTGAGAAATCTTTAGCTCGTGAAAACAAAGCTTAGCTTCACATATCTTTCTATTAGAAGTTAATATTGTCCAATATAAATATTATGGCATACGATGTTCATCTTGATTACATCGAGCTAATACCTAAAGGCTTGTTTTTTAGGGCCAAAATAAAGTTTTATATAACATGTTTATATCTTAGGTGTGAACCTGCCTATCGAGATAGCTAAGAAGTACTTACAAAATACGCAAATAAGTCTGAATGAATGGTAGGTATGTTTTACAATAGGTTATAACTTATAAGTGGGTAAATTTTTTTATTTGTATGGTAGAGTAACCATATTATTTTAACCATAACCATCGCAACTCACGTCGTATCGCACTTTGACCTATTGGCTCAATTGGAGGAAATTTTTGAATTAGATCCGTAACGTGGAGGCGGTGCCTCAAAATTTAGCTTGCTTTAAGACAGGCCTTAGCAGACTATTTAAAAACATGATTATATTAGTAGTCGAGTACCGGGTACCTAGTTTCAACCAAAATTTCGCAGCAAATAAGATTAGAATGTTAGGTTTATCAACATAAACATAACTACGTCTGTATAACCATGTGTTTAGCTTTGTATCTTGTGATCACTTACAGTTACATTCTTTGAATTTCATTATTTTTTCCTTTGTAAATTTTTAAAGAATAGTTAGACTTACGACCTCAAAGAGATTAAAATACAGGTATAATCTTCAAGAGATTAAAATACATTTAAGCTTTCAAGAGTTGTTCAAAACATATATGCAAAAAAAACTAAAAAACATACTTGATATAAAATTTTGGTTATGGTTGATTTGAGGCAGATGGTCACGGGTTTAATGTTGTGGTACCGGTGGTTTGTGGCTTTAACACGTTGGTGACAGGTGGTGTTCGGCGTCAGCACGTAGATCCGGCGAGACAACGAAAACATCATATTTTTTCAGCGAGTCGAAGCGGTGTCCTCAGCTAACTGTAACAAACAAACACAAAAAAATATTATAGAAGCACAGATCTACAAAACAAATTTATAGATCTATATAAAAAATTTAGAAAGCTTGGTTAATACAAATAGATCCATAAAAAATTAGTAACAACCTAAAAACCTAAAAAAATGCTTTTAGTTGTGGTGTTTTCATTTATGTGTTCGTGGGGTGTCATGGTGGTGACGTAAAGTGGTGGCGGCGACGGTGGAAGAGATATGAAAGAGAGTATCAATGTGTTTTTATGTATATGAGAGAAATGGTGTTTGAGGGTGGGGTATTTTTCAGGCATTTTATTTGGTAGTTTTTTTTCATGGTTTTGTTGATTTGGTAAAAATTGTAGGTTTGGATATTCGTTTGGTGTGTGTGTAAATTTAAGTTTTTATTTTGGTTTGGAAGTGTGAATCTTAAAAAGGAGATTTGGGTTTTGGTTGGGGATTAAGATAGGGCCCACAAAACTTTTTCAACCATGATCTACTACTTTTCAACATTTTCTATATTTTCAACATTTTCAACCATGTTGATAGAGACTTTATAAAGTAGTAGAGATAAAGGAAATATTATCAAAAATACTAAATTATTGAACTTTGTTTATTTGTAGATGGCAACGAACAATTCTCAAACCAAACAAAACTGTTCGGCTTTCAGGTCGATGCTTGAGAAGCAACAACTTACTGGTCCTAACTTCAATGAGTGGTTACGCGCGCTCAAACTAGTTGTGCGTGTGGAGAAACTAGAGGATGTGTATGACAATCCTTTGCCTGACCATCCTGGTGCTAATGCTACTAATGAACAATTAGTAGAATGGAATGCTCTTTATGATCGTCATAATGAAGTTGCTTGCTTAATGCTTGGAACTATGAGTCCAAAACTTTATCAGCAATTTGAATACAAAATTTCTAAGGACATGATAACTGAGCTCCAAAAGATGTATGGAAAGCCTCCTGGTGTCGAACTACAAGAGTTAGTACACACTTTCAATTCATGCAAGCAGGAAGAGGGTCAGTCCGTTAGCGATTATGTTCTATTGATGAAAAGCTATTTGGATCATTTGGCAACTCTCAACTATGTTCTTCCAGAAGCTATCTCCGTCAGCTTGATCCTCAATTCACTTTCAAGTGATTTTGAGGGCTTTGTGCAAAATTACAATATGCAAAGCATGGGGAAGACAATTAGTGAAGTTCATTCTTTGCTTATTGAATTTGAGAAAGTAGTTAAGAAGAACAAGAAGTCAAATGTTGCATCTTCTTCTACACCACAAGTAACGGGGATCCAAGGTGGTAGGATCCAGAAGTACAAACCGCAAGGAGGTAAGGCTAAAGGTAAAGGTAAGGATAAGGGTCCTAAAAATTCTTATCCTCCTAAACCTAAAAAGCCTCAACCTTATAAGAAAGAGCATCCGGCAAAATATTCCACATGTCACCACTGCAAAGAGGTTAGACATTGGAAGAGGAATTGTCATGTTTATCTAGTTGAGTTGATGAAAAAGAAGAAGCAAGTTGGATCGTCCACTTCTTCAGGTATTTATACTATTGAATTATTTGCTTGTTCCAAACATTCCTGGGTGTATGACACTGGTTGTGGTACTAACATTTGTAACACAAAACATGGACTTAGAGGAGCAAAGAAGCTGAAGCAAGGTGATGTCTACTTGTATGTTGGAAAGGGCGTACGTGCTGAAGTAGAAGCTATTGGAAGTTTTGACTTAGTTTTACCTAATGGTTTAATTCTTGTTTTTGGATGATTCTTATTATGCACATACTATAACTAGAGGTGTTGTTTCAGTTTCTTATTTGCATGATAAAGGATTTATTCATAAATTTACAGATTCTGGTATGACCGTTTCTTTTAATGATATGATTTATTTTAATTGTATCCGAGTTAATAGTATTTATGAAATTGATATGCATGATCCTACCTTGCAAATTGTGAATTCAGTGTATTAGATTAGCAATAAGAAATCTAAAGCAAGTTTAGATTCAACTTATCTTTGGCATTGTCGACTTGCTCATATTAGCAAGAAGCGAATTAAAAAGTTGCAACATGATGGACTTTTAAACTCAACGGATAGTGAACCGTTTGATCAATGCGTTTCTTGTATATTGGGCAAGATGACAAGAAAATCTTTTCCGCATAAAACCGAAAAGGTGAAAGATCTACTTGGATTAATCCATACCAATGTATGTGGTCCACTTAGACATGTGTCAAAGCAAGGTGCTACATACTTTATTACCTAACTGATGATTATAGTCGTTATGGTTATGTTTATTTGCTTAAACATAATCATGAAGTCTTTGAAACATTCAAGGTATTCAAAAATGAAGTAGAAGATCAACTCGGGAAGACTATTAAAGCCATTCAATCGGATTGTGGCAGTGAATATATTAGTCAAGAATTCAAAGATTATCTAAAGGCTAGTGGAATTGTCCAACAGCTGACTCCTCCTTACACACCACAACACAATGGTGTTTCTGAGACGAGAAATTGAACTTTGCTAAACATGGTTCGATCAATGATGAGTCTTTCTACTTTGCCACTATCCTTTTGGGATTATGCTCTGGAGACTGCTGCACGCATTCTCAATATGGTTCCAACCAAGCAGGTTGACAAGACTCCATATGAACTATGGCATGGAAAAGTTCTTAACTTGTCTTACTTAAATGTGTGGGGTTGTGAGGCTCATGTGAAACGTCACACGCCTGACAAACTTCAATCAAGATCGGTTAAGTGTGTCTTCATAGGTTACCCTAAGGAAACTATGGATTACTATTTCTACTACCCACCTGAAAACAAAATAGTTGTTGAGAGGTATGCAGATTTCTTTGAAAAGAATCTCATAGTTCAAAAAGAGAGTGGGAGGATTGTAGAACTAGAGGATGAAGATATTTTACCTTCTGAAACTACTAGCGAACATCCAATTGAGGAAGAAAGTCTTGCACCTGATGTAACTCAAGAAGAGGAGTTGTCCCCATTCGTAAATCAAAAAGAACAATCAAAGCACCTGAACGACTATGTCTAAATGTAGAAGTCGAGGAACATAGTTTATGGGATCTTAATGAACCCACTAACTATAGAGATGCAATATTAGATTCTGAATCCGATAAGTGCATTGTTGCTAAGAAAGCGGAAATGCAGTCTATGTATGATAATCAAGTCTGGAGACTTGTAGATTTACCACCCAATGTGAAGGTCGTAAAGGGTAAATGGATTTACAAGAAGAAGACGGACATGGATGGCATTGTACACACCTATAAAGCTCGATTTGTAGCAAAAGGGTTTACAAAAACTTATGGTGTTGATTATGAAGAAACCTTTTCTCATGTTGCAGATTTGAGAGCTATTAGGAATCTCATAGCTATAGCAGCGTACTATGACTATGAGATATGGAAAATGGATGTAAACACCGCGTTCTTGAATGGTTACTTGGAAGAAGAAATCTATATGGAACAACCGGAAGGTTTTGTTGATCCTAAGTATCCCGGTAAAGTATGTAGGCTTCAAAGATCCATTTATGGACTTAAGCAAGCATCAAGAAGCTAGAATAAAAGGTTTGCTGAAGAAATCAAAAAGTTTGGTTTTGATCAAAATCTAGATGAGCCATGTGTATGTCAAAAAGCTAGTGGGAGTAATGTTGTTTTCCTAATCTTGTATGTTGATGACATAATCATTATGGGAAATCATATTCCAAGTTTACAAGAGGTAAAGACCTATCTTGGAAAGTGTTTTTCTATGAAAGATTTAGGGGAAGCGGCATTTATTCTTGGAATCAAAATCTATAAAGATAGATCGAAGCGGTTAATTAGACTAAGTCAAAATGCATATCTTGATAAGATCTTGAAGAAGTATAGAATGGATATTCCAAGCGTGGTCTCATTCCTATGCAAGTGCACATTGACTTAAATAACACAAGGTTCTACTACATATGAAGAGATCTATTATGTAGGATCTATTATGTATGTTGTGAGGTGCACAAGACCTGATGTTACGTTTGCGCAAAATATTACAAGTCGATTTCAGCAAAATCCAGGTGAGAGTCACTGGACTGCTGTGAAAAATATTCTTAAGTATTTAAGACATACTAAGGATACGTTTTTAGTTTATGGTGGAAATCCTGAAGCTACTGAGCTGCAAGTTAATTGTTATTGTGATGCTGGATTTGAAACCGATAGAGATGACACTAAATCTCAAGCTGGGTATGTTTTCATTTTGAACGGAGGCGCGGTAGTATGGAAGAGCTCCAAACAAAGTACTACTGCACAATCTGCCACAGAAACCGAATATATTGCTGCTTCTTAAGCTGCAAAGGAAGCTGTTTGGATGAGTAAGTTTATTAGAGAACTTGGTGTAGTTCCTACCAATGAAGAACCTATAAAGATGTATTGTGACAATTCAAGTGCAATCATCATAGCTAACGAACCGGGAGTTCAGAGAGGCGCCAGACACTATCAAAGGAGATATCACTATGTTCGAGAATGTATCGAAATGGGTGAAATTGATCTAGTTAAAGTTCATATAGATAATAATCTAGCAGATCCTTTTACGAAGGCTTTACTTGGTAAAAAGCTTATTCAAAATGCTAGGAGCATGGGACTTCGTCTTGCTAGTAGTTTCATGTAATATGTTTTAATATTTGGATAAAGGATATTGTTAAACAATATTTATTTTATGAATTGAAGTATTGGATATATTCGTTTTCTTTAATATTTATTGGTCCTATTTTTGCATGTTTAAATCCTTGAATAATATGTTTTTCTAAATTTTATATGTCGATTGATTATATGGGAATATAATTGAATTAAGACATATATGAGAGATGGTAATATTCATAGAATATGCAAGAACGGTTCACCAACTCATACGATATCCAAAAGTTGTATATTGGACATCTCCTACTAACAAGTCAATCACTTTATGGATCGGCGTCTTTAAGTGAAACTTGTAAATGATTTACATTACTAAATTCTTTGACTTGAGATGCAAGCAGGTCTTATATATGTGGACGATACATTTTGCTATAGTTTGTATCTTGAAACATGTAAGAGGCACGTGTAGTCAAGATAAAATTTGTTCATTCAACTAGGATTGAAGAATAATGCTATTGGGCCCCTCGTTAATTAATTAGATGTTTGTATGGCCATACCCAATGGTAATCTAGATTTATCTCGATTAGATTGGTAATCTATATTAATTATGTAATGCGAGAAACAAAATAGTTAAAATAGAATGACTTTAATCCATATCCATTATTAACATGGCATTTGAGAAACAAAGGGATTGTAAATGTTTAAGTCATTTAAAAGTACTTTATGGAAAACTACACTCGAAAGTTTCCGGGAGCATTGGCGTGTTGCTAGACGCTAACCAATGTTATTATATTATATTATTGTACATGTCCAACTGGGAGCTGTAGGAATATGTACACGTAAATAATATATGTCCGGAAGTCGTTCCGAGCCAAATGAGACACACGCGTTAATACGTAAAACAATTATACGTTAATATATTAGGCGTAATATATTAATTAGTGATAAGTTATGACGAACGTTAACTAATTAGTTAATTAACGGGTTTTGATAAACGATAATTAAATGTTAATTATAAACATTTATTATAATTAAAATAATAAAAAGAAGCTTGTAGTTAAAGCAAATTATGTTTGTTTTCCTATTCCTATTTGGTTTGTCAACCTACATGTGCATCTATATATAACTATTAGCCCATCATTATTATTAGATAAATGAGAAAGAGTTTCCTACGACAAAAAGGAAAGAAAAACGATTTGCCATAACTTGATTTCTTTTTGTACGATAAACCAAAAACAGAGATTGTTGGTTTCGTATTATATTTATTTGTTTTAAGAAAACAGATATTAGTTAGCTTATCACTATTGGTACTGGCATACTTAATTGATTGTTATAACGTATTATGTGCGTATTCTTAGAGAGATCATACTTTGATCGTTATTCGTTGTTCGATAAAAGTGTTTAATCCATCGCTAAAAGGTACGCGCTTCTTTATCGTTTTTGTTAATTACTTGTCTATACGTGATCTTAAATTCCGTTGCGTACTCGCGATTATTAATGTGTTAATATGATAAAAGGTTTTTATAAATTCCAACACATTGCATCACTGGTAGTGGTCTCCATTTAGTTTTCACTTCCAAATGATGTGATTACTAGCAGGAAGTTTAAATGAATGACATAGAATGAAATGGCTTCAAGGGAATCAAAACGGATCAGATGAGCAACGTATTTTACACAAGCCTCAAAATACCTAAATTCTAACACATTGAAATAGAACACACCAAGCTCACATAATCAAATTGAACATCAGATCATAGCATATAGAAACTCTGAATTAACACGACATTATCCAGCTAAAACAACCACATATAACCCGATAAACAATTTTCTTGCAATAAGTAAAAAAAAAGAGCCAATTATGAAGCCAGTTCTTGGTGGTCTAATGTTACTCATATAATTCACTTCAGATTGAATAAAACAGTAGGAGGTAATAAGTGATGGACCACAGTCACTTGGTGGTCTAATTGTGCAAGCATTATGTCAGTCCAGATTAATCCAATGCAATTCTGTTTAACGGCTCCACATTACAAATTATATGTCCGTAGACACACCTTGAATACGAGCCTTTATACACACTTCTGTCTGGCCTGACTGTATAACCTCGTAATCCAGAGTAAATTGGATACTCAACCATCTTATTCATTGTCCTCTTCAAATTTACATGTAAAAACAGGAACAAGAAAAATGCAGTTCAAAATCTCAACTACCGAACTTGAACAAGTAGAGTTACAGACTTTAATGGCATGTTAACTTTATGATTATCTGAAATGGACCAACAAGTACTCAATCATGGCACATTGACACTGGAAAATCTAATTAAGTGGCGCCACTTAATTAGATGAAGCTTGCAGTATTGGGTAAACAAAGCATCTTGAGGGTCTTCAAAATTTTGTCATGTTTCCAACCATAAGTACCAAATTCTTTGCTTTATTGTGTTTATGAAAAATAAGTGCTTTGTTATGTTATAGAATTCCTGTTTAGGTTATCGGAGGGGAGAAGTGCACGTGGAAATTTGCGTACTTCCAGAAATGTCCAAAAGAAAGAGGAATGGTTCGACCGTTCACTGGTAAAGAAAATTGGACATGGTGATTTTTTCTATTAGATATATTTCAGGATGTTTAATGTAGTTGAAATACATTTGCACTGTTTCTTTCAAAAACTAATACTAACATCAATCTCCTTTTTTAGTTGTTTTTTTTATTCTTTGATCAGAAAAAATAATCAACATAGGGAAAAAAAGGTGAGCGTATTAAAATATCCCACATCGGTTGGGAGAGTAAAGGTAAAGGGATGGGAGTGTGTATAAAAAAGGAAAGAAGAAAGAGGAATAATCACTTGGATAGGGTCAATGAGTGATCAAGAAGGCTAATGGCCTAGGTTGGTGACCTCCATTGCACTTTGGAGGGGTGCCACCCTAAGATCGACCCATGTGGTCGAGTCTACATCGTAATTTGTTGTTGTGGGGGGCTGCGTTCGCGCGGCCCCTGTCCAATTCATTAGTTTAAGTCTTGTTAGAGTGCTTTGGCTGCAAATAATTCACAGTCAACCAGATTCACTTTAAAGAACTTAGAACTAACCAAAGGTAATTGTTGTGTCAATATTTTGTTTGAACACGTTTGTAGGAAAAGAGGGGAAATTAAGACAACCGTAGAGTGAACTGTATCTTCTTTGTGCTAGTTAACCTAAGCCGCAAGTGGTCTAATTAGCGTCGGGGTCTCTACCCACAAAAGATTATATTAGTAAACACGTCTTTATCTTACGGTTCATGGGCCGAAATAAGATGTAGCTATAGGTTCCTTTTTCTAAACAATGCGAGGGGCACTATACAGCGTTCACGCGACCACTACCTATCTAGTTCATTGGTATTTCTTTTGGAGTTAGTTTTTTCAACTTCTCGCTGTAAATGCTGGATGTACAACAAGACCGTCAGTATTTCTTTAAGTTCAAGAACCACAATTTGTAATTTTAGTTTAGTTTTTAGTATTCGGTTAATGCCATTGTTCGTGCAATTTCTTGAGGAGGTCCGAACGGTGAGACCCCTTCGAACCTTGAATGGTATATGCTTCAGATTACCTGAAACCAAAGTAAACGCGTTAGCCTCGTCTGGGTGTGAGAACCCGGACCAAGCTCAGGCGTGAGAGTAAGTAAAGGAAAGAAGTCTGAATAGGAGAACTGTGTATGAATATTATAAAGCAAGTATAATGATAATGACTAACAATTTACCTCAAACCTTGAAGTAATGGGGGTATTTATACTAGTCAAATCCCTAAAAGGCCGGGAGTTGTAATGGGCCTTGGTCGGCCCGATTGGGTACACTTTTCCTAGTTTCCCGGAGGTATGTCTATTGACTTTTTCTGTTGAGTGGCGCTAATACCTTCTAGATGAAGTCGTGCATTTCGGAACTTTTGGTTTGGTCCGGATCGGGTCATTTGTTCCGGATACATACACGAACAACCATAAATTTGCAAAAACGACCTTAAAGTCTCCCAACCCGTTAGACTTACAAATTTCTCCACCCTTTATTATTTATTTAACAAAACATTTAATGGTATAGCATATGTGATAGGTGTGTAAACACCCATCCTTTTACCACTTAATTCTGGCTAAAACAAGACCAAAACACGTATTTAATATCATTTGTTTGGAATTATGCGTGGTTTTTGTGTTTATTGTGTTTTCAGAGCCAACCGGATGAATATTGGAGAAAACATGGGATTGCACGGGTTTTACTGAAGAAAAGGGCTCAAGATAAAGTCTATTGTCCAAGAGATGCAAAAGATTTGAAGTCACTGGGCCTATTCGAAGATTTATCGAAGAAAAGGACCAAAGATGGAAGATTTACAAAAGTCGAAGAAACTCAAGTCTATTAAACGAAGAAATTAAAAGACGAGTTGAATTTAATCGACGACAAATCCCGAATCAGAATCGAAAACGTCAACTTTTCTGAAAAGACGAGAAGACAAGAAAAACGGGAGAAAGCCCACTCACCAACCAAAAGACAAAGCCTATATAAAGACCCCTCCTCACACTTTTCATCCAGTTTTTTTAGTCAGTTTTAGTTTTCTTCTTCCCCACTTTTCTCTCCTTCTAGTTCGTCCCATCACCAACACCATTAGGGTGTTTGGTGATTTTGATCTTTGATTTTCTAATCTTGTAATTTTCATCTTTGTTTTATCTTGTTAAAACATTAATCATTCAATACAAGTTCTTGTTTAATCTTTCTATTTAATCTTGTTCATCATCATCTTTTATTTCAAGTTTTCAAGTTTTTATTTGATTGATTTGATCTTCAAAAGTTGTTGGGATTTGTGTTTTTGTTGATGGGATTTGTAGTTTATGGTTAGTATATGCTTTGTGATTAGTTTATTTAAGTTTTTAGTGGAAAACTTGGTGATTTTTGGATCAAAATCGTTTTTCCTTGTTCTTCGGGTATTGTTACTGTTCCTGCGTTCCCAGACTTCCGGATGAACACCAAAGTTCCGGATGAACACTTAAGTTCCGGATGAACCAAAAACTTCCGAATAAGCATTAAGTTCCGAATGAATTAAAATCTTCCGAATGAGTTTTTGTTTAAAAGTTCCGGATGAATCAAAAACTTCCGAATGAGCATTAAGTTCCGAATGAATCAAAAACTTCCGAATGAGCATTAAGTTCCGACTGAACCAAAAACTTCCGAATGAATATTTGTTTAAAAGTTCCGAATGAGTATTAAGTTCCGGATGAACTGATTGTTCCGAATAAACTTCCGAATCAAAGTTCCGAAGAGAGTTCCGAGTGAAGGATCTTTCCAGCAAAACTTCCGAATGAAGACTTCCGGATGAACAAAACTTCCGAATCAAGGACAATCTTCTGAATCAATTTCTTTTGGGTATCTTTAAGGTTTTCTTACTGTTTACTGTTTCTTTATTTCTTGTTTTTATTTCTTGTTTTTATAGTAACTGTGATTTTAATTTTAATCTTAATTTTAATTTTAATTCAAGTTTTATTAATTGTTATTAATTTGATTACTTTTAAATTTAAGTTTACATTTTGGGGCATTTAACATTTAGTAGATTAAAAATCCAACCCTTTTTTTTAGTAACCGAGAACAATCATTCCACTTAAGGCTGAGATCAATTCGAGAGGACTGTGAGAGAATTCTGAACCCATACAAAATCTCTAGTTTCAAAATGGCGCCGCTGCCGGCTCTTCTCGTTAAGATCAAAAGTTTTTTGTGAGAACTTGGATTTTGGGATCAGTTCCGCGTGAACGTTACTTTTTCATAAAAAATTTCAAAAATCCAAAAAAATATAAAATTTTCAAAAATACAAAAAAATAAAAAAAACATAAACACCAAAAATATTTTTGTTAGTTTTTCTTTGTTCGTTCTTTTGCAGGTGTATGCGCACTCGATCCACGTCTTATCAAGAGCCCGAGCCTCTCGATAACTTAGACATGGCTGGTGTACAAAACAACAATAACATACCACCTCCAAACAACAATAATAACAACAACAACCCACCTTTCAACAACATGAACAATAACAACAACAATGAGCCCCTTCCGGATAATCGCCCGATGATTGAATTGCTGCAAGCTCATGTAGATGGCAACACGGATCCAATTGTCATACCTCCAATTGCCGCCAACAACTTTGAGCTAAAATCAGGTTTTATCCAGATGGTTTCCGCTCAACCATTCTTGGGACGTACCATTGATGATCCACACGACCATATCAAGAGATTCTTGCAACTTACTAACACGGTCAAGTTCAATGGTGTTCCACAAGAGGTTATAAGGTTACAACTTTTTCCCTTTTCTTTAGAGGGACAAGCCCGGCATTGGCTTACTAAGGAACCGCCACAGAGTATTCTCTCGTGGACGGATTTGGAAACAAAGTTTATCAATTACTTTTTCCCACCCTCTCGTACTACCGCTTTGCGGAATGAAATCATAAATTTTGAACAAAAGTACGATGAGTCGTTCAGTGAATCTTGGGATCGCTTTAAAGATCTTTTAAGAAAATGCCCACAACATGGTTTTACCAAAGTACATCAAATTAATACTTTTTACAATGGTTTAAGCATGAGTGACCAAGATTCACTGAACAGTGCCTCGGGGGGTAATCTATTGGCTAAGACTTCCAATGCTGCTTGGGACATCATTGAGAATAAATCTCGTGTGCAAACCAAGAGTGTTCGGACCAATGTCGCTAGTGCTAGCACTAGTGACAGCGACAAGCGATTGGACAAAATCACTACGCTTCTTGAATCGCTTGTCACCCACACCGTCAGCAACAACAACAGCAACAACGCTAAACACACTCAAGTTAACGCTGTCAGCCAACCTTGTGAGATATGCGGTGGTCCTCACTCTTACACCACTTGTACCGCCACCCAAGACTACCCTTCTGAGAATGTTAATGCAGCTTATGGCACCTATCCTCAACCTGCTTATCAAGCTAGACCTCAAGGTGACCGTAATTTACTTAGCTACCGCAGCAACAACTATCTTTCACCACCTGGTTTTCCTCCAACCAACCCAAACCAACAATCAAACCTCAATCGCCCTCCTCAACAACAACAACAACCTCGACAACCATACATCCCTCCTCACAAGCAGCAACAACCACCTCAACGTAACAACCAAGTTTACCAACAACCTGCTTATCAACCACCCGCATACAATGCTCCTCCCAACCAATCCACCGCTCTACACCAAGAAGTGCAGACCTACATGAGGACAAACGATGTGATCTTGGAAAATCTTCAGCGTGAAGTGATCAATTTGAAAGCAGACTTGGTCAAGCAAGGAAACAATTTGAGATCCGACATGAGAAATACTTTGGATAATCAGACGAATGACTTGAGGAACATGATGGCTAGTTTCTTCCAAGGTAATCAACCCTCTTCTTCGGGTACTCTTCCGAGTAACACCGTTGCGAACCCAAGAGGGGAGATGAAAGAAATCACCACTCGAAGTGGCAAAGGTACCAAGGAACCCGAGCTTCCTATACCTCCACCGGTGGTTGTGACTAAAGAGAACGAGTCACCTGCTCCTATTCCTCATCCTTCTTCTTCCCCAATTTCTCTACCTCTTCCTTCTACCTCTCCTCCACCCAAGGATGTGAGTGATCCTATTCTTCCAAAGCCTTCCTCTTCTTCAAATATACCTTATCCTTCTAGGTTGAGGAAAGAGAAGCTTAAAAGCAAGGACGATATTCAGGTTTCAAACTTTCTTAAAATGTTTAAACAACTGAATTTCAATATCTCCTTCGCTGAGGCTCTCGCTCACATGCCTAAATACGCAAAAATGTTTAAAGATCTTCTGAGCGATAAGGAAAAGCTCCTCGATATTGCCAACACCCAACTTAATGAGAATTGCTCTGCAGTGCTCTTAAGGAAATTGCCAACCAAGCTTGGTGATCCGGGTCGTTTCCTTATCCCTTGCAATTTCCCGGGAGTAGAGAATTGCATGGCCCTAGCCGATCTAGGTGCCAGCATCAATCTAATGCCTCTAAGCGTTTGGAAGCAATTATCTCTCCTAGAGCTAGTCCCCACCAAAATGACTTTGGAATTAGCTAACCGTACGGTTGCTTATCCAGTGGGGATAGCCGAAGACGTCATTGTAGGAGTCGACAAATTCACCTTCCCTGTTAATTTTGTTGTCGTCGACTACGAGATGGACCCCCGTGTGCCACTAATTGTTGGTCGTCCATTCTTGAGGACCGGTCGCACTCTCATTGATGTTGAAGCCGGTGAGCTTATAATGAGAGTGGGTGACGATAAAGTAGTCTTCAACATGGGAAAGTTGTCTAAACAGCCTTATTCATATGAGAGTGTTAATTGTATTGACGTTTTTGATGAGGCTTGTGAAGAACACTTTAATGATGCTTGCAAAAGTATTCCTACCTCTCTTCCCAATGTTGAGACCGTGTCCTCTATTGATTCATCGTTGTCTCTATTTGGAGATAGTGATTTATTTTGGAACAATCTTGAAGATACCATGGGAGATGCGAACTTAGCTACTAATGATTCTCCCACCGATGGGGATGAAGACATGAATTTCTTTGACAATCTTCTCAACGAAGACAATCCTTCGCCTCCATCTCCCACGGTCATTGCTATCGATACTTCGACTTCGAATACGCCTCCCGCCGAAAATCCTCCGGATTTGGAACTTAAGGAGTTGCCGCCCCATCTTGAATATGTATTCCTTGAAGAAGAGAAGAAGTCGCCAGTCATCATTGCTAAGGACCTAAAGGAAGAAGAAAAAGCCCGACTTATCACCGTCTTGAAAGATCATAAGAAGGCTATTGCTTGGAAAATCTCGGATATTCGTGGAATTGATCCTCACTTCTGCACCCACAAAATTCTCATGGAGGACGACTTCAAGCCCACAATTCAAAGCCAACGAAGGGTGAATCCAAAAATCCATGAAGTCATCAAAACAGAGGTTATCAAACTTCTTGATGCGGGTATGATTTACCCTATTTCGGATTCACCATGGGTTAGTCCAATCCATTGTGTGCCCAAGAAGGGCGGAATAACCGTTGTTCCCAATGAACACAACGAGTTGATTTCCACTAGTCTCGTTACTGGGTGGAGAGTTTGTATAGACTACCGCAAACTCAATGATGCCACAAGAAAGGATCATTTCCCTCTACCTTTTATGGACCAAATGCTTGAACGTTTAGCGGGTAATGAATATTACTGCTTTCTTGATGGTTTCTCAAGTTATTTCCAAATACCCATCGATCCCCAAGATCAAGAGAAGACTACCTTCACTTGTCCCTATGGCACATTTGCTTACAAAAGAATGCCTTTTGGCCTATGTAATGCGCCCGGGACTTTTCAAAGGTGCATGTTAGCTATCTTCCATGACATGGTTGAACAAACCATGGAAGTCTTCATGGATGATTTCTCGGTCTTTGGGGATTCCTTCTCTTCTTGCCTTGCCAAGTTGGAACGTATGCTTAAGCGGTGCGAAGACACTCGCCTTGTTCTGAATTGGGAAAATGCCATTTTATGGTAAAAGAAGGCATCGTGCTGGGACACAAGATTTCCAAAGCCGGTCTTGAATTAGACCGTGCTAAAGTCGATGTTATCGCCAAGTTGCCTCCACCTTCAACCGTGAAGGGTGTGAGAAGTTTTCTGGGTCATGCGGGCTTCTACCGTCGATTCATCAAAGATTTTTCTCAAATCGCTCGCCCGATGACCCACCTCTTGGAAAAAGATACTCCTTTTATCTTTTCCAAAGAGTGCCTTGAAGCCTTCAACTCACTTAAGGATAAGCTAACTAAGGCACCCGTCTTGGTTACCCCTAATTGGGAGCTACCTTTCGAGCTGATGTGCGATGCTAGTGATTTTGCTATTGGAGCGGTTCTTGGACAAAGAGTGAACAAACACTTCCAACCGATCCATTACGCTAGCAAGACAATGACAGGGGCACAATTGCATTATACGACAACCGAAAAAGAGCTTTTAGCTGTTGTCTATGCCTTTGAAAAATTCCGCCCCTATCTTGTCCTTTCTACAACAATTGTGTATACCGATCATTCCGCGCTGAAGTACTTGTTGACAAAGCAAGATTCCAAACCAAGACTTCTTCGCTGGGTTTTGCTGCTCCAAGAATTTAAAATCGAAATTCGCGATAAAAAAGGAGCTGAAAACTTAGCTGCGGATCATCTCAACAGACTTGAGGATCCTTACCAAGGGGATCATCCGAACAAAGAAATCAATGATTCTTTTCCCTTGGAGACCTTAATGTCTATAAACTCGAAGTCGAATTAAACCCCGTGGTTTGCGGACTTTGCAAACTACTTGGCGGGTGGAATTCTCAAGGAAGGGTTGACGTCCCAACAAAAGAAAAAGTTCTTCACCGACATCAAGACTTACTTTTGGGACGACCCTTACCTATTCAAACAATGTGCCGACCTAACTATTCGCCGATGTGTTGATGGACCGGCAGCTTCGGAAATCCTTGATGCTTGCCACAAAGGACCCACCGGTGGTCACTTTGGTCCCAACTACACAGCCAAAAAAGTGTTTGATTCGGGATTTTATTGGCCCTCCATATATCGTGACGCTCACGATATGGTTAAACGATGTGTTGTTTGCCAAAAACAAGGCAACATCACACATAAAGACGAGATGCCTCAGAATTTCATTCAAGAGTGTGAAATCTTTGATGTTTGGGGTATCGACTTTATGGGGCCATTCCCTTCCTCTAAAGGAAACAAATACATCCTTGTAGCCGTTGACTACGTTTCAAAGTGGGTTGAAGCCAAAGCTTTACCTACTAATGACGCAAGGGTGGTTTGAACTTTTTGAAAGCTCTTTTCGCTAGATTCGGTGTGCCTCGTGCCATTATTAGTGATCGTAGGACTCATTTTTGCAATGACCAATTCGCAAGAGTCATGGCTAAGTACGGTGTAAACCATCGTCTTTCCACAGCCTACCACCCACAAACTAATGGCCAGGCTGAAATATCCAACCGAGGACTGAAGCGAATTCTTGAAAGAACCGTGGGAGAGCATCGTGCCTCATGGGCTGATAAACTTGATGATGCTTTGTGGGCTTTCCGTACTGCTTACAAGACCCCAATCGGCTGTACGCCTTATCGTCTTGTGTACGGGAAAGCGTGCCACGTCCCATTGAGTTAGAGCACAAGGCTTACTGGGCCTTGAAGTGGGCTAATTTTGATATTAACAAAGTCGGTGACCTACGAAAGATCCAACTCAATGAGATTAATGAACTTCGGAATGAGGCTTATGAAAATTCTTTGATCTATAAGGAAAGAACTAAGCTCATTCACGACTCCAAGATCAAAAACCGAGAGTTCCATGTTGGAGACAAAGTCTTACTTTTTAACTCTCGGTTGAAAATCTTTTCGGGCAAGCTCAAATCTCGTTGGTTCGGCCCATTCACCATTGCCCAAATTTTTCCATATGGTACTCTCGAGCTCGCTCAACCTAATGGACCTAATTTTAAGGTGAATGGCCAACGAGTGAAGTTGTACTTTGGTGAGGACACCTCTCAGGAGGCGATTCCATCCCTCACCACGTTCCCCATGAACTAATTTTGGGTCGAGTCAGGCTCGTGACTCGGTTATCAAAAACAAGCGCTCCTCGAGAGGCAGCCCGAGTATCTATCCATTTATGTTTTAACCTCCTAAGTGTAGGGGGACTTCTATACGTGTTTGTCTTTGTGTGGTGATGTGATTACAGGGATAAGTGCACTCTTGGAATCTCTGAAGAACCGTGCTCCCGTGTTATCCGAAATCCGGTTCTATCTCTCAACTATCGTGATTCAATTTTCTTCATACTCACATTTGAAATTGATCACTTTAGTCGTCTCTTCCTTAACTTGAGTTAACCAACGTGCACAATGTCATAAGTGTAGGGGAGACTTTTCCCACATGCTTAAACATTGAGGACAATGTTTATCTTAAGTGTAGGGGGACTTCTATCGAAGTTTTAAGTGGACTTTTCCATGAAAATGCCTTCATTTAACCGGAAAATCATCTTTTTCAACATTTCTCAAATTTTTTATTAACTTTGGCCATTTAGTCGTAATTTTTAAATTTTTATCGTTGCTTTCATATGTATATATCCCGCAATAAAGTCAAAAATATTAATAAAGTGGTGTAGCTAGTTTTGAAATCTTTGACATATTAGGCCCGTTGCGTTTATTTTGACTCAACCCGAATAGACTTATCCAAGTTTATTCTAGCTAGTATCCTTAACCATGTAGACCTTAATTGGTTTATTAGGCTAAGTATCCACGAGTCTCATTACTTGAGATTTTAAATTGTGGAGGACGAGAAATGATAGAGTCAATTATGAGTCGGTATTCTTGCACAAGCTCACTTGGTGTAATTATTTGCCTATTCTCCCATCACTTGCTAATAATTTATCTGCAATAAGTAAGGTCGTACGATTTGAAAAGTTACTTAGCTTCTAGCCCAAGATCGTTTAAAAGTTGCTCGGTAATGATAAGAGTTCATAGCCAAGGCATAACTTATGAAGCGGGGCGCGAAGATTGGCGAGTCCGAAAAGGCCCTAACAAGGCATGAGGATTCCATTTTATTGCTAAAGATCCAAAGTGATGTGAAAAGCATTATTCCCAAAGTCAATATGAAGGATCAAGACTCACGACGAAAAGCAATCAACTCCCATAAAGATCATGGAGAAGTCTGTCCGAAAAGACCCTAACAAGGTATGAGGATAAATAGATCCAAGTCCGAAAAGGAGGCGGATCGTTGTATCTCAAAATCCCAAATAGAGATTGAAGAAATAATCATGAAGTCGTGGTCAACAAAGTTGGAGTACCTCTCAAAAGTCTCCAAGTGAAGAAACTCTATGAACGATGAGAAGACCATTATCTCAAGCACGTCTCTCAAGATATGAAGTATGAAGTACATGCCAAATATCGGCCCGAGAAAGGTCTCAAATCGTGAACCGAGTTATGCCAAGATATGAACTTTTGGATATCCCGAGAAGCAGTTTTAAGAGATTTTGTCCTTTAGCTAACTATTGATCAAATCGTCCTACTTTGCTTTCAGCCTAAATAAACTATCGAAATAAGTCCAAAAATGCATCTTCGTGATCATTCTAAGACAAAAATAAAATATAAGAGATACACCTAGGAATAAGGGAGTTTAAGCATTTAATTAAGCCATGTGTGTAAGTGTTTGAATTGCTAACTTATAGTAACAATGATCTCGTTTTTAAGCTTAGTTTGGGGAACGTGAAACTTGAGGGTGATAAATCTTCGCAGCACCAAAGCCCTAATGTAAGTCATTGATCTCTTTGCAAGTTATTTCCATGTGGCTATTTTCAAGTGAAAATGGTTTTCTATCCTTTTGTTTCCTTTAAAGTTTGAATTTCTTTTAGTACTTTAAATTTTTATTTAGTAGTATTTGAATAAGGCCAAGGTTGATTAATTATGAGAAAAGTGTAAAATTGCTTTATCACTAAGCATTGCATGAGGGCATGGCAATGGTTAAGTGTAGGGGATTTGATAGGTGTGTAAACACCCATCCTTTTACCACTTAATTCTAGCTAAAACAATACCAAAACACGTATTTAATATCATTTGTTTGGAATTATGCGTGGTTTTTGTGTTTATTGTGTTTTCAGAGCCAACCGGATGAATATTGGAGAAAACATGGGATTGCACGGGTTTTACTGAAGAAAAGGGCTCAAGATAAAGTCTATTGTCCAAGAGATGCAAAAGATTTGAAGTCACTGGGCCTATTCGAAGATTTATCGAAGAAAAGGACCAAAGATGGAAGATTTACAAAAGTCGAAGAAACTCAAGTCTATTAAACGAAGAAATTAAAAGACGAGTTGAATTTAATCAACGAAAAATCCCGAATCAGAATCGAAAACGTCAACTTTTCTGAAAAGACGAGAAGACAAGAAGAACGGGAGAAAGCCCACTCACCAACCAAAAGACAAAGCCTATATAAAGACCCCTCCTCACACTTTTCATCCAGTTTTTTTAGTCAGCTTTAGTTTTCTTCTTCCCCACTTTTCTCTCCTTCTAGTTCGTCCCATCACCAACACCATTAGGGTGTTTGGTGATTTTGATCTTTGATTTTCTAATCTTGTAATTTTCATCTTTGTTTTATCTTGTTAAAACATTAATCATTCAATACAAGTTCTTGTTTAATCTTTCCATTTTATCTTGTTCATCATCATCTTTTATTTCAAGTTTTCAAGTTTTTATTTGATTGATTTGATCTTCAAAAGTTGTTGGGATTTGTGTTTTTGTTGATGGGATTTGTAGTTTATGGTTAGTATATGCTTTGTGATTAGTTTATTTAAGTTTTTAGTGGAAAACTTGGTGATTTTTGGATCAAAATCGTTTTTCCTTGTTCTTCGGGTATTGTTACTGTTCCTGAGTTCCCAGACTTCCGGATGAACACCAAAGTTCCGGATGAACACTTAAGTTCCGGATGAACCAAAAACTTCCGAATAAGCATTAAGTTCCGAATGAATTAAAATCTTCCGAATGAGTTTTTGTTTAAAAGTTCCGGATGAATCAAAAACTTCCGAATGAGCATTAAGTTCCGAATGAATCAAAAACTTCCGAATGAGCATTAAGTTCCGACTGAACCAAAAACTTCCGAATGAATATTTGTTTAAAAGTTCCGAATGAGTATTAAGTTCCGGATGAACTGATTGTTCCGAATAAACTTCCGAATCAAAGTTCCGAAGAGAGTTCCGAGTGAAGGATCTTTCCAGCAAAACTTCCGAATGAAGACTTCCGGATGAACAAAACTTCCGAATCAAGGACAATCTTCCGAATCAATTTCTTTTGGGTATCTTTAAGGTTTTCTTACTGTTTACTGTTTCTTTATTTCTTGTTTTTATTTCTTGTTTTTATAGTAACTGTGATTTTAATTTTAATCTTAATTTTAATTTTAATTCAAGTTTTATTAATTGTTATTAATTTGATTACTTTTAAATTTAAGTTTACACTTTGGGGCATTTAACATTTAGTAGATTAAAAATCCAACCCTTTTTTTTAGTAACCGAGAACAATCATTCCACTTAAGGCTGAGATCAATTCGAGAGGACTGTGAGAGAATTCTGAACCCATACAAAATCTCTAGTTTCAATATGCTTATCAACGTGCAACGCTTTCTTGGTTTAGGATTGCAGTTGACTGATTACTACAGCCACAAGAAAATCGTTACAAATTTTCATGGAGAGAAACGACCACAAGAGGGCACATCTGAGGTCCAAAAAGTGCTTTCATTAGACATTGCAACACTTCTCCTTATAGTGTTAAGGTATTTTAGCTTTATATAAGATGAAATTGATTTGCCTTGGTTTGTGAACATAAAGAAAGTTTTTTCGGTCTAAGTCTGTACGGGTCCCTCAATTTGGCTCCGTAAATTCTTGACTGAGTCAAATGAATGAGTTCGGCTCACAATGTGACATGATTAGAACCAAAAGATAAAGTCTGCCTTGTGCCATGATGTAGTTTGATACCAAAGGCTCTTACAGACCAATATCAAATATCATGTGAATTCCAAGCTGCATGTTTTAGTTAATGATTGTTTAGTTTTCATTCATGTTAGATGCAAACCCCTATCTCGTTATCTATAGGTAAAATAAACACTCGATCAAAATACTTTTTAGCACTATATGAAAGTATGAAACAATTTCAATTCTGCACATTCAATAACATTGCAACACTGTCTTATGCAAACAGATTTAAACCGCGATCCAATTTACCTCCATATAACATTAACCAGTTTCGAAGATATGTCTGGTATTTTTTCTAAACGTGTATACATTTTGGAAACAGTTGTTTCAATACGTAACAGTTTCATCATTATCATAATCCGTTTTACATAAGCATTTTCATCAAGTTTAATGAGAGCACAAAATGTTTAAGATAAGTTTTACAAAAGTTAGTTTGTATCCCACATTGGTGGGTGAACTAAACACACAAGTGGGATTTGAGTATAAAAACAAAGGCATGTGAATGTATCAAGGCATACCTTGTTGGGGTTTACTTCGTCCCAACCAGGGTAAAGATAATCAATCCTAGCTACGTACCAAAACAATGGTTATCGGATATCACTTGGAATCGTGTAATCAATTTCCAAAGTAAATTATCTGACCCTAATGCATGGGTATCACGAATACCTACTTGGGATAAGACCAAATGCTGTTAATGATTTAGGCACAAATCACTAACCCTTTTGTTGTTATGTGTTTATGTTTCTGTATTTGCTTCACGCAAGTCATGATCACCTATTTATAGGTGTAGCACTCAAACCCTAGTCAATGGAATTAAGAGGAATTAACGGCCAATTAATCTCCTCTTAATGTGCTCCATAATACCAGGAAAGTGGCTACAAGACCAATTAAACGTGGTCATTAACTCTACTTGAATGGGTCAAAGACCGTTACAAGTGTACAAGTTCAACTCCAGCATTTGTCTATTCTTCAGTCCCACTGAAGCATCAGCTACCCCTGAAGGGTGTTCCCGCTGAAGCCTTAAGTACTAATGAAGACATGCTGATGAGTAAACACTGAAGACAAGTCTTCAATGAAGTTACTCCCTGATGAATATCTTCAGTCCAGAGTTCAACTCACTGAAAAGTGAACTCACTGAAGATCATCAGCAATGCTGAACAACATGTTACCCACTATAAGAGTTTGGGTGTTCAGGGACTTATGGGTGTACACTCCGTACCTCCTTACCCATTCACCAGTATGAACTGAACCCACAATTGAACTATATTTCCAACAATCCTCCCCAATATAGTACATTTCCTTCTGCATGAAAATTAACATTAACAAAACCAATGCATAAATGAAAATATCCTAAGGATTGAATTTCCATCTTAGTAAAATACTTCAAACATTCGAGAATCAGGGTGTTCTAAGAATTGAACCCTTTATTTACTTTGAATACCTGAAGATAAAATACACACAAGTTTTCAAATACATAACAACTCCTGACACTACTAGCCATGTGTCCATATCCAAATCCATAAATGTTGTAAGAGCCAAGTCCATGCTCCCTAAGGCGGCGAAACCTCAACATTTACATAGGTGGTTCCTCTTTAGTTCATGTTCTTGCTTCAGCACTTTTTCAAAGACATTAACCATTGAGAAGTTTATAACTTCATCCTCCTTCAGCAAGTACAAACACATCCTTTGGATGATATACATATGCGTCAGTCCCCTGAATGTTCAGCTTTCCACATTGAACTCAGCTCCTAAGTTTCCTTAGGAGGGAGTTGGGTGTCCTAGCATTCAGTGACTAGAGTGGACTTTTAAACCCATCCCCTTACTAGACTTTATAACCAAGTCTCTAGCGAATCCCTTCGTCAAGTGATCAACTAAGTTTTGTTGAGACCTCACAAACTCTATTGAAATCACCCCATTCGTGATCAGTTCACGAGTCATGCTATGTCTAACACCTAGGTGTCTAGACTTACCATTGTACATCTGGCTATATGCCTTAGCCAATGTAGCTGCACTATCACAACAGATAGAAATGGGTGCCATAGGTTTGACCCACAATGGGATCTCAAGAAGCGAGTTTCTCAACCATTCAGCTTCTTTACCAGTAGCTGCTAGAGCCACAAACTCAGATTCCATGGTAGAACCAGTAATGCAGGTTTGCTTCTTGGATGCCCAAGAAATTGCACCACCACCAAATAGGAATACCCAGCCACTGGTGGATGAATTATCCTCAGTATTGCTGATCCAACTTGCATTAATGTAAACTTCCAACACTGATGGATATCCAGTATATGACAAACAATAATCCATTGTTCCTTTCAGATACTTAAGTACCCTCTGAATTGCTTGCCAATGTTGAGTACTAGGATTACTAGTGTACCTACTCAGTTTACCCACAGCAAATGCAATGTCAGGCCTAGTACTAGTCATGGAATACATCAAGCAACCAATCACCCTTGAATACTCAAGCTGGGAGACAGCCTGACCATTGTTAGGCATCAGTTTCTCACTTGTATCTATTGGTGTACTTACTAGAGTACAATCAAAGTGATTGAATTTCTTCAGTACCTTCTCAATATAATGAGACTAAGAAATTACAATACCACCACTTCCATGTTTGATCCTTATGCCAAGGATAACATCAGCCTCCCCCATGTCTTTCATGGAGAACTTTGATGACAAAAATTCCTTTGTCTGTTCAACCTTAGCTTGGTCAGTACCAAAGATTAACATGTCATCAACATATAGACAAATGATGACTCCTTTACCAGATTCATCAACTTTTTTATATACACATTTGTCAGCTTGGTTAAGTGAATAACCATTAGACAAAACTACTTCACCAAATTTCTGGTGCCATTGCTTAGGTGCCTGCTTTAGTCTATATAAGGACTTAATCAGTTTACACACCTTGCCTTCATGACCAGGCATGATGAAACCAAGAGGTTGGTTCATATAAACCTCCTCATCCAAATCACCATTCAAGAATGTTGTCTTCACATCCATCTGATGAATAATCAGATTGTGAATACTAGATAAAGCAATCAGCATTCTTATGGTACTGATACGTGTTACTGGAGCATAAGTATCAAAATAGTCTATCCCTGACTTTTGTTTAAAGCCCTGAATGACTAACCTTGCCTTGAACTTTTCAACAGTTCCATCTACCTTCATTTTCCTTTTGAAGATCCATTTTTACCAAGTGGATTACAACTTGGAGGTAGATCAACCAACACCCAAGTGTTGTTCCCTATGATGGAGTCCATCTCATCATTTATTGCTTCTTTCCAGAAAGCAACATCTTGGGACTTCATTGCTTCATCAAATGTTTTGGGATCATCCTCAACATTAAAGCAATAAGAGTATTGATCAGAGATCTCATCCCTTGTTCCTTCAACCAAGTATAGTTGAAACTCAGGCCCAAAATTCCTTGGAGTCCTATGTCTTGTGCTTCTTCTAAGCTCAGGCTCAGGTTGCTGAACTACAACCTCATCAGTGATCCTTTCAGGTTCTACTAAAGCACCAATGTTCTCAGCTCCAGCAGGAGTCCTGAGGCTTGGTCTAGGGACTTATGAGAACCTAGTCTCATCAAAGTTTGCATCCCTTGATTCAATGATTGAGTTTATTGAAACTTAATCATTAGGTTCAATAACATAGAACCTATAAGCCTTGGAATGCTCAGCATATCCAACAAAGATGCATTCAATGCCTCTTTCACCCAAGGTTTTCACCTTTGGATCAGGGAGTCTTACAACTGCCCTACAACCCCGAACCTTGAGGTAGTTCAAGTTAGGTTTCCTTTTAGTCCAGAGTTCATAAGGGGTAATCTTGTTTCTTTTGTTGGGAACCCTATTTAATAAATAGCAAGCTGTTAACATAGCTTCACCCCAGAACCCTTGACTCAGCCCTGAATAGGACAACATGGAGTTAACCATCTCCTTTAGTACTCTATTTTTCCTTTCAGATATACCATTTTGCTTAGGGCTATAGGGAGCAGTCGTTTCATGGATAATATCAACAGACTGAAAATACTGAGCATCCATGTACTCACCTCCCCTATCAGTCCTAAATCTTTGGATTTGGGCTCCTTGTTGTAATTCAACTTCAGTTTTAAATACTTTAAATTTATCTAATTCTTCATCCTTAGTATATAACAAGTAAACATAGCAAAACCTAGAAGCGTCATCAATAAATGTTACCAAGTATTTCTTATTCCCTAATGAGGGAGTAGCATGCAAATTACATAAATCACTATGGATTAGCTCCAAAACTTCAGTTTCATGTTTTACATCTTGAAATGGTTTCTTAGTTATTTTGTTCAGCATGCAAGTCTAACACTTTTTAGTGTGCATGTCAAATGTTGGGATTAACCCATCCTTAGACATATCTTGCATCCTCTTAAAGTGGACATGGCCCAGCCTAGCATGCCATAGTGAAGAATCCTTCAGTTTAATGGAGGGTACTGAGTCTGAATAAATATTTGCATTACCAGCACTCACTGAGTTAATGCTGGTGGTTGTTTCATACACAATATTAAGCCTGAACATTTGATTGCTCAAATAACCAAAACCAATAAACATACCATGTTTGGATAAAACAAATTTATTAGATTCAATAACTTGTTTATAACCAGAATTATTCAAAACACTACTAGAAACCAAGTTCTTCCTAATATTCGGAACATGCAAAACATTTAACAAGTTAACAATCTTTCCAGAACTAATCTTAAGATCTACACAACCACGTCCATGCACTAGGGCTGTTGACTCATTTCCCATGTGAAGAATAGATCCATCATTCAGTGACTCATAAGTCTTGAACCAACATCTATCTTTACACACATGAACAGTTGCTCCAGAACCAACCCACCATGCAACATCATCATCCTGACAAAATAAGCTTCAGATACATATGTAACATAATAAATCTGGAGAGATTCATTAAACATATTCTGACCTTTCAGTGTTGTGTTGTTAGAACCAATCACTGAACCTTTTGTGCCTGATCCACTAGCTTTGCTGCCAGTATCAACACCTTTGCAAACCCTTTTGAAGTGTCCAGGTTTCCCACACTTCCAACAAGCCACTGATGACTTCTTGTTAGGATTTTCTTTGGTGTTATCCTGATGCTTACGTTTGCCCTTGTTGTCATTGTACCTGATGGAGTTGTTATGCTCCACCATATTGAAAACTGATGAACCAGCAACATTGTTGCTCTTTGGCTTGTCACTTTCATGCATCCTGAGGGATTCCTTAATGCGCAAATGACTGCCCAAATCAACAAGAGTTAACTCCTCCTTCTTATGTTTCAAGGTATGCTTGAAATCTTTCCAAGAAGGAGGCAGTTTGTCAATGACAAAAGAGATCTGAATAGTCTCATCCATGTTCATTTTATGTTGTGTAAATCTACCAAGTATTCCAAGAAGCTCATTGTATTGTTCCATGACTGGTCTTGAATCAGTCATTTTGTAATTTGTGAAATCACTCACAAGGAACTTCTTACTTGATGCATCCTCAGCCATATATTTGGCTTCCAAGGAATCCCATAATTCTTTACCAGATTCAGAATTTTGGTAAATATCAAACAAGGAATCAGACATACCATTGAGAATAATACCACGACACACATAGTCGTCATTCTCCCATTTGCTCCTTTTCCTCAGTTCCTCCAAAGTAGCATCATCGCCACCATCAGGAATGGGAGTAGTCAGCACATACACCACGCTCATGGTAGAAAGAAGAAAGTGCATCTTCTTTTGCCATCTTCTGAAATCCACCCCTTCAAACTTATCTAGCTTGGAGAAGTTAGCCACCATATGCTTCATAGCAGCCGCCATTGATTATCACAAAGTAATTTACTTTGATTGTTGGTGTTTACTTCGTCCCAGCCAGGGTAGAGATAACCAATCCTAGCTACGTACCAAAAAATGGTTACCGGATATCACTTGGAATCGTGTAATCACTTTCCAAAGTAAACTATTCGACCCTAATGCCTGGGTATCACGAATACCTACTTAGGATAAGACCAAATGCTGCTAATGATTTAGGCACAAATCACTAACCCTTTTGCTGTTATATGTTTATGTTTTTATATCTGCTTCATGCAAGTCATGATCACCTATTTATAGGTGTAGCACTCAAACCCTAGTCAATGGAATTAAGAGGAATTAACGGCCAATTAATCTCCTCTTAACGTGCTCCATAATACCAGGAAAGTGATTACAAGACCAATTAAACGTAGTCATTAACTCCACTTGAATGGTTCAAAGACCGTTACAAGTGTACAAGTTCAGCTCCAGCATTTGTCTATTCTTCAGTCCCACTGAAGCATCAGCTACCCCTGAAGGGTGTTCCCGCTGAAGCCTTCAGTACTGAAGAAGACATGCTGATGAGTAAACACTGAAGACAAGTATTCAGTGAAGTTACTCCCTGATGAATACCTTCAGTCCAGAGTTCAACTCACTGAAGAGTGAACTCACTGAAGATAATCAGCAATGTTGAACAACATGTTACCCACTATAAGAGTCTGGGTGTTCAGGGACTTATGGGTGTACACTCCGTACCTCCTTGCTCATTCACCAGTATGAACTGAACCCACAATTGAACTATATTTCCAACATACCTTTCTCGGCCTTTTGGCTAAGATCAAGTGTAGTATCTGTTCTTATCAGTTTAATATCTGATATGTGAGCCATCGGTTCACTCGATATTAATCTTATTTTTTATGGGGGAAGAATCCACCATAATAGCTTGCTGCTGGGGTTCTTCACGTGTCGCCTTGGCGTTGCACTACTGCCTAGGCTTGGCGCACCCCTCCAATTACTAGTTCAAAGTTTATGTTTGGCACTTTTATGTTGTTTTGAATTTTATAGCAACCTCTAAGCTGATTTTAGTTTTAGCTGATAACAATCTTAAACCTGCCAAAAAACTAGTTCTATTTGAAAAGTTCCTTCATTCAAATATTCTGGTTTCCAATCCTGGCGATTTTGTTATTCACAGGTAAGCATTCTTCCCCATTTATTTCCTGTTTCTTTGATGATAAAATTATGTTTTCCTTGGTATACAACTTACTCCTCAGTTTGGAGGAAATCATGACGTATGAAATGTCGTTACCTAATGTGAAATGTCCAAAATGCCCTTGAATAATGCTCAAGTAAAGTGGTATCTTGTATGAATCAGTTTTTGTTATGACTATGTAACTTGAAAATCTAAAACTATAACTTGCTTAAGGATGACATGTAATTCTCATGGGATTTCAAATTTTGATTAATAAAATATTTGGTACATACGTACTTGTCTACTATGTAGTCGGAGGTCTACCTCAAGGTCGTCTCCTTACCCCGGGTTCTCACAAGGGTAGGTGTATGGTCTTTCTACACTTGAACACTTGTAGCATGATACCAAATAATGAAGTGTTTAGAAGAAGCCTGTCAATGTTTACCGCATAGTGAAAGAACCTTCATGAGGAGTAGCAAATTGGGTGGTTTGGGTAATGAATCAAAACGAGCTCAGTTGGCCTGCCAACACTTATTAAATTTGTGATTGTAACGTAGTCTACCTCAAATACCATGTCTCCTCCGTATTCCATTCTCAACATTTTTTATAAGTAATTTAAGTTCGTTTGATCATTTGGCATTGAAATCTTTGTTTTTAAATTTATATATTTTAAAGAAGTAAGATCTTGTATATTTTTCCCCCAAGAAATTAAGGGGAGTGCTACCATGTCTAGGGTCCTAACTACATTTGACAAACAGAAGCAGTTGACGGTTATATGCTTGTAGCTATACTATCTATGGACCATAAAGATAGTTTGATCAATCGAATCTAATTTTGCGAAATAAAGCTTAATTAGTATATGACTATTGTGTGGCGAAACAAATAAGATGCTATCAAAGATTCGTTTATACTTTAATAATGGTTGAGGCCGTTACAATACTTACTTTTCTTATCATATTATATGTGTTAGGTGTACGGAAGTGACAATACAGACGTGAAGTTTCAATTATAAACATGGGCATCGTTTTCGTTGCTCATGGGATATAGTGATGTACTTCTTGATGTTCATGGACTGATTGGTGGCAGCAGCAGCCCCTGCGGTGATTTACGTTCTCTTTCCACAGAAGAACCATCTCTCTCTCGGTTTCGGGTCAATCGTTTACACCATTCTCTTATTCTTTCACTTTGTTATATAGATTAATCATATTATACCCCAAGTCGAATTCCTATGGAGCTATTTTGAGCTTAAGGAGACGGATCAATATCTAAAAGTGTTAACTAGTGATTGTTCAGTTTTTGTTGTGAAGGAAGAATGCAAAAAATATGCAGCAAAATTATATTTTCTGAAAAACACTATGTTGTCCCACATCTACTGGGTGAAGTTAACAGACATGTGGGACTTGAGTATAAAGCCCGAGCCCTGTGTATTATATAGGCATACCTTTCTGGGCCTTTTGGCTAAGATCAAGTGTAGTATCTGTTCTTGTGATTTAATATTTAATAATATTTAATATCTGATGACTGAGCCACGGCTCACTCGATATTTATCTTATTTTTTTATGGGCGAAGGACCCATCACGGTAGCTTGCTGTTGGGGTTCTTCATGTGTCGCCTTGGCGTTGCACTACTGCCTAGGCTCGGCACACCCCTCCAATTAATAGTTCAAAGTTGATTCCTTCAAAGTTGATCCTGATGCATTCCAACTAATTTGAAGTTGTCTCACTTGTCACTCCTTAGCTGTTAAACAATTCTATAGTCTAAAATTGTAGAATTCTTTTTCGTGACTAAACAAAAATCATATTATTTTCCAACTAATCACTCAAATGCGCCTGCTCTCGAATCATTGTTACTAGGTCCTCCTAGGATGACTGACTGACTTATCGAACACAGGTTGAAGGATAACGAGTTGGGTGCACCCTTGGCTCAAATAACCCGCTTGGTTCCCTCTAATGAACACCCACTTTTTGTTGATAAAATGAGGGTTCCTAGTTTCAACCTCTCCTAGATGCATAAGCCCGACATCAGTGTAGGGACTATTGACATATCTAATTCTCTACTCATGACACATACTACACCCTTATCACTGGGTACTCCAAGAACACCAACATGATAAGCCAGGAACCCTCGCTTTCAACAAAACCCGATGTTCATGGATTGTGACATTCAAGTGACATAAAGTTTTACAAGTAGCATCCATTTTGCTAGTGGCGATATAAAACTGTTTCTAGATGTTCAAAGTACAATTAATAGCAGCAATCCATAATTCCATAATTCCATAGGATGACTGGTGGACGGTTGAAAAAGGTTGAGAGGATGTCAACTGTCTAGAAGTTGGTATTTTGAACTTATCCCACATCGACCACAAGATGTAATATGAAGAGTTGATGAAGTGTATAAAATAAGATGTTTGGCTATGTCTTTAAGCATCTTTGCGCTTGGGGCAATGACACAGCTAATGAGGTATTAACCGAGGCACGTCAATTGCTGGTTGAAAATTATTTCCAAACCCCCTCCGTTGAAAATTATTTCCAAACCCCCTCCTTGGCTTTAGTTCTGCCTTAGCCATCGAGAATTTTTGGAAGGACTCCCTTTTATTAGGGTAAAGTCTTGCAATTATTAGTCTAAATCTTTTTGTTATGAATGCATTTGTGGCAACAAGTGATAGTTGACACCAAACCGGACAGCAAAAATTATCAGCACAACCATCATCATTTTGCTTCTCTGAATGAGTCGACGTCTAACTCTAATTTATGTACATATAGACGAACTTCGTAAGTAAGTACCGACTTGAACAATCCTTTGTTGAAAATATTAAGACACGATTACACAATGAGATGGAAGTGGTGTTTTTAATTGAAATTATTATACCAAGTCCACCTACAAACAATGTCAACCATGAAGCAATTTTAGAGTTGTTGCAGGCTTGTACCCTTTTTTGTCTACTTGTCTGATGTACAAAAGCAGTTTCAGCTTCAAAGGTATGTAGTTTATACACTATATCATAATGTTCGATCATAAGTATGTAAACAGTGAGGTTCTAGGCATTCGTCGAATTCATGTTAATTTACGTAAGTATAGATATGAAAGAAAGGTTTAGATCAGTTCATAGCATAGAAAGACCTAAATGATCAAGAACATTGATCATAATAAAAACCGAGGGCTAAAAGGCAAAAGTTACTATGTATATTAAAAGCAGGCAATGTACCTCCGATGTTATAATTAAATCTGCTCCAGTTGTCCATCTCTGAAAAGACGTAAGAGGAAAAACTTACTACGTAGTTTATATAAGAGACACCTTAACTAGAAAGATCGAAACCATCTTAACATGTTCTAATCTTCCACAATTCCACCGTTAACTTTATTTATCAGTTTAGCCAGTAAAGGCAAGCATCTTTACTCAAATCCAACTTGTACCGTAATTTCCGGTCTTTTTTAGCAGCCTTCCGGTTTGTTGGTTGGTCCATTAGGGTCTTAGGTTATAAAAATAAGAATTGATTGCTTAATTTTGTGAATCTGTGATGAATATAGGTGCGCTGCAAGTGAAGAAGGCTAGGCTATTTCTAGGGAATGGTGCGTTGCAAGTGAAGAATCATTCAATTTGCCGAGTAGAGTTAAATTGTAGACAACAACATTATTAGAAATTTGATTTGCATTAAGAAGAAACATAGATCAAATTCGGAGCGAGAAGCAAACAAAAAAAAAGGTTTGATTAGCCTCCTGATTTGTTGGTTGTTCCATTAAGGTCTTAGGTTATAAAAATAAGAATTGATTGCTTAATTTTGTAAATCTGTGATGAATATAGGTGCGCTGCAAGTGAAGAAGGATAGGCTATTTCTAGGGAATGGTGCGCTGCAAGTGAAGAATCATTCAATTTGCTGAGTAGAGTTAAATTGTAGACAACAACATTATTAGAAAGTTGTTATGCATTAAGAAGAAACATAGATCAAATTCGGAGCGAGAAGCAAACAAAAAAAAAGGTTTAATTTGTTGTCTGTCAGACAACCATGCCTGCAACAAATGTCAAGCGTGTTCTTGGAAGCAAAGATCCAGTTTTCACACCGTGAAACTCGTTCTGACCTTACCTCAACAATACACATTTATTTCATTGTTTTGGTGTTCAATGACATCCGAAGGAATTCACACGCATCGCCAGAAAAGTGAAAATAACTGAAGTGGACAGTGACAATTGCTGAACATGGGATACAAAGTATAGTCGTGCATCCAAACATGAAAAAAATATAAATCATTCTTGAAAATCACATTCTAACCATCTCTTTCTTTTTTCACATTGAATTTGTTTTGACCATTTTATGAGGGATAAAACAAATGAGACTCGACCCGTCACAAGATGTCAATTTCGCACAATACTTTCGATGGTGCTTTCTCTCTGAATGTTAGTAACTTTCATTGTATGAAACAAAAAGATGTACTTTTCCAACCACAACTTGATTACCTGATATGAACGCAAGAAAGTACTAACCTTGTCGGTAAAACATATTGCTATACACTCCAACGACTACGAGGCATACCAATGTCCTTATCAAGTCCCATTAATCTAAAGTAAGATTATATTACGTTCTTGTACACACGTATGACGACGAGTTAATCGTAATGCTAGTACGAGTAAACCGAGCTTCAACGTCTAAGTGGAAAATCAACCCAAGAACCCTAGAGAGGGGCTAGGACTTGATTATTGCTAAACCAAAAACCAAACGAAAACCCTAAGAGGGTGTTGGTCGCCGATCGCAAGAAAGAGAGAAGAGAAAAGATTATAGGGTGAAAAATTATGAAGGCTTAGGGGTGTTTATATAGGCCTAGAAAACTTGGTGCCCAAGATAAACAAATAAGTCCAAAAATCTTTCTCCCTTCCTTGTGTATAACAGACGGTCGACACCCTTAAGGGGTGTTCCAGAGCCTTCTTTTCCTCTTCTGTTTTGTTCCACAACGACCGTTTAAACCTTAACTCTTAATACTTAACGCTCGTTAAAGTTATAGCTCGATTTAATTTAATAAACATATAAATATATTTATTAAATACTTTAACTCTATACGTATTGTGTGCAATATCGTAATCTCGAGTTAGATCATAACACACGACTACTAAAATTTATGTCCAAAAACTTTTAGTTTGTTGATTAATTCTTATATGGAACCTGGGACTTTCAGTTCACAATACACACTAAAACCCATCTGACGTGGGAACGTTTTGGGTTTTACATTGCATTGGCTTTTAGTTAGCACGTTTTAAAGTTGCATTTTCATAATAAGAAAGTGCTTATTGCTTATTCCCGTCTAATCTTTTTTTGGGTAAAGGGGAATCAACCCCGGTAAAATATATTCCCAAAAGCGTTGAAGTACAATGGAATGTAGCTGCAATGCTACATTAACCTCGAGCAAAAGCTTGAACAACCACTATATCATATGACATGCCATATGATCCTACTAAACAATTACAAAACAAATAACACCAATAGGAAAAAACCACCTAAAGGTGCATGAACAATCAAAGTAAAACGACATCATGGTTAACACTTAGAGCGAACATCAGGCTGACGAGAGCCATGCCGATCATCAAGATATGACTTCTTCAACCTCACTATCACTAGCATCAACCACATCTTCCTTGGTGTTAAAACCATCCTCCCAATCTGTACCATCATCTATCTTATCCCAAAGAACACTAAAAGAATTATGAGAACTCTTCTCCTTATAATTAGTCTTAGCTACAAAACTCGAGGCTTTGTTATTCAAGAAACCCTTCTTAAGCATAGGAGAAGCCGGCTTAGGATTCTTACCCGTAGCTTTAGAGGTCTCACCCCTCTCAACATTACGAAACTGAAGATTAAGAGCCGGTTTAGTTAACTTGATACCTGCAACTTGTGGTTGCTTCTTCTTACCCTTATTCTTCTTATTCTTAACCACCTCAAACCCATCATCTACCACAACGCTAGTAGCATGAGCGACCACTTCCTTAGGCAATTTCGGGCACCTATCATTAATATGATCAAAAATTAAGCATGTAGAGCATCTAGGTGGTTTCCATTCGTACTCGATATCAATCGTAACCAAAGAATGACCTTTATCACGACCTTTAGGAACAGCAATTACCATCGAATCCAGTAACTCAACATCAGCTGAAACCTCAATAAGAGCACGAGCATAGGTGCTACGACCCCATGAGTTAGCACACATATTACTCGTATAAGAATCAAGCATAATGGGTGTACCAATTTGGGTAGTGATAAGACTAAGACCAACCTCCGAATAAGCAACAATCAGCACATGATGAAGTTTAACCCACACCGGTGCTTTCTTGATCTCCGCCTTTTGCAAATCAGTAGTCGACGACCATATGTTCAAGAAAATAGGCACATTTCTAATTAACCACGGGCCATTTTCAAGAACTCCTTCCATTCCTTCTTGCGAATTAAATTGGAAAAGGAAAAAATCTTCATGAAGTTGAACACGTTTCAAACCAAAGTGCGCAAAACGTGATTCAATCGCTTCAACAACATCATACGGGATTGCAATTCGAGCTCCCTTAACATGCTCCTCACATCGCAATTCTGAAATCTTCACAACCTTTGAACTCAGCTTATTATGGACAGCCATGTTCTGAACAGCCTTGCCTTGCAGGACCGATGTAAATGAACCCATCTTCTGATCAACATTTTGATCCCTTATCGATCCATTCTCTTCCTTGTTATTACCCGTAACATGACCATCTTTATTCTGATCTTAAAACATCCTTGGTCGCATCTTAATACTTGTATCACAAGGACTATGCATTGGTACCTAACCATGTTGTTCATCATCCGTGGACCACTTTGAACACCATTTGATTCCTCAAGAACCCTAGCAGCATCGATATTAGATGGAAGTTCCTGTGAAACCCTAGATCCATTCAAAACAGGCTGTGATAAATCAGCCACTTTGGTTTCTTTCAATATTTGCATACGCGCCATAAACGCTCCCACATCAATTTCCCCACAGGCGTTTGCCATCACCCTCACATACACGAAAACACCACACCACCAAATAAAACAATGACAGAATAAAACCACGGTTGCCCTAATGAAACCCTAATTCGAAACCCTACTAGATCCTTCACCAACGTGTATATACAGAAAGTAGAATCCTCAACCTTGATCCAATCTATAGACGAACCAATCACACCTTTGGAGTGAATAAGATTTATCTCGTTAAGGAATAGACCAAAACAAAAAGAAACCCTAAAACACCACAGGCGTAATAGATCGTGACTAGAAAGAATAAAGATGAAAAACTTCAATCTAATATACACACCAGAAGATGAGGAAAGCAAGCAAGAGAAAAGAATCAGATTCAAAAAAAGGGGCAGCCGTCTAATCTAAACGAGCAACAACTTTGTTTCAGTAGCCAAACATCTTATATTCGTCATATTAAGCAGTGTGTTAAGTCTGAACGTGTAAAGATCAAGTTTCACGCTCTCGACTATTTTGTCTTATTTGAAAGTGCTTATTTCACGTTTTAAACTTATTTAGTGAGCTTATTGGATGTTTCTTGCTTCATGTATCCTTGTAATCCGTCTTTGAATTTATTCTCAAGGTTTTAAGTCATAAGGTTAAGTATTTTGCATTATCCGACTATTTTGTTATTTTAAACGTATTTAGCTTATTTCTTGCTTATTTCAAAAGTTCTTTTCCAAATTCTTTTTGCAACATTATTATAGTCATAAAAAAGTTTGGTTTGTCATTTTTGAGCTTATAAGGTTGTCTTAGTAAGTTTATAGCTTTTTTCAAGTGCTAAGCTGAAGTCATTTTCATAAAAAGGCTGTAGTTTTAATGTTTTTTAAAATCAGATATTGAGTTAAGTAGCGTCTTTACATTTTTAGTTTCTTAAGTTTTTATTTCTTAGTCATTTTCTCGATTTGCGGAATTTTCGTTTTAGGACATTTTATGTTACGTCTTTATTTTCATTTTAACCAACAAATTTCTTTGATAATTAATCCGATATCGGTTCAGGAATCTCAGATTCGTAGTTTTCTCGTCGAACAACGATCTCGGCTCGCATTCATGAAACTATTCGTTTTTGGTAGGCCGTTATCGACTTATCCATTTGCGACGTATTTTTACGTATAGCCTCGCCCAATCAAAAATTTGACGCCGTTGCCGGGAAAATTGTGTACGATTTTCCTTGGTACGGGTTTGTTGATTTTTGTTATCGAAGACTTTCTTTTCTAAGAAATTGTGCATACTTAGTAACTCTAAAAAATTCAAATAAATTACACAAAGTGTTATTTTGAACTCAAATAACACTCCAAAAATAATTTTCATTTTTATTTTTCGTATTTTTGTTGCTACTATATTAATATTCCAAAACTATTGCTTGCAATAGACCCCGTTTGCTATCGTTCTAGTAATTTCGTGGCGTATCGATCAAAGAAAATTAAGGAAAAATAGATAAATACTCTTGAAACGTTAGAACTCGATTTGTACAAATTATAACGTGGGTATAAGGTGGTACGCTATAAAATGCCACCTAAGGGGGAAGGTTCTTAATAGCTTCGCGCTTTCCTGCTCCCTGGTTGCTTATGCGTACATTGAGAGGGACAACCGCTTAAGGGTTTGCCACCTCAAGTATTATTAATACGTTTGCTTTGTATTAATATTGAACCATCGAGACATTTTGATTTTAACCAATCGTTTCATAGTCGAACGAGATTTTTTCACCTTCCAAAATGAATACTCTCACTCATTGTGTTCATTATTGATCATTTCTTGTGATTGATTGGAATTGTTGTTATTAATCTTATTATTATTAATCAAAAACTCCAAAAAGAAATACAAAAATACAAAAAGTCCAAAAATATTGTGTTGTAATATTAACAAAATATAAAGCAAAAACAATATTCTTCTTCAATCTACTTTCTTTTCTTCAACCATTTAATTCCTAGTTCCGGTATATGCGAACTCGTTATAGGTTTCTTGCCATTTTTAGCTTGGCTATTGCGGAGTTGTTTAAGTTCTTGATTGAATGTTTTAATACCTTCAATTCAGAGTTTTTCTTACTCAAACTATCACGGCATTATTAACTAATTAAATGGATATTTACTTGGAAAGTAGTAAATCTTAAATCTTATGCACGCCTTAACATATGTTTGGAAATTTGGTGCAAGAAAGACCAAACATTTTGTACGAGCTCCCTTTTCGGAACCCCAGAACTACGGTTGGATCTGTGCACATCGGAAGGCCAAACTGGTGGTTTTAACCAATATAGATAAAAATCCACACGCTTGATCAAGAAGTAGTTAGCCAAACTTTTGTTGTTATTAACCTTGTCATGGGAGTCACACGAATGTAAACAGTAAGCGTCATACAATCCACTATATGTGACACTATCTTTTCGGTTATTCGATTAAGTTTTCGTTTATCCAGGTTAATGAATTTTTAATCAAATTTGAATTTAATTAATCTAAACTCAAGAATCATGTTTTTGGTTCGGTTTAATTCAATTTAAATTCAGTTCGGTTCGATTTTACGCAAACAAGATTAAAACAAACTAGCTAAACGGAACAACTTAATAACCGAATCGAAATAAACACTCCTAACTCACACCCACATGATATTGTAAAATTGCTATATTATGCATATGGGATTTTCTTTTATTTGTTTTTGATATGTAATCACTATTTATATGGTCTGGGGCAGTTGAGCTTGAAGAAACATAGTATAAAGTACGTCCGACCTGTGGTTCGGGGCAGTTGAGCTTGAAGTACCCCATCTCATTCTTATAATAATCTTGTTCTTTCTTATCATCTTCTTCTTTCGCATCGTCTTCTTTTTCATCATATTATATCTCATCATATTCTTTGAGTTACACATATTCATCAAATTTTTCTACTTGATATAATGTCTACCAAACCATTTGTAGGAGTTGAGCAGTAAATATAACATGTCTTTTTTGTTGAGAAAATAACATCTCCCATCATAGGAAGCAACCAAAAACATCTAATAATAACTGAATATATACTATTTATATACTACATGTAAATAAAAAACTTTTATTCAAAATTTCGGATATCCGAAATGTAAAAACTTAGCTAAAATAGTGGGTATAACATAATAACGTCATTATAAATTTTGGATATCCAAATTCATGAATGTTTTATAATGAGATATTAATCAAACAAATCTTAAAGTGCAAAATTTAGAATTAAGGTTTTCGCTAGGAGCTTCTTCGTCAAATGGTATTTCTTCCTTGTTTTTCCCTTTGTAGACGTCATAAAGCTTGTAGACGTCGACATAGAGCTTACACTGATAGTTACTGTATAAAAATATTTTCAAAAATAATCATAACTTGAAATACTTTTTAAAAACCAACATAAAAACATACTTTCTTCTTGCACATAAAGTATGTGTATATTTTATAAAAAACAGAACCTAAAAATCTACTTTTCATTTTTATGTTTTATAAAAATCCATAAAAACTATAAATCTATTTTTGTTTATATAAAATAACATATAAAAACCATAGAAACAAAGTATATGAAACAAATACTTTGATTATTAAAAATTGCAATATTATTAAAACAACCCAAAAACATAAAAACACACCTAAAAATCATATAATACAACAACTGTTTTCAACAAACCAATAAACAGAATGTAAAACACTGTTTGTTTATTTTTCAAAAAAGTTATAAAAATATTTTCAAAAATAACAAAAACGTACTTTGTTCTTTAAACTTACTGTACTTTTCATTTAAATCTTTTTAATAAAAACTCGAATGCATTTTTAATTAAAAAAACCCCATAGAAGAAAGAAACATATATATAAGAAACACAAAAAAAAATTATTAATTTTTGAAATAAATCTACAAAACTATTTTTGAAAAAAAGTTATAAAAATATATTTAAAAAAACTTGCAATATTTAAAAAAAATACAACATACAAGCATATACTTCCATTTAAATTTTTTATAAAAACTCAAATGCAGTTTTTATATATAAAAAAATATAGCAAGAAACATGAAACAAACATAAAAACTCAAAGGAATATTTAATATAAAAAAACATAGAAAGAAAGAAACATATAAACATAGAAAATGTGTAGAAAATGTTTTTTTACCTTGAAAGACAGAGAGAAAAGATATGGATGAATAAACACACAGTACTAAAACACACAGTGAGTTGAAAAGAAAGTAAGAAAAAGAAATATGAAAAAACACACACAGTACACTATGTGTTGTAGGGAAATGAATGAATATGCCCTGTAGCTAGCTACCTACATGGTGGTGCAAACAGTTATAATACATGGTGTGAGCATTTCTTGGGAGCTAATAAGAGAGTGACACGTGTATACTTTTTTTGTCCGTATTGGTTTGTTGATTAAATTACCCGTTTTACCCTTAGTTCAAAAGCTGATTTACCTTGTATTTCGAGAGTTTGTGGGGGGGTTTTATGTCTTTTTTCAGTTGTGTGGAGGCTACGTTTTGCACCCTCTCAAATCCTATTTTTTTTATTAATATCAATTTTTACCAAAAGGTTATTATTTTCATGTTAAATTGGTTTCGTTGTAGTGAAAAAATAAAGCTCATCTTCATGGAGGTTAGTGAACCAAAACATGAAAAGTAAGATCGGAAGCGACATCGACTTAATGCAATATTCATTTTTCGGTTACATCAGTTTTTTTCTCTGACGATTTACATGCGATTTGTTTTCACAACAAGACGATCAAGTTTAAATTTTTAATATATTTTTTTCAAATAATCATTTAAATAAAATAAATAACATTACATTAATATTTATATGTAAATATTGTTAAAGAAATAATTAAAAAAATACTTAATTATAGATAAATATAGCAAAATACATTAACTAAAACTTACTTTAAAAATTATCAAATTAATATATGTTGTGAGGAATTAAACAAAGATCAATATATTAAGATTTAGAAATTTATTATAAAATTTATTTAATTAAGAATAATTAAAAATAAATAAAGTTTGTTCTTGAAACATACTGATCTTTTTTTATAAAAACTCAAATGCCTTTTTAATAAAAAAACCATAGAAAGAAACATATAGTACTATATGAAACAAACATAAAAAAATAATTTTATTATTTTTAGAAATAAATCCACAAAACTTTAGAGAAAGATATACTAGACACTGGTTATTTATTTTTGAAAAAAAGTTATAAAAAATATTTTTTAAAAATAATCAAAACTTGCAATATTTTAAAAAATACAATAAAATACAAGCATATACTTCCATTTGAAAAAATTATTTGAAACACATGTACGCACCGTCAAATAATACATGAGCTGATTGGGATTGCTTATTTAAAGAGGCCTAAGCTTATGCTTAAAAGCGGAAGAACATATTCAACTCACTCAAATGGCTCTACTATCGCTTACACCCAGAAGCAAATGACAATTTAAATGAGGTCAACTTATTTCATCCGTAAAAAAAGAAATAAACAGATATGTTGTTTCGGTACAATGGACGATTTATTTGGGGCCGATGACAATAGATTTCAAATATAAATGCTTGTATCGTATGCTATTAAACGGACAATTTGTTTTAATTCAAAATGGCTCACAATTTGCAAGTACGTATTTCAACCGAGGTACGTATTTCGTCGCCTAATAAATGTATGAATCTTTTCTCTTTGTTCTTCTACCATTAATGCTTTGCATGTGATACACAGGGGTAATGGTAACAAGAAAAAATCGATTCAGGTACCAACATCCACATTCTTTTCCAAAACCATAGGATCAAATAAACCGTAGGTTGAAGATGAGTTTGAACCGATCGTTAACTCTAATAAGTACTTGACCAAGGAAGATGACAATATTAGAAAAGGCGAATATTTTGAGAAACCATTATCATTGTTGAATAATTACTGTTTGGTGCGGTTCAACTCCAAACAAAAGTCAAGATATTCACTATCAGTTTTTTGCATATTTATGTTTTTTTCGCTTTCAGTTGGACTTTGTCTTTGGGCTACGGTCCAGCCCGTTGGATTTTTAGGGTTTTTCTTTGTTTGCAGTCATTATATAATGAATCTGCTGTAACCCTAGGAAGACAGTTATCAGTTTAATAAAAGTTAAACCACTGGCCGTTGTTTTGCCGTGTTTTACCCTAATTTTCGGGCATTCTTCAGAATCAACGATTATTAGAAGAATTGTTTCTGGCATTCTTGTTGAATCAACAGAACCAATTACTTATCTTTGCTACTTTGTTTTTAGTCTACATCAGTTGGTATCAGAGCCAAAGTTCCTAATTAAGAAGCCTCCAAGGAGAACTAGGCCTATTCACGATGTGAATGAACATGAATTTGAGCAACGTGTGATGGACATAATGGAGGAGCGATTCGATCAAATTGTTGATCAATTGACCTACTAGATGAAAAATTTGATGAGCAATAGGATGCCTCGTAATCGCCGTCATGAGGACGAAGATGCAGATCTGGAAGAACATCCATTTGGTGATGGTTTGTCTGCTGATGAACAATCAGTAGGGCGACAGATGAGAGATCTTAGTGGGAATAATGATAGGCGTTGGGAGACTGGAATGAGGGTTAATATTCCTGAGTTTAATGGGGACACATTAAAGCCTGATGAGTTTATTGATTGGCTTGTTGCCGTTGAAGAAGTATTCGAATTCAAAGAAGTTCCAGAAAACAAAAGGGTTTCGTTGATCGCTACCAAGTTACGTGGTCGGGCATCCACGTAGTGGCAACAATTGAAACTAACGAGGAACAGAGTTGGGAAGTCAAAGATCACGAGTTGGCAGAAGATGAAGAAGCTCATGAGGGATAATTTTATTCCTCATAACTACCAGCGAATTATGTACCAGCGGTTACAGAATCTGAAACAGGGGGCCAAGTCTGTTGAAGATTATACAACCGAATTTTACCAACTAATTGCAAGGGATGACATTCAAGAGATAGAAGATCAGCTTGTCTCTCGATACATTGGTGGTTTAAGAGTCCAGATTGTGGATTCTGTTAACATGTTTGATCCGATGACACTTTCTAAAGCATATCAGCGTGCTTCTGATTCGGGTAATGCAGCATCTCGTTTTGCCCCAAGTCAGGCTAATCAGTTGGTGAGAATACTGGATCAGTTCCTAAAGCGACCGGCAGTGGTGGGTTCAAGTGCTTTAACTATGGTGAACCTGGTCACCGACAGTCGGAGTGTAAGAAGGCTGGGAAGAGGCAGTTATTTATTGAACCTGAGGAAGATGATCATGATGATTACGTGGGAGACGCAGTTTATGATGCAGAACCTGAGTATGAGGAGGAGTATGTGTCTGGAGATGTGGGATGAATTTGGTGGTAAGGCGCTCCTGCTTAACACCTAAAGCTGATGGTGATGATTGGCTCAAACACAACATCTTTCAGTCAACTTGTACCATTATGGGTAAGGTTTGCACTTTTATATGTGATTCAGGTAGTTGTGATAATTTGATAGCTGAAGAAGCAGTCCAGAGATTAGGATTGAAAACTGAAAATCGTCCCAAGCCTTATAAGTTATAGTGGCTTAAAAAGGGTGGGGAGATAACAGTTTCCAAGCGTGTCCAAGTTCCGTTTTCTGTAGGAACAACTTATAAGGATAATCTTCGGTGTGATGTGATACCTATGGATGCTTGTCACTTGTTGTTGGGTAGACATTGGGAGTATGAACGTGATGTAACTCACCATGGGAGAACTAATACTTATAGTTTCCTGTTTGGTGGTGTGAAGATTACTTTGATGCCAAATAAACCCAAGGAAGTAGTTAATAAACCCACTGGTACTTTACTAACTCTTTCGCAGTTTCAAGACATTCTGGAGGTGGGAGGTGATGTTTTTGTACTAATAGGGAAAGAGGTTTCTGAAGACGGTGAAGTTCTTGAAGCCATGATCCCTTTACTTGAGGAATTCTCTGATGTTTTCCCTGATGAATTACCTGATGGTTTGCCACCATTGCGTGACATACAACATCATATTGATCTAGAGCATGTGCCACAGTTGCCTAACATGCCACATTATAGGATGAGCCTGGGAGAACATGAGGAGTTGCGCAGGCAGGTTGAGGAGCTAGTTTCCAAGGGTCATGTTCATGAGAGTATGAGCCCATGTGCTGTTCCTGCCCTATTGACTCCAAATAAGGATGGTACATGGCGTATGTGTGTTGATAGTCGAGCCATCAACAAGATTACTGTGAGGTACAGGTTTCCTATTCCTCGCCTTGATGATTTGCTTGACCAGATTAGTGGTGCTACCATTTTCATGAAGCTAGATTTGAAGAGTGGGTATTACCAGATTCGTCTTAGACCTGGTGATGAGTGCAAGACCGCTTTCAAGACCAGTGAAGGATTGTATGAGTGGTTGGTCATGCCTTTTGGTTTATCAAACGCACCAAGCACATCTATGCGTGTGATGAATCAACTGCTCAGGCCTTTTATTGGCAAGTTTGTGGTTGTTTATTTTGATGAAATTCTTATTTATAGTGCTTCTCATAATGAGCATGTTAATCATGTGAGACAGGTCTTGACCTTGCTTTGGAAGGACAATTTTTATGCAGCAACGAAGAAGTGTGTGTTCATGACCCCTAAAGTTTTGTTTTTAGGGTATGTTGTTTCTGGTGATGGCATACAGGTGGATGAGTCTAAGGTAGCAGATGTTCAGGAGTGGCCAACTCCAACTACCATTACTGAAGTTCGGAGTTTCCATGGTCTTGCTTCTTTCTATAGGAGGTTTATCCCTAATTCCAGTTCCATTATGGCCCCTTTGACAGACTGTATGAAGGGGAAGTCATTTGAGTGGACGGAGGAAGCAGAGCTGGCTTTTCAGGTTGTCAAGGAAAAGCTTACTACAGCGCCAATCCTGGTATTGCCTGACTTTTCTAAAGTTTTTGAGCTTCATACTGATGCTTCTAAGGTTGCAATTGGTGGAGTTCTTAGTCAAGGTGGGCGGCCTGTTGCCTATTTTAGCGAGAAGTTGACAGGACCGAAGTCGAGGTACTCTACTTGTGACTTGGAGTTTTATGTAGTGATCCAAGCATTGGCGCCATTATTTGTTTCATACGGAATTTGTTTTGTTCACTGACCATGATTCCTTAAGGCATATTTGTACTCAAGATAAGGTTTCACATAAGCATGGGCGTTGGTTGGCTTTTCTTGAGAAATTTACTTTTGTGGTGAAACACAAAACTGGTGGTTCCAATCGTGCTGCCGATGCCTTAAGCAAGAGGAGTAGTTTACTTGTAACCATGCAGGTTGATGTTCCAGGACTTGATGTCATTCGTGACATGGTGGCTGTGGATCCATACTTTTCAATTGCTTTGCAGGATTTGCAATCCGGAGAGAAAACAGATTTTGTTTATGCATGATGGGTTCATGTTCAAAGGGAATCAACTTTGTATTCCTGATTCAAGTCTTCGCTTGCAAATTATTTAGGAGTTGCATGGCGAAGGACATGTTCGTCGTGATCGCACTTTACAGTTGGTTCAAGCTTCTTATTTTTGGCCTATTATGAGGAAGGAAGTGGATCATTACGTCAAGAGGTGTCGTATTTGTCAAGTTTCAAATTGGACGGCTACTAATGCAGGACTTTATATGCCTTTGCCAGTTCCTTTGCAGCCTTGGGTTGATATTAGCATGGATTTTGTGTTGGGGCTACCTCGTACTCAAAGGGGTAATGATTAAATATTTTTTGTTGTTGATCATTTTTCTAAGATGGTTCATTTTATTCCTTGCAAGAAGACAACGGATGCAGTTAATGTAGCCCAACTTTTCTTTAGGGATGTGTACCATTTACATGGTTTACCTTCCTCCATTGTTTCTGATCGGGACACCAGGTTTTTGAGTCATTTTTGGCGTAGTTTTGGAAGATGGTGAATACTCAACTCAATTTTAGTAGTGCTTATCATCCTCAAACTGATGGGCAAACTGAAGTTGTTAACAGGTCCTTTGGTAACCTATAAGGTGTTTGGTGGGTGATCATGTGAAGGCATGGGATCAGAAGTTGTATCAAGCTGAGTTTGCTCATAATCATGTTGTTAACCAGAGCACTGGGTTAGTCGATTCCAGGTGGTTTATTCTGCTCAGCCACGTGGTCCTCTTGATCTTATGACTCCTCAGGTTTCTAGGTCTGTTCCGAAGAAAGTGCAGGATTTTGTTGAGGGGTTGCATGATGTTCATAAATTTGTTCATGACAACTTGGTTCGAGCTAATTCAAAGTACAAGCAGGATGCAGATCAATAGAGGAGACATGTTGACTTTGAAGTAGACTTTGTGTGGGCTGTTTTGACTAAGGATCGTTTTCCAGTTGGTGAATATAATAAGTTGTCTGCTAAGAAGATTGGTCCAGTGGAAATTGTGGATACGATGAACTCAAATGCTTATTGTTTAAAGTTGCCAAGCCATATTCGTTGTTCTGATATTTTTAATGTGAAGCACTTGTTGCCTTACCATGGTGATTCTTCAGATGATAATATAGCTGGGAATTCGAGGACGAATTTTTCCTATCCAGGGGGAATGATGGAGGCCCAAGTGTTGGAGAACGGGTTGACTTGTTTCTGGAGGCCCGAGATCGCGTGATGAAGAGGGGTTTAGTAAAACGGGCATAACTTTTGCATCCTAAGTCCATTTTCAGCCCGTGACATGTCAAAACGTGCGTAAAAAGGAGGCGGACGAAGCTGTAACCACCTTTTAGCGGGTTGCGGATTTTCCAAGGCTTATCTTTGTTACTTTGTTACTTTGTTTGAATCAACAGAACCAATTACTTATCTTTGTTACTTTGTTTTTTTGTCTACATCAGAAATATGGAGATTAATCCTTTGATATTCAAAAAAAAATTTAGTATCAAATGAACTTAGGAAGCGTTTGGTTAATGTGGTTACTTTCAAACCTGGGGATGAGAGTAAAACATATTGATTGGTAAGAAAATATTGCTGTTAACTTTAACGTTTAATCAAGAATTTTAAAGTTTTCTAAATTCCAGCGTTAATAGGCCGGTTTTCTCTCTCCTAATATTATATCTATGGGTCACTTGTAACTTCCACTAACAATTTTAATAAGTATTTATTTCTACCACTAGTTTAACTAGTATTATTTATTTCAAGTAGGCCCTTTTTATAATAAATTTGATATAAATAATAGTTTTAATTTAAATTATATATTTTTTCACTTTTATTTAAATATCAAAATAATCCAAAAGATTTTAAACTTTTAACAAACCAAACACTACTTTTCATTTCAACCAACTGCCTTAGAGCAGTTCATCACCAACTATCGCAAAAACACGCACTTAACCAAGTCAATCGAAAAGGACGGGGTTCGAATCCGGGCCGGATTTCATAAATCCCGATTTTAAACCCGTCACTTTATAAACCCACGAATCCAACGTGTTTCATAAAAACCCATCAAAATTCCAACAACCTCATCTGATTCATTTCACTCCTTGGCTTTAATTCATTCATAAGCTAATTAAAGGACTGATTCGTTCATCAGGTTTCAATTTAGCTTATTATACTTTAATTTCAGCTTATTATTCTTTGATTGCTTATTTGTGTTACTTAGTTGCTTATTATTAATTAATTTCGGCTTATTATTCATTTTTTTCAGCTTATTACTATTTGATTCCGTTATTTTTGTTAATCATATGGAATCGATTATTTAGACCTTTCGAACGCTGATTACTTTCACCTAAGTTGTATTTGTTACGAAGAATAGGGTGCAATTGGTATCAAGTGTTTTGTATCATATATACAATAAGGGGGTGTTTGTTTTGGCTTATGGGGGTGTTTGGTTAAGCTTATCAGTGGGGCTTAGGCTTATATTATATAAGCCATTTATGGCTTATATATTATAAGCATATAAGCCTATGTTAAGTGTTTGGTTAGGCTTATTAAAATTATTAAAGTAAAATGACAAAAAAACATATGAATGTTAAATTATATAGTTATTAAATGGGGGTATAAAAGTCTTTTTATATGTAATAGTTATATAAGCCTACCTTTTGTTATAAAAGCCTCAAATGTTTGGCTTACCAAAACCCCCTTATATAAGCTTATAAGCCTACTTATATAAGCTTAACCAAACACCTGGTTTCGGCTTATAAGCTTGTATAAGCTAATAAGCTTATAAGCCCACTATATAAGCTAAAACAAACACCCCCTATATAGCCGGCTTATCGCCTGTTTGGTTTTCAAATAGGCTTGGTTTTTGTTTCGTTTTTTTAGACAAAGAAACTTAAACAGTCTCAAACCACACAGTAAAGCAGTCACAAGATCTCAGTTAATGAAGTTGAAAAGAATACCAGAACATGTTCATTTCAAATAACGCCCGACAATAGTAAACCTAAACAGTGCCCAAATTCCCTGTTATGGGAGAACCATCAGGATGCTCTCCGTTCAGCTCAGCTCCATTTTGTGCCTTGTCATTATATTCATCGTTGTGGCGGTGATGATGATCCTTGTTATGGTTGCCCCTTCTACGTTTATCTTCATAATCATCGCCAGATGATCAACTTCTTCTATCCAAGTCAGACTTCAATCTATGGCTGCGAGACTTTTGATGATGCTTATGGCGCCTACCATCGTACCATTTAACACCATTTTCAAAGCTAGAAGAATCATCTGCTTCACTGGATTCTGAACGCTTGTGACGTCTATGATGATGCCTTGAATGCCTTCTCTTCTTCACCATACCATCATCAGATTCACAACTCAAAGAATCAGAATCCCTTGATCGTCTATGACATATGCTTCACGAGATCATATATGCTTGAGAAGATTGAGAAACAACGGACACTTGGTTAGTTGAATTTGTTAGTGGGTTGTCTTGCGAAGATGACTTACTTGAGCATAATGTACATGATGTATGCGCGTCCTTGGGTTTAGATTCTAGTCAATTATTAGTGCAAGTTTAAGTCACGGGATTGTTCTCGAGAGATTAAACCTTTTTGAGAGATTGTTGTTTTACAAGCTTCTAACAGGATTCACATTATTTTTTAAGAGATCATAGTACAAGGTTTTCTCAAGAGGTTGTCACTACTTTAAGCCATAAGGTCAATGTCTTTAGAGATGTGTTCCAACATTTTTTTCTCTCAAGTTTGAACATTTATTACATTAAGAGGTTTAGACATATTACAAGCTAGCTTCATAGATATTGGATGGAGATATTCAACATCTTATCACCCCCAAAGACCGAAAAAGACAATGTCATAACTACACTTATATGTAGTCAAACAAGGATGTTCCTTCAGGAAACTAGTGGTATTGGATGGAGATTTTGAGGCTTTGTAGGTTTTTTCTGGAAAGACGGCTCATGCTTTTGAGAAAAGCTCGTAAATGATCAATGGGTTCATCTACCCCTGTCAAAAGAAAGGAACCATGACCGTGGAATGTGCATTTGGCTATGGTTCTGTCAAAAGTAAGAAACCGTAACAATGCTTGTTGGCGAAGGCTCTTTTCTTACTAGGTAGTCTACTCTACAAACGACGATTCACGTCAATGACTAGGAACGTGGAATGTGCATTTGGCTATGGACTTCTGCAGGAGAGCTAAATATGTGCATTTAGCTATATAGTCACGCTTGTTAGACACTTGTTAGACACTAGAGGTGTTTGGTTAAAATAGCAACCCACCTTTTTGACCAACAAAAAGCAAGATAATATCTTTGATGAACCGTTCTTTATTATAACATAACTTTATCTTAAGTTCAACCCAACTACAAACATATAGTTCTAGGTCTCAGGCCTTATGCGAATGCATACGGGTTCATAGTTGTTGAGGGAGCTTCCCTAGATCTGACTCATTTGGCACATACGGAGGGAGCATTCACCAAAGATAAGTGTCATGGATCATTTCTTTTGATGCAACTTGCACTATAAGAACAAATGCATCCGTTATACGAGTGTTTTCATATGACCTAATATGCCTCTACAGTTAGTGCCTGCACGTCCTGCCATTACCTAATATAACATACTAGAAATACCAACCGTCTTAGCACAGTTGGTCACCTGGGTGGCACAAGTATATGTAACTTGATAAAGAGACTTACGATCCTAGAATTAAGAATGATGTGTGGTTTCACTATTATTGAATCTTTCTGGATTCTGCTGCATTCGAGGACATTATCATATGGAACACCACATCTATTCTTCTGCGACATATGCATCAAGGATTCGAATTGCAGGCGCAAATCATGATAGATTGCCCGTGTAGGAGATCTATGACATCTGCATTCTGCTATTAATTTAGACATTTGCCGACATTTTTGGTTCCCTAGGCTTGTGTCTACTATCTAGGTCTAATAATTGTCGTAGTTCTGTATGAATGGGGAGCAAAACTCTAGAAGCCGTTAAACAGGTGATGTGAAGTGAATGGCAAAAAAATAATCCAAAAGTGGAAGTAAATTTAGTTAAATTTTAATTTGAAATATGACGGGGTTGATCTTTGAAAGATTCTCTTTTACTTGCATCTTATAATTCTCTTCCTTTTTAGTTTTATTTCACTTTGTTCCTAGATTAGAATTTGATTCACTTCTTTCGTCCACAGGTTTATCTTTTGGATCCGTTATTAGTTTTATCTGGTTATTTTGATACTTTAACATTAAAGGAAAAGTGTCAGCGGCATGACCTGCTCTTAGACTACCCATTGCCCAAGATTAAAAGGTATTTTGGATTGTTATAATAGCTGATTTAGATGGGTGTTTGGGACTATTTGAGACTGTTTTAATAGCTGAATTAGAGGCGCGTTTGTGACTGTTTTTACAGCTGAACTCACTACAAGAAAATGTTCTTTTGGTGACGAAAATTTTGTGGCCACTTTTTATTTGGTCACCGTTTATACACTTTTTTATTTTTGTTTTATAATAATGACGAGATAATTGGTCACCACTTTGATATAATAAAAATAGGCGATGGAACTATTTGGTCACTGAAAATAAAAACTAGTTACTCTTCAAATCATAATATTATTTTAACATCTACTTATTTTCCCAAAATTTACTATTTTACATTTTTACTGTTGGATAATTATACAACATATGGTTACTTTCGCAAAATAAAAATAACAAACACCCTTTCGAAAAAAAAAACCCATCAGAAAGCCCAAATAAAAAACCACCATCAAACATCCAACGTCTTTCATAAAAACCCATCAAAATTTCCAACCACCTCATCTGATTCATTTCATTCCTTCGCTTTAATTCATTCATAAGCTAATTAAAGGACTGATTCGTTCATCAGGTTTCAATTTAGCTTATTATATTTTAATTTCAGCTTACTATTCTGTGATTTCAGCTTACTATTCTTTGATTGCTTATTTGTGTTAATTAGTTGCTTATCTGTGTTAGTTAGTTGCTTATTATTAATTTCGGCTTATTATTCATTTTTTACAATTGATTTCAGCTTATTACTCTTTGATTCCGTTATTTTTGTTAATCAATTTCTTATCATTTTTCTTGGATTCATATGGAATCGATTATTTAGACCTTTCGACCGCTGATTACTTTCACCTAAGTTGTATTTGTTACGACTTATATAGTGTTTGTATCATATATATATATATATATATATATATATATAAGTTTTATATTCTTAGTGTATATAATAAGGGGGTGTTTGTTTCGGTTTATATAGCCGGCTTATGGCTTATTTGTTAATTGTAGATGCGTAAAGTAAATATCAGTTATTCACTATCGATTTCACAGAGCATAATCTTTTGTAGTTTTTCTGTCACTCGAGTCTAGATGGTAGAGCACTAACCTGACAGCCGACAGCTAAGTTTCTGTGATGCGACTCTAGTCATCTGAGTAGGAATACAGGCTGCTGCTGATTTTGGCAAACAAAAATCTTTTAGTAGCAGCCAAACCATAATAACTGGCTTTGTATAGGGTATTTGCAGTAGACTTTCTTGTCTTGGCTCAGTATTATCCAAGTTTTTCTTGTGTGGGGCGAATTAATGTATTCATGCAGAGTGTTGAGGGACACTCGGTATTGATGATACTGAAATTCCTATCTGGTTGATTGTAATTCACATTCTTAACTTTAAAGTTTTGATCGATTTGGGACCATCTATACTTCTAACCCTCTATAATTCGTGTGGCTTAATGTTTATTGCAGGCACCCCTACAAAAACAACGACATCGACTATTACAACAACAATGGCTCAAACATCATCCTCACCTGTAGCATCTTCTAGTAGTGGGTCAGTCGTCAGTATTATCTCTGAATGCTTTTTTTTACTTGCTATTCAAACTAAAATGTTTCTTGTGTACTATAAACCAAAGTATGCAACCTTAAAATAAATTTTGTTTCATCAATTGGTGTTCAAGTATGATGCTGAAAATTTATTCACTTTGCAGATCTTTATTGTATTGTAAAGTGACCGCTATGGCTCTATCTATCTTAGAGCTACGAGGCCAAATAATTTTCATTTATAAAAAGCGATGTTGGCATTACATTATTTCGCATAATTTAATAGTTACACATTGTTATTTCCTTGATTGATTTCTCTGTGTTGTACATCATCTCGCATCTGATATTCTTTGTAATTTTGCCACCAGGACAACTACAAGTGTCAGCGCAGATGTAGCCTCTACCCTGATGTTACCATCTGAAATTACTGGAAAGACTATCGAGGAGGTAACGATACAAACCTCTTACTGTTTATTCGTGTATCTGTGCAACTTAATGGTCTAGCATTCCAGGGCCTTTACTGTTTATAATCTTTCAAGATCTCATAATAGTACTCTGTCAGATCCTACATATATAATTGCAGACAGATTGTTTCTTATGCCTCACATTTTTGCTTAATTACCCTTTATATTTTTGCAAGTAATGGTGAATGCCCATCTTAGCTCGAGTCCCAAGCCTAATTTACTTACCGACTCTAAATATTTCCTTTTAATTCGGGTTAAGAGTCGGTTAATTATTCCCTATAAATAAATATTGAGGGGTGAGGCTTAATGTATATGCTATTATCGATCATCATATATATGTGCTAAGCTAGTTCGACTCAGATTACACCAGCAGGAGCATTGGAGCCCTACTATAAAGATCATATCAAAAGAAATATCCATCAAGTGTTAAACTTGGGAATCGATGCATACTTGAGCGAAGGTTTGGGCTTTGCGACAGATAAACAAATAGTAGTCGATGCAGTTCGTGAGTATATTACGTTGATGGAAAAAAAACTAAACCCTGTATATCCTTCGTTATGCATTGGTAAAATACCAGCCGCCGAAAGTAAAGTAAAGGTGCAGGTATACAATATTGAATGGTGTATTGAGTTTCATAGACTCTCGAGCATGGTGGGAGCTCTCAAAGTGAATAATGGTGATCTCGAGAAGGTGGCTGCTAGGTTCGGTTGTGATCAGAACCAATTGATGGGGATGGTTGAATCATATTCTGATGTGATGAACAAGCTAAAAGATCTGGTGAAAGATCAGCCGAAGACCACATCAAGAAAAGAGGAGGACGCGGACGAGGACTAAGAGGAGGAGGGCGAGAGAAACCCCAAGGAAACCAAGTCGTCATAGGGCTATTTGATTTCTACTACTTGTGTTATTTGGCTAATCACTTGTAGCATCAATGTTTTTAACTCAAAGTCGAAGCTAATAACTATTTCACCATAGATACAATCTCAGATTTTGCAGCAAATATAATACTAGACGTTATTTCGTAGCATTTTATATCGGATTTCTGTTACCATGAGCAGCAAAGGGTTCCTGAGAATTCATCTGGTAACTCACAGGTGCCCCCACCAAATCATATATACACAAAAAGTTACGATTACCCCAACAATTACGAGAATTAAATACACAACGTGAAAGTTTCATACTCTTACACTTCAAATAGTCCCAAAACCGCTCATCGGCATTGGTAAGCAATTCGTAAGTTTTCATATCACACGACAATCGTTCAACTCCAAACTTTCCAATGTTTCTTAATAGCTAATCTTGCCGTCATTCTGTCTTAGAGAAGTCAGTCGTCTCATGATAATCCTCCCCATTACCGATACAGGATGGTTTGCGTCACTAAATGGAAGCCTGCAAGATGTTCTAAAGCTGTTGTAGAAATCAATGTATCTATAATTTCTCTTACTGTCGAAATTGCATGGCGCGAATGTACTTGTTCGGTATCTTGGTTGCATAGCTACAACCATTCCAACTTTGTACAAGCAAGATGATATAGAAACATCACAGAATGATGAGTGGATTGACTATGCCCCTATTTTTTCTTCTGGTTCTGAATACGAGGGGTCCGGTAAGCTAGTAGACGGGTATTTGCTGCATGGCCTGCATCCCACTTTCTTGGTCGGTCAGAGTTTGTCAGTTGCAGACATTGTTATCTGGTCGTATCTTGCTACTGCGCCGGTAAACGTTAGGAAAGTTTAAGCGAAGTCAAAGAGGTACAAAATCTTAACTCGGCGGTATAACATGATATCAAACCAGCACGCTACTGTCTTGAATGTATACAAAAGAAAAAGCCCATACCATCAAAGTCAAACGAAATTGGTAAACAAGGACCTGAAGTGTATCCGCCTGATGCGGAGATGGAAAAAGTTTGCTTAAGATTTGCACCCGAACCAAGCAGTTACCTGCATATTGGCCATGGAAAGGCTGCTTTAAGGAGAGCAACGAGATTGTGGACAATCTCTTTGTAGATATCGAGACTTTAGGTATTAATTACGAGAAGGTTACTTATACTTCTGACTACTTACCTCAGCTTATGGACATGGCGTAACAGTTGATTAAACAAGGAAAAGCTTATGTTGACGATACCCCACGTGAGCAAATGTGGAAAGAGAGCATGGACAGGATTGTTTCCAAATGTTTGGGGTACTGAAAGAGATGAATACTGGATCTCAAAGAGGATATGGGGCTTGAGAAGGTTCATATATATGATATTAGTAAGGTAAATTTGATTTATACACTTCTTAGCAAACGGAAGCTTCTATGGTTATGGAAACAGAAAGGGATGATGCCCGTTTCCCAACTGTCCAAGGTATTGTACCGAGAGGTCTTCAAATTAAGACATTGATACAATTCACTCGAGCAAAGGGGTATCAAAGAATCTGAATCTTATAGAATGGGATAACCTCTGGAACATTATCACGAAAATTATTGATCGAGTTTTTCCTCGGCACACTGAAATTGTTGAGGAAGGCCGCGTGTTGTTGACTTTGACGGATGGACCCGAGACCCCGTTTGTTATGATTCCAAAGCATAAGAATTATGTGGGTGCTGGAGAGAAGGCAACAACTTTTACAAAGAAGATATGGATAAAACAAGCTGCTGCTAAGGCAATCGTTGAAGAGATCAGGAAGGATTCATATGGAAATACGACAGAACTAATTGGAAACCTGCATCCCGAAGGATCTGTTAAGGATACCGAACTCTAAGTTACGTTGTTACTGGCGATAAATGAGCTTGCTCCTTTAACTCTGGTAGAGTTGGGCTACCTAATCACGAAAAAGAAGCTGAACAAAAATGAGGACTTTGTTGGCGCGCTGAAACCAGATACTAAGAAAGAACTTGCAGCAGTTGGGGATGCAAATATGAGAGATTCGAAGTGCGTAGACATACACCAGGTGCTAAAGCAACCGCACTAAGCATCTTTGGTTCAACATATGTAGTTGTGCATAGATAACGACATTCTGCATGCAATATTACAAACATAACTTGCTATCGCTAAACCTATCTTAAACAATAGGTGTAGTGGCAGACCCCACTCCTTCGCACACTTCATTGGAACCCACTTCCTCGTTGTCAATGCCTTCCATATCGCTGTCCCACCATCCACCGCCACAACATCGGGCCAAGGACACAATTTATCCGTTGCTATTTCATTTTGTATGAAAAGTTCACATTCTCGTTTTTAAACAAAACAAAAAGGATTTGATACCTACAGTGGTTTCTCTTTTCTGATATAAGGTCTGTTATAGGTTGTTTTTCTCGGCTTAGGATCATCTCCTAGAACAACCAAACGCTTGTAATCATTAGAAATAGTCAAAGGTAAACCAACTGCGAATATTAAGACTCGATAGCTAACAATTAACAAAAAAAAAGTAAGCCGACAGCAGACCTCCAAACGTGTTTCTTCTTTTGGACGAATCCTGAGTTTGGGATTCTTCTGCCAATTGTTTGATACTACTCCTTTGGATCTCGTCGTCTAGATCTATAACAATATCTTTTTCGTTCTCTTTACTGGGCTTAAACTGTTCAAGAACAACGTCAAGTAAACCATCCAACTCTCGTCCCTTGGTTTGCTGGTCAGAGTTTGCCCCATCAATAGATTGCTTAGCACTTATTCTTGTTCCCGGAGATAGGAATGGTCTCTCTGTACCCTGACAATAATCGCTAATGAGTTCATGAACTGAACACATGGAAAGTAACGGAAATTGTGCAATCTGGTATTATGGGTAGCGCAGTTTGATCAAATCAACATTTAGCTCATGTTTTTTCCATACTAATATTCTCCTGACGATAGTGTATCCAAGCACCTAAAAGGGTCAAAACGTTGCTTCCTTATGTGGCACCTTACACACACTTCACATCCTTTAATTTGCAACAGTCCTTGATGTTAATTATCAGACACTGATATATAAAAACAGCTTCAAGTAAAATATATCAATATTTGTGGCTAAATCGTGTTGCAAAATGTATGTTATAATGGTTTCTGCTTCAAGTGTTTGTATTTACTGTGCAACGGTTGTATCGGGTTGGGCTTAAAGCTGGAAAAGTAAATGTAGCGTTTCTAGAGTTCTTAGGACCTCTGACCACAGCGGGACTTTTCTCGCGGCTGTGGATAAACGAGCAGCTCCTACACATAAGTATATTACCGTTTTATCACATTGTTTGTTATAATGTAATTTGTGCACAGTGGTGTCGAGTCCATACAAATCAGGAGTTCGTATTAGAGCAGAAGCAACAATCTTTGTTTTTTTTTCTTTGACAACTTCTTTTTCTAGGTACCATTAACAATGGACCACCTCAAGGCTGACATTATGGGTTTCCCTTCCTAAATAGTCTTCTCCGTCTGCGTCTCACGAGGTAAAATTATTGGTTATAAAGAACTAGTTTTCGCCAATTTACTTTTGAAATATCACTTTTAGTTATCTTTATTCCCAAACAGGTCAAATGAATGTGTTCAAACGACACAATAGGTAAACTGAGCCTAAAATCTCAGACGGTTCAAATGATACACACAGGTATAATGAGCCAAAAAGGTTAAACGGGAAAATGAGCCAAACCGGTAAACCAGGTAAAGTTAACGGTCAAACGGAAAATGAGTTCAAAAGGGCAACTGAGTAAAATGAGTTGCAAAGGTCACCTTATGACAAAAAAAATAATTCAGATTGATTCGTTCATAAGCCATCGAAATAAAGCATCCTATTAACCCATTCAAAGCCTCTCGAGAACACGTTTTTAGAACTCAAGTGAGGCTGTTAGGAATAGGGTGCCCATCATTTGGTATGATTAGTTATCTATTTCTTAAATGAGACATGAAAGTAGGCTATAAACTTTAGCAAGAAGACTAAATGGCAAAAGATGGGATACTAACTATTCTGCTATGGCTATTTGAAAAGTATAAGTAAATATTTTAAAAGTCGTATTGCCTGTACTTGCTGCTTGTTAAGCTATTACAAATTTTTACGTTATAATGGTTTCTGCTTCAAGTGTTTGTATTTACTGTGCACTGTTGTATCAGGTTGGGCTTAAAGCTGGAAAAGGAAATGATTTCATTTCTATAGATTCGTAGCGTTTCTAAAGCTCTTAAGACCTCTGACCATAGTGGGACATTTGTCGTGGCTGTGGATCAACGAGCAGCTCCTACACATAAGTATATTACGTACCTTTTTATCACCTTGTTTTTTATAATGTAATTTGTCCACAGTGGTGTCGAGTCCATACAAATCTGAGGGAGTTCGTATTACAGCAGAAGCAACAACCTTTGTTTTTTTTTCTTTGACAACTTTTTCTAGGTACCATATTGCTGCGAGCATTAACAATGGACCACTTCAAGGCTGACATTATAGGTTTCCCTTCCCAAATTGTCTTCCCCATCTGCATTTCACAAATTTACTTTTGAAAGATCGATCACTTTTAGTTATCTTTACTCCCAAACAGGTCAAATGAATTTGTTTCATACGACACGATAGGTAAACTGAGCCAAAAAGGTTAATCTGGTAAAATGATCCAAACCGGTAAACCAGGTAAAGTTAACGGTCAAACGGAGAATGAGTGCAAAGGTCAACTGAGTAAAATGAGTTGAAAAGATCACCTTATGACAAAATCATTAGCTCAGCTTGATGCGTTCATAAGCCATCCAAATATATGTAAGTGTAGTAAATAAGCTAGCAAAAATCCGCAAAAAGCCAAAAACACCCCGGTATAGTGTCATATATGCTCACTATGCTGCTGATTTAGTTTGGATTGACTGTCTTTGCAACAACAACCATGAACACCCCTTGCAAGAGCAGCCCCAAACACCCCCTAAAGCGTCCTAATAACCGATTTGAAGCCTCTGGAGAACACGTTTTTTAAAAGTCGTGTTGCGTGTATTTGCTGCTTATTAAGCTATTACAAATTTTTGTTTCATTGAATCAAGGAGTTTTAATATATTAGTTCTACTGTTTTCTTAGAGACACGCGTCATATTGGTACTTGCAGGTTTTACACGACTATGTCCGTATTGGAGCCAGTTTGGATCCAAGTTTTAGTTCGAACAGAGAGGTAACAGCTTGCTTCATGCTATATAGCGTTTCTACAGATTGCTTCACGCTAATAACTAAAGGAAAAAAATACAGGAACAATGAGTAAACCAGTTATCTATTAAATAAGTTAGTTTATCACTGAGATACTGTAAATTTCAAAGTTTTCTAAAAAAAGGCCCGGGTCTCTTAACTCGACACTTTCATAGCAAGCACGGATATGGTTCTCTTTCTGGAATCTATAAAAAAGGAGTCATAATAAAGCTTCAATACCCGCCTGCAACAGTTACAAACAAATAGCAGTGTCGAATATGAGTTGGGTTATTTGCATTCTAAAGTAATGGTTAACGACAAATCTGTAATAACAACAACATTGACATTCCCATGGCGGTACGTGAACATCCAAACGACCAGTTGCATAAAAACTTGATATTACATGTTAGCCAAAATAGCAAATACACTACGCATCTTCATTAACCCTCTAATCATTGGTCGAAAACAACATAAAAATGTTAATCGTTTGACTGTACACACTACAAGTCTACAAGATAGCAAATACACTACGCATCTTCATTAACCCTGTGTTGGTTGTAGATCCGCCCTTGATTCTATTATTGATAATATATCTTTAGGCTGTCGGGAAGCTAAGGCTCTCAACAAATTTTTCCACCTCTTCGTATACTTAAACGTATAGGCCAGGAAATAAGTCACGAATTTTTTTTCCATCGTAATCACATCGTCCCCCGGTTTCTCCTTCAACGTTTTAGTTTTGAAGAACGAAAACCGGTGGGTGTATGCGTTTCTGACAAAACGAATTAGAGAGACGGGCTTATTGTAGTTGTACTGCACTACAATCATTTGTGATGGGTCGTTTGGGTTTGGATAATTTTCCATAGCAAACATGACGCCTGAATCAACGAACCCTTTGCCCCAATAATTACCAGGCAGTTCTTTACCATCAGCCCCAATAATTTTAAGATTGCCTAAAGCTGCAATCAAAGTATTGGAGTCGGGTTTAGCTCCTGGACCGCCAAGAAACTCATATGATTGGAGAGTCTCTTGGTGGCTGTATTGGCCTGTTAACATGTGTAATAAACATATATAAGTCAAGACAATATTCTAAAATCTACAGTAACTAACAAACTAAACTTAGGAAGAAATGTGTCAAACATTGTACTAATTTTCAAGTAAAAATTTTTAAGTAAAAATTTAGCCTTATCATAAATATTTTGATTATAATCCCTAATTACCCACCCATTTTTTTATCTTTGAATCCTAGCATTAGGGGTGTCAATATTTCCGACCCGACCCGAACCCGACCCGACCCGAATCCGACCCGAGCATATTCGGGTCGGGTTACTCGGGTTGAAATTTTAATTCGGGTTAGTCGGGTCAACCCGACTAACCCGAATTTGAAATCGGGTCGGACATCGGATAAAATATTTATGCTTAATTCGGGTTCGGGTCAACCCGATTGACCCGAATAAGAAATTTTTTTATTTTTTTTATTTTTAAAATTAAAATTAAATATAATTTCTATTAAAAAAATAAAAAAAAACGTTTTTTTTTTTATATTTTACCCGTAGTCGGGTTGACCCGAACCCGAATAGACCCGACCCGAGTAGACCCGAACCGAATAGACCCGAACCCGATTAACCCGAGTTCAACTCGGGTCGGGTTCGGGTAAAATATTTTTACCCTCAACCCGAATTCAACCCGACCCGAATAACCCGAACCCGACCAACCCGACCCGATTCCCACCCCTACCTAGCATAGTAAATTGAACACACAATGTTTACCTGTGGGTGTTGTTGACCATTAGACCATGCTTTTTCACCTCTAAAACTCAAGAATACATATTCAAAAATACACATCCTGAAACAAAACAAAGTATAAAAAAATTATTTCCACATTTTTACAAAGATTGGTAATTAACTAACATGTAATATATGTGCTAAAAACTGCCAAAAAAACATGACAAAAGTACCTGAGTTTTGGTTTACGGCCTCTTCGTGCAAGCATCATCAGGCAAATATCTTTCACCTTTCGACATGTTGTGATCACCATTGTCGTTTGAAAGAACATAAAACAGCTAAATGAGTTGATGGAAAACTGAAATTGTTAGAAAATTGTATGTGTTGATGGAAAACTGAAAACAAGTATGTGTTATTTATCTTGTGCTAAGGTGGTAGGTAGGGGTGTCAAAAAAGTTGACCCGACCCGAACCCGAACCCGAATAATCATATTCGGGTCGGGTCATTCGGGTCCAAAAGCGTATTCGGGTCAATTCGGGTTGACCCGAATTGACCCGAGTTTTAATTAGGCTCGGGTTCGGGTTATATATTTTTACCCTTAACCCGACTTGACCCGACCCGAGTTGACCCGAACCCGACCAACCCGACTTGACCAGACTAAAATTAGACTTTTTACATTGTTTTAGTACAAAATTAGGCCACTTTTTACACTTTTTCCTCAAACTCGGGTTGACCCGAACCCGAGTTGACCCGACCCGAATTGACCCGACCCGAATTGACCCGAACCCGAGTGACCCGAGTTCTAATTAGGCTCGGGTTCGGGTTATATATTTTTTACCCTTGACCCGACTTGACCCGACCCGAGTTGACCCGAACCCGACCGGGTCAACCCAAATCACACCCCTAGTGGTAGGTATGGAAAACACTATTTAGGTATTTTAGAACCTTGTTGTACTTGTATCCATTGGTTTTTTATTTTTTACCCAAAAGTCATTAGATTTTTTTACCCAAAATTCATTACCATGACAAGTAGGGACCGATTTTTTCCGAGCATAAAATAATGGTATCGGTACTGTAACGAACAGGATTCGGATATCGGTACCGGGAAATAAGGATTTTCCTGGTTTTTTCGGGAATTTCCTGATTTGGTACTGATCCCGTACTGAATTAGTGGTACCGATTTTTTTTCCACCTTAATTTGTAGTAGCGGTACCGTACCGAACGAGATTCGGGTATCAAAAATAGGTACGGTTTCGCTTCGGTTTCAAAATTCGAGACGAAATACTCATCCAAACGAGTAATGACAAGTCTACTCACATTTTTCTTACTCATATTTTTTAGGCCCATGTTCCAACAGTAAACAAAGCATAAATAATTCAGTTAATATGTTTATTTACTTTGGTTGGGATGTTTTTTTCATAAGGAAAGAAATAGGGAAATGGTTTGTTTGTATTGGTCATTTGTGTAAACTAATATTTTGAAACTTTATTTGATTTGGTGAAGTTAACCGGTTGAATCGATTCTGAAGTAAATTGGTTTTTATTTTTCAAAATCCGATATAGAGATGAGCAAAAAATCTGGATCCGAACTGAGAACTAGACCGAAACAACGAAGAATCGAACTGGATCCGAAATGTTAGTCCATATTATTATTTAGTGTATTATTATTTAGTGTGTATTTCACGAAACAGTAGGTTCATATTCCGGTTCTTGATTTTGAGATTTTTTTATTCTCGGATTTTGGTAAAATCCAGCGGGTTTGAAGCGGCCCGAGTCAACTTGGTTCACAATATCCGGTCACGTTTTGGCTTCTTTTGTTTTTTTATAAATAATTCAAGTTTTATACTATATATTTGCAATGTAAATATTTTACATTCGTGAGTAACTAGTTTGACTTAATATATGAAATATCCATGATTTATATATTTTTTTAAGTATATTTTCAAATATTTTCTAATTTTCTTGTTGGTAAAAATCGGGTTGATTCGATGGTCAAACTGATTGATTCGATGACTCGACTAATTGTTGAGAAACCGATTTTTAAAACATTGATATAATGTATAAATTATGGCATGTTGTTCTATAGAGCAATGTTTTAAAAACGGTTTTCTCAACGACTCGGTCGAGTAACTAGATCACCGGGTTAACCGGTTCGTTCTCAAAATAAGAAAAAACAAAAGCAACATGTTTTCAACCATGAAAAATACGATACGCAGTTAAATTTCAAATCTTTTAGTTCTCAAAATAAGGAGAATTTACACATTAAAATAGTGGAAAGAACTCGACCTTTTATAGTTTAGCCAAAGGTGATAAAGACAGTAGTTGATGAAATAAAATCCGATAAATAAAAGTACAAATAACATGGAGAGATGAAAATGTATTAAAGTTAAATATTATTTTTCAACTAAACTATTACTATATATTTTTTTTCTTGCATAAAAAAACACAACTTATTTCTTAGATCAATTTAAGTATTTTCGTTAAATATTTAACGATAATCTATAAAGTTTTTTTTTTCAAGTCCAGCCTCGTTAACACCACCACCACAATCTTTGTCATTATTACTAGAGGTGTCGAAAAAGTTGACCCGAACCTAAAACTGAATAAGCCTATTCGGGTCGGGTCACTCGGGTCAAAAACGTATTTGGGTCAATTCGGGTTGACCCGAGTTCTAATTAGGCTCGAGTTTGGGTTTATATTTTTTTAGCCTTAACCCGACTTGACCAGACTCGAATAACACTTTTTACATTGTATTAATACTTGAATAAGCCACTTTTTACACTTTTTCCTTATAGTAGGTTGACCCAAACCTGAATTGACTCGACCCGAACTGACCCGACTCGAATTGACCCCAACACGAGTGAAACGAGTTCTAATTAATCTTAAGTTCGAGTATGATTTTTTTTACTTTCAACCCGAATTGACCCAACCTAAATTAACCCAAACCCGACCAACCAGATCAATCCGAATCACACCCCTAATTACTACCAAACCTCTCCACCACCATCACCACCAAACACCACTGCCACTACCAATCTCACCCGAAAATAAAAAGTTTTGCATTAGAAACCATGCAATTTTTAGCTCTAATTCAGCAAAATTCTTACCCAACTTAAACAACTGATAACTTAAAACGCAACCTGTAATTTGAGACACACAACTAAGTACGTAGAATACTACGACTAGGGGTGGGAATCAGGTCGGGTCAACCGGGTTCAGGTCGAGTCAAGTCGGGTCAGAACTAAAAAAAATCAAACCCGAACCCAAGCCTAATTAGAACTCGGGTCAGTCGGGTTCGGGTCAATTCGGGTCGGGTTAATTTGGATCGGGTCAATTCGGGTTCGGGTCAACCCAAGTATAAGTAAAAAAGTTAAAATTTGACTTATTTAAGTATATTTACAAGGTAAAATGTTGTAAAAAACTCGGGTCAAGTCGGGTTAAGGCTAAAAAATATAAACCCGAACCCGAGGCTAATTAGAACTCGGGTCAATTCGGGTCAACCCGAATTGACCCGAATATGTATTTGAACCCGAGTGACCCGACCCGAATAAGCTATTTCGGGTTCGGGTTCGGGTCAGGTTCGGGTCGAGTCAACTTTTTTGACACCCCTAACTACGACAATTAGTTATTACCAATACTTAATGTGTCAATATATTGTTTATTACTACCATAAAAAGTTTTATCATTTCATTAACATTTTCAAATATAATCAAGTCACACTCAAATATTATCAACGGCGTAAGACATTCTCGACCCGTACAATCTCTCGTGTTTCGAAAACAAGAATAGTTATTGGTGACGTCGTGACAAATTCATAAGAATAGCTCTCGATCTTTTCGGAACCGTGTACACAGAATGTCTCTGCGTCATATTGCGACCCATCAGTAAAATAAATCGCGACTAGACGACTATGCGCACCCTCGTAATCTTTATTTATGTACCCTCGTTGTTTTGGAGGGTTTGATGCTCCGTAAGCCGATTGACAAGCTTGCGTGAATACCCCAAGTTCACTCGTAACTTCATCTTTGCCGTCGGAAGAGTCGGCAAAAAATAATTCATAACATGTTGTAGTATGGAGAACTCCGAGTTTAATTTGTGTAAAAATTGTTGAATAAATGAGGTTTTTATAAATATCGAAAGTCAAATTTAAAATTATTATTGTTTAATTCAAATACAAATATAACATTTATATCCCATTTTCGAATTTTTTTCATATACAAGCCTATCGTGCCTGAGATCAAATTAGGTCGGTCGAATTCGGTGATTCGATCGCCACAATGGACATGACCGAATGCGACTCGGTCGCCCTAACTAGACCGATACACAAATTTGTGGTACATAAAGTCATAAGCCATTAAATAAATATTTTTCGGCTAATACGATACGTTAACAATCGATGTTATTGCTCATCAGAGAGATGGGAACCGTTGGCACGAGAAGGTGATGCCAAAGCCGTCACGTAGGATTTTGGGGCTTTGGTACCAGAAACTCTTTGACATCACATTTAGGGGGGAGTGGTTGGCACGAGAAAAAGTGGAGCCAAAGGGGGATAATGGGCCCACAAATACCCCACTTTATAACTAAAAAACAAAAAAAAAATTGAAATCGTTGGCGTTGGCTGTTATGGTTGGCGCGAGCACCGGAGTGATGCGCCAATAAAAAGATGACGCCAAAGAGCTACGAGCCCTCCCACCAGCTTCCACTCCCCCACTCTCAGTGTCATACCTCTCATTGATTCTTCTTTCTCCCTAGTCCCCTACTCATCTATGCTACGAGTAAAACAAAGTACACTAATAAAAGAATTTTGCTACATCCACAAAGAATTTACAAACAAATACCCACAAACAAGATGTGTCATGTTTTGATTGGGTGAACAAAAAAGAGTTGGTTTAATGATTTAAAAAGTAACCAATTAATATATGACACCTCTTGTTTGTGGATATTTGTTTGTAAATTGTTTGTGCATACAACAAAACACCTAATAAAATAGTCATATTTATTACAAGGGTACTAGGTACTACATTAATCAATATCTTACCTGCGTGAGCATATGATTCATGGCATTGGATGTGATCATTCAGTTTACTTTATTCACTTTTTTTACTACAAGACAAAAGTAATTTACTCTGTCTTTTGAATACCGGTTTATAAATTTAAAAACACAATTTTATTCAATAAGAGTTTACTTGAAGAAGGTTAATTCTTGTTCACCTATATGAAAACATGTTTTTTTTTACTATTTACTTAGTAAATATATGAAGTTGGCTTAAAAAGGTTACAATAAAACAAGCCATAATAATTCGACTTAACTTTAGACTAGTTCTAATAACATCTTCACGTTGTGTAGTGTCGCGATAGTGATAGATAATTAACAATGAGCTAGCCATAAGCACAACATTGTGTAGCAAAAGATTAACATCGTTTTTTCATTTCGATAAAAAGCATACATATGAGGCTCAGAAGCAGATCGACTTGGTAAAACTTAACACGAGCCAAACTTTAACAATTCGAGTCCAAGACTTATTAATAGTTATAGCATGTATGTGTGTTACAAGAGTTTTTGTAGGAAAGAAAATATATATGTCACAACAAATAATACTGCTTTCGTCCCATAATTATTGTACCTCGATAAAAACAAACAGTATAAAAAAATCAATCTGTTACATATTTCTCACTCTTATTTTTTATCATTTTAATAAATTTATCTAATTTATTAATATTTTTTTAATGTTTGTAATGACATGTCTAAGCAAAGATAATACGGCAAATTTCATCAAACTTTCTTATATATTTTTAGTAGAGAACAATAATTTTAAAACAACCTAAAAGAAAAAAAGATGAATTTTAAGTTTTAGACGGAAAATACATACACTTTGTGACACAGGAAAAGAAAAATGAAATTCTAATCACCCCCACCCCACCCCACCCCCACCCCCATGCACACGCTAACCTTTTAAATTTCAGTTGACGGTCAATCGGTTCTGCCAGCGGAGTACGAGTTAGCTAGTTTGACTTGGGTTTTTAAAAGACCAACGGTTCAAACATGGTTACTTTTTACCTTACTTTTTAAACCTGAACGTGTTCGGGCTTTTAATTCGACCAAGTAAAATCGGGTTTCAAAACATTAGACGCAGTATCCGTCCTAAAACTAAACGTAAATGAACACGTATCAATGGTCGTGCAGAATTTAATGTTACATCTATAAGCATTTAGATTTGTCACGTAAACATACTTCATCTAAATTTAATGTTAACTGTTAATACCATAGTCATATCTGCTTTCAGTTTTTCAATAACAACACACACTTTTCTACCGATGTAAGAGTTTCATTTACGTGTTTCATGTTCTTTCAAATGACCACGGTGATCACAACATGTCAAAATGTCAAAGATCTTTGCTTGATGATGCTTGAACAATGAGGCCGCAAACAAAAATTGAGGTCTTTCTGCAGTTTTTAGGATATTTATTACATGTTGGTAGTAGTTACCAATCTTAATAGGTTGTTTTGTTTAAGGTTTTGTTTCAGGATGTGTATTCTTGAAATGGTATGCTATGTTTTCTCGAGTTTTAGAGGTGATCACTATGAGAATTCTTATGCAGGCAATGTGCTAATAATACTGACAAGTAAGTGTTGGAACTCGTGTGTTTGATTTAGTATTTTTGTTTTATGTATGTAATTTCTTGCTGGATTTGAAAGATAAAAAGATGGAGTAGTTAGGGATTAAAATCAAAACAACAATGGTAATGTGTTTATGTAAGATGTCTTCATGGATTAACTACAACAAATGGGTTGATTTACACATTATTCATGATATTTTTTCACTTTTTAAAGTGTGTGATATTAAAAAGTTCACCCTATCATTAGTGGTTTTAGTGTGAACAAATTGGGTGTAACAAATAATTTTACATTTTTTATGTAAACATTTATAATAAACTTCACACTTTGTAGTGTGAATGTTCGAAAATATGTTTTATAAAATAATTCATCACACTTTTATGAGTGAAGAATTTTGAAACAATTCTTAACACTAATAAGTGTGAATATTCTATAAATAAAGTTCATACTTTGTGAAGTGTGAAGAAAAATATGTGAATATAAGGCAAATTTGTTGTAGTGAGTGTAGTTTTATAGACTCTCAGAATATAGTTAGCTAACAAGAATTAAGGATATCAAAAAGTTTTGGTTTTACAACAATTAATTTGAGTATTGAAAGTCCCAAAATACGTTGATTGTTGATACTATAACTCGAATACAAAGATAACACTTAGTGATTTTACTTTTCAAACGCGTAATGCTTTATTAACTTATAAACAAAGTATTACAAAGTGTTATGGATACACTCGTTGAATGACAATATAGAAAGAACCCTTTGAACAACTAAACTTGATTAGAGACTCAATTACAAGTGAACTCGGGAGTCGCTTGTAGACAGCATGAGACTTTGGAGGTTCAATGGGAGAAAGACAAAGATTCTAACAATTAATACAAGTGTTTTGTTTCTCTTCCTTCTCACTCCTATTTATAGTGGTACGAGGTTTCTACGTTAGTGGAGGTAGTTGGCACGTGCCAACTTCTGAATGGAAGCAGTACATTTCATTAAATGCATGTCTATCTTTAGACATGCCTTTAACCAACTTTTTGTGAACAGTTTTGCCAATTATTCACTTTATCCACTAGGTCGTACTAGGTGACTTTATCTAGAATCTTCACTTTGTCCCGCCCAAATTGCTTTAGATATTCTCCCGCCTAAACTATAAAGAATGAGGCAAGTCTTTGCTTGCCTAGTCTTTAAAGGGTTGTAAGTGACCTCTGAGCATTGCCATCTCAGAGGTCCTTGGACATCATCACATTCCTTCTACATACTAGCATATTCATAACAGCTGGTGAGTATGACTTCAGATAATCTTCGACTTCTCTGGCGTTGTCTTTGACTTGAATGTTTCTTGTGTGCCAGCAGAGGCTTTGCCTTCAGCTGGTCTGGTCTCTGTCGCTGGACTTATCAGCGACTATAATATTTAGTCTAATTTAAATCAAATCTAGACAGTGCCATAGTTAGAACTTTCATTGGTCCAACAATCTCCCCCTATTTGAGCATAAATTATACTAAATCTAAAATTATTGTAAGTGAGTACACAACTTCTTTTTACACATAATTTAAAATTAGGTCCATTAGGTTGAGCGAGCTCGAGAGTACCATATGGAAAAATTTGGGCAATGGTGAATGGGCCGGACCAACGAGATTTCAGCTTGCCCGAAAAGATTTTCAACCGAGAGTTAAAGAGTAAAACTTTGTCTCCAACTTGGAACTCTCGGTTTTTAATCTTAGAGTCATGAATGAGCTTAGTCTTTTCATAAGCCTCATTCCGGAGTTCATTAAGCCTCATTGAGTTGGATTTTGCGTAGGTCACCGGCTTTGTTGATGTCGAAATTAGCCCACTTCAAGGCCTAGTAAGCCTTGTGCTCCAACTCAATGGGGAGGTTGCATGCTTTCCCGTACACGAGACGATATGGTGTACAACCAATCGGAGTCTTGTATGCGGTACGAAAAGCCCACAGAGCATCATCAAGTTTATCGGCCCATGAGGCATGATGCTCTCCCACGGTTCGTTCAAGAATTCGCTTTAACCCTCGGTTAGAGATTTCAGCCTGGCCATTAGTTTGTGGGTGGTATCCGGTGGAAAGACGATGATTGACACCATACTTAGCCATGACTCTTGCGAGTTGGTCATTGCAAAAATGAGTCCCGCGATCACTAATAATGGCACGAGGCACACCGAATCTAGCGAATAGCGACTTCAAAAAGTTACAAACCACCCTTGCGTCGTTAGTGGGTAAAGCTTTGGCTTCAACCCATTTAGAAACGTAGTCAACGGCTACAAGGATGTATTTGTTTCCTTTAGATGAAGGGAATGGCCCCATAAAGTCGATGCCCCATACATCAAAGATTTCACATTCTTGTATGAAATTTTGAGGCATCTCATCTTTATGTGTGATCTTGCCTTGTCGTTGGCAAGCATCATAATTTTTCACCATTTCGTGAGCGTCACGATAAATGGAGGGCCAATAAAATCCCGAGTCAAACACTTTCTTTGCAGTGAAGTTGGGACCAAAGTGACCACCGGTGGGTCCTTTGTGGCAAGCTTCGAGAATGTCTAAAGCTGCCGGTCCATCAACACATCGGCGAATAATAAAATCAGCGCATTGTTCGAAGAGATACGGGTCATCCCAAAAGTAAGTCTTAATATCTTTAAAGAACTTTTTCTTTTGTTGGGATGTTAACCCGTCGATGAGAATTCCACCCGCCAATTAGTTTGCAATGTCCGCAAACCACGGGGTTTCATCAAAATTCGAGTTGATAGACATTAAGGTCTCCAGGGGAAAAGAGTCATTGATCTCTTTGTTCGGATGATCCCCTTGATAAGGATCCTCAAGTCTACTGAGATGATCCGCGGCTAGGTTTTCAGCTCCCTTCTTATCACGAATTTCGATTTTAAATTCTTGAAGTAGCAAAACCCAGTGAAGAAGTCTTGGTTTAGAATCTTGTTTAGTTAACAAGTACTTCAACGCGGAATGATCGGTGTACACGATGGTGGTAGAAAGGACAAGATAGGGGCGAAATTTTTCAAAAGCATAGACAACAGCTAAAAGCTCTTTTTCGGTTGTCGTGTAATGCAATTGAGCCCCTGACATTGTCTTGCTAGCGTAATGGATTGGTTGGAAGTGTTTGTTCACTCTTTGGCCCAAAACCGCTCCAATAGCAAAGTCGCTAGCATCGCACATCAACTCAAAAGGTAGCTCCCAATTAGGGGTAACCAAGACAGGTGCCTTAGTTAGCTTATCCTTAAGAAGGTTGAAGGCTTCACTACACTCTTTGGAAAAGATAAAAGGAGTATCTTTTTCCAAGAGGTGGGTCTATTGTCGGAGGTTGAGATCATAGGTAACTAAAATTATTTTTTATATATAACGTAGCCATGCGTTTGTATATTATGTTTTAATGTAGATAATTTTATAGATAAGAACGAAAAGATTCTTAGGACTCAAACAATGAGTGTAAAAGATGTGTATAAGCTGAAAGGGGGCGAAAAGGTTTTGGTCCCTGTAAATGAACTATATCAGCCAACCAAAAATGCCGCTGGCTTGTGTGCAAGGTTCATGACCTTACTTCTTAATGAACCCAACCTATGTCCCCCGGATGCCAACTTCTGGAAGGACTATAAAGAGGAATCTGGTGCTATGCTTATTGCAGAACTCCGGGTAATATATTCAGCTAACAAACGATCTTTTTGTGTCGATAGTATAGGTACTTATTATTATTATCCGACCCTAATGTTCTTTATTAAACTTTGGCAGCGAAGATTCATCATACCTCAAGGGGAAAGTATTGACAAGGTTCTTGCTGCTATGTTTAGCAAGAAGCGTAGGATTGTAAAGCATAGGTTAAAAATGAGCTTGTATCAGCAAGCTGCAAATAAGCTGAATTTACTTAATGGCATAGATGGGCTTGATGCACAAGAGACAAATTATACAGAAGATGAGCTTTTGGAAGCACTGGATTTACTAGAACCACCAGAAAACTTCTCTGAACAACAACGGCGAAACTATAAAAGTAATCTTAGGAAGCCGTTAGCCAAGGTACTAATATTTCTACTCTTGATGTCTACAGTACCTATAACTACATTAAATAACACGCTTTCACTATGTTCTTGCTATCAGAAACTCTCGCTATGTGGTAAAAAAGCAAGATCTGTCCAACTCTATACTCAGACTACTAGCGCTGTTAGTTTCGCACGAATAAAGGATAAATTTGTGAGTTCATTTCATGTCCTTTTTATTTAACTATTTAGTATTTTATTAAATAAAGGAAGGACTTGACAGTAACTCTTTATGGAACTGGGAGTATATAGTACCCGTATCAGTACAGTTATAGTGATGCAATCTTATGTTTTATATCTGATCTACAGAAATTGGTTAATAAAAGATCACCGAATGATGTCGAGTCATTTCACCTCTGTTATAAAACGACGGATGGCACATATATTCAAGAAGCAACAAGACAAATGATGGTATATAATTTTCTTTTATGTTTTATATGGCATGCTTTGGTTTATGAACTTAAAAGTGTATGCATTGTATCAGGTTATAGCCAATCAAGAAATATCAAGCAAGGCAAAAGAACTAGGGAGTAATCCAGACCCTGACTTGGTGGCAAACATTGCTAGAGAGGTTCTTAACGAACTTTTGGGAAATCAGGAACCACACTGTTTTGGGGCAGGTGTAACCAAATCCCAAATATCTAAGCTTAGTCGTGATTTAAGAAGAATGAGGGGTGAGGAACTATCAAACGAAAACCGCTTTTTGTCAAAGAAGGTAGAGGCCCAGAGTAAGGAAATAGAGACTCAAAAAAGAGAAATAGAGACTCAAAAAAGAGAAATAGAGACATACAAAAAAGAGGTAGAGACTCAGAAAAAGCAAGTACACGCCCAAGGTTTGCAAATAAATGACATGGGAAAAAGGCTAAACGAGCTTTATGGAATGTTCAAAGTTGTTCAAATCACGTTTCCAAATCTACATAATGATGCTTCTACCTCTGGTGTTGATGGTTCATGTGACAAATAGGTGAGTGGTTGGTTTTTTTTATCAAAGTAATATTTTTTATTTTCCTTGTTTGAAGTGTAATTAGTCTTTCTTTCAGCCTTCTGGTGCATCACCCGTCATGGACCACTATTCACCCTTCATGGACCACTACTCACCCGTCATGGACCACTACTCACCTGCCCTGGACCACTACCCGGGTACGAGTTTTATGCCTATAGGCTAGAACATCACTGTTGTCTTGTGTCTTCATTTAAAATGGTAGCTTATATTAGAATGCACATAAGATTACTACGATAAGAGGTGACAAATAGACTATTTGGGTCAACCTGAAACACAATTTACCAATTGTTCAATTTTAATCTAATAATCTGTCTCAATTTTTAACTTCAAGATAGTGACAAATTCTTTTTTAGCAAGTTTCATAGCTTAGCTACCAGATTGGGACATAAGGAAAGTATCATTACGAACCTGGAAGATTTTTCGAAGTAACCTGACCCATAACCCATGGTTGCCTGTTTTGACTCATTACTCAAACCGTCTGACCCACCCATTTTGGCCACTGCTGATAGTTGGTATTTAATGTCGACATAGGTGTGTTTATTTTCATACAGTGCTTCAAGAAGTGACAATTGGAAGTAGTTGGTTAAGCGACTATCTAAGACTAAATTGTCCAACAAGGATTAAGTAAACACACAACTACACAAGATGTTTCTCTTAAATACATGTATAGTTTTTATTAAATTATCAATTCATATGAAAGTTGAGAATTTGAAATCATTTTAATACAATCACTTTTTAACTGACGTGTTCTATTGTTCCAAAACGTGTAGCACTATAACGTGTAGCTGCAAAGGAAACATGTAAAATGGGCTGAAAGTTGGCCAAAGTATATAATACACACAACCTTCTGAATGGCTAAAGTAGCATATTTTTTGCTGTAATATTCGCTTTTAGAAGGGACATAAAAAGTTGTTGCTGGTAAACCTAATTGACCCGTATAAAGCATTACCCGTCTTGTCACATTTATTATATTTTAGAATTCTCAACCATGCCCTGCCCATTGCAGCACCCTTTTAGTTAGCACTACCCGGGTATGAGTTTTATGCCTAACGTTTCTTATGATTCAGGTAATTAAACATACGCACAAGTAGAAGGGTCAGCTCGTGGGGATGATTACCCAGACAATGGAACTAATATACAAGTGGACGGGCCAGGGGGTGATTACCCAGATTACGGTTTGCTTCTCTACTATCATAGTCCTTATGCTTGTTTGTAGTTAACTTAATAAAACCAGATTACGGGGTGGCTGCAGTTGCCGGTTGGTCATCTGCAATTGCAGCGGGTTTCTAATTGGTCTATAAGATTATCAATACAGTGACATTTAGTAATTCTTGTTTTAGAGTATAACACAAGTATCAAAGTAGGAAAAATCCCAAAAAGATTCATCAACAGTCTAGCACTCTAGCACTATATGCACATGGTTTTCGGCTGGTAATGAATAGAGTACGACTTTGGATTCTGGCTTTAAATAACCATATGAACCAATATCTTAAGGACATCATGCTAAATGTTAGTTGGACATCGTCATTATGCTCTGTCGAATTTAATTAAGATCTAAGTACACATGTAAACATCAACACACATAAACTTAATCCAAGATTTTCAATAGCATACAGTGATACAGAAACACATCGATTATGATTAAAAGTGAATAGACTAAGAGCATAAGCATAGGCTGAAACAATAGTGCTAAATCATAGTACAAAATTGGTACTTGTCTGAAAGAATGTGGCACTCTTAGATTATATCAAAATGAACTATCTACATGAGACTTTTATAATTGAATATGATGGTTCATTGGTAACAGAAGTAACACCGTGATCGTATTCGATGAAATAAAAATTTCTCTTCACATTATGTAGGAGCTTGCTGAAGAAGAAAAGACTGGCGATTGAAGATGGGTAATTGTTGAAGAAGAAAGATCCGTAATTGTTAAAGTCGAAGCTAACTTTCAGTACTAGTACTTGAATTCGGTTTATTTTGTATTCAGATTTAGCTTTCAAATTCAGTACCTAAAGATTTCAGTTTTAAAATTTTTAGTATGTAATCTGAGTATGGAATTTGTGATTTAGTAGATATTAGTATCAAGAAATTTAATTTTCTAAAATTATAAAATTATCAAAAAGTTGACACTTTAAAGTGTCTACTTTTAAGGTGACTTCTAAAAGTGTCCACTTTCCATCCAAATTCTGGACGCTTTTATGTGTCTTAGAATCACATTTCTGCACGCTTTTTATGCCCAGCATTTTGTGACGTCAAGATTGTGGACGCTAGGCATAGTGTCCACTTTTAAAATTAACACACATAAAAGCGTGCATTTATGCTAAAATAAGTGTGCAAATGTTCGAGATTTGTTGTAGTGTTAAATATTTAACGATTATTCTTGAAGTTCTTTTTTATTTCAAGTCCACCTTCGTTAACACCACCACCACAATATTGTAACTACTACTAGGGGTGTCTAAAAAGTTGATCCGACCCAAACCTGAATAAGCCTATTCGGGTCAGGTCACTTAGGTCAAAAAAACGTATTCGGGTAAATTCGGGTTGACCTGAATTGACCCGAGTTCTATTTAGGCTCGGGTTCGGGTTTATATTTTTTAGCCTTGACCCGACTTGACCTGAACCCGACCAACATGACTCGAATAACACTTTTTACATTGTATTAATACTTGAATAATTCAGCAAAATTCTTACCCAACTTAAACAACTGGTGACTTAATTTGAGACACACAACTAAGTACGTAGAATACTACGACAATTAGTTATTACCAATACTTAATGTGTCAAAAGTTTTATCATTTCATTACCATTTTCAAATATAATCAAGTCACACTCAAATATTATCAACGGCGTAAGACATTCTCGACCCGTACAATCTTTCGCCTTTCGAAAACAAGAATAGTTATTGGTGACGTCGTGAAAAATTCATAACAATAGCTCTCGATCTTTTCGGAACCGTGTACAGAATGTCTCTGCGTCATATTGCGACCCATCAGTAAAATAAATCGCGACTAGACGACTATACGCACCCTTGTAATCTTTATTTATGTACCCTCGTTGTTTTGGAGGGTTTGATGCTCCGTAACCCGATTGACAAGCTTGCGTGAATACCGCAAGTTCACTCGTAATTTCATCTTTGCCGTCGGAAGAGTCGGCAAAAAATAATTCATAACATGTTGTAGTATGGAGAACTGCGAGTTTAATTTGTGTAAAAATGGTTAAATAAATAAGGTTTTTATTGAGATAGAAAGTTAAATTTTTAAAAATTTAAAAAAAAGTCAAATGCAATGGTAACATTTATGTCCCATTTTCGAATTTCTTCATTTACAAGCCGCTCGTGCATGGGATTCAATTGGGCCGTACGAGTTTAGTGATTCGATCATCGCAACGGCACGATCGACGACCGAGTGCGACTCGATCGTCTTAGCTCCACCGATACAGAAAGTCGTGGTACATAAAGTCATAAGCTATTAAGGCTACCCACAACGGTTGGGATAATCACAGGTCGTGACCGAGTCGAGTCTCAGTCGACCTGTTGCGGCGATCGGGTCGTGTTAATTTTGGAACCCAAATGAGTCATCCATATGATCTATTTGTGCAAAAGGTCACTGGGTATTTCTCTTTTATTTATATAATTTTTTATTTTTTTAAATACATTTAGTTAGTTTTAAATTATATTTAAATTAGATAAAATTTATAATAAATTTCCAAATTTTAATATATCGAGTTTTGTTTAATTCCTCACAACATATATTAATTTGACTATTTTTGGAGTTAGTTTTAGTTAATGCATTTTAACCCCTTTATCTCTAATTAAGTCGTTTTTTAATCATTTCTTTTACGATATTTAAATATAAGTATTATTGTAATTTTTTTATTTTATTTAAATAACTATTTAAAAAAATTATATTAAAAAATTGAAATAAGTCGCTTTGTTGGGACAAGTAGGTCGCATTAGGTCGTAAGATAGATCGTGACCTAATAGGTTGTTGTAGGTAGCCTAAATAAATACTTTTTGTCTGAGATGTCATTTCTACATGCTTAGTTGTGATACATTAATAATGGATGTTATTGCTCATCAGTGTCAGACCTCTCATTGATTCTTCTTTCTCCTTACTACTCATCTATATGCTATGCGGGTCATACTATAGATACCCTTTGGCCCATTAAAAAGAAAAAAAAAAGTATACTATCTGTGTACTTTTTGTCCTTTGGTTATTTTCTGGACAGTGTTTTTATCTGTTTTTATTCCGTATTTTTGTTAGTTTAACAGTTTTAACCTGTTAAACTTTATTTTTTTCATTCCGTATTTTTTGTTTCACAATTTTATAAAAAACCAAAATTATAAAAATAAAAAAAAATGAAAAAAATTCAAAATTCACGGGGTATATATAGGGTTTTAGGAAGGGTCTCTATAACCTTGCCCTATGCTAAAACAAAGTACTCTATTACGAGGGTAGTACATTAATCAATATCTTACATGTGTGAGCATAGGATTCATGGCATTGGATGTGATCATTCAGTTTACTTTATTCACTTTTTTTACTACAAGACAAAAGTAATTTACTCTGTCTTTTGAATACTGGTTTATAAAATTAAAAAACACAATTTTATTCAATAAAAGTTTACTTGAAGAAGGTTAATTCTTGTTCACCTATATATGAAAACATGATGATATATTTTTTTTTTTTTACTAGTAAATAGATGAAGTTGGTTTAGACAATCTAAGCCTTGTTTGAGACTCATTTAATAAATGAACCTACCCACAAATATGGTTGAAACATTTTACCTTTAAAGAAGCGTGTAAGTGGTAAAATAACACGTTTTTTAATGGTAATCTGGTCTAGCGGAAGTAAAACAACACGTTTAGTAACAATTTATTTAATAATAAAAGTGAAGTAGAGAATAAACAATTCAAGGAAATAGAATTGAAAGAATTGATACAAAGCGTTTTATTTTTGTAAGAGTTTTTTTTTTTGTTTTGAAGACTGGTTTCACTTTAACTTTGGTTTTTAAAGTTGGAGGCTATGATTTGGTAAAATTTAAGTTTGAGTTAAAAGAGAAAATGGTATTTAATAATAATATTATATTTTTAAATATAAGCTTAAAATTATTTATAAATAAATATATGAAAAAAGATATATATTAAATAATGATAAGAGGGGGATAAAAAGAAATAGAAAATAAGATGCACCAATAGCTTAAAAACCAGGATATATTTTTCAAAACCAGGTAAAATATTCGGATTGTAAATTAGTGGGTTTAACGATGTTGATGCGTTATTTTAAAAGATGTATTTTACACTAAACATAGGTTTTTATTTTTAATTAGTCTAAACCCACCCAAATACTCTCAACCAAACTGGCCCTAAGATTTAACTTAAACTGGGGTTTAAGCAATGTTTTGAAAATTGATTTTTGAATCGATTCGGTCGAGTGAATGGATCAACCCGCGTCAAACCAGGTTAACCCGATTTTAAAAAAAAAAAAAAATTATATTTGTAACCATTAAAAAATTTATATATACATAAATCATAAAATTCTCCATATATTAAACATACAAATTATTTATTAAAAATATAATATGTAAAAATAAAATTACGTCGCAAATACGTATAGTTCACATTTTTTCTTTGTAAAAAACACGAAAAAATTCAAACCAGGTCGGATCTTGAGAATCGGGTTGACCCAGAACATCCCAAATCTAACCCGATTTTGAAAACAATGGGTTTAAGCTAGTTAAACATACATAAAAAAAGTCGGGGTAGCACATCTTAAACAATACGTGAAAGGTCTAAAAATTCCACAAATAAAGCGATCAATTCTCGAGAGAGAAAAAGATGTAACCAAATGAGGTAAAACCCCAATGGATATAAAGCGATCAAATTAATGTCAACAAAAGCAGTATTTTTGGTGTTGGTAAGACGGATGGTGAGGTTTCTGATTTGGCTCTCTCTCTCTTGGTTGCGTGACTGCTAAAACCCCTTTTAAATACCTCGGGGTGCCTGTAGGTGGCAGTATGAGCCTTCGTTCCAGTTGAGAGGATGTTATTAATAAATTTTGGTCCTCTTTTTCCCCGTAGAAAGTGCGTCTTCCCTCGGTTGGAGGTAGACCGTCACTTATCAAGTCGTCCTTAGTAGTCTCCATATCTACTACACGTCGATTTATATATAAAGGATGTTTAAAGTAATTGATCATTTATATTTATATATTATAAAATAAAAAACTTTTATTTTCTAAAAATTTGACATTCTAATAAGATAAATAATTAATTAATTTCTTAGAACTTTTTCTGCTAGAGCACATTTAATATAAAAACTAGCATGGTGCTAGCGCGATACAGCGACGAGTATTTGAGGACGATTTTTAAAGCAAACAAATGTTACTATGTTACTATCAAGTTCTTATTCAAATTACTTAAAAATGGTAAAAAGTTAAATTAAAATAAGCCGAGTTAATAAAATTTGTCGAAATAGATACAAAATTAAAAATCACAAATTTTAAAAAATATGATGAATTTAGATTATGAAAATAATAAATAGATAAAATATATTTTAATTTAAAATAAAAATAATATTATTTTAATATATTTTTACAAAAGTTTGTTGGATATTTAACAACTTGCTTTATATAAGAAGAAAAAAAGTTTCAAAATTTAGTCGTTCAATAATTTGTTATAAAAGTCCACATGTTTTATAATATAGCAAGATATGGAAAAACATATTTATTAATACTTATAACTGTTTTAGGAAGGAGTGTGCTTTTTTTTATTATTTTTTCTGAGTTTGGCGGGAAAAAAATATAACCACGTGTCCTCTTACGTGTCTTTATTACTCCATAATAAACAAATCTATTATCCTAATTATTCCACTCCAAAACAGACACAGCTATCTAAAAACACGATCATTCCAGATCTGCTGATAAAAAAAAATGTTTGATTTCCTCTTTTTAATTCTTTTCTTTTCTGCATTACTGCTTTTTCAATTTTTGATGTTTGTGAGTCTTTGTACTATTTTATTGGCCTGTTGTTCTCATATGATTTCATTTGATTTTTTTTTTGGCATAAACAAAGGAATTGGAAGGTAATTTTTTTTTGGGCATTTTTTCCCTTTTTTTTTGTTTTTGATATGGTTTTTTTGTTCCCGTTTTGTTCGTTGGGTGGAGTAGTATAGAAGAATACCAACGTGGTAATGGATGAAGGTCAATAAGAAATAATGAAAACGGTAATGCATCATTTTACTTTTGTTGTTTTATGGTATGCCAATGTTTAGTATTAACCACTAAAAGACGCCCATATTCCACCTTGGTAGGGATGTTAGCTCCACAACTAATTTCGAATGTTCGATTACCTACAAAAAGGCCCTAAAAAGTAACCGATAAAAGCTTAAATATGTGCAGGAATGACCAATGTCTGCTTGAATCGATAATAACCAAAGACACAAATCAAAGACTATTTTTGTCCTAACGAGGTATGAACGAGTAAGGGGAGTTTGCGACTGCTTATTAAAAATTGTTATTTCTTTTGGACATTACATATAGATATGTACTTATTGTCATTTTTCTGACATTAGTTGTGTTGTTCCAGTGGCAGAGGGATTTTTTGTTTCATACGGATACACAAGGTACAAGGGTTAGTCAGATAGTAAGAAATCAGGTTCTCATTTTTTATTTTCAACCAAAATCGTAACTTACTTGATGTGTTGTTTTGTAGTTATATGGAGGTGGTTATACCATTCTTAGGATTCTTGATTATTTGTTCATGTTCCAATGGAGGTAAGATAATCTTTTTTTAATTCATTTTGTTATTGTGTTTTGTTGTGTAATTCAGTTGGTAATATTCCCTAAAACACAAACTCTGATTTGGCTTAAAATTGGATTTTGAAATACAGATGAGTTTTAATTATAGTAATTATACTGAGAGAATTAGGGGCGGAGTTTTGTGGTTTGGCCGGAAAAGTGTTAATTTGTTCATGTCGAATGCCAACTGTTTGAAAAAATGTTTGAATGACAGGTCACTAAACACTTGCGTGACTCGAGAGGAGGTACGGACGTCGTTGAGTGGTGCAATAAAAAAGGAGCAGAGTTAGGATACATTTCACTTCATTATAGGTCAGAAGCGTTTATTTTATCATATTTGGGTGCATTATATCATTTCTAGGCTGTAAACAACTGGGTACAGGTGAAATTGTGTAAGAGGGTGTTCGTTTCGGCTATGTCTTATTTATGTTACAAATATATATTAAAGGCACCTGTAAAGTGTGAATTCATGAAGCTTCTTCAGTCACCAACAGAGGAAGACAAATGGATAATAAAGATATTAAAATACTTGATTGTACAGAGAGATATGAGATATTGAAATGATTAGTATATCGTGTTTTATTAAGCAAAAACAGTTGGGAATAGCGGAAAGATAGTATAATAATCAAATGATTACTTTTATGTCAAAAAATTGCTTTTCTGATGTAGGGGAGCCATGGTTTTTACTTGGTTAGAACTTTGAAGTTTAATGTTATTACGTAGGCATGTTTGTATTGACAAACCACTAGCAATATTTTTTTTATTAAAACTTATAATAATATAATCAGGGCCGGCCTGTGGTTTAAAGTGGCTCTGTGCGGCTACAACAATTTAGGCTCTTTCGTTATTTAAGTTATTCGTTAGAAGCTCACTAAACTTTCCAAAACATTTACAACTTTACATATATCTAGCTTAAGCTGCATTTTTATTGTAAAAGGTCAAGGATAAGATTGTACTTTTTGCTATGATTTGATAAAAAAATGATTCAACAAGGTGGCAAAACAGAAACTCAGAACAAACAAAAATGGATTCGAACTTTTTTTGGCCTTTCAGTGGACTGTTGTTTACTTTGTGTGAAAGTTACTATGTCGGTGTTTATAATGGATTTTATTTAATTTCTCTTTTAGTGGTATTTTGAGATTGCTAATTTAAATAACTTATGTGTTTCTTTCTCAGGGAAAATCAGTGACACTGCTGCTCAATTATACATACGCCTGAACAATAATGGAGAAGAGATAGGCATGTCATCGTAAATGCAAAAGGGTCCTACAAAGAGGTTCATCAGGTTCTCTTATCATCTCTGGCATCCTGTTTTTCACCCCCAAGTCTTAAATTTGACCCGCTATTTAAGATTTATAAATGATTGGTGAAATCTTTTGGGTGATAGCGAATACTTTAAGAGACTTTCAGGCGCTTATTGACATCTATGTTTCTTTTACTTGACATGATAAAGACCCACATTGTGCTCTATTACAACATCATTCTATACATATTCACAAAGTGGTATACTTTCATTTCTGAAATATCTTTTTGTAATCCCAACAGCCTTACTAGATTATGTGTATACTTATTATTCTTTTGAAGTGACACTGGCCTAGAAAAGATAATTCGATGGTTGCTTGGCATGTTGATGAATTGTTCGAAAAGGTTGTTGGATTTGCTGGCGTCTTCCTTGGTAAATCATGTCTACCTCCAAATAATAAGCGCTTAGGGATTTGCATGTGTTGTATCAATTGTAACACAACATCTCATTTTTTAAGGTTACAGACACATGCATTCAAATTAATCTTACAGGCACGTGCATTCAAATTAATCTCAAACAACCTCTTTTCAAATTGATCAGATAAGAATTTTGGTTTAGTGCTACACTCCACTTCTTCGAAAAAAAGATGACCAATTCCAAAGACCAATTGATCAGATTAAAACTTATGGATTTCATTATTGACAAGAGCAATCCTAAACAGCCCCTATTATAGTGATATACATAGGAAAGTGCCGCACAATCATTGTTGCTGAATAAAGCTTTATTATTTGGCTGGGAAAACTCCGTAGTACGCCATGTTTATTGTTGGCCGCCGCTCACTGATTTTTTGGCTTAGGTGATTTATTTACCTAACCAGATAAGGCTCAAAGTAAACCTCTGTGATCTTTTCATGGAAATAGGTAAGCAAAGTATCCCTATTTATTTTGATCAAATACCTAGACGAAAGTCGTTACTTCTTTTTTATGTTCATTTAGAAAATTAGACTTGGGATACATTTGGAAAGATTAATAGCCTGCTAGAATGCATATATTAAACATGCTGATAGTTTAACCATTTCCAGGATAAAAATGTGTTTAAGTTATCTAATCCTCAAAACACATGAACCTATGTTTTTCAAGTGGTTAATTTACCAATTCCTCATGTTACTGATAATCGAAGTGCTTACGTTACCAAATCCTCAAAACACATCAGATATGGGTTTTTTCAAAAAAAAAATCAGTGTATCAAATGTGTTGATGCCATTTTCAATCAATATCATAGTATACTTCATATGTACATTTTTTTATTTATAGATTGTTGCATAGAGACATAAAGAACCGGCTGGGTTGGCTGGTAAATCTTTAGAAAATTCGTTAGATTTTTTTTATATTTATTATGTTTCGTTGTCCAGCTGCTGAAATGTTCATGAAATCTTATGTGTGTCATGCATTCATGAAAGCCTGTATTAATGATTTTTATATCTTAAATGTAGGCGACAAACGTTTTCCTGATTTTTCCATTACAAGGACATTGAGAATGGTATTCTTCGGGAATGAAGGAGATGGTGAAGCCGATATGTATAACCTTTTTTGTTTCAGTAAAACTCCATTGTTCCGCAACTTTAAAGTTCTGAAAAAAGCTTCATTCGATCAAAGCGACTAAAAGATTTGACATTTCGCAGCATATAATACTTATGTGCGCAAGCCCCCGCAGCGTAGCGCGGGTCTCGCCTACTTGTTGGCTACTAAAAATAAATCATTAAAAAATTCATTCTTTTACTTATTAAATACTTAGTAATAATATTCTTTTAGAATTTTTTTTTAGTATTTACTTTTTCTTTTTAGTAAGAGTTGAAACGTGTGTCTAACCCTTTAGCCGTAGGTTCCTTTATACTACAAGGAACCCTAATGGCATTTACACCAAAACGTGTAACTTGTGATATGCATATCCTTTCCTAAGATATCTCATGCATATCCTAACTAACTACTACTAATAATACGTTTGACAAAATAACAAACATGAGTAACTAATTACTCCTACTAGGAGTAAAGACTCCTTCTACTATGACCAGGAGGAACTACATACCTCCTAGTTATCCCGATTACATTACTAAAAGTAAACATTTATTACAATATTCCTAACAAGTATCCTTCCACCCGCTCAACAAAGGAAAGAACACCGAAATGAGCTCAATCACCTGTATGCTTTCACCAACATGATAAACATGCACCTTCATTAGGTAGAATATCTCCCCACCTTCACAAACCATTTTTCGCCACCTAACCAAACCACACACCATGATATCCCAAACACCAACTCAACTCATATATGTGACCATTGTCACTATACACAAACCTTTGTCACTGACTTCTGTGACGAGATGAGGTTCATTCTAAACAACATCATTCAAGGGATTAATGCTCTTCTACACCCGCCATCTCAATAAACACCCTCGTATTGGGATATTGGGTTGCATTTCTGCCACTTTCTTTGTCTATCTCAGCAGGTCACGGACCCCGTCGGACCCCTTCCAAAAGGGTCCGACACGCCACAAGGGTCCGTAGCCCCGTGTGTTTCTTTTCTTCTTTATTTTTCAAATATTAAGCATTGTAATTCGATTCTTGATCCAATGTTTCACATGCTACATGCTGTAATTTTACTTGGCCAAGATGAATGAACCTATTTTCTTTCTAAAACTAACGCTTGTACATGTACGCTACTATTCTTTCTTATAACCACCACTATATGATCATACTATGTCTCTCGAATCTCTTTCTCTATGTATAACTTTCTTTTGCAGGTGTTCAACACATTTTCTCTTGATTATTATAACATGAATCAAGGGGGAGCAATGTATGAAATGTATCATATGTTTACTTATCATTCGTAGTGCATTCTTTTCTTTATATGTAATATTAATCCAAAGACCATTTGTTGGGTTTTACATATACTTGTCTCTCTACTATCTACATTCTAACTCTCTTTTTGCAGGATTTTCATTATTCATGTCTCTCGGTTCTCCCATTTAGAGGGAGTCTGAACCGAGGGGGAGGCGATGCAAACACATTTTTATATCTAGATTTCTCTCTTACTATATAAATCTATCTTAAAAATATTTTTCCATCTATCCTTCCCTTTTTATTTTGACAAAAAAGGGAGAAGAGAAATATAAAATCATAATTCTAAAAACATATATGTTGATTCTAATCATCAAATAAAAATAAGTTTATGTTCTTTCTTCAACAAAAAGGGGGAGATTGTGAATACATATATCGTATTAAAACGATGTTTATATTTTAATCACTCTTAAAGTTTTGTTAATGATAAAACATCAAACATATTTTTATGTTGATGTTACAATCAACATTAAAGCTTTTTGACCCATGATTAAATGTTTCCTAACTTTTGTAAAAAGTTTTCTATACTTTTAATCTTTTTGTGTAAACTTAAAATGTCTAAAACCTCTCTCTTTGTTTCTCTCTCTCTCTCTCCATATATTTGATGCAAAAGTCAAACTTGGCTAGATACATTGTTTGAGTGTGATCTTAGACAAGTATTTATGAGGCAAAAAAAGTCAGATGTCACGGACCCCTCGACAAAGGGGCAGACTCCTTTGGTAAAAAGGTTTGCGGGGTCCGAGACTTGCTGATGAAGTTGCCTATAAATACCAAGCTAACTACAAGCATAACATTCAACCCTATTATAATCAATCTTTCTAAATCTCTGATTATCTCTAACCTCCTAACATCTATTCTTCGATTACTTTTTGTCTCTTGTGATTTAGATATTTGCTAACTTGAAGATCACTTACAAGAATTGTATCTCCAAGCTTTAATACTTCAAAGATTACATTGTGTGATTGTGTTAAGTGTTATCTACACAATCATCATTGTTGTACATATTCATCTACTAATTTTGTAATAGTGTGGTTGGTGTTGTAGTCTATAAAATATATAATGTGAAGGGAGTTATTGTATCCGTGTAAAAAAGCACGACATCATAGCTTAGGTGTCGGTAAAGTTGTAAGTTAAGTGTAAAGGTTTATCCACCGGTATAAAAGAGATACTTGACTACTGAAAGTAGAACTCTCGAGTAGATACTAGAGGAGTGGAAGTAGGGGCATGATAAGTGAGATCTTGCTAGGGCGAACCACTAAAAATCCCTGTGCATTGTGAGTTGATTTATTCTTTCTCTATCTCAATTACTTAGTCTATCATACTTGATCTATAGTCACATTGATCACATAAAAAGTTTCAAAAAATTAAAACTAATCGATAAAACTATTCAACCCTTTCTAATTTTCTACAAACACCATTAAAGAACCAATGTTTTTAATGAGTTGATTAAGAGTTGTGAGTGTAGGAGATCTCACAATGTTTTTCTTTGTGAGAGTGCAAGGTAGAGATGAACCCGACCGGTTACAGTGTAAAACCTATTAAAATTAAATATGATTAAATTAAATTAGGTATTTTATTTTTGAAACCCGATTAAACTTGCCGGGTTTGAAATGATCCGGTTCAACTTGATTAAACTTGCCGGGTTAGATCGTAACGGTTGATGAGTTTGATGAGAAATAAGAATTGAGAAAGGTTGTTGAAAGGTTGGTTGATCTCGCGAGGTTGAGGTTGCTCGTGTCTCCTATCGAAAGGTATACGAAGGTAAAGTCTACGTAACCTTCGGTTAAGGGTACGTTCATGTTCTGATAACGGTGATAATGGTGGAGTTTCAGATGAACGGGTGTGCATCCAACAAAGGTTTTTGGGTTTACAGAAGAAATGTTCGTTGCACTTTCTGGATTGTGCGGGGTACTTTTGGTTCGCTACCGGAAGTGTGACGAACTTTTTGGATTGTGCGCCGTACTTTCTGTACTGCTATGGTTCAATTCTTCAAAGATTATGGAAATTTTGGATACAAAACAGGATTATAAGTCCCTGGCAGCAGCGCCAAAAACTTGACATTCGTTTCACAAGTCTTAAATTTATATTACAAGGTTCAGACAAAACAAGGGACTAGAATACAAACACGGGCAAGTATACCCTTTCGTTCGTAATATAGCTTGTAGTGGTAAGCCAGGATCGTTCGCTGAGACTTAGTTTCATTTTGGTAATCAATATATGAAGAAAGAAATGGTTGTTATGAATAATAATAGTAACAAATATGACTAATATGGGATAGTTCGTATGAGTTCGTGATGATGATAATAATGACCGAGATATGTTTGTGTAGGTAAAGAGTGATAATCCTTTTTCGTCAAAATGGCATTTGCATAATTTACTTTAGGGTGATTCAAGACTTATGTTTATTCAAGCGACTAAGTTCAAAACAAGTTGCCAACGAGTTCGATATTTTATCAAGGTTTCTAAGCGGATCTCTCCAACCAAATATTCAAAACCATAGACAAGTCTTTAAAAACTTATTACAACAATTTGTGTTTCTCAATGCCAAGCCATCGTAACAAATCAACTCTAGATAAAATATGGTTTATAGAACGAGGTGGTAAAATGGTTCTACAACATTAGCTTGAAATCAATATATAAAGGATCATATCATAGCATCATCACTAATCATAGTCACATACCCATATAGTCACAAATAGCTTAGCCTAACATAGTAATCAAATTAACAAATGGAAAAGAGTAAGAGAACATCATAGTTAGATTTGATCGAATGAACGAGTTCACAAGTGTCACGATTGTATCGTTCCTCCAAGAATCGAAGAGTGGAATACTACTAAAAAACTAATAATACGCGAATTAGAGTAGTAGTTGAAAGATGAGATATATCAAATGAGTAAAAGTGGCTCCTATTTATAGTGCTGACAGAGAGCAAATGTGCGCCACACTTACCCGAAAGTGCACCGCACTTTGGATACGGGAATGTGCGCCGCACTTCTGACAATGTGCGCCGCACTTTTGTGCATTCCAGAATCTTTTTTCAATAGTTTGGCTAAATTGCACAATAAGGACCCTTCTTTGTATTTTCTTCCCTTTGCTTCTTATACTTCATACCTTCATGTAAAACGCAATATATTAAGTATCGAAAGCTCTTATTTATAATACAAAGTGGCATTATAATAACGGGTTGAATATGTATATTTTAGTCGTTATCATGTTGTGAAAAAAAGGGGAAAACCTTTTTAGCGACTAATAAGACGTTTTTTCGAAATAGAATTCCAATTATCATATGTTTCAAACTAAAACAAAAAACCAACTTTACAATTTTTTCATCACAATTTCTTCAAACTACTTTTGATTCATTTTGGATTTTCAACCACAAATTCAGATACCATTAAAAAGACTAGCTATATTATCTGAAGTATTTAACAATGTCACACAGATATTAAAGAGTTTAATGTCTTGTTTATAACTTCACATTTATATCATTGTGAGAAAAGACTTATATGATGAGTTAGTGGGTCAAATGGGTAAAAGATTTTCCATCTTTTAAAAAGTCTTTTGATAGCATCAATAGTTTAACATTAAGTTGTTAATACATTGAATCCATTAATGGCTTCAAGTTTTTGAAAGTCTTTTTTTGCAATGCATTAATAGTTTTTTGAAAAGCTTTTTACCAAATATTTTGACAAAGTTCAAGTCTTTCTTTAAAACTCTAGTCATTAAGTTGTTAATACACTGGATGCATTAATGGCTCCAAGTCTTTGAAAGACTTGTGCATTATTCATACTAATGTTAATAAGTCTTAATGACTTGAAGCCTTAAATATCATAAATGCATGATCTTTCAATAGCTAAAGACTTTTAAGTATGACTTGGTGTTTATCAAGTCATTCACAAAAACTCTTTTTCAAAAACCTTTTGCCACAATGCCAAAAAGTCATAAAAAAGGCTTTTTGATAGTAAAAAGCTATCAAAAACTTTTTCCATTGCACATGCTTTAAGATGAGTCGGTGGAGCAACCTATTAAGGGTCCTCCTATTAATACCCCTAAAGTACAAAAAATATATTTTTTTGTACTTTTTGTCTCTTTGTCCCCACAATTTCCAGTCATGCACTGTTTTTTTATTAGTTTCAATTCGATACTTTTAACTGTTTATTACTTTTGACCTATTAAACTTTATAACTTTCATTATGTATTTTTAGGATCTCAGTTTTATAATATAAATGAAATTATAAAAATTAAAAATAAAATTAAAAAATCAAAATTCAAGGAGTATAGATTGTTTTTTAGGAGGAGTCTATATAACCTCACCCACCTATTAAATGACAAACCATGTCTTAATGTCTTGTTTACAACTGAATATTTAATATTGAAGTGAGTTGTTGGAACCTATCAACATAGATCATAAACTTGGATTTACATTCTTAGCCTTATGCCTTTGTCAACTCACTTTATGATTTATAATAGACTAGTCGGCTACCCGCGCAATGCGGCGACGGGTAGCCGGTAACTAATTTCGTGGATTTGGCTAAACCACGAAAACACCATTACAAAAACGAACATTTTTTCTGAAGACAACGACCAAATTTTTTTCGGTACCTCAAAGTTGACGACAATAGGTTGTGGTTGAGAGAGAGCGATGGTTTGTTTTGCATATTTTACATTTGTCTTTTAAAATTTTCTGAGACTTTATATAGTGAATTTAATTGTTTACATAAAACTGTTACACAATGGGTTTTAAAATTGTTTTTATGAATTAAGTTAAATCATGATTAAGACATTTAATATTTTTTTTCGTAACTTCTAATTATACTTATTAAGACATAAATTTTCAGTTACAAAATTGTATTGAATTACAATTATTTCTAAACTTTTAATATTCATTAATTTCTTAGCAAAAGATAAATCTTTCTATTATAAGAAATGTTTAAGGCTTAATTTTTAAGACTTATAATTTTAGAAAAAGTGTTAAATGTTTTATATATTAGTATAGATATGGGTCATAAATACGAGTTGTATCTTAGTGGTTGCAAGTCAGCAAGTGTAAAAGATCCAATCTTATTAACTGAAGAATACAATGATTTTAAACAAAATAAACCATTACCTAAAGCTAAGAGGAAATCTTAACAAAAAAAATGATCGAAAAATCTAAAAATAGTGATTCCTTAATATCCTATGTCATTTCTCATAAGTGACCGACCCATCATCGAATTCTTTCTTCGTACATACATATATGCTAAAGTTGGGCGGAATGGTGTAGAACTCACTAACTTACGCATGAGTTGTCGTGTCTATTGACTCGTACGTGAGTTCCAAGAAAAACGGTAAGATACTCACTTTGTATGAGTTTAAACAAAGTGGGACCAAAAAATAATCATACAGTTTAAAAATGGTTAAAAGGCTTTGAATTATTTGTTATATAGTCTTGTTTTTCATATAAACTAGTTATAATACCCGCGTATGCGCGGGGCTTGTTCTAAAAGTTGTAGCTGTGTATCATCATCGATTAGAAAACAAAAAACTTGGCTTTTAGATGTTTTTACTAAATAGAAATTATTTTGACACGGGTGAAATACTTGCATAAAATAATACATTCAAAAACAACAAATAAGTTAAGAGTTGTTAAATAAAGTGCTACGGTTTCCAGTTTTTCAAATTCTTCACAAAGTGCTGCACCTTTTAAGACGGTTTTTGTAGATCAGATTTAAGAGTTGTTAAATCAGTGCATATGGGTATCACTAATACGCTCCGCTATTTGCACGATGCCTACTTTGATTAAAAGGAGGATAACAACACTTGACTACTGTGGATTTTATTATGGAGTAGTTGCCTAGAGTTTCTATAACTTTGAAATCGCTTTCGCTAACTGATTTTTAGTGAATTTTGTAAGCAACGGACTGCTATCAGGTGGCATAACTCGCCTCCTTCACAAAGTGCCATCAGCAAATGAACAGCAACGGAATCCTCAAACGCCCTTTAATGGAGACCACATTAGGATGTCAGGACAGATGATGCATAATTTCAATTTCCCACCTAATATACTCCACTTCATTAGTCAATACCACATTGATCAGGGACGGAACCAGGGTGGGTCCCGGGGGTCCCGAGACACCTATGGATTTTTTATGCGTAGTGTTAAATTTGTTTAAAAAACCTCGATTTTTGTTAGATTTGTGTTAAATGCACCTGGTCCTTAAAAGCGTTGTGTGTAGTATTGTACATTTTATTATAAGTGCACCTCGTCGTTTTGTCTCCTGGTTCCGTCCCTGACATTGATCATGTCCTAATGTCTGACCCAAGTTATAATACTCTTTGAAATGACCCGTTTTGGTTTTCAAAACCCTGACCAACTTGCACCCCTACACTCTAACATTCTCTTGACATTTCCCATATTTTTCAGAAAGCCCAGATGCACATTTCTTTCCCTGGATCCTCTCATTGTCATATGATTTGGTACACTGATTCATGTTACAGGAGTGGGCAAAGAACTAATTTTGACACCTCTGGAATTCAAGTCTGGTGATGTTTGCTCATGGTCTGCAGGAATTCGTTAGATAGCGTACATGATACTATAGTATTTACTTGACATCCAATAAAAATAATGGACATGCAGTATTTACTAAACATCCAATAAAATAATTTTTCAAATGGAAGAGATAAGGAGAGTTCGCTATCTGGTTTTCTAAGGATGAAAATGTGATTGATTTAGATGAAACTGGTGGTGAAGGGGATAAAACACATACTTGCTTGTAGGCAGTGAAGATGATATAACAGGGCCAGAAACTCCAGCCACACGACCATTGGTTCCACGGTTGAAGTGAGTTCAAGAGGATGGTTTTTACTTTAGGACTGCTACGACTCATTCTTCTACAGACAATAGCAAAAGAGTAAAGTTTTCTCATGATTTATCGGCTGAAGGTAATAAAGCCAAAACAGTGACGTTTCTCTTGATTTATCGGAACTGGCCTTTGACAGTATCAAAAGATAAAAAAAATTTCATGATTTACCGGCTGAAATTAAGAAACCGGATCTGGCATCTGATAATATCAAAAGAGCGAAGTTTTTTCAAGATTTACCGGCTGGCATCTGACAACACCAAAATATTGAAGTATTTTCATGATTTATCGGAAGAAAATAAGAAAGAAGAACTTGCATCTGACATGGCTAGTAAGTTTTATGGCTTCATCCTTCGAAAATTCGATAACGGAAGAAGGCTAGCAATCCACTTTATGATAAAAGAACACTTCATATACCGCCTGCTATTTTGAGAAACATGTTAGCATCTCAGAAACAATACTGGAGCGTCAAAAGTGAATATATGGATGTTCTTGTTTTCTTTAAAATGGTTAGTTTCTATGATACATTTTTTTCATTTGATTATCTAGTTACCTAGTTTGCAGTTGCACTATGATTTTAGTAGTAGATATTTACTAATGTATGTTTAGTTTCTATTCTTGGTAGTATGTAAATGCAATGAGTGGGTCTCATTTTCTCATCAAAGGAGTCTATGTATTCAGTTTTGACCTCGGATACTTTGTTTACACGTGGCTGATTTCTCTGAGTGAAACTCAAGCAAAAAGCTGTTGTAATTATCATTTTATCCATGTTTATATGCTAAGATTAACTATGCTCCCTTTTTTCCATGTCCAGTGTCGTAAGCCATGCGTCTACACTATAAAACTTATTATTGGGTTCAAGCGATATGATAGGCTGGTAAGAAAAATTAAGGACCTAATTTTAAACATTCTGGTTCACTGGGAGGTTCATCGCTTCAGGTTCTCACAACCTGATAACAACTCAAGACCTGATTACACCCGATCCTATAAGGCATTTTCAAGTTCATGTTGGTGTGGCCCTTTTGACTCCCCTACTTGCCAAAATGCACTTACATTTTAGCTATTTCTTAGTTTACACTATTGCTGCTAATTCTTATAGAGAAGCCACTTTATATTACTGATGTCTATAATAGTAGCTCGATATAATAACAAATACATTATTAATTTCATGTATATACAGTACTAAGAACATAACCCTATCTCACTAACTGACTTTGTTGGGTTTTTGGAAAAACCTACTCTTAATCAAAACGGTGTTACTGAAAATCTACTCAACATCCAACAACCTGACACACTTAGATGCTAAAAACTATTTGTGAGCCTTCCCTAACAACTTCCACACATTTGACAATATTGTAGCTATTTCAATCAATCGAGAAAAGTTACCGTTAACTTCTGTGTATAAAATGGAACAAACGAATAGCACAGTAAGAGGCTTACAGTATATTTTGCAACTTTGCGCCAATAAAATCTTTGTTTTCCTATGCATTTTTCGTCAATAAAGTTTCATTCTCTTCTTCGGAACGGAATATTGTTTCTCTGTATGCACCTACTGTGTTTACAGTTAAGTTTAGAAAAGAGTAAGAACTGAACAAACTAAGTAAACTTAGATTTATAGTCTTACGCTTTTTATAGGTAAAGAAGTAAACAAACTAAGTAGTACTTAGGCTAAAGTAGAGAACTTTTCTACATCCATATAGTTCTCTAATACACCATGACCAAACCCCTGTTCAGTATGCTCATTTCAATTTTTTGTTGAATCTAAACATTTTTGTAATTGATATATACGCTTTTAACTGATTTACTTGAGACGTGACATATTAATAATAAAAATCTGAGAGCGCATGATTTTATAACAAAAGATTACATATCAGTTACCTAATCCATAATGTATTAAAATGTGTATGTTGCCTTTATCATTGTCATCATAAGCTTAAGTAAAAGGACTCTTCTCAAAAGATGTTCGTATGCTTACTTTACACGGGGCATTATATCCTTTTTTTTCTTATTATATAGTAGATAATAGATAATATTAGATCATTTATCCCAAACAATCCTATAAAATATGCACAATTATGTAACTAAAATAAGAAACTAAAAGTTAAAAAGTACGACAACCTATAGCTAGATTTAAACTGTATTTTAGATCAGTAATGGCAATCACCTTGAAGCAACACCAAGTTTAGCATCAGTAAACGACACTTCCACGTCACTTGAACCCGATGTCGACAACCTCCTTTCATTTCCATTCTTTGCCCCTTTTGTGGACGACAAAAGAAACGAACCACAACCCGTAGAAAGACTGCTCCAATAGCTTCCGCCCCTGATTCTTATTCCCTCCAACCTTCTCCTATAAAATACCAAAATCAAAAAAGAATTGCGAGAGCAAAAATGAGAGAACCAATCCAGGGGGCTTTAGTCAGTGTAGCAAACATTATCGAAGTAGACAGTTACATTATCTAAGGAAAAAACCATTTACTAATCAGTAAATTAAGTTTGCCTATTAATCGTTACTCACATTGAGGAGGTTACAACCGAGAAAAGCTCTATCCTACCCACATCTACATCCTCTGTAATTCTTTTATAGAATATGTATAAACGCAAATTCAAATCTAAAACACATCCGTTTCATTGGTTGTTTACCTCTCTATTGTGTATATTTTTTGAAACTGTTCTACAACGATTTTGATATTGTTTTGCTTTGCTGGAACGTTAATCACCTCTGTTTACAAAATCTGATCCTTAATCATACTACAAAATTAACCAGTCCATTAGAATCAAACTGACCCATCCAACAAAACCCCTAAATTAAAACTAAATTTTGAATAATAGTAATTAAGGTTTGTAATTGACTAATTAACACTAATAAATAAACAATTACAAAATTAACAATACCTTTGAATTCAAAGTGGCTCATCCAACAAAACCTCTCAATCAAAACTAAACTTTGATTAATATTAAATAATGTCTGTAATTGGTTAATTGTGTCTCGTTCTGGAGGTTTGGATCTTCGCCTTCAAGTTGAACTGAGTTCTTTTGTGACGGTTGACTTTTTCCAATATACTGCATAAATCGACAAGTGGAGTCATAAGATTCAAAAAGGCGAGTTTCAAAACTCTAAAGTTTTATAAATGATAGTTTTAACCCCAAGGTTTATAATATTCGACCCGTTTTTCTTATAAGTTTTTTTCTTTCTATTTTTAACACGTATATTTTTTACCTTGTTTTTTTGATACTATTAAAAAATGGACGAAAATTATACGCTTGTTACTAAATTAAGAAATAATTTCACTTTTTAAAGGAATAAATAAAAAAATTATTTACTACTAAGGAAAGAATCTCTTAAAAAAGTCCCTACTTTAGGTTTTGCTTTACAAAGAAAAAAATATCAACTAACCTATCATTTAAAAAAAATCTCAACAAAAAATTCATCAAAACAAAAAAAATGCCAACAAAAAAGTAACGCAGATTCACGGACGGCACCCGACGAGATGTTCAATTTTGAAAACCAATAACCAAACGTAAACCTTTTACGCACCACAAGAATTTTATGCTCAAAATTCTTACCCAAATCAACCATATCAAACCCGACACCAGATCCTTATCAAAACCAACCATACCGAAACCTGACACCTATCCCATACAATTTTACCCAATACTCAACAAACGCGTTTAATGATGTCGGCTCATAACTAATCACGTTCCCATTCATGCATGCCAGCTATAATTCAGAAACCCAAATGGGTGGTTCGTCATCACAACCACCTACAAATCCCAATATGTCCCCGTCCCTCATTTTGAAACGAAGAACTGTACTCACCCTAATTTTCGCGATCTTTTCCTATGAGCATTGATGCCTTATGAAGTTTTTGTTGTTTCATAGGTTCGAAATTGTTTAAGGTGTTTTGTATTATAATTCAATGGCTTTTCGCTTGTATTACACTTGCCTTTTCTCAAACTTAGAGACTGCCTTGTGTTTTAGTTATCTTTTGAAATTTTAATCAAATTCTAGTTGTTAAAAAAAAATCACGATCTTTTTAGCAAAGAGGTTCTTTTCAACAAACTTACTCTTTTCAAGAAAATATTAAGGAAGCTACTGCCCCACATCCAAATCCGAAAACATGGGCGACTAGAAACCGCCAAAAATGATTTTCTATAAATGTTGATGCACCCGACAATTTGCATGAACCACTGAGGAAGAATTTGCGTTGTGTAAAGTGTGGATATTTGTTTCTCAAAGCGGGAAATCCGAAAACGACAGTAATGATGAAGGATATTGGGGTGCAATCTTATAATACTTCGAGAGCAACACAAATTAGTTTGGTAAGAGATACGATTTTGTTTACGGGAAATGAAATACGATTCGTCCGGCCGGTGTTAGATTTTGTCGATTCTAGAAAAACATTATGCTTATAGGGTAAAAGAGTGGATCCGGATACACAGATTACTTTAACAATGCACTTCTTGACTATGAAGCTAAAATATTGATACTCAATTTCTATTTCGTAATTGTTGGGAGGTTTTAAAAGATTCTCCAAAATGGAGGGATGTTAAATTTCCAAAAACATTAGCAAAGCAAGTAGCAAGAGATATAAGTCATATTGATCTGGTTCATTCAACACATAGTCCGAGGAAGTTAGTATCAATCGAGATGTTGGTGATGACGATGAAGAAGAGGTGCAAGCAATTCCCCCATCAATCGAAACGCACAGGGCGAGGAAAGGTAAACAAAGGGATCATCAAGCACGAATGATGTTACATTGGCTAGGTTGATGGTATTCGAGATAGGTTTGCAAACTGATCGTGTTATTGAATTGAAAAAAGAAGAACGCAAAGCCTTCTTAAATATCATAAAGAGGACGTCGGAATTACTTGTAGAAGAGTTGGCGGAATCCAATTACTAACAATGTCAAAAAGACATAAAGTTCAATCTGCATCCATATGATCATTCGGTTGGTGATGCACGGGCAACAATAAAATTGCAAGCAACACAGATCAAGACGACGTATAATTTGCCATTTTAATGTTTAGAGTAAATTACATCGTTCGTCCTTGTGGTTTGCGTTGACCAACAGATTTCGTCCTTTGACCGGAAACAATGCATCATTCGTCCTTAAGTGAGAAACATTATCTACCGTCACGTCTACAAATGCGGATAATTTGATTATTATGACTTAATAGCAATTAAACAATGTTTGATATAAATAATGCCCACCACTACCAATCAATATTTTTCTTTTCTTCATGTTCAACCTTGCCCACCACCATCATCAATTACTCCACAGTCACCATCACTTCCACCATCATTCATCACCTCAAGCCACCTTACCAAATACTTAGACACACATCCCATGCTCACACTTTCCAAAAATCAAGATAAACAAAATCACCAACACCACATATATTAAATTCATCATTGATCATCTTCTCTCTTGTAACCACTGTTTAAGGCTTTAAGCATAATCAAAATCCCAAAAAATATAATCCTTCAACCCCATTTAATAATTAACAAAACAAACTCCAAGATAAAACAATACTGAGTTAAACCCCAAACAAAACCATCAAGCTATCTATTTTCACATGCCAAAATCAGTTAATAAAATTATGCGTAACACTTTTAATCTTTTTTTAATTATTTTTCTGAATCATTACTTATATCTTTATTTTCATAACTATGGGGCTGTTTGAAATGGACTTAACTGACTTAATATGAAAAAAATTGAATTTATTAATTCATATGAAAATTGTTTGTTAATGACTTAATTGTTAAAGATAACTTAAAATATTAAGTAATAAAACTGAACTTGTCTGCTGCAATAAGTCATCTGTTAATTAAACATGACTTAACGAAAAAAGTAAACAAACACGCCCTATGTCCTATCTAATCAATTTGGAGAATACAAAAAATGAGTGGGACGCAAACACATCAATTTTAATTTTTGTGTAAGATGAAGGGTGAGATGATTGATGGTGGTGAGACAGATAAGAAAGAGAGTACGTAATATCTTTGTGTAAAAAGAAGTAAAATAGAAAATAAATAAATAATACAACATTAAGAAAAAAGATGGAGAAATGACCCAATTACCCTTACATGTATTTAATTAAACGACTGTTAGTTGAAGCTGTTAGAGGTTGGGAGGGACCAACGGTAAATAACGTTTTTCACTTAAGGATGAATGGTACATTTTTTTGGGTCAGGTGACGAAACTCGTCGATCAACATAAACCATAAGGACGAATGGTGTAATTTACTCTAATGTTATAATGTAGTCGCCGCTGCAACACGCATGTACCATACTAGTACCCATACAAAACATTTTGGTTCGAGTTCTAGGATTCAACTAAAAGGGTGTTTGAACAAAACATTTTGGTTCTAGCTAGTACCCATAGATACCGAGTATCAACTACCAACTAAAAGGGTGTTTGGTAGCTGGCCCAATTTGATTCTTATTTTTACCACATATTTTTTTGGGCTAATGACTTAAAAATGTATTTAACTTGACACTTTTCTGCGTTCTGTGTACCCATCTTTTTTCTTTCCCATTATGGTTATCAAACTTTTAAAAGTCGGTCATTGTGTGTATTTTGTCACTATTTTACCATGTAAAATGATCATTTTACCCTTCAAAATTTTGAAAAACTAAGGGTAAAATGGTCACAAAATACACAGGATGATCGATTTTTGAAAGTTTGATGACCATAATGAGAAAGAAAAAAGATGGCTACACAAAACGCAAAAAAATGTCAAGTTAGATGCATTTTTAAATCATTTGACCTATTTTTTTCTTTCTCTTCACCATATTTCTTTCATGTCTAATGAACCCAGTTTATTTATGAGATTTTATCTCATCAAGTACTAGTCTTTATCATCTTTGGCTAAATTATAAAAGGTCGAGTTCTTTCCACTATTTTAATGTGTAAATTATCCTTATTTTGAGAACTACAGTAAAAGCGGTTCCTATTTTTCATTGTTAAAAACATGTTGCTTTTGTGTTTTCTTATTTTGAGAACAAACTGATTGACCCGTTGATTTAGTTCCGAGTCATTGAGAAAACCGTCTTTCAAAACATTCCTCTATAAAACAACATGCCATAGTTTATATCAACTAGTTATGATGCCCGTGCAAGCATGATTTTTTTTTCTGATATTTTGAGTAACGTATTTCATTATTAAGCTACATATTTTTATATTTCTTTTACTAAAGCAACATTGACTTTAGATAACTATGCCGAAAGTAAACCAAGCTTGTTGATATATATACTGTAGCAGTGTAACTCATGAATCGATAAGTTCACTAAATACTACTCCTTCCGTCCCTAAATAAGTGTCCAATGTTAACTTTTAGAATCTTTATTTGTCTACTTTGAATTTAAAACTTTATTTGTGTTTTATAATTTTTGATAAAAATTATATTGATATAAAACATATTTAAAACTTAATTCATTCATATATTTTACATTATGTATTATATAACAAATACGAAATAATTTGAATTCAAAGTTGACAAATACAACTTGCTAAAAAGACAGTAAGTGGTACCAATACCTATTCTTGTTATCTTACTACTACCAACATCCACTTTAATCACAATATTATAACTGTAATAGCATACTTTGTCCATCATACTTAAATTATCAATTAATTATGAAGCATTAAAAAATGAACAAATATGTATTTGGCTATATCAACTACTAACACATTTGATAAAGATAAACCAATTCATGTTTTGACCCATGTTTAAAATCACTCCTCTGGTATTTGAATATACCATATTGATCAACTCGTAGTTTGCATACATCAACCCATTTACTTACATTAAAGTTATGTTATTTCGCAAGCAGATTTTATAACTCCTGGTAATTTACAACCTCTAGATAGAAACCATTTTAAGTGGAACTGTGGAAGTATTGAATCTAATGCAAATGATGCAAAACTTTTTATTTTCGGGTGGGATTGGTAGTGATGGTGGTGGAGAGGTTTGGTAGTAATTAGGGGTGTGATTTGGATTGATCCGGTCGGGTTTGGGTCAACTTATGTCGGGTCAACTTGGGTTGAGAGTAAAAAAATCGTATTCGAACCTGAGCTTAATTAGAACTCGTGTGACTCGTGTTCGGGTCAATTCGAGTCGAGTCAGTTCGGGTCGAGTCAATTCAGGTTTAGGTCAACCCAACTATAAGGAAAAAGTGTAAAAAATGTCTTATTCAAGTATTAATATAATGTAAAAAGTGTTATTCGAGTCTGGTCAAGTCGGGTCAAGGCTAACAAAATATAAACCTAAACCCGAGCCTAATTAGAACTCGGGTCAACCCGAATTGATCCAAATACGTTTTTGACCCCGAGTGACCCGACCCGAATAAGCTTATTCAGTTTCGGGTTTGGGTCAACTTTTTCGACACCTCTAGTAGTAATGACAAACATTGTGGTGGTGGTGTTAACGAGGCTAGAATTGAAAAAAAACTTTATGAATTATCGTTAAATATTTAACGACAATACTTAAATTGACAAAAAAATAAATCGAGTGTTTTTTATGCAAAAAAAAACGTATAATACTTTAAATGAAAATAATATTTAACTTTAATACATTTTATGTTATTTGTACTATTATTTATCGGTTTTTATCTCATCAACTACTGTTTTTATCATCTTTGGCTAAACTATAAAAGGTCGAGTTCTTTACACTATTTTAATGTGTAAATTATCCTTATTTTGAGAACTAAAGATTTGAAATTTAACTACGCTACCTATTTTAGATGGTTGAAAACATGTTGCTCTTGTTTTGAGAACGAACTGGTTGACCCGGTGATCTAGTTGCTGGATCGAGTCGTTGAGAAAACCGTTTTTCAAAAAATTGTTTTTTAGAACAACATGCCATAGTTTATACCAATGTTTTAATAATAGGTTTTTCAATGATTGGTCGAGTCACTTGAGCAACCGATTTGACTGTTGAGTAAACTCAGTTTTCATCAAAAAAAAAAAAAAAGATATTTGGAAAGATACTACAAAAATATATTATTTGATCTTGAATATTTCATTATATTAAATCTAAAACTATCTACTGACGAATGTAAAGAAAATACATTGCAAATATATATAAAACTTGAATTATTTATAGAAAAACAAAAAGGCCAAAATTTGACCGAGTCTTGCGAACCGAGTGGAATCCGGCCGCTTCAAACCCGTAACCGTAATTCAAGAGCCAAAAAAATCTTAAAATCAAGAACTGAAACCTGAACCTACTGTTTCGGTTTCGGTTCGATTTTTCGTGGTTCGAGTCCACTTCTAGGTTCCAATCCAGATCTTTTGGTCATCTCTATATCTATATTAATATATAAAACATTTAACACTTTTTCTAAAATTAGAAGTCTTAAAAATTAAGTCTCAAACATTTCTTATAACAGAAAGATTTATCTTTTACTAAGAAATTAATGAATATTAAAAGTCTTGAAATAATTGTAATTCAATACAATTTTGTAACTGAAAATTTAAGTGTTAATAAGTATAATTAGAAGTTACAAAGAAAAATTAAATGTCTTAATCATGATTTAACTTAATTCATAAAAACATTTTTAAAACCTATTGTCTAACAATTTCATGTAAACAATTAAATTTTCACTATATAAAGTCTCATAAATTTTAAAAGACAAATGTAAAATATGCAAAACAAACCATCGCTCTCTCTCAGCCACAACTCATTTTCGCCAACTTTGAGGTACCGAAAAAAATTTTGGTCGTTGTCTTCATAAAAAATGTTCATTTTTGTAATGATGTTTTCGTGGTTTAGCCAAATCCACAAAATTAGTTACCGACTACCCGGCGCCGCAATGCGCGGGTAGCCGGCTAGTAGGATTTAAAAAAAAACTAGTTTAATTTGACTTTTTTTTTATTAATCAAAATCAATTTAACCGGTAAATCCAACCAGATCGAATCAACCTTCAAAACATTACTTTGTACAAATGAACAACACAAACTATTTCCCTCCCTCTTCACTTAAGAAAAAAACATCACAACCGAATTATTTATGCTTTGAGTAAAAGGTAATGACTTTTGGGTAAAAGGTGTAACTAAATGTATTGACTTTTGGGTAAAAAAATAAAAACCAATGGATACAACAAGGTTTTAAATACCTCGATAGTGTTTACCATACCTACCACAATAGCACAACATAAATAACACATATTTTGGCTTCCACTTTTCCATCATCAACACATATTTTCAGAATCAACACATAATTTTCTAACAAAATTTTGATTTTCTGGGGTTTTTTGTTTTTTGATTATCTGGGTTTAAGGTTATGATTTTGGAAGATGATGGTGGTACATTGATTGTTTATGAAGATGAAGATAATGATAATATGATGATAGTTAGCTAAGGGACCAATAATATAAAATTAAATTCCAAGTTAACGAAATAAGTAACGGTTCCGTTAAGTCAAAGGTATATTCAAATGTTTGACCAAATCCTATGTGGCAAGTGTGTAAATAAAACATAAAATAGTTCGATGGGCATAATGGATAATCTAAGAAAGTACGTTTTTGACATTTACCCGAAGAAAGAATAGGGGCATAGTCGAGCCACTCATCATTTTGTGATGTTTCTATATCATCTCGCTTGTAAAAAGTTTGGAATGGTTGTAGCAAGATACCGAACAAGTACATTCGTGGCATGCAACTTCGTCCCGTTGGTTAAAACAAGAACGGATTGAGATGTAGACGTGAGACTCCTCAACAATAAGAGAAATTACAGCAACGGTAACTGCGTCATTCTATGTCTTGGTCACGTGTTTAATCTATAACTTTACAAAAATGATCAAAGACAGTAGTTAAGATTGATATTCAAAGCAAACATTTACATTACTACATGTTTCATATGCAAAATTATACATAATCGCCATCACTCTCTCAATCAAGAAAAGTTAAGATGTTGGGATGCTATGGAGACGACCTAATCTTCTTAACAATCTTCTTTGCATTAGGCCCTTTTTCAACCATCTTAATAAGAGCATCAATGTTGTCACACGTTCCCTTGAAATATCGAGTCTTTTTGATATGGTTATTAAGCTTCATTCCGGGTTTCTTGTCATTTTTATTTTGGCTATTGTGGAGTTCTTTCACTTTTTTATCCAATATTATAATAATTTTTCTCTAATACAAAGTTTCCCTCTCTGAACATATGAGAGTCCATTATCAAGTGATTTACTGGACATTCACTTGGAAAGTGGTGCATGAAACACCAAACATTATGTACGAACTCCCTTCTCTCCGCTCTTAGGACCCTGAAACCACGCTTGGATCTGTGCACATTGAAAGGTCCAAACTGGTGGTTCTAACCGCTGTAGAAAAAATCCACGCGTTTGATCACGAAGTACTTATCCCAACTTTTGTTCTTATTAATCTCGTTGAAGGAGTCACACGAATATTGGAAACGTCCAACTCTCCTTCCGAGAAACAATTGTAGCTCCATGGGGACCTCGAAACCACGCTTGGATCTGTTGGATCTGTGTAAATAACACTCTTGCCACATTATTAATTATTTTCTTAGAATTTAATATCCAATTTAAAATCATACACATACCCAACATCCAATGAGTTGCAACTTTTATTTATTTAAGTACTACAATATTTCCTCTTAAAGGTTATTTATTATTACTTTAATTTTTTAAAATGTTATTTTGCTTTATACGAGTAAGTAACTTACACTAAAAATAAATAAACATTTAGCAACACCGGTTCTATTGACATTATACACAATTTTTATCTTAAACTTTTGGCAAAAGGTCAAAATTTTGAAAATTAATGACATTTTTCATAAGCAAAATATTTCACAGAAAGAAAAACTATTTACTCACATTTTTTCTACTGGAACTAAATTTTTTTTAAGTATGAAACTAGACATGATGAAAACATCTCACATATAAAATATTATCATTATTTTTTAGATTTTAATCCCTAATTAGCCATCTTTTAATCTTTGAATCCTAGCAAGCTAGAAATCACATAAAGAAAACTAATTGGGTTTTACCTGTCGCACGTTCCCGGTAGTGAGACACACCACAATCACCTCTAAAACTCAAGAATACATAGCACCCAATTTTAAAAATACACATCCTGAAACAAAAAAACGTATGAAAAAAGTTAATTATTCCACATTTTTGAGATTCATAACTACCAACATGTAATATATATATGCTAAAAAACTGCAAAAAAAAAACATAAGTACTTGAGTTTTGGTCGACGGCCTCGTCGTGCAAGCATCATCAGGCAAAGATCTTTGATGTTTCGATATGTTGTGATCACCATGGTTGTTTGAAAGAAGATAAAACACACTAGATGATTGTTAGAAAAAATATGACTGACTATTTATTTTTGCTTCTACTCGATCCTGTGGTAGGTATATGCATTAAATTTAAATTAGTACTCCCTCCGTTTTATAATAATAGTTCACTGACAAAAAAACACGCAGTTTAATAAAAACATCATTTTTCAGTTTTATTTCTCTTACTTTTTACACAAAAACAATTTTACCATTTATCAATTAATTTACAACTTCTTTATTTTCGTAATAATACTCTCAAGTGAAGGTGATATAGTAAACTAAATCTACATTTCTTATCTATTTATACTGAGCCGGACCGAATTAGTGACATCCATTTTTTCCCAAACATATATTAGTGATACTGGTACCGTACCGATCGAGATTCGGATATCGGTACGGTACGAGTATCGGTACCCGTAACGGGAAATCGGGTTTTTCTTGTTTTTTCGAGAATTTCCTTATTTGGTACCGGTCCCGTACCGAACTAGTGGTACTCATATTTTTACCTTATTTCGTAGTCTCATAATCGTATCGAACAAGATTCGAATACCAAAAATTGATACGTTCCGATATGGTTTCAGTTCGATTTCGGGGCTCGACCCAAAATGCTCATCAGAGTCTAAAAATATACATATGTAAAGGTTGCTTTGTAACTTGTTTTTTCGTTTAAGTGATGGGCCATTTGGGCCATTTGTGTTACGTGACAGACTTTGCTATACTGATAGGCTTAAATTCATCACTATTAATTTCTTTTTTTTTGGTTGCTCGAGTTAATTTTGAATAGGTTTTGTATCACAAACACATCCTTGAACGATAGTACAAGTTTTGTTTTAACAGTTGTTGGTGTAATGGAGTTTCATCGTGCCACCTTGTGTAGTGTGCACCAAAACATCAAAACGCGACGTCTCGAGTTCGAAACCTCTCCAAAGAGAATAACCACCCTCAACTTAGTCATCGAGTTTTCATATAAAGCTTCAAAGCATTAACTGGGATTCGAAATTTGTTCACACAAAAATCTCCCATATGTGCTTCAGCCAAAAGTTGAACTCCTAACCTTCAGTCACATAAAGACTATAACCCATACATCAATCCAACAAAACTAGACATCATATACGATAATACAAGTTTACTACTCAATTCCTAAAGTCAACACAACTACATTACTCTACTAAGGGGGTGTTTGGATTTGCTTATTGAAAATAGATTATTCGTTTTGAAAATAAATAATCAGATAATCAGTTTTTACAAAATGTGGTTTTGAAAAATAGTGTTTGAATTTGATTATATCATTTTATATTATAATAATTATATTTGACTATTTAACACCAAATTATTTTGTTATTTAACTTGGAAAATGACCATAGGAGACATTATAAATTACTACTTTAGTCATTTTTTAGGGCATAGTGGTACATTATGAATTCATTTAATGCTTCACATGTAGCGTTTTGCAAAAAGCATCACCATCTTCGCCTTTGGAAAACGTTGTTTTGTGACCTTTAAAACGCAGATAATTGATTAATCAATTATGTTTGCCAAACACTTATTTAAAATTTTCTCCATTTGTAAAACTCAATAAGCAGATAAGTTGGGTCAAAACTCAACCCCAAACACCCTCTAAATTTCAAACAAGCATATAGAAGTAACTTTTCATATTAGCTAAAAAGTATCTGTTTAGTGACACTATTATTTTTTGCATTAGAAAGATAAAGTTAAGTAACGTTAGCATGGTAATATAACTAAGGGCGTGTTTGGTTTACATGCTTAGGAGTGGGATTCAAGGATTAATAATGTGGATTCAAAAAATAGGTTTTACATTAGAAATTATGGCATTTATAAAACTCAGATAATTTAGGGAAAATTACCAAAATAGTCTGTTGCCCATTATTCTCTTCCTAAAAAAGGTTAAAATTTTTTTTTCCGAAAAAGACTATTTTTGGAAATATAGGGCAACTGGGTGCAGAATGCGCCACGTGTCCTCTGTTGCCCTGTCTCTTGGGGCAATCTGTCAGAATTGCTCTATTTTTTGGACACTTGTCAAAATCTGAACGGTTGATGTCCTATATTCTTTGTTGCCTTGGACCGTATCGGGAAAAACATGTTTTTTGGACCCTTTGAAGAATTGCCCAAAAATGAAGGACTCTTTTAATAATTTTCCCTATAATTTATCTCTTTCAGATTTTTTTTGAAACATTTGGTCCACAAGTTGTTTTCATCAAATATTTTTAATTCTTTCTTCTTTTAAATAGTTTTATAATAATAAATATTAATTTTTTATTTTATACATACTTATATTATAAATAATATTTAAATCAATCCCAAATTCATAACCAATCAAAATTATAATCCTTAGTTCACATTTTATAAATCCACACTTAAATTAAAACCCGACTTCAAACAAAAAAAAACCTTAATTTTGTGTATTTGATAATAAGAGTGAAATACATGTATCTACAACTTAACGATCTAATGCAAAAGAGATACGAAAAAAATGTATAGCAAAAATCTATATGGTGCGAGCATTTGGTGACTTTACACTTGTGGCATAAGACCAAATTGTTTTAATCGTTATAGTTCGAGATGACATGATCACCTACAATTAAATTTGCACCATTTAGTGAATTTTGTTTAACAATACAAGCCATCTTTTAACATGTAAAATTCATACCAAGGGCTTGCAGCTCAATAGTACATCATGAAGTGTGTGAAGCTCCTTAACTAAATGGTTGTTTGTTCAATCTCGTTGTGAACATGTGAGATAGTTCGTGGTTAAAATATTATGAGATAAATAGTTAAAATTGCTATGTCAAAAAGAACATATAAAATTCATCTTTGGGTCGTTTGATTGAGTGATATTGAAGGATATTCATTTCATTTACATTTTAATTTCTCTAAAATCTTGCCTTTAGTAAAACAAACGAAGGAATTAATAACTTTCCGAATTTTCAAAAAGGAAGAAACTAAAATTCCTCTAAAAAGTCAAGAATTTTAATTTACTTGACGATTATATTTTTTTAAACTTTCTCTCTAGTGGTTTTTTCTCAGGTTTTTACTCGTTTAAACAGAAAATTTATAAAAAATTTAAAATTATATATAAAGAAGTTTTATTTGGTTTTTACTACTTTATATTGAAAAGATAAAAATTGTATAAAAAATCAATAAAACTTATATAATTTTTTTTTAAATTGATATAAATGGTCAAAATTTTAGTTTTTAATCGTTTTAAGAAAAAATTTATAAAAATTATGTTGGATTTTACTCGTTTAAATAGAAAAAAATAAAATTATATAATTTTTTTTATTAATTTTATATAAAAATGAAAATGAAAATTTTACTCATTTAAATAGAAAATTTAAAACTTTAAAAAATATATAAAAAAGAATTATTCGGCTTTAACTCGTATAAACAAGAAAATAAAATTTATATAAATATTTTATTAAAAATATATAAAGTTGTTTATAAAATTTATATAAATTTAAATATTTTATTAAAAATATATAAAGTTGTTTTTAAAATTTATATAATATATTTATAAAATTTTATAAAGTGTATATAAACTGTTCATAAAATTTATAGAAATCTAAATAGTTTTTTTATAAAATTCACAAAACTTTATTTTAAAATTTATATTTTTCTTATTATTTTTTTATAAAAAGTGAAACTATAATTCTTTTTACTCGTTTAAAGAGAACTTATATAAAAAAAATATTTGTTCCTGTTAATCAGTTCGACCTAAAATCAAGATCTCAAAATATTATGAATTTCTGCTAACCAGATACATGCATAGCATTTATATTCTAAAAATTTTCATTCTCAAGAATTTTAATATACTAAAATTTAGAATTTCAAAATTTTAAAATCTTTAACCAAACAACACCTTATAATCTATAAACTTTCATCTCTTACTCATGTCGTCCCAAAATTAGTCTCGACTTATAAAAACACACAGTTTAAGAAAAATAACATTTTTACAGCTTTCTCTTTTACTTTTTTGCATAAAGACAGTATTACCCTTATTCAGTTAATTTAAAACATTTTTAACGTTTTTAATTATAATTTTAACTAAAAGTAATATAGTAATCTCGATCTAAACTTCCTATCTATTTTTCAAAATGAATAATTTATTTAAAACCACTCGTAAAAAAATAAACTACAATTTTAAAACAGAAGTATCAGTAAATTTTAGTCTATATGGACGCAACTTGACTATATTAAATTTTCAACTTATGCATTTATATAAAGTGAGGGGAAGAGGGGCCTGATCATTCCAATTTGCTCTCAGGGGCGGAGCTAAGGCTTGGCTACCTGTCGCACATGCCACATATGGTTTGGCCAGGTGCACGGCCGGATTTTAACAAGTACAGAATTGATCAAGTGCACAAGAACTTCTTTTTTCAATTCAATAACTTATGATAAAGTGTTTCATAACGTATCATATTACTGATTCTTTCAAAATTAAATTATTTTGTTTAGTTTCAGATCCGATAAAAGAATATATGGAAACAAGGGAGGTACAACGAAGGAAGAAGATGATATTTTGTTTTTATCTATTTTCATTTTGCACCCTATAGTCTATATTTTCTTACACTAGCATCCTTATATTTTAGTTATATAAAAGTTTGAAATCTGACATCTTTAACCTGAAATAGGGATGAGTACGGTACCGGTACCGTACCGAACTGGTACCGAATTAGTGGTATCGAATTTTTCCCGAGTATAAATTAATGGTACCGGTAACGTACCGAACGGGATTCGGATATCGGTACCGGTACCGGTATCGGTACCGGTACCGGGAAATCGGGATTTTCCCTTTTTTTCGGGAATTTCTCGACTTGGTACCGGTCCCGTACCGAATTAGTGGTACCGAATTTTTTTCACCTATTTTTATGGTACCGGTACCGTACCGAACGGGATTCGGGTACCGGGAATTGGTACGGTTCAGGTACGATTCCGGTTCGGGTTCGGGATTCGGGTCCAAATGCTCATCCCTAACCTAAAATAATTGAAATTATTCAATACTGCGAACATTTAAAACTTTGATAGATACAATATGATACTTTCATAGTATCATCAGCGTGTGGTGCCCATAAGAATTTGAAACATTCTTCTAACTTTTCAGATACTTATAATACAATACACAAATTTATAACCTTTGTTCTATACCTTGCAAAATATATTATCAGTGCGTTAATTTTGTCTTTAACTTTTGTACAAGTTAGAGCTTGAGGAAAAAAATATTATGCTACACATACATAAGATTTTTGGATTCGCCACTGTTTGCTCCCAGAGACGTATGTAGTGTATGAAAATGGGGGGCATGCACCCCCATGGCCCGTCAAAAAAGTTGAGAATTCAGTGAAATTTTTAAAAAAATTTGACTTTTTTTCGAAATTGCCCCCATCTCAAAACTCAATTTGCCCCCCACTCACATACTAAAATCCAATATTCAACACTTTAAAACCTTATAAATTTTATCTTTTACGTACAAATACTCGATTTGTCATTATAATCCTAATTTTTTCTTCCATATTTTGAAGTTATTGTAAAAATAAAAAAAATTGCCCCCCACACGCTAGTTTTCTGGTTCCGTCACTGTTTGCTCCAACGTCATAGTTCTGCAGTCAAAACAACTATGTTTAATAGGACTGGACGAGACCAAGAGGGTGTTTGTTTTAGCTTATATAGTTGGCTTATTAGCTTATATAAGCTTATAAGCCGAAACAAAATGTTTGGTTAAGGTATATATAAGTGGGTTTATAAACTTATATAAGGGGGTTTTGGTAAGCCAAGAATTTTTTGCGTATGTAAGGTTAGTTGAGCTAATATAAAAATATTATATAGAATATTTTTATACCCTCATTTAATAATTACATCCTTTTTATTTTTATATATTTTTTTTGTTATTTTACCATATTAGTTATATAAGGAAAACCAAACAATTAACAAAAGCTAAACTTATTATATAAAATAATAATTTACTTATATAATATAAGCATACGCCCACTCATAAGCTTAACCAAACTCTCTCAATATGACTGACTATTTATTTTGCTTCTACTCGATCATGTGGTAGGTATATGCATTAAATTCAAATTAGTACGAGTACTATTTATTTCATAGCCTGTGTTAGATATGTTGTGATCACCAAACCGAACGTTGTAACATTAAATTCAAAAGTCATTGCCCATACTTCATTGGGTTTTACTTTTTACCCAAAAGTGATTACTCAATACTTCACGTGACAAATTCAAATGCCGCAACATTGATATGTGTTCGTTTATGTTTAGTTTTGGGATGGATACTACGTCTAATGTCTGAAAATCCGATTTTATTGGCCGATTTAAACGCTTGAACCGGTTCAAGTCTAAATGGTAAGGTAAAAACTAACCATGTTCGAACCGTTGGGCTTTTAAAAACCCTAATCATAAACAGCTGGCATAACCGGTTAAACCATTAAACAAATTGATCTCGGTCAATTGCGAAATTTAAAAGGATAGTGTGTGTGGACGTGTGTGATTAAATTTTTCTAGTGTCACAAAGTTTATATACTCTTTCCGTCCTAGAATTATAGTTAATCTTTTTTATTTTAAGTTGTTACAAATATATTTAAAGAAGTTTAATGAAATTTATCATATTATTCTTTTTTGAACTTGTTATTAGTACAAACATTACAAAAAATTAATTAATTTATTAGCTAAAAGTAACATTGTTATTGTGCTAAAAAATAAGAGGAAGCTAAATGTAATAAATTCATTTTTTTAAAACTGATGTTTTTTTTATCAAATATAATAATTTTGAGACGAAAGCGATACTATTTTTTATGGGTGACATGTAACTAAGATTTTATAAATTGTGCCTTTTAAGATACTGAAAATATTGGACTTTATTACAAGTTGGACATCAATGGCTCGTTTGGCTTTGGTTTGATAATGAACGAGGGGTATAACTCGCGTTTCGCGGCGGGAGATGCAAAACTAACGTCTACATTAGACCGACAATACGAAGGATTGTTCACGTCAATAACTGGCCTTGCAATAAAGGAATGACCTCAAAGACTATTTCGATAAAAAGAATACTTAAAATATGTTTTTAATTTTAACATTTTTTATAAAATTATATGTACATAGGAACGTTGCAAAATTAGGCTTGTTTGACTCGCAATTTGGCGACTATCTACAAGATATTTTTTCCTTAAGAAAATGATAGATTTACGTTTCAAATATAGGGATGAGCACGATACTGAGCCCGAACCAAATTAGTGGCATCCGTTTTTTCCCGAACATAAATTAGTGATACTGGTACCGTACCGATCGAGATTCGGATATCGGTACGGTATGAGTATCGGTACCGGTAACGGGAAATCGATTTTTTCTTGTTTTTTCGAGAATTTCTCGATTTGGTACCGGTCCCGTACCGAATTAGTGGTACTTAATTTTTTTGCTTTATTTCGTAGTCTCAGAATCATTTCGAACGGGATTCGAATACCAAAAATTGATATGTTCTAATATGGTTTTAGTTCGATTTCAGGGCTCGACCCAAAATGCTCATCACAGTCTAAAAAATATACATATGCAAAGGTTGCTTTGTATATTTTTCGTTTAAGTGATGGGCCATTTGTGTTACGTGACAGACTTTGCTATACTGATAGATTTAAATTCATCACTATTAATTTCTTTTTTTTTTGGATGCTCGAGTTAATTTTGAATAGGTTTTGTATCACAAACACATCCTTGAACGATAGTACAAGTTTTTTTTTTAACAGTTGTTGGTGCAACGGAGTTTTATCGTGCCACCTTGTGTAGTGTGCACCAAAACACAACGTTTCGAGTTTGAAACTTCTCCAAAGAGAATAACCACCCTCAACTTAGTCATCCAGTTTTCATATAAAGCTTCAAAACATTAACCGGGATTCGAAATCTGTTCATAGAAAAATCTCTCATATGTGCTTCAGCCAAAAGTTGAACTACAATCCAACAAAACTAGACATCATATACGATAATACAAGTTTACTACTCATTTCCTAAAGTCAACACAACTAGATTACTCTACTAAATTTCAAACAAGCATATAGAAGTAACTTTTCATATTAGCTAAAAAGTATATGTTTAGTGACACTATAATTTTTTTGCATTAGAAAGATAAAGTTAAGTAATGTTAGCATGGTAATATAACTAAGGGCGTGTTTGGTTTACATGCTTAGGAGTGGGATTCAAGGATTAATAATGTGGATTCAAAAAATAGGTTTTATATTAGAAATTATGGTAAAACTCATATAATTTAAGAAAAATTACTAAAAAGGTCTATTGGCTATTATTTTCTTCCCAAAAAAGGTTAAAATAAAATTTTCTCGAAAAGGACTATTTTTTTAGGAATATAGGGCAATTGGGTGCAGAATGCGCCACGTGTCCTCTGTTACCCTATCTCTTCAGCAATCTGTCAGAGTTGCCCTATTTTTTGGACACTTGTCAAAATCTGAACGGTTGCTGCCTTATATTCTTTGTTGCCCTGAGCCGTATTGAGAAAAACATGTTTTTTATACCCTTTAAAGAATTGCCCAAAAATGAAAGACTCTTTTAATAATTTTCCCTATAATTTATCTCTTTCAGTTTTTTTTGAAACATTTGGTCCACAAGCTGTTTTCATCAAATATTTTTAATTCTTTTAAATAGTTTTATAATAATAAATACTAATTTTTTATTTTATACATACTTATATTATAAATAATATTTAAATCAAACCCAAATTCATAACCAATCAAAATTCTAATCCTAAATTCACATTTTATAAACCTACATTTAAATTAAAACCCGATTTCAAACCAAAGAGACTGTATTTGATAACAAGAGTGAAATACATGTATCTACAATTTAACGATCTAATGCAAAAGAGATAGAAAAAAATGTATAGCAAAAATCTATATGGTGCGAGCACTTGGTGACTTTACACTTGTAGCATAAGACCAAATTGTTTTAATCGTTATAGTTCGAGATGACATGATCACCTACAATTAAATTTGCACCATTTAGTAAATGTTGTTAAATAAAAGAAGCCATCTTTTAACTTATAAAATTTATTACCAAGGGCTTGTAGCTCAATAATACCTCATGATGTGTGTGAAACTCCTCAACCAAATAGTTGTTGGTTCATGTCTCACTGTGAACATGTTTGATAGTTTGTGGTTAAAATATTATGAGATAAGTAGTTAAAATTGCTATATCAAAAAGAACATATAAAATTCATTTTTGGGTCGTTTGATTGAGCGATATTGAAGGATATTCATTGCATTTACATTTTAATTTCTCTAAAATCTTGCATTTAGTAAAACAAACGAAGGAATTAATAACTTCTTGAATTTTCAAAAAGGAAGAAATTAAAATTCCTCCTAAAAGTCAATAATTTTAATTTACTTGACAATTATATTCTTTTAAACTTTCTCTCTAGTGGTTTTTCTCAGGTTTTTACTCGTTTAAATAGAAAATTTATAAAAAATTTAAAATTATATACAAAAATGTTTTATTTGGTTTTTACTACTTTATATCTAAAAAATAAAATTTGTATAAAAAGTAAATAAAATTTATATAATTATTTTTATAAAATTTATATAGAAGGTAAAAATTTTAGTTTTTAATCGTTTAAAAAAAAAATAACTGTGTTGGATTTTACTCGTTTAAATAGAAAAAATAAAATTATATAATTTTTATATAAAAAATGAAAATGAAAATTTTTCACATTTAAATAGAAAATTAATACTTTTAAAAAGTTTATAAAAAAGAATTATTCGGCTTTTACTCGTCTAAACAAGAAAATAAAATTTATATAAATATTTTATTAAAAATATATAAAGATGTTTATAAAATTTATATAAATTTAAATATTTTATTAAAAATTTATAAAGTTGTTTATAAAATTTATATAAATTTTTATAAAACTTTTATAAAATTTATATAAATTATTTATAAAATTTATAGAAATCTTTGTAGTGTTTTTATAAAATTTATAAAACTTTTTAATAAAATTTATAATTTTTTTATAAATTTTTTATAAATAGTGAAACTATAATTCTTTTTACTCGTTTAAAAAGAGAACTTATATAAAAAACATTTGTTCCTGTTAATCAGTTCGACCTAAAATCAAGATCTCAAAATATTATGAATTTCTGCTAACCAAATACATGCATAGCCTTTATATTCTAAAAATTTTAATTCTGAAGAATTTTATATACTAAAATTTAGAATTTTAAAATTTTGAACCAAACAACACCTTATAATCTATAAACTTTCATCTACTACTCATTCCGTCCCAAAATTAATGTCCACCTATAAAAACACACAGTTTAAGAAAAGTAACATTTTTACAGCTTTCTCTCTTACTTTTTTGCATAAAAACAGTTTTACCCTTATTCAGTTAATTTAAAACATTTTAAAATTTTGTAATTATAATTTCAACTAAAAATAATATAGCAATCTCGATATAAACTTTCTAACTATTTTTCGAAATGGATAATTAACTTAAAACAACTCGAAAAAAATAAACTACAATTTAAAACGGAAGTATGAGTAAATTTTAGTCTATATGGATGCAACTTAACTATATTAAATTTTCAACTAATGCATTTATATTAAGTGCGGGGAAGAGGGGCTGATCATTCCAATTTGCTCTTAGGGGCGGAACTAAAGCTTGGCTACCTGTGGCACATGCCACATATGGTTTGGCCAGGTGCACAACCGGATTTTAGCAAGTACATAATGATCAAGTGCACAAGAACTTCCTTTTTCAATTCAACAACTTATGATAAAGTGTTTCATAACGTATCATATTACTGATTCATTCCAAATTAAATTATTTTGTTTAGTTTCAGACCCGTTAAAAATATATGAAAACACGGGAGGTACAACGAAGGAAGAAGATGATATTTTGTTTTTATCTATTTTCATTTTGCACCCTACAGTCTATATTTTCTTACACTAGCATCCTTATATTTTAGTTATATAAAAGTTTGAAATTTGACATCTTTAACCTAAAATTATTAAAATTATTCAATACTGCGAACATTTGAAACTTTAATAGATACAATAGGATACTTTCAGCGTGTGGTGCTCATAAGAATTTGAAACATTCTTCTAACTTTTCAGATACTTATAATACAATACACAAATTTATAACCTTTGTTTTATACCTTGTAAAATATATTATCAGTGCGTTAATTTTGCCTTTAACTTTTGTATAAGTTAGAGCTCCAGGGAAAAAATATTTTGCTACACATACATAAGATTTTTGGATTCGCCACTGTTTGCTCCCAGGGACGTATGTAGTGTATGAAAAGTATGTAGTGTATGAAAATGGGGGGCATGCGCCCCCCATGGCTCGTCAAAAAAGTTAAGAATTTAGTGTAATTTTTAAAATTTTTTGACCTTTTTTCGAAAGTGCTCCCATCTCAAAACTCAATTTGCCCCCACTCACATACAAAAATCTGATATTCAACACTTTAAAACCTTATAAATTTTATCTTTTACGTACAAATACTCGATTTGTCATTATAATCCTAATTTTTTCTTCCATATTTTGAAGCTATTGTAAAAATAAAAAAAATTGCCCCCCACACGCTAGTTTTCTGGTTCCGTCACTGTTTGCTCCAACGTCATAGTTCTGCAGTCAAAACAACTATGTTTAATAGGACTGGACGAGACTAAGAGTGTGTTTGTTTTAGCTTATATAGTGGGTTTATTAGCTTATATAAGCTTATAAGCCGAAACAAAATGTTTGGTTAAGGTATATATAAGTGGGTTTATAAACTTATATAAGGGGGTTTTGGTAAGCCAAAAATTTGTAGCTTATGTAAGATTAGTTAAGCTTATATAAAAATATTATATAGAAAGACTTTTATACCCTCATTTAATAATTACAACCTTTTTTTTTATACATTTTTTTGTCATTTTATCATATTACTTATATAAGGTAAACCAAACACTTAATAAAAGCTTATAAGCTTATTATATAAAACCATAATTTACTTATATAATATAAGAATAAGCCCACTCATAAGCTTAACCAAACACCCTCAATATGACTGACTATTTATTTTGGGAAGTGATTTGCACACTCTTTTGATTGATTGGCACACTCTAAAATATGATGTCTTGACATATATACCCTTATATCACTTAATTCATATTCAATCTTACAAGGGTATAAATGTCAAGACACCATATTTTGGAGTGTACTAATCAATCCAAGGAGTGTGCAAATCACCTCCCATTTATTTTTGCTTCTATTTATTTGGGTCATGTTATTAATACACCTCTTACCCCTCTAAAAGTACAAAAAGTACTTCCAATAACCCTCTTTTGTCCCCTGTTACAGTACAACACAATTTTATGTTAGTTTCTATTCAGAATTTTCTGACAGTTTACTGATTTTGACATGCTAAACTTTATATTTTTCATTCCTCATTTTCTGTTTCACAGATTTATAACAAAACCAAAATTATAAAAATAAAAAAAAATTAAAAAAAATTAAAAAAATAAAAATAAAATCAAGAAGTTAAGAGAGGTATCGGAATCTATTTAAGAGGGGTACCAATAATTAACAAAAGTTTATAAGCTTATTATATAAAAGACATATTTAAGAGAGGTACCAATATAAGTATAAGCCCACTCATAAGTTTAACCAAACACCCTCAATATGAGTGACTTTTTATTTTTGCTTCTATTTATTTTTGCTTCTACTCGATCCTGTGGTAGGTATATGCATTAAATTCAAATTAGTACTGTACTACTTATTTCATAGCTTGTGTTGACGTGCATCACTCCCAAACCGAACGTTGCAACATTAAATTCAAAAGTAATTGCCCATACTTCATTGGGTTTTACTACTTTTTACCCAAAAGTGATTACTCAATACTTCATGTGACAAATTCAAATGCTGCAACATTGATATGTGTTCGTTTATGCTTAGTTTTGGGATGGATACTAAGTCTAATGTTTGAAAACCCGATTTTAATAGGCCGATTTTAACGCTTAAACCGGTTCAGGTCTAAAAGGTAAGGTAAAAACTAATCATGTTCGAACCGTTGGCCTTTTAAAAACCCTAATCATAGACAGCTAGCAGATTCAACCGGTTGAACCATTAAACAAATTGGTCTCGGTCAATGGCGAAACTTAAAAGGTTGGTGTGTGTGGACGTGTGTATTAAATGTTTTCTAGTGTCACAAAGTTTATATACTCTCTCCGTCCTAGAATTATAGTTAATCTTTTTATTATACTTATTTATTGTTTGCGTAGCATAGAGAAAAAATTATGATCTGGCATTGTTTATCTACCGTCCATTTCAAAAAGAATTAATCCCAATCGTTTAAAATACACTCTATCCTAATTTATAGCAACTAACATTAAGGTTGAGTCCATATTCAACACGTTTATTGTATAATTTTCTTTGAAACTAACCTACCATTATCTACACAACTTAGTTTAGGATTTTCAAATCTATAGATAAGTTTAAAAAGTTTGAATCATTGGTCAAATTAAATTATGAATTGGTCAAAGTTGATTTTGAATTCAATTGTTCTTATCTTAATTATTGATTTCTCAACGTCATTATTTATACATCATATAATCTGGCAAACACTTTATATAATTTATTTAGGTCTTGCTCGAAATGGTTTATGAACAAAGCGTAAGGTTTTATCGGAATTTATCGAGAACGGTTTTGTTTATAGCTCTATAATTTCCGGGTTCTACAAGAAGGGTGACATGTTAGAAGCATTGAAGATGGTAGATGAAATGAGTCGTAAAGGTGTTAGTCAAATATCGTCACTTACAATATTTTATATTGGTAGATTCTACAAGTCGGGCGATTTCAAGAAAGCTCACAGCTGTTTGATGAATTTGTTCCACGTGTTTGACACTCAATGGTATGTTCAATGATAGATAGGTATTGCATTATCCCATTTGACCAAATGGGATAATGCTCTTCTCAAGGGGTGTTGTAAAGAGCCAGAAATAGAAAAGGAGTTGATTTTATTTAACAAGATGGTGGGAAAAGGGTTTGCTTCTACACAATGTTCTTTTATCATTTATATGTCCATCTTTTAGCATTGATATGTCCATCCTTATTCGTTGAACATTTCAACTGCCTCTTAGTAGACGAAACTATGACCCTTCTAATGTTTTTTGATAAGTACTGTAAATCTCAGTTACTAATCGATAGTTTATACAGCTCATTGTTTCTTGGCCCATACCAGTTACCAAAAACGATTTTTGCTCCTTAGTTTCTTTGTCCATATCAGTTATAAAAATCGAAAACATGTAACAGAAGTCATGTTAAGCTTTAACATGTTATTAGTTAGAAAATGCTACGCACATTAGTGACTGATGTAAATCCAAAGTCAGCTGCAACCATGTTAAAATGTGCCGTGACAACATGTTTTGCACACCAAAGTATTGATGTACGTTGCTATTCTTTGTTCAATGTTCAAGTTTCTTATACACCAACATGTATGCCATCAATTTTTAGACCATAACTCAATTAAAAACATGCAGAAATTTATGTTTTTGAAGAAGAAAATTAATGACCTTTTTAGATGCTTATTGCTACTACTAAATACTAACAGTTATACCATTACAATATATGGTTATTTATGTCTACCTTTTTATAACAGTCCCCAATGCGACTACTAGACAGCAACAAAGTAACAACACCACTATGGATGATGTTTCGAACAAATGAAACAATGTACGTATTTAGTTTAAAAATTAAAAGAGACTAAAAGAGACTAAAAGAAACAAATGAAACAATGTTCTTTTCAGATTTGTCATAATAATTTGACGATGTACATTTTAGCAATTAAAAGAGACTAAATTAATTTGACATTATATCGCTAAACCTAAAAATCACAAAAGGCTAATGTAAAGTTAAAAGCATATTTATTACCAAAAAGTTAAAAGCATATTTTATGAACGATATCAATTTTTATTAATTTGTAATAAAGCAGTCAACATATTGATATGAACCATGCTTATAAAAAGATTGCGTGATTACAACTTATTAATTTTTTTTTTTTTAGTTTTGGATTATATAATACTTCTTAACTTCTAAATAGCCGTTTACCCGTGCAACGCACGGGTATTGTTCTTGTTTTAAGTTGTTAGAAATATATTTAAAGAAGTTTAATGAATGGGCAAATAGTATAAAAAGATACAAAATTAAATTAAAGGTACTCAACTTTTTTTTTCTCAATTTAAGGTACTCATCTTTTTTTTTTGCAATGTTGGGATAATTAACAAATTTAATGTTATATATTAACGATCGTTTACTTTATTATTGCATCTTTAGTCCTTTATATTAACGACACTTTGTAATCAACTCAAAATTCATTTTTTTTACTGTTTTTTATTTTTGTCTGAGTTTTATCATTTTCGTTCGGTTTTTAACGGTTTAGTTCGTTTTTTGTCCTTTTCGTCCATTTTACTGTTTTCGACCTTTTTTAGCGTGTTTGATATTGTTTTCGACGGTTTTTTTTTACTATTTTCGTCATTTTCTAGCCGTTATCGCCTATTTTTAAGGAAAGAAAAAAAAGTAAAAAACGAACAAAAACGGTTATAAATTGTAAAAAGAGTAAAAAATGATATAAAAATAAAAGCGGGCGAAAACAATGAAAAGCCAGAAAATGGACACAAACGGTGAGAAGAACTCGAAAAAGTACAAAACGGATGAAACGGTCAAAATAGGTAAAATAAGGACGTATGTTGTGAAACTGGAACAAAATGATTAAAAACCGAACGAAAATGGTAAAAATCAAACGAACTTTGAGTTTTAGACGGTAAAAACCGTCTAAAACTGTAAAAAAAAACGATTTTTTAAGTTTATTATAAGTGTCATTAATAAAAAGGACTAACGATGCAATAATAAAGTAAACGAACGTTAATATGTAACCTTAAAATTTGTTAATTTCCCAATATTGCAACAAGAAAAAAGATTGATACCTTTAATTAAGAAAAAAAAGTTGAGTACCTTTAATTGAGTTTTAACATAAGATGTGTACTTTTATATGCTATTTGCCCTTAATGAAATTTATCATATTATTCTTTTTTGAACTTGTTATTAGAACACACATTAAAAAAATTAATTAGCTAGCTAAAAGTAACATTGTTATTGTGCTAAAAAATAAGAGGAAGCAAAATGTAATAAATTCATTTTTTTAAACCGATTGTTTTTTATCAAATATAATAATTTTGAGACGAAAGCGGTACTATTTTTTATGGGTGACATGTAACAAGATTTTATAAATTATGCCTTTTAAGATATTTACTGAAAATATTGGACTTTATTACAAGTTGGATATCATCAATGGCTCGTTTGGCTAATGAACGAGGGGTACAGCTCGCGTTTCGTGGCGGGAGATGCAAAACTAACGTTTGCATCAAACCGATAATACGAAAGATTGTTTACGTTAATAACTGGCCTTCCAATAAATGAATGACCTCAAAGAATATTACGATAAAAAGAATACTTAAAATATGTTTTAAAAATTTAACATTTTTTATAAAATTATATGTATATCAGAAACGTGGCAAAATTAGGCTTGTTTGACTCGCAATTCGGCGACTATTTTTAAGATACTTTTTCCTTCAAAAAAATGATAGATTTACCTTTCAAATAGGGACGAGCACGATACTGAGCCCGGACCGAATTAGTGGCATCCATTTTTTTCCGAACATAAATTAGTGATACTGATACCGTACCGATCGGGATTCGGATATCGGTACGATACGAGTATCGGTACCGGTAACGGAAAATCGGGGTTTTTTTTTTCGAGAATTTCTCGATTTGGTACCGGTCCCGTACCGAATTAGTGGTACTCAATTTTTTACATTATTTCGTAGTCTCAGAATCGTATCGAACGGGATTTGAATACCAAAAGTTAATAGGTTCTGATATGGTTTCAGTTCGATTTCAGGGCTCGACTCAAAATGCTCATTAGAGTCTAAAAAATAGACATACGTAAAGGGTGCTTTGTAACTTGTTTTTTCATTTAAGTGTTGGGCCATTTATGTTCAAACGAGAAAGGCATAAAAATAAAACGACATTGGAGACGATAATAGGACGTCGTTTACTTCACCGTTTAATATATATTATAATGTGTTTTTTTTTTTTTTTTTGGTAACTGTGATTTTCGACTCATTGGCCGACTAATCAACGGGGTTTGAGCCCACCACCACACAGACTCAAACCAGGTAAAGCCCTCCCTTTTTAGGATGTTGGCGTGGCCACTTCAAGGTTGTTTGCACCTAATGGGAATTGAACTTTGCTATACTGATAGGCTTAAATTCATCTGTTAAAATGATAAACAATTAACATGAATACCGGAAATTATCACTCAACCATGCACCCCATAGTGATATTTATTAAGATTCATAGTACGAAATACAAAAAAAAAGAGATTAGTCCTCAAACGAGTGCTAACCAAACGATTACACAAGAAATAGTGAGATCGTCCCAACTAGGTTGATCTGATCTCCCTCTCATACATCAATCACTCTACACTCAATGTTTTGATGATACAAAATGAAAGATCTCCCATATGATAGACCTCAGATGGTTATCAGAGTTTAATTAGGGAGAGAGCAGGTAACCGGTAGATGACACACAAAGATGTGTGTATATAAATGAGATGGCGGTTACACCCCATAACTCAATGAGAGTTGGGAGTCTTATATCAAACCTCCAACGGATAGAAAAACCCAATGAAGAGTCCCAGGTCCAACGGTCAAAACGTCCAGGTCCACAACTTCTTATACTAAGTGTCATAACCAGTCCCTACACTTATAAAAAAAGACAGAGAAATTAAATATTAAGGGGGAACTAGTTACACACAAACCTTGTTAAGTTGGTTGGTGCAATTTTAACACCCTCCCTCAACCTTAACAAGGTTTAAGGTAATATAACTTAAAAAACCAACTTCCATGAGCATCATAAGTCCAAGTCCAGATATATCAACAGAGGAATAAACGAAGAGGTTCAAAGAACCAAGACAAACCACCTGTAATGAAAGAAAACAGCAACCACAACGACGAGAAACCACACAACCACATACCACATAACAAGAGGAATTCAAGAACTTTCCTAAATGGAAAAGAGACGAGAACCAAACAGACTATGAAACAACATAAAAAAACACATAATAATAAGTAGGTACACCATTTTGAAACCATAAAGCATAAGAGAAAAAAAAAATTCAAAAAGACACTCTTGATAAAAAAACACATCACAAGATCAGATAAATAAGTACAGATAAGAACCTGTACCAAAGAACATCAACCAAGCAACAAAATTCATAGTACCTTATAATAGATAAGGAGACAAGAATAATGAAGGAAAATGCACCAAGCAATCACGATAAAAACCAATTAAGGTTATCATACAGATAAGAGAGAGAACCACAAGGAAATCCCAACTGAACAAAACGGGAATACACACCCACAGACAAGAGAGAATCACACGATTCAAACAAACATTCGAGAACAATCTCAGAGCAAGGCAAAAACCACAAGGTTCAATAAAGGAAGCCAGCAAAGAATAAAACATTTTAGACAACACAGTTCAAGTCCTTTATTTTGGATAAAGAGACAAAAAACTAAACATTGAGATAACAAACTCAAAGAAAAAATAAATAGATAATCACAAGATTATCAAATAAGGAAGCAGGGCAGACATGCATATAGAGGACCAGGGAGTCAAGAGATGCAAACCAAAAAACAGATGAAAAACATAATCAAGCTAGAAGTCAGAAGGTACCATCTCATATAGAAAGAACACAAAGGCTTATAAAGAGACGATAGTCAGGATACCAATCTGATTATAGGAGAGAATAACAAGATCATCAAGAGACAAATAAACTAGAGTAAAAATTTGAAAAGACAAAGAATTACAAGATTCTTTAACAAGACATAAATCAGAGTACACCAACTGATAAAGACACAAGACAATAAATGGGACAACAATAACACCACGAATAATGTCACACATATCAAGGAGAACAAGAACACAACACATGTTAAAGAAACCTAGAACAACATGCACCAAAATAAAAACACATGTAAAACAAGCAAGACACAGACAAAAAAACAAGATAAAGACAAAAAGAAAAAACACACAAAATCACAAGCAAACAGAAAACAAGGAAGAAGAAAGAAAGAAAAAGAAAAGAGAAAGAGAAAGAGAAGAAAAAACATAAAGACGAGAGACAGTCACAACAAAGCATTCCATATGCGCAAGACATAACATATACGTATCCTAGATAATAAGGTCACATAATGGGTGCTTAAGATTAGGACATATCAAGGAAAAAGTAAGAACATAACTAAGAGCCTTAAACCTAGAGGATAAGAGCTTCAAGCAAAAAATAGAGAGAGAAAAAACCAAATAAGAACCACAAACACACATAAGACGACCACCAGAAATGATAGAACACAAACTATAATGGTAAACATGATCAATAACCTTAACAAAAGTATAAGGGGTACTAGGACATAACAACGACCCAATAGTATGTATACCAATATTGTTCTCAGTGGTGTTAAGGATAGATGGAAATTCAGACCTAGCATCATTTTGATCAGGATACATCAGCTCACTTTGAGTATGATGCTGAGGGTTGCCCTCAGAGATGCTTGTAAATCCCATAGAAGTTGCAATGCCTCTCTCATCTCTGCTGGGAGAATTCGAGGCATCGCCATCATCATTGGGTGTAGTATTCTCTACATCATAGGGACTTTTAGAAGTGTGACTGACAGGGTAATCAAAAAAGGTTGTTGTTCTTAGAGAATCCCTTTTAGACACTGCAAAAACTTTTTCTTTTGAGTTTGAAGAAGTAACGAAGTTATCATAATAACTAGCAGTTCTGAAGTAGAAAAGGGATTTATCGAAAAAAAATGTTTTAACAGTTGAGACATCAAGAAGGCCATATTTAAGAATTCTGATGGACAACTTATCACCATTGATTGACTTAGTTGAATAGAAAATGCAGCCACAAAATCTAATATGAGAACACTTAGGTGTAATTCCATATGTTACTTTAGAAAAAGAACTACCACTGAGAACATGATAAGGATTAACACTGCATACACTCCATATAACAACGGTGATCCCTCCTGAAAACATAACAATCCTAGTTAAACTAGGGAGTATATGTTTCATGCTAGAGAGAGTGGAGGAAGTATGCATCAAGATACCCAAAATAGTGTATAAGTCATAAATAGCATAAATAAAATTGAAACACAAGAAAAAGAACCTATTAGCAACATAGACAACATCATCAAGATTAGACAAGAAACAAAGCATCCAATCACCCATTTTAAGAAGCAATAAAAAAAGATAAGCGAAGCAGCCATGAGCACAACCAAGAATCAACAATAGAGCAGACAACGAAAGCAAGCTAACAAAGGGATAGAACCAACCAAGACAAAAACAGCAACCTAAGAAGAGCACAGGGGAGAGCATCTATGAAGACATGATCCCTTAATATAACCAACAATCATTTAATCCATAGACCACAAAGAAAAACATATAGCCACTAAGATACGAAGACAAGAGCACAAAGCATACATACATAGGTCAAAGATAAAAGCACCATGCCAACAAAAACAAGATAAGATCAAAACAAGAGCAATAAGCACTGATTACTCACCAAACTTTCAGTCCACACCAGCATGGGCCAAACAACAAAGGCAATCACATAACATAACATAGATCAACAACATATATAGCAGAGTAAAAGAAAAAACAACAAGACATCATCCAAAATAAAAGACAAGGATAAAAAAAGTATAACAAGCAGCAACATTTATAAGGGATGGACCAGACAACAGAAAAAGCACCGAGAATCACCCACAAACACCAAACACCACAACAAAACTTAAGGCACAAACAAGGTGAGGTGACACACATTAACCAGGGATGCAATAAAAAAGGAAGAACAATCATATGAGTATCACATAAAAAAAACACATCAGGAAAAGATAACAGCAATATATATATTGATAGAAGAAAGTACACATAGAAAACCCCAAATAAAACAACCTTAATGAAAAACAAGGCAACAAATCAGGTAATGTCAATCAACACAGAATTAATATTAAGCACACATCCAAGATGAATGCAATAATCAGAGAAAGGCACCCGCACTTCACAAGGAAGAGTATCAAGAAGCTACCCATAGACTTTGTGAGCATTGACTGATTAATTCATCAACTTAAAATGAACAAGGAGGGGACTTACAAAGCAATACCAAGAAAGCAGTAGAAGCAACCTACACCAATGGGATCAAGAAACCCCTAATTTTAAAAACTTAGGGTTTCCCAATACAACCACTCTAATAGATTGAATAGCCCATAAATCAACCATAGATCACCCAGGAACCATCGAGAACCAATCAGAATCAATAATCCCCAAAAATACAAATAGGGTTTCTGAAAACCCTAATTCTTTTTTTTTCGAGAACAATAAGGGCAACAGCAATACAAGCTTCCAAAACGTCAATAATACAAGGAACAAGCACCAGAACATAAAAGACCTAAAAAATAAGATTAGGGTTAGTGAAAAAACCCTAATTTAAATCTTTTGGAAAATCAAAGTAAATATCATAGAAGAGGGTTGTGTGTGATACAAAGAACCAACTCTGATACCATGTTAAAATGATAAACAATTAACATGAATACCGGAAATTATCACTCAACCATCCACCCCATAGTAATATTTATTAAGATTCATAGTACAAAATACAAAAGAAAAGAGATTAGTCCTCAAACGAGTGCTAACCAAACGATTACACAAGATATAGTGAGATTGTCCCAACTAGGTTGATCCGATCTCCCTCATATACATCAATCACTCTACACTCAATGTTTTGATGATACAAAATGAAAGATCTCCCATATGATAGACCTCAGATGTTTATCAGAGATTAATTAGGGAGAGAGCAGGTAACCGGTAGATGACACATAAAGATGTGTGTATATAAATGAGATGACGTTACACCCCATAACTCAATGAGAGTTGGGAGTCTTATATCAAACCTCCAACGGATAGAAAAACCCAATGAAGAGTCCCAGGTCCAACGGTCAAAAGCCCAGGTCCACAACTTCTTATACTAAGTGTCATAACCAGTCCCTGCACTTATAAAAGAAGACAGAGAAATTAAATATTAAGGGGGAACTAGTTACACACAAACCTTGTTAAGTTGGTTGGTGCAATTTTAACACCCTCCCTCAACCTTAACAAGGTTTAAGGTATAAATATAACTTAAAAAACCAACTTCCATGAGCATCATAAGTCCAAGTCCAGATATATCAACAGAGGAATAAACAAAGAGGTTCAAAGAACCAAGACAAACCACATGTAATGAAAGACAACATCAACCACAACGACGAGAAACCACATACCACATAACAAGAGGAATTCTAGAACTTTCCTAAATGGAAAAGAGTCGAGAACCAAACAGACCATGAAACAACATAAAAAAACACATACTAATAAGTAGGCACACCATTTTGCAACCATAAAGCATAAGAGAAAAAAATTCAAAAAGACACTCTTGATAAAAAACACATCACAAGATCAGATAAATAAGTACAGATAAGAACCTGTACCAAAGAACATCAACCAAGCTGCAAAATTCATAGTACCTTATTTTAAATAAGGAGACGAGAATAATGAAGAAAAATGCACCAAGCAATCATGATAAAAACCAATTAAGGTTATCATACAGATAAGAGAGAGAACCACAAGGAACTCCAAACTGAACAAAACGGGAATACACACCCACAGACAAGAGAGAATCACACGATTCAAACAAACATTCGAGAACAATCTCAGAGCAAGGCAAGAACCACAAGGTTCAATAAAGGAAGCCAACAAGGAATAAAACATTTTAGACAACACAGTTCAAGTCCTTTACTTTGGATAAATAGACAAAAAACTAAACACTGAGACAACAAACTCAAAGAAAATATAAATAGATAATCACAAGATTATAAAATAAGGAAGCAGGGCAGACATGCATATAGAGGACCAGGGAGTCAAGAGATGCAAACCAAAAAACAGATGAAAAACATAATCAAGCCAGAAGTCAGAAGGCACAATCTCATATAAAAAGAACACAAAGGCTTATAAAGAGACGATAGTCAGGATACCAATCTGATTATAGGAGAGAATAACAAGATCCTCAAGAGACAAATAAACTAGAGTAAAAATTTGGAAAGACAAATAATTACAAGATTCTTTAACAAGACATAAATCAGAGTACACCAACTGATAAAGACACGAGACAATAAATGGGACAACAATAACACCACGAATAATGTCACACATATCAAGGAGAACAAGAACACAACACATGTTAAAGAAACCTAGAACAACATGCACCAAAATAAAAACACATGTAAAACAAGCAAGACATAGACAAAAAAACAAAAAGACAAAAAGAAAAAAACACACAAAATCACAAGCAAACAGAAAACAAGGAAGAAGAAAGAAAGAAAAGGAAAAGAGAAAGAGAAAGAGAAGAAAAAACATAAAGACGAGAGACAGTCACAACAAAGCATTCCATATGCGCAAGACATAACATATACGTATCCTAGATAATAAGGTCACATAATGGGTGCTCAAGATTAGGACATATCAAGGAAAAAGTAAGAACATAACTAAGAGCTTTAAACCTAGAGGATAAGAGCTTCAAGCAAAAAATAGAGAGAGAAGAAACCAAATAAGAACCACAAACACACATAAGACGACCACCAGAAATGATAGAACACAAACTATAATGGTAAACATGATCAATAACCTTATCAAAAGTATAAGGGCAACTAGTACATAACAACGACCCAATAACATGTATACCAATATTGTTCTCAGTGGTGTTAAGGATAGATGGAAATTCAGACCTAGCATCATTTTGATCAGGATACATCAGCTCACTTTGAGTGTGATGCTGAGGTTTGCCCTCGGAGATGCTTGTAAAACCCATAGAAGTTGCAATGCCTCTCTCATCTCTGCTGGGAGAATTCGAGGCATCGCCATCATCATTGTGTGTAGCATTCTCCACATCATAGGGACTTTTAGAAGTGTGACTGATAGGGTAATCAAAAAAGGTTGTTCTTCTTAGAGAAACCTTTTTAGACACTGCAAAAACTTTTTCTTTTGAGTTTGAAGAAGTAACGAAGTTATCATAATAACTAGCAGTTCTGAAGTAGAAAAGGGATTTATCGACAAAAAATGTTTTAATAGTTGAGACATCAAGAAGGCCATATTTGAGAATTCTGGTGGAAAACTTATCACCATTGATTGACTTAGTTGAATAGAAAATGTAGCCACAAAATCTAATATGAGAACACTTAGGTGTAATTCCATAAGTTACTTTAGAAAAAGAACTACCACTGAGAACATGATAAGGATTAACACTGCATACACACCATATAACAACGGTGATCCCTCCCGAAAACATAACAATCCTAGTTAAACTAGGGAGTATATGTTTCATGCTAGAGAGAGTGGAGGAAGTATGCATCAAGATACCCAAAATAGTGTATAAGTCATAAATAGCATAAATAAAATTGAAACACAAGAAAAAGAACCTATTAGCAACATACACAACATCATTAAGATTAGACAAGAAACAAAGCATCCAATCACCCATTTTAAGAAGCAATAAAAAAGATAAGCAAAGCAGCCATGAGCACAACCAAGAATCAACAATAGAGCAGACAACGAAAGCAAGCTAACAAAGGGACAGAACCAACCAAGACAAAAACAACAACCTAAGAAGAGCACAAGGGAGAGCACCTATGAAGACATGATCCCTTGATATAACCAACAATCATTTAATCAATAGACCACAAAGAAAAACATATAGCCACTAAGATACGAAGACAAGAGCACAAAGCATACATACATAGGTCAAAGATAAAAGCACCATGTCAACAAAAACAAGATAAGATCAAAACGAGAGCAATAAGCACTGATCAGTCACCAAACTTTCAGTCCACACCAGCATGGGCCAAACAACAAAGGCAATCACATAACATAACATAGATCAGCAACATATATAACAGAGTAAAAGAAAAAACAACAAGACATCATCCAAAATAAAAGACAAGGATAAAAAAGTATCACAAGCAGTAACATTTATAAGGTATGGACCAGACAACAGAAAAAGCACCGAGAATCACCCACAAACACCAAACACCACAACAAAACTTAAGGCACAAACAAGGTGAGGTGACACACATTAACCAGGGATGCAATAAAAAAGGAAGAACAATCATATGAATATCACATAAAAAACACATCAGGAAAAGATAACAACAATATATATTGATGGAAGAAACTACACATAGAAAACCCCAAATAAAACAACCTTAATTAAAAACAAGGAAACAAATCAGGTAATGTCAATCAGCACAGAATTAATATTAAGCACACATCCAAGATGAATGCAATAATCAGAGAAAGGCACCCACACTTCACAAGGAAGAGTATCAAGAAGCTACCCATAGACTTTGCAGAGAACTGACTGAATAATTCATCAACTTAAAGTGAACAAGGAGGGGAGTTACAAAGCAATACCAAGAAAGCAGTAGAAGCAACCTACACCAATGGGATCAAGAAACCCCTAATTTTAAAAATTTAAGGTTTCCCAATACAACCACTCTAATAGATTGAATAGCCCGTAAATCAACCATAGATCACCCAGGAACCATCGAGAACCAATCAGAATCAATAATCCCCAAAAATACAAATAGGGTTTCTAAAAACCCTAATTCTTCTTTTTTGAGAACAATAAGGGCAACACCAATACAAGCTTCCAAAACGTCAATAACACAAGGAACAAGCACCAGAACACAAAAGCCCCAAAAAATAAGATTAGGGTTAGTGAAAAAACCCTAATGTAAATCTTTTGGAAAATCAAAGTAAATATCACAGAAGAGGGTTGTGTGTGATACAAAGAACCAGCTCTGATACCAAGTTAAAATGATAAACAATTAACATGAATACCGGAAATTATCACTCAACCATCAACCCCATATATTTATTAAGATTCATAGTACGAAATACAAAAGAAAAGAGATTAGTCCTCAAACGAGTGCTAACCAAACGATTACACAAGATATAGTGAGATCGTCCCAACTAGGTTGATCCGATCTCCCTCACACACATAAATCACTCTACACTCAATGTTTTGATGATACAAAATGAAGATCTCCCATATGATAGACCTCAGATGGTTATCAGAGATTAATTAGGGAGAGAGTAGGTAACCGGTAGATGACACACAATGATGTGTGTATATAAATGAGATGACGGTTACACCCCATAACTCAATGAGAGTTGGGAGTCTTATATCAAACCTCCAACGGATAGAAAACCCCAATGATGAGTCCCATGTCCAACGGTCAAAAGCCTAGGTCCATAACTTCTTATACTAAGTGTCATAACCAGTCCCTGCACTTATCACAAAAGACAGAGAAATTAAATATTAAAGGGGAACTAGTTACACACAAACCTTGTTAAGTTGGTTGGTGCAGTTTTAACATCATCCCTATTAATTGTTTTTTTTTGGGTACTCATGTTAATTTTGAATAGTTTTTGTATCACAAACACATCCTTGAACGTTAGTACAAAGTTTTTTTTAACATTTGTGGTGCAACGGAGTTTCATCGTGCCTCTTTGTGTAGTGTGCACCAAAACACGACGCCTAGAGTTCGAAACCTCTCCAAAGAGAATAACCACCCTCACCTTAGTCATCCAGTTTCCATATAAAGCTTCAAAGCATTAACTGATATTCGAACCTGGCATCTGTTCACTAAAAAATCTCCCATATTTGCTTCAGCCAAAAGTTGAACTCCTAACCTTGAACCACATAAAGACTATAACCCATGCATCAATTCAGTTAAACTAGACATCATTTACGATAATACAAGTTTACTACTCATTTTCTAAAGTCAACACAACTATATTACTCTACTAAATTTCAAATGGCACAACTGCACAAGCATATAGAAGTAACTTTTCATATTAGCTAAAAAGTATGTGTTCAGTGACACTATTATTTTTTGCATTAGAAAGATAAAGTTAAGTAATGTTAACATGGTAATATAACTAAAGGTGTGTTTGGTTTACATGCTTAAGAGTGGGATTCAAGGATTAATAGTATATTTTGTTGTTTAATTACTAAATGTGGATTACATTAGAAATTATGGCATTTATAAAACTCATTTAATTTATCTTTTTCAGTTTGTCTTTTGCAACATGTGGTCCGCAAGCTGTTTTCATCAAATATTTTTAATTCTTTTTTCTTTTAAATAGTTTTATAATACTAGATTGAGGTTCTTATAAAATAGTGCTTAAAATAAGTTAGTGTAGGAAGTTATGTATTATGTGTATGTTCATCTATATTTATCTATAAAAATGTTACTCGTAGCAAGGTACCGCGTTTCTTTGTATATTATGTATCAAAAAGATAATCACACCAAGAAACGATGTATCTTTGTAGATCATCGATCATGTATCAAAATGTTACTCGTAGCGAGCTATCGTGTATCATTGTATTATGTATCAAAAAGTTACTCAGGATGAGCATCGCCACTTCCTTTCATGTTATTTACAGCATGACATTGACCAGAGTTCATCAAATGACATCATATACTAATATATCTAACGGTTCACGTTACTTCCTATACTTCCTACGTTAACAACTATCCTACGTTAACCTTCCTCTATAATACTATATTATAAATAATATTTTTAATTCTTTTTTCTTTTAAATAGTTTTATAAATACTAATTTTTAAATCAAACCCAAATACATAACTAATCAAAATTCAAATCTTAAATTCACATTTTATAAACCCGCACTTAATTAAAACACGACTTTAAACTAAAGAGACCTTAACTTTGTGTATTTGATAACAAGAGTAAAATACATGTATCTACAACTTAACGGTCTAATGTAAAAGAGATAGAAAAAATGTATAGCAAAAATCTATATGGTGCGAGCATTTGGTTATTGATCAATACAACGACACTAACAACACGATATCCAAAGAGAGAAATTTTAGTGACTTTACACTTATAGCATAAGACCGAATTGATTTAATCGTTATAGTTCGAGATGACATGATCACTTACAATTAAATTTGCACCATTTAGTGAATGTTGTTAAACAAAATAAGCCATCTTTTAACATGTAAAATTCATTACCAAGGGCTTGTAGCTGAATAGTACATCATGAGGTGTGTGAAGCTCCTCAACTAAATGGTTGTTAGTTCAGGTCTCGTTGTAAACATGTGAGATAGTTGGTGGTTAAAATCTTATGAGATAAGTAGTTAAAATTGTTGTTTCAAAAAGGAACATATAAAATTCATTTTTGGGTCTTTTGATCGAGCGATATTGAAGGATATTCATGGCATTTGCATTATAATTTCTCCTAAATCTTGCGTTTAGAATAACAAACGAAGGAATTAATAACATCCCGAATTTTCAAAAAGGAAGAAATTAAAATTCCTCCTAAAAGTCAAGAATTTTAATTTACTTGACAATTATATTCTTTTAAACTTTCTCTCTAATGGTTTTTTCTCAAGTTTTTACTCGTTTAAATAGAAAATTTATAAAAAATTTAAAATTATATATAAAAAAGTTTTATTTGGTTTTTACAACTTTATATTGAAAAAATAAAATCTGTATAAAAAGTAAATAAAATTTATATAATTATTTCTATAAAATTGATATAAAAGGTCAAAATTATAGTTTTTAATCGATTTAAGAAAAAAATATAAAAATTGTGTTGGATTTTACTCGTTTAAATAGAAAAAATAGAATTATATATTTTTTTATTAATTTTATATATAAAATGAAAATGAAAATGCTTCTCATTTAAATAGAAAATTTAAAACTTTTAAAAAATTTATAAAAAAAATTATTCGGCTTTTACTTATATATACAAGAAAATAAAATTTATATAAATATTTAATTAAAAATATATAAAGATGTTTATAAAATTTATATAAATTTAAATATTTTATTAAAAATATATAAAGTTGTTTATAAAATTTATATAAATTTTTATTAAATTTATAAAAATTTATGTAAATCGTTCATAAAATTTATAGAAAGTTTTATAGTTTTTTATAAAATATATAAAACTTTTTTATAAAATTTATAATTTTTTTATAAATTTTTTAATATAAAAAATGAAACTATAATTCTTTTTACTCGTTTAAAAAGAGAACTTATATAAAAAAATATTTGTTCCTGTTAATCAGTTTGACCTAAAATCAAGATCTCAAAATATTATGATTTTCTGCTGACCAAATACATGCATAGCTTTTATATTCTAAAAATTTTAATTCTCAAGAATTTTAATATACTAAAATTTAGAATTTCCAAATTTTAAAATCTTGAACCAAACAACACCTTATAATCTATAAACTTTCATCTACTACTCATTCCGTCCCAAAATTATTGTCTACCTATAAAAATACATAGTTTACAAAAAGTAACTTTTTACAGCTTTCTCTCTTACTTTATTTGCATAAAGACGGTTTTACCCTTATTTAGTTAATTTAAAATATTTTTAAAGTTTGTAATTATAATTTCAACTAAAAATAATATAGCAATCTCGATCTAAACTTCCTACCTATTTTTCAAAATGGATAATTAATTTAAAACAACTCGAAAAAAATAAACTATAATTTTAAAACGGAAGTATGTAAATTTTAGTCTATATGGATGCAACTTGACTATATTAAATTTTCAACTAATGCATTTATATTAACTGAGGGGAAGAGGGGGCCTGATCATTCCAATTTGCTCTCAGGGGCGGAACTAAGGCTTGGCTACCTGTGGCACATGCCACATATGGTTTGGCCAGGTGCACGGCATGATTTTAGCAAGTACAGAATGATCAAGTGCACAGGAACTTCTTTTTTCAATTCAATAACTTATGACAAAGTGTTTCATAACGTATCATATTACTGATTCATTCCAAATTAAATTATTTTGTTTAGTTTCAGACCCGTTAAAAGAATATATGAAAACAGGGGAGGTATAGCGAAGGAGGAAGATGATATTTTGTTTTTATCTATTTTCATTTTGCACCCTATAGTCTATATTTTCTTACACTAGCATCCTTATATTTTAGTTATATAAAACTTTGAAATCTAACATCTTTAACCTAAAATTATTAAAATTATTCAATACTGTGAACATTTGAAACTTTGATAGATACAATAGGATACTTTCAACGTGTGGTGCCCATAAGAATTTGAAATATTCTTCTAACTTTTCAGATACTTATAATACAATACACAAATTTGTAACCTTTGTTCTATACCTTGCAAAATATATTATCAGTGCGTTAATTTTGCCTTTAACTTTTGTATAAGTTAGAGCTCCAGGAAAAAAATATTGTGCTACACATACATAAGATTTTTGGATTCGCCATTGTTTGCTCCCAGGGACGTATGTAGTGTATGAAAACGGGGGGCATGCGCCCCCCATGGGTCGTCGAAAAAGTTGAGAATTCAGTGTAATTTTTTAAAAATTTTGACTTTTTTCGAAGTGCCCTCATCTCAAAATTCAATTTGTCCCCCACTCACATACTAAAATCCGATATTCAACACTTTAAAACCTTATAAATTTTATCTTTTAAGTACAAATACTCGATTTGTCATTATAATCTTAATTTTTTTCTTCCATATTTTGAAGCTAGTGTAAAAATAAAACAAATTGCCCCCCCACACACTAAATTTCTGGTTCCGTCACTGTTTGCTCCAACGTCATAGTTCTGTAGTCAAAACAACTATGTGTAATAGGACCGAACAAGACCAAGAGGGCGTTTGTTTTAGTTTATATAGTGGGCTTATTAGCTTATATAAGCTTATAAGCCAAAACAAAATGATTGGTTAAGGTATATATAAGTGGGTTTATAAGGGGGTTTTGTTAAGCTAAGAATTTATAGCTTATGTAAGGTTAATTGAGCTTATATAAAAATATTATATAGAAAGACTTTTATACCCTCATTTAATAATTACATCCTTTTTATTTTTATATTTTTTTTGTTATTTTACCATATTAGTTATATAAAGTAAACCAAACAATTAACAAAAGTTTATAAGCTTATTATATAAAATCATAATTTACTTATATAATATAAGCATAAGCCCACTCATAAGTTTAACGAAACACCCTCAATGTGACTAACTACTTATTTTTGCTTGTATTTATTTTTGGGGCTAAGTACTAAAAGAGACTTAAGTACACCCAATGGTCCTCTACCCAGACTTTTTTTTTCAAAATTCCAAAAAAAGACTTGTACTTTTGATCAACTAATCAACCCACTTAAAATTTTGACACGTATACAACTGATCAACTTTTTTTATTCACAAATATAACTTAAATTACAAATATACCCTCATCTTTATCTTTTTATTCTCACCCTTACCACTCCATCACCACCACCACTACCAACCTACCACTTCATCACCACCACCACTACCAACCTACCATTTCATCACCACCGCCACTACTAACCTACCACTTCATCACCACCACCACTACCAACCTTGCTAGGATCCGAACCCTTCGGCAGCAGATTCATCAGCAACTGGTTCTTGTAACAATTAAATCCACTTGTACTATGCGGATCTAGAGCTTATTTGTAACTCACCGTGGCCATCCAAATGGTAAAGTACATGTCTGTATTAAAACGGAATAACTTGTACATCAAAAGTATTTAGCAAATTCAAAAATTGATTTGTGTGTAACCCAAATAGAATTCCAAAAGGTCATATTCATAAGTCGAATATAAAACACTGTTGATCATTTAGTTATTTGGACATCCTTTATTTATTTCAAAGTATCTTAAGTCGTATTTTAAGATTCGTAGTATATTAATACATAGCTATTTGAGAAAAAAGAAATTGCAATGATGTATATGTGGTGATATCATGTACTGCTGGACACTGTCAGTTTGTTATGTAAAGGATGCCGTCGAACGCAATTAGTGGATCTTGGTAGTGGTGGTGGTGATAAAGTGGTAGGTTGGTAGTGGTGGTGGTGATGAAATGGTAGGTTGGTAGTGGTGGTGGTGATGAAGTGGTAGGTTGGTAGTGGCGGTGGTGATGGAGTGGTAAGGGTGAGAATATAAAGATAAAGATGAGGGTATATTTGTAATTTAAGTTATGTTTGTGAGTTGATCAGTTGTATACGTGTCAAAATTTTAAGTGTGTTGATCAGTTGATTAAAAGTACAAGTCTTTTTTTGGAATTTTGAAAAAAAAAGTCTGAGTAGGGGACCATTGTGTGTACTTAAGTCTCTTTTAGTACTTAGCCCTTATTTTTGTTTCTACTCGATCCTGTGGTAGGTATATGCATTAAATTCAAATTAGTACGAGTACTATTTATTTCATAGCCTGTGTTAGATATGTTGTGATCACCAAACCGAACGTTGTAACATTAAATTCAAAAGTCATTGCCCATACTTCATTGATATGTGTTCGTTTATGTTGTGATCACCAAACCGAACGTTGTAACATTAAATTCAAAAGTCAGTGCCCAAAAGTGATTACTCAATACTTCACGTGACAAACTCAAATGCATCAACATTGATATGTGTTCGTTTATGTTTAGTTTTGGGATGGAAACTACGTCTAATGTTTGAAAATCTGATTTTAATCAGCCGATTTTAACGCTTGAACCGGTTCAGGTCTAAAAGGTAAGGTAAAAACTAACCATGTTCAAACCGTCGGGCATTTAAAAACCCTTATCATAGACAGCTGGCATAACCGATTGAACCATTAAACAAATTGGTCTCAGTCAATGGCGAAACTTAAAAGGTTGATATGTGTGGACGTGTGTGATTAAATTTTTTCTAGTGTCACAAAGTTTATATACTCTCTCCGTCCTAGAATTATAGTTAATCTTTTTATTTTAAGTTGTTACAAATATTATTCTTTTTTGAACTTGTTATTAGTACAAACATTACAAAAAATTAATTAATTAGCCAGCTAAAAGTAACATTGTTATTGTGCTAAAAAAATAAGAGGAAGCAAAATGTAATAAATTTATTTTTTTTAAATCGATTGTTTTTTATCAAATATAATAATTTTATATTGGACTTTATTACAAGTTGGACATCATCAGTGGCTCGTTTGGCTTCGGTTTGATAATGAACGAGGGGTACAGCTCGCGTTTCGTGGCGGGAGATGCAAAACTAACGTCTGCATCAGACCGATAATACGAAGGATTGTTCATGTCAATAACTGGCCTTCCAATAAACGAATGACCTCAAAGACTATTTCGATAAAAAGAATTCTTAAAATATATGTTAAATTTTAACATTTTATATAAAATTATATGTATATCAGGGACGTTGCAAAATTAGGGCTTGTTTGACTCCCAATTCGGCGACTATTTTTAAGATATCTTTTCCTAAAAAAATGATAGATTTACGTTTCAAATAGGGATGAGCACGATACTGAGTCCGGACTTAATTAGCGGCATCCATTTTTTCTCAAACATAAATTAGTGATACTGGTACCGTACCGACCGGGATTCGGATTTCGGTCCGGTACGAGTATCGGTGGGAAATCGGGTTTTTCTTGTTTTTTCGAGAATTTCCAGATTTGGTATCGGTCCCGTACCGAATTAGTGGTACTCTATTTTTTACCTTATTTCGTAGTATCAGAATTGAATTGAACGGGATTCTATGGTTTCAGTTCGATTTCAGGGCTCGACTCAAAATGCTCATCACAGTCTAAAAAATATACATATGTAAAAGTTGCTTTGTAACTTGTTTTTTCATAAAAGTGCTGGGCCATTTGGGCCATTTGGGCCATTTGTGTTCAAACGACAAATGCATAAAAATAAAACGACATTGGAGACGACAATACGATGTCGTTTACTTCACCGTTTAATATATATTATAATATAATGTGTTAAGTGACAGACATTGCTATACTGACAGGCTTAAATTCATCACTATTAATTCTTTTATTTGGTTGCTCGAGTTAATTTTGAATAGGTTTTAAATCACAAACACATCTTTGAACGATCGTACAATTTTTTATTTTAACGGTTGTTGGTGCAACGGAGTTTCATCGTGTCACCTTAGTGTACACTAAAACACGATGCCTCGAGTTCGAAACCTCTCCAAAGAGAATAACCACCCTCAGCTTAGTCATCCAATTTCCATATAAAGCTTCAAAGCATCAACTGGGATTCGAACTTGGCATCTGTTCACGGAAAAATCTCCTATATGTGTTTCAGCCAAAAGTTGAACTCCTAACTTTTAGCCACTTAAAGACTATAACCCATGCATCATTTCAGCTAAATTAGACATCATTTACGATAATACAAGTTTACTACTCATTTCCTAAAGTCTACTAAATTTCTAATGGCACAACTACATTACTCTACTAAATTTCTAATGGCACAACTGCACAAGCATATAGAAGTAACTTTTCATATTAGCTAAAAAGTATCTGTTTAGTGACACTATTATTTTTTGCATTGGAAAGATAAAAGTTAAGTAATGTTAGCATGGTAATATAACTAAGGGTGTGTGTGGTTTACATGCTTAGGAGTGGGATTCAAGGATTAATAGTATATATTGTTGTTTAATTACTAAATGTGGATTAAAAAATAGGTTTTACATTAGAAATTATGGCCTTTATAAAACTCATATAATTTATCTCTTTTAGTTTTTTTTTGAAACATTTGGTCCACAAGCTGTTTTCATCAAATATTTTTAATTCTTTTTTCTTTTAAATAGTTTTATAATAATAAATACTAATTTTTTATTTTATACATACTTATATTATAAATAATATTTAAATCAAACCTAAATTCATAAACAATCAAAATTCTTATCCTAAATTCATATTTTATAAACTCACACTTAAATTAAAACCCGACTTCAAACCAAAGAGACCATATTTGATAACAAGAGTGAAATACATGTATCTACAACTTAACGATCTAATGCAAAAGAGATAGAAAAAAATGTATAGCAAAAATCTATATCCTGCGAGCATTTGGTTCTTGATCCATGCAACCACACTAACAACACGATGTCCAAAGAGAGAAATTTTAGTGACTTTACACTTGTAGCATAAGACCAAATTGATTTAATCGATATAGTTCCAGATGACATGATCACCTACAGTTAAATTTGCACCATTTAGTTAATGTTGTTAAACAAAATAAGCCATATTTTAACATGTAAAATTCATTACCAAGGGCTTGTAGCTCAATAGTACATCATGAGGTGTGTGAAGCTCCTCAACTAAATGGTTGTTGGTTCAGATCTCGTTGTGAACATGTGAGATAGTTGGTGGTTAAAATATTATGAGATAAGTAGTTAAAATTGTTGTTTCAAAAAGAACATATAAAATTCATTTTTGGATCTTTTGATTGAGCGATATAGAAGGATATTAATGACATTTGTATTTTAATTTCTCTCAAATATTGCGTTTAGTATAACAAATGAAGGAATTAATAACCTCCCGAATTGTCAAAAAGGAAGAAATTAAAATTCCTCCTAAAAGTCAAGAATTTTAATTTACTTGACAGTTATATTTTAATAAACTCTCTCTAGTGGTTTTTTCTCGGGTTTTTACTCGTTTAAATAGAAATTTTATAAAAAATTTAAAATTTTATATAAAGAAGTTTTATTTGGTTTTTACTACGTTATATTGAAAAAAATAAAATTTGTATAAAAAGTAAATAAAACTTATATAATTATTTTTATATAATTGATATAAATGTCAAAATTTTAGTTTTTAATCATTTAAATACAAAATTTTAAAAAATTTATGTTAGATTTTACTCGTTTAAATAGAAAAAATTGAATTATATAATTTTTTTATTAAGTTTATATAAAAAAATGAAAATGAAAATTTTACTCATTTAAATAAAAAATGTAAAACTTGTACAAAATTTATAAAAAAGAATTATTCGACTTGTACTCGTATAAACAAGAAAATAAAATTTATATAAATATTTTATAAAAAATATACAAATTGTTTATAAAATATATTTCATTTTTTATAAAATTTATATAATTTGTACATAAAATTTATAGAAATTTTTATAATTTTTTTACAAAATTTCTGAAACTTTTTTATAAAATTTATAAAACTTTTTTATTAAATTTATAAGTTTTTTTATAATTTTTTATAGAAAGTGAAACTATAATTCTTTTTACTCGTTTAAAAAGAGAATTTATATAAAAATTATTTGTTCTTGTTAATGAGTTCGCCCTAAAATCAAGATCTCAAAATATTATGAATTTCTGTCAACCAAATACAAGCATAGCATTAGCATTCTAAAAATTTTAATTCTCAAAAAATTTTAATTTACTAAAATTTAGAATTTTAAAATTCGAAATTCTTGAATCAAACAACACCTTATAATCTAAAATAAACTTTCATATACTACTCATTCCGTCCTAAATTTATTGTCCACTTACAAAAACACACAATTTAAGAATAAAATAACATTTTTACAGTTTTCTCTCTTACTTTTTGCATAAACATAGTTTTACCTTATTCAGTTAACTTTAAAAAATTTAAAATTTGTAATTATAATTTCAACTAAGAATAATATAGTAATCTCGATTTAAACTTCCTACCTATTTTTCAAAGTGGATAATTAATTTAAGAAAACTCGAAAAAAATAGACTACAATTTTGAAACAGAACTAGCAGTAAATTCTAGGCTTCGTTTGTTTTTCTTGAAAAAGCTCTTTTAGCTTATTTTCATCTCTTTTGTTTGCAAGCCTCTTTAGGCGCGCAGAGACTTTTTGTTTATTTTTTTGCAAAAGTAAGTGTTAATCTTCAATGCATAAAATCTTAATAGACTTTGTGCATTTAATACATTAATCATGTCATTTATTATTTTACACAAAAAGCTTTTCTTCAAAATCTTCTTCAATGCTAAAAAGTCATGCAAAAGCTATTTAAAAGTTTTTCAATTAATGCAAATAGCTTGATCTAATTTTGTAAACAACTTTGCATATGCAAAGTCTTTATCTAAAAAGTTGTTTGTAAACCCTTTATCACAATGCAAAAAGTCTTTCCATAGCTTTTTTAAATAGTAAAAAGTCATGTGTAAACCTTACCATTGGAGATGCTCTAAGAGAGTCTTCTCACCTCTCCAATATTTCAAACATTACCTTCCACTTTTCTACTCTTCACACAAAATCCTCATCTGTTTCTTTTCTTTTTACTCTTTACTTCTTTAAAAAATATATATATTTCTTGCACATAAAATTTAAAACTTTTAGATGTATCTATTCTTTTACAAACATAATTTTTGATAAAAACACAAAACATCTAAAAAATCAAACGAAGCCTTAGTTTATATAGATGCAACTTGACTATATTAAATTTTCAACTAATGCATTTATATTGAGGGGAAGAGGGGCCGGATCATTCCAATTCGCTCCAACTGCGACATACATTAATCCATGTTGCATTAAAAGCAGAACCAAAACCTTAATTTCACAAATATACTACTACCATGTATTAATGCGCATCCACCCGCACTTAAATTCTCAACCATATATATACGAACTTTATTTGAGCCAGACTCAAAATCGACCTGGACTATTTGAACCGGATCGTACAATTTTGGTCCGGTTCTTGTTCCGAGATTTTGAACCACTTTGGTCTTTATTCTGGTCCGGTCCGGTCCGGTTTGATATTCCCAAAAATCTTTTTGATTATGTTTTATAGGATCAGACCCAGAACTGAACCGAACCAGACCGGTCCATTTTGGTCCGTCTCAGTCTATGGTTTCAGACCATTTCGATCCTCAGTCCGATCCGATCTGATCTTAATCGATCCGATCTGGTTCAGACCCGATGCTTAGCCCTAGATTGAAGAGCATATAACACATTCAAAATAAATGCTATACTAGTAGTAGAACAACACTACCTTTTTTTTCTTATTGAAACATCTTAACATGAGTAAATGACCATTTTACACATTCGTATATATCTCATAAAACGGATTATGGCGCCCATTTAACCTACGCAAAAGTTGTGTGTCTTAGTATTTGTTTACGTACGTATGTTTATGGTTTTGTTTTGTGTGCATGTCTAGGAGAAAACTAAATGAAAACGGTGACATTTAGTTTAAGCACAAAATATTCATTTCGATAAATTTTATTTACTTTTAGTTTGTTTATCATTTTTAGCGAGTTTTTTTTAATTTAACTTTTTTACCATTTTAAACTAATGTGAATAAGAACTTGATAGGTAAAATAGTGAGTAACATTTATTCGCTTCAAATATCGTCGCGAGTTACTCGTCGCTGCATTACGCGAGCACCACGCTGGTAGATAAGTAATTTGGTTTTGAATCGTGCAAAGTTCATTTAAAGTTTCCTTATAAAGATAATACTGAAGCTTTCTTTATCTTTAATGAACTTTAGAAAACCCTTGTTCATAGTAATTTCATTTTCAATCCTAATATCATGAAAAGAAAATGAAAGAAAAACTACTTATAATGTTGGCCTCATACATCCATTAGTTATAGGTGCATCTTCATTAATAACTTATGAATTTGGCAACTCTTTTAGACTTTAATATCCCAACTTACATCCTCTATGACCCTTCATACGTTACTCATACATCAAAATCACACAATTAAATGTACTGTCATAATCCTTCTTTTATACACATATACAAGCCACCACAACTTGTAAATTTACTTTTTAGTTATTTAGACAACTTGTGAGTCACAACACAACTACAACCACAACCACTGTGGTCTACAAAGGGAAGAAACAAGGAAGCAATACTATCTGGCGACGAGCCGACGACGCTCTTAGCGGAGACCTTAACTAGTAAACCCTAATTCTAAATATACATAGACCATATAGCCTCCACACAACATATCATTATTTCCTACAACATAGTGTTTGTGTGTTTTTTCATCTTCATATTTCTTTCTTACTTTTCTTTTAAGGTAAAACATTTTTTACTCTTTTTTTCAAGGTTAAATTTATGCATATATGTGTTTATGTATGTTTTTTTGTTTTAAAACGCATGTCACGATTTTGCTTATTTTTGTGTTTATATCTTTCTCTAAAGTTTTGTGAATTTATTTCGAAAAATAATAAAATTATTTTTTTATATTTGTTTCATGTATATATGTTTCTTTCTATGGTTTTTATTTTTTCAACATGATCAATCAACACCTTCTAGTATATAATAAACTTTCATCTACTACTCATTCCATCCCAAAATTATTGTCCAACTACAAAAACATACAGTTTAAGAAAAGTAAGATTTTTACAACTTTCTTTTTTAATTTTTGCATAAAGACAGTTTTACCCTTATTTAATAAATTTAAAAGTTTTTTTTTTCAAATTTTTAATTATAATTTCAACTAAAAGTAATATATTAATTTCGATCTAAACTTCCTATCTATTTTTCAAAATGAATAATTAATTTAAGACAACTTGAAAAAATAGACTACAATTTTAAAACGAAAGTAAGTAGTAAATTTTACTTTATATAGATGCAACTTGACTATATTAAATTTTCAACTAATGCATTCATATCAAGTCAAGGGGCCCGATCATTCCAATTCGCTCCAACGTCATAGTTTTGCAGTCAAAACAACTACGATATTTTTAAAACGAAAGTAGCAGTAGATGTTAGTAGAAAAAAAAACGTGAAAAAATGTTGATCATGAAAAAAAATAGCTGAAAATAGTTTCGTCTGAATATTGTTCGTTTTTTTTTTTGAAAATGATAAATATCATTTAAACAAGTTTTCAAAATTTTCAATTTTACATAAAAAAACTCTTCTCTAAAAATTTTGAAAACAAAAAATTATAAAAAGATTTCCACAACTAAACACCCCTTAATTTCACAAATCTACTACCATGTATTAATGAGCATCTACCGGCACTTAAATTCTCAACTATATATCCGAACTTTATTTTACCCTCAACCATATCAGACGGTTTGAAAAGCAAAGCTCAGCATGGCAGACATAAAACCGATTCGAATAAGAAAACCATACCGGACCAGATCGATCCGAACTGGACCGTATAATTTCGGTCCGATCCTCGGTCCAAAATTTTAGACCATTTCGATCCTCGGTCCGGTCCAGTTCGGTCATACCAAAAATCTCGTCGATTATGCCTAATAGGACTGGATCGAGGACCAACCCGGATCGGACCGGTCCATTTGAGTCAGTTTCGGTCCGAAGTATTGAAACATTTCGGTCCTTGATCCGATCCAATCCGATCTTAATTAGTCCGGTCTCTAGTTTGAAAAGCATATAACATATTGAAAATAAATGCTATACTAATAATAGAACAACATTACCTTTTTTCTTAATGAAACATCATAACATGAGTAAATGACTATTTTACACATTTGTATATATCTTACGAAACGGATTATGGCGCCCGTTTAACCTACGAAAAAGTTGTGTGTGTCGTAGTATTTGTTTATGTACGTATGTTTATGGTTTTGTTTTGTGTGCATGTTTAGGAGAAAACTAAATGAAAACGATGACATTTAGTTTAAGCACAAAATATACTACACATGCATACGGATACGGTCCATAATCAACAATCTTCTCTGCATTAGGCACGTTTTCAGCCATCTCAATGAGAGCATCAACGTTGTCACATGTTCCCTTGAAATATCGAGTCTCTTTCAATGATCGAGTCCTTTGGATATGGTTATTAAGCTTCACTCTGGGTTTCTTGGCAGTTTTATCTTGGCTATTGCGGAGTTTTCTCACTTATTTATTCAATATTTTAATATCTTTATGTAATACAGAGTTTTTCTCACTGAACTTATCACGGTCCATTATCAAGTGATTTAATGGACATACACTTGGAAAGTGGTACATCTTAAATTTCTTACAACCATTAAGATATGCTTGGAAATCTTGTGCATGAAACACCAAACATTCTGTACGAACTCCCTTCTCTCCCCCTCTTGGGACCTGAAACCACACTTGGGTCAGTGCACATTGGAAGGTCCGAATTGGTGGTTCTAACCGATGTAAAAAAAATCCACGCCTTTGATCACGAAGTACTCATCAAAAACTTTATGTAGATTTAATGTATTCTAGAAACTAAACAATTTTTAAACCACAAAAGTTGAGATGAGTACTTCGTGATCAAACGCGCGGATTTTTTTCTACAGCCGTTAGAACCACCAGTTTGGACCTTCCAGTGTGCGCAGATCCAAGCGTGGTTTCAGGGTCCCAGGAGGGGAGAGAAGGGAATTCGTACAGAATGTTTGGTGTTTCATGCTCAAGATTTCCTAAAATATCTTAAAGGTTGTATGAAATTTAAGATGCACCATTTTCCAAGTGAATGTCCAGTAAATCACTTGATAATGGACCGTATTAGGTTCAGTGAGGAAAACTCTGTATTACAGAAATATAATCACAATAACCAAGATAAAAATGCGAAGAAACCCAAAATGAAACTTAATAACCATATCTAAAGGACTCGATAACTGAAAGGGACTCGATATTTAAAGGGAACGTGTGACAACGTTGATGCTGTCATGGAGATGCCTGAAAACGTGCCTAATGTAGAGAAGATTGTTGAGAAGATTAGGTCGTCTCCATACCTCCCAACATCTTAACTTTTTTTATTGGGAGAGTGATGGCCATTATTTATACTATTGCTTATAAAACATGTATTATTACCTTGTGAACACCATGCTCGTTTGAAAGAACGAAAAACACAGTAGATGAGACTCTTAAATGGTTAGAAAAGTGTGTGTTGTTGGTGTAAATCTGGAAGCATTTTGTGAAGGAGTAGAGATGAGTAGATATATTTATAAAGGGGTGCTACAATATTTATGAATGAGTTGTTGAGGTAGTTATTGTTCTATTAATATTTCTACCAACAAAGGGAACACTTGAACCATTTTGATTTTATTGGAAAATTATTATTAAAAATTCATTTTTATGGTGTTTTTATTTTTAGTCAAAAGGACGAAAAGAGTCGACGACTTGAAGACTAGGCAATTTAAGAAGAATTTGAAATTTGTAATTTATTCTAATGTTTACTTACATAATATTTTTAAGTCGCCCCATTGTCTTAACGGACGACTTGCTCTACATAAAAATATAAAGGATATGTGTCAACTTATTTAAGTTGAAAAATGTTTTCTTTTGGTCTAAAAAGAGAAACCCTATATGTGTTTTGAGCTTTTTCAATAACTTTTTTCTTAAGTTTTTTCAGAACATTCGAGTATGGGGTAAACCACATTAAAAGTAAAAGTAAGAAAGAAACATCATTTTACTAGGTAAAAGAATTACGAAATTTACGAATACTTATAAGAGTCGTTACAAAAAATTGTTAATGACTTATGATATAAGAAATTGTAATATTTTTATGTAGACTATGTTTGTTGTGTTATTCTATCTCCAATTAAGCTGTAGAGCCATCTGTCTTTTAAATTTAGTCATTTCCTAAAACACAAGATTGTTAACTCTACGGTAGAAAGCCATTTTAAATCACTGTTTTGCTTTCGACGCGAGACATGTTCACTTGCAGCTCAGCATGTGAGAAATCATGTCTTTGCAAATACAAACCCACACGGCCGAGATACTGTTCAGGGCTTCTCTGAATCGTCAAAGCAAAAGATTAGGACATGTGGATTGCTTCCTCACTCTTCTAGTAAATTTTTTTCTATGTTCTTAGGAAAACACTCGGTTTCTCAATTTGGTTTCCTTCTATTCTTGTTTCATTGTGGAATTACATAATTCGTTAGAAATTTCAATGTTCCTTAAAAGCATTATGGGAACAACCACTTTCATGTAAGTTTGTGGTTGTAGAAAATTTAGACCATTAATAAACTCATTAGGAAATACATATTTGTTTATACTTGTATCATTTTCAGGCTAACAAACATTTTCGCACAAGAACAAAAATCATGTTCCCGAACAATTAAAAGTATCACATACATAATTGGAAAGAAATTAAACATCCGTTATTCCTAAAACTTTGTTCTAAGCTTTTCTTACTTATCGTAAAGGAATCCATTTTGTTTTAGGCATAATATGAGACCGGACTTAAGACCGAACCAGACTGACGCGAACTGGATCGAATCGACTAAGCTGAAGCAATTAAAGCATACCAATTATTTGATTTAAACCCATTATACACAATTGTATGTTGGAATTAACTTGTTCATGATGATTAAGTTTCTGCCAAATTGATACGTATAAAATGAGTTATAAAGTTAAAATAGGTAAGTTTTACATGTGCAAAAATTTACCTCATATAGAGTAGAGTAATTAATTAAAGCATGTAAAACTTTTCATTAGTATTTCAAATGTAAAGAATAATATGTATATATATGATTTGCCTTTCTTCAATTCTTGGGTTTTGTCTTATCTTAGGGAGTAGTACTAATAGTACTAGAATAATTTTTGATCTTCAATGGAGTAATAACATTTATATTGGTTTGGTTGGTATACTTGTGTTGGTCATTTATGAGTGTTATTTATGAAGCGGTTGTTTGAAGTATTCATTGGTGTATTAAAATTCATAGAGTGTAAGTGTATTTATTATATTGTTTCAAAAATTGTTTTAAAATTTTGTGGTTTTAATTTTTTTCTATACGAAGAAATTATTTCATGTTTAAGTGTCATGAAAAAGTCTATTATTTTAAAGAGGTCTAAAATTTTACGTACATTTAATGTATGTTAGAAACTAAACAATTTTTAAACCTCAAAATATTTAATTCATAATGAAAATATGTTCATGATGTAAGAAAGTTTATAAACTAATAACATTATATAATGTGACAACTTTATAACCTCTAAAAAAGTTAACAAATTTAGATGCCTTAAGCTGGGTAACGGGAAAAAATAGGGAACATTCGAACCATTTTGCTTTTATTGGAAATTTTTTATAAAAAATACAAATGTTTATAGTGTTTTTTTAGTCTAAAAGGTCAAAAGAGTCGCGACTTGACGACTAGGCGATTTAAAAGAATTTAACATGTGTCATTTATTCTAATATTTTTTTAAACGATATTAAGTCGCCTCGCCATCCTAGAGGACGACTTGTACTGCATAAAAAAATAAAGGATACGTGTCAACTTCTTTAAGTTGTTCGGCTGTCAAGTTGTCTTGAACTATTTTGAGAAAAATAGTAGTTTTTTTTACCAAAAAAAACCCCATATTAGTTTCAAATTTTTTCCGATTTTTTTTCTTTGATTTTTTTTTAAAAAAAATCTTTAATTTTTTCAAAACACCCGAGTCTCGAGTAAACCACATAAAAGTAAAAGTTAGAGAGAAATATCATTTTACTAGCTAAAAAAGTTAGGAAATTTACGAGTACTTTAAAGATTTGTCACAAAAAATTGTTAATGACTTATGATGTAAGCAATTGTTATATATTTATGTATACCATGTTTGTTGTGTGATATTGTCTCTAATTAAGCTGTGGAGTCATATGTTTATAAATTTAGTCATTTCCTAAGTCGCAAGCTAGTTATCTTTACGGTAGATAGTCATTTTTAATCTTCTTTTTTTTTGCTTTTGACACGAGACAAGATCACATATAGCTTACCATGTGTGAAAGCATGTCTTGGCAAATACAAACCTGCATGGCTGAAATATTGATTAGGGATTCTTTGGATCGCGAAAGCGAAAGATATAGACAAGTGGATTGCTTCCTCACCGTTCTAGTAAATTTTATTCTATGTCCTTAGGAAAACACTCGGTTTCTAAATTTAGTTTCATTCTATTCTGGTTTCATTGTGTAATTGCATAATACGTTAGAATTTTCAATGTTTCATAAAAGCATTATCGCATTTATATTCTAAAAATTTTAATTCTCTAAAATTTTAATTTACTAAAAATTAAAATGTTAAAATTTTGACCCAAACAACACCTTCTAGTCTATAATAAACTTTCATCTACTACTCATTCCATCCCAAAATTATTGTCCAACTACAAAAACATACAGTTTAAGAAAAGTAAGATTTTTACACCTTTCTTTTTTACTTTTTGTATTAAGAGAGTTTTACCTTTATTTAATAAATTTAAAAGTTTTTTTAAAATTTGTAATTATAATTTCAGCTAAAAGTAATATATTAATTTCGATCTAAACTTCCTATCTATTTTTAAAAATGAATAATTAATTTAAGACAACTTAAAAAAAATAGACTACAATTTTAAAACGAAAGCAAGTAGTAAATTTTACTTTATATAGATACAACTTGACTATATTAAACTTTCAACTAATGCATTCATATCAAGTCAAGGGGCCGATCATTCCAATTCGCTCCAACGTCATAGTTCTGCAGTTAAAACAACTACGATATTTTTAAAACGGAAGTATCAGTAGATGTTAGTAGAAAAAAAACGTGAAAAAATGTTGATCATGAAAAAAAATAGCTGAAAATAGTTTCGTCTGAATATTGTTCGTTTTTTTTTTTTGAAAATGAAAAATATCATCTAAACAAGTTTTCAAAATTTTCATTTCTACATAAAAAAACTCTTCTCTAAAAATTTAAAAACAAAAAATTATAAAAAGATTTCCACAACTAAACACCCCTTAATTTCACAAATCTACTACCATGTATTAATGAGCATCTACCCGCACTTAAATTCTCAACTATATATCCGAACTTTATTTCACCCTCAACCATATCACACGGTTTGAAAAGCAAAACTCAGCATGGCTGACATAAAACCGATTCGAATCAGAAAACCATACCGGACCAGATCGATCCGAACTGGACCGTACAATTTCGGTCCGATCTCGGTCCAGAATTTTAGACCATTTCGATCCTCGGTCCGGTCCAGTTCGGTCTTACCAAAAATCTCGTCGATTATGCCTAATAGGACCGGATCGAGGACCAACCCGAATCGGACCGGTCCATTTGAGTCAGTTTCGGTCCGAGGTTTTGAAATATTTCGGTCCTTGATCCGATCCAGTCCGATCTTAATTGGTCCGGTCTCTAGTTTGAAAAGCATATAACATATTGAAAATAAATGCTATACTAATAATAGATCAACATTACTTTTTTTTCTTAATGAAACATCATAACATGAGTAAATGACTATTTTACACATTTGTATATATCTTACGAAACAGATTATGGCGCCCATTTAACCTACGAAAAAGTTGTGTGTGTCGTAGTATTTGTTTACGTACGTATGTTTATGGTTTTGTTTTGTGTGCATGTCTAGGAGAAAACTAAATGAAAACGATGACATTTAGTTTAAGCACAAAATATACTACACATGCATACGGATACGGTCCATAATCAACAATCTTCTCTGCATTAGGCACGTTTTCAGCCATCTCAATGAGAGCATCAACGTTGTCACATGTTCCCTTGAAATATCGAGTCTCTTTCAATTATCGAGTCCTTTGGATATGGTTATTAAGCTTCATTCTGGGTTTATTGGCAGTTTTATCTTGGCTATTGCGGAGTTTTCTTACTTATTTATTCAATATTTTAATATCTTTATGTAATACAGAGTTTTCCTCACTGAACCTAACACGGTCCATTATCAAGTGATTTAATGGACATACACTTGGAAAGTGGTATATCTTAAATTTGGGTTAAAGGCATAAAATAGCCACATACTTTTTGAAATGTATCGATATGGTACGTATACTATTTTTATTATCTATATGGTACGTGTACTTTAGCAAACCAGCTAATATGGTACATGTACCCATTTTCCTACTTGTTTAACCTACAACTTTGCTTATGTGAAAAATGACTAACGAGCGTTTGCATCAAACATTTGCACTGTTACTCCTTTGTGCTAATGGATGTTTGTTCTTGTTTTTTAACCTTTCAAATTGGTTTTATTATGTATTGTTTTTTGAAAAGTTTTTTTCCAAAACAAAATTCAATTTTTTCCAACAAAATAAATTTTGTTCATAAATTTTTTAACCACTATTATAATTCAAAAAAATCATATGTTAGGAAAAAACGGATTTTTATTGAAAAAAAATCTGAAAAAAAAACAGAAAAATTATGGTTTTTTTAAAAGTTTTTGTCCGAAAAAAAGTATGAATTCAAAAATAATTCAAAAAAAGATTATGAAAAAAAGATTCAGAAATTTTTTCAACTACCATTTTAACTCGGAAAAAACTCTTTTGTTCCAAAAAAATATGAAAAAAATGATGAAGAAAGATTCAAAAAATAATCTTATGTTATGTAGTTAAAGAAAAGAATTCTTAAAACATATTAAAAAAATTAATTAAAAAAATTGAATTTTTTTAGAAGATCTGAAAAAACTTAAAAAAAACTATTTTTTACGAAACTACAAATTTTTTTATGAAGTTACGATTTTCTTAAAAAAATTATTTTTTATTATTTTTGAAAATTACACATTTTTTTAATAAATTATGATTTTTTAAAGTTTTTGTCAAAAACAAAAAATCGATTTTTTTCCCAAGAATATAAAAAATAATTCGAATTTTTTATCATAAATTTTTACTAACTATTTTAATTCGGAAAAAATCTTATGTTGGAAAAAAAAATCGTTGGAAAAAATTCGGAAAAATATATGGAAAAAGAATTATGAAAAAGAATTGGAAAAATAATCTTATGTTGGATTAAAAAAATACTATTTTTTATGAAATTAAGATTTTTTAAGAAATTTCAAGTTTTTTCTAAATAATTATGATTTTTTAAATTACAATTTTTTATTAAACTACAAATTTAATATGAAATTACAATATTTCTTGAGAAAAAATTTACCAATTAATTTTTTCTAATAACTTCGTAAATGCGACAGAAAAGTTTTGTCACAAATCCGTAGGAAAAACTGTCGCTATTGACCTATATAGTCTAATGGTGAATTGGTAACCGGTTTTACAGGTTGCAGGTTAAAAAGTGGCCATATCGATACACTTGATAAAGTACACGTACCATATAAATAATAAAAATAGTACACGTACCATATCGATACATTTCAAAAAGTATATGACTATTTTATGCCTTAAACCCCTTAAATTTCTTACAACCATTAAGATATGATTGGAAATCTTGTGCATGAAACACCAAACATTCTGTACGAACTCCCTTCTCTCCCCCTCTTGTGACCGAAACCACACTTGGATTAGTGCACATAGGAAGGTCCGAATTGGTGGTTCTAACCGATGTAAAAAAAATCCACGCCTTTGATCACGAAGTACTCATCAAAAACTTTATGTAGATTTAATGTATGTTAGAAACTAAACAATTTTTAAACCACAAAAGTTGAGATGAGTACTTCGTGATCAAACGCGCGGATTTTTTTCTACAGCGGTTAGAACCACCAGTTTGGACCTTCCAATGTGCGCAGATCCAAGCGCGGTTTCAGGGTCCCAGGAGGGGAGTGAAGGGAGTTCGTACAGAATGTTTGGTGTTTCATGCTCAAGATTTCCTAAAATATCTTAAAGGCTGTATGAAATTTAAGATGCACCACTTTCCAAGTGAATTTCCAGTAAATCACTTGATAATAGACCGTATTAGGTTCAGTGAGGAAAACTCTGTATTACAGAAATATATCCGTAATAGCCAAGATAAAAATGCGAAGAAACCCAAAATGAAACTTAATAACCATATCTAAAGGACTCGATAACCGAAAGGGACTCGATATTTAAAGGGAACGTGTGACAACGTTGATGCTCTCATGAAGATGCCTGAAAACGTGCCTAATGTAGAGAAGATTGTTGGGAAGATTAGGTCGTCTCCATACCCTCCCAACATCTTAACTTTTCTTAATTGGGAGAGTGATGGCCATTATTTATACTATTGCTTATAAAACATGTATTATTACCTTGTGAACACCATGCTCGTTTGAAAGAACGAAAAACACAGTAGATGAGACTCTTAAATGGTTAGAAAAGTGTGTGTTGTTGGTGTAAAACTGGAAGCATTTTGTGAAGGAGTAGAGATGAGTAGATATATTTATAAAGGGGTGCTACAATATTTATGAAGGAGTTGTTGAGGTAGTTATTGTTCTATTAAATTTTCTACCAACAAAGGGAACACTTGAACCATTTTGATTTTATTGGAAAATTATTATTAAAAATTCATTTTTTATGGTGTTTTTCTTTTTAGTCAAAAGGACCAAAAGAGTCGACGACTTGACGACTAGGCAATTTAAAAAGAATTTGATATTTGTAATTTATTCTAATGTTTACTTACATAATATTTTTAAGTCGCCCCATTGTCTTAACGGACGACTTGTTCTACATAAAAATATAAAGGATATGTGTCAACTTATTTAAGTTGAAAAATGTTTTCTTTTGGTCTAAAAAGAGAAACCCTATATGTGTTTTGAGCTTTTTCAAAAACTTTTTTGTTAAGTTTTTTCAGAACATTCGAGTATGGGGTAAACCACATTAAAAGTAAAAGTAAGAAAGCAACATCATTAACTAGGTAAAAGAATTACGAAATTTACGAATACTTATAAGAGTCGTCACAAAAAATTGTTATTGACTTATGATATAAGCAATTGTAATATTTTTATGTAGACTATGTTTGTTGTGTTATTCTATTTTCAATTAAGCTGTAGAGCCATCTGTCTTTTAAATTTAGTCATTTCCTAAAACACAAGATTGTTAACTTTACGGTAGAAAGCCATTTTAAATCACTTTTTTGCTTTCGACGCGAGACAGGTTCACATGCAGCTTAGCATGTGTGAAATCATGTCTTTGCAAATACAAACCCACACGACCGAGATATTGTTCAGGGCTTCTCTGAATCGTCAAAGCAAAAGATTAGGACATGTGGATTGCTTCCTCACTCTTCTAGTAAATTTTTTTCTATGTTCTTAGGAAAACACTCGGTTTCTCAATTTGGTTTCCTTCTATTCTTGTTTCATTGTGGAATTACATAATTCGTTAGAAATTTCAATGTTCCTTAAAAGCATTATGAGAACAACCACTTTCATGTAAGTTTTTGGTTGTAGAAAATTTAGACCATTAAAAACTCATTAGGGAATACATATTTGTTTATACTTGTATCATTTTCAGGCTAACAAACATTTTCGCTACTTAAGTACATGAAATCACCACAAGAACAAAAATCATGTTCCCGAACAATTAAAAGTATCACATACATAATTGGAAAGAATTTAAACATCTGTTAGTCCTAAAACTTTGTTCTAAGCTTTTCTTACTTATCGTAAAGGAATCCATTTTGTTTTAGGCATAATATGAGACCGGACTTAAGACCGAACCAGACTGACGCGAACTTGATCGAAGACCGAAGCAGATCGAATCGACCGAGCCACAAATTAGAGTACGGTAAGCAATTAAAGCATACCAATTATTTAATTTAAACCATTATACACAATTGTATGTTGGAATTAACTTGTTCATGATGATTATGTTTCTGCCAAATTAAAACGTATACATGAGTTATAAATTTCAAATAGGTAATTTTCACATGTGCAAAAATTTACCTCATATAGCGTAGAGTAATTAATTAAAGCATGTAAAACTTTTTATTAGTATTTCAAATGTAAAGAAGAATATGTATATATATGATTTTCCTTTCTTCAGTTCTTGGGTTTTGTCTTATCTTAGGGAGTAGTACTAATAGTACTAGAACAATTTTTGATCTTCAATAGAGTAATAACATTTATGCTGGTTTGGTTGGTATACTTGTGTTGGTCATTTATGAGTGTTATTTATGAAGCGGTTGTTTGAAGTATTCATTGGTGTATTAAAATTCATAGAGTGTAAGTGTATTTATTATATTGTTTCAAAAATTGTTTTAAAATTTTGTGGTTTTAATTTTTTTCTATACGAAGAAATTATTTCATGTTTAAGTGTCATGAAAAAGTCTATGATTTTAAAGAGGTCTAAAGTTTTATGTACATTTAATGTATGTTAGAAATTAAACAATTTTTAAACCTCAGAATATTTAATTCATAATAAAAATATGTTCATGATGTAAGAAAATTTATAAATTAATAACATTATATAATATGACAACTTTATAACCTCTAAAAAAGTTTACAAATTCAGATGCCTTAAGCTGGGTAACGAGAAAAAATAGAGAACATTAGAACCATTTTGATTTTATTGGAAAAATTTTATAAAAAATACAAATGTTTATGGTGTTTTTTTAGTCTAAAAGGTCAAAAGAGTCGCGACTTGACGACTAGGCGATTTAAAAGAATTTAACATTTAAATTCTAATTAGTCAACATGATCAATCAAGTTGCTTTCAACTTGAGAGGATTTTGATCCATGTTTTGTTGTGTGATTCTGTCTCCAATTGAGCTGTGGAGTCATCTGTTTATAAATTTAGTCATTTCCTAAGACGCAAGCTAGTTATCTTTACGGTAGATAGTCATTTTTAATCTTTTTTTTTTGCTTTCGACACGAGACAAGATCACATATAGCTTACCATGTGTGAAAGCATGTCTTGGCAAATACAAACCCGCATGGCTGGAATATTGTTTAGGGATTCTCTGGATCGCGAAAGCGAAAGATATAGACACGTGGATTGCTTCCTCACCGTTCTAGTAAATTTTATTCTACGTATGTCCTTAGGAAAACACTCGGTTTCTAAATTTAGTTTCTTTCTATTCTCATTGTGTAATTGCATAATTCGTTAGAATTTTCAAGGTTTCATAAAAGCGTTATCGCATTTATATTCTAAAAAATTTAATTCTTTAGAATTTTAATTTACTAAAAATTAAAATGTTAAAATTTTGACCCAAACAACACCTTCTAGTCTATAATAAACTTTCATCTACTACTTATTCCATCCTAAAATTATTGTCCAACTACAAAAACATACAGTTTAAGAAAAGTAAGATTTTTACAGCTTTCTTTTTACTTTTTGCATAAAGACAGTTTTACCCTTATTTAATAAATTTAAAAGTTTTTTTTTAAATTTGTAATTTTAATTTCAACTAAAATTAATATATTAATTTCTATCTAAACTTCGTATCTATTTTTAAAAATAAATAATTAATTTAAGACAACTTGAAAAAATTAGATTACAATTTTAAAACGAAAGTAAGTAGTAAATTTTACTTTATATAGATGCAACTTGACTATATTAAATTTTCAACTAATGCATTCATATCAAGTCAAGGGGCCCGATCATTCCAATTCGCTCCAACGTCATAGTTCTGCAGTCAAAACAGTTACGACATTTTTAAAACGGAAGCAGCAGCAGATGTTAGTAGAAAGAAAAACGTAAAAAAATACTGATCATGAAAAAAATAGCCGAAAATAGTTTCGTCTAAATATTGTTCGTTTTTTTTAAATAAAAAATATCATCTAAACAAATTTTCAAAATTTTCAGTTCTACATAAAAAAAAGTCTTCTCTAAAATTTTAGAAACAAAAAATTATAAAAAGATTTCCACAACTAAACACCCCTTAATTTCACAAATCTACTAGTATGTATTAATGAGCATCTACCCGCACTTAAATTCTCAACTATATATACGAACTTTATTTTACCCTCAACCATATCACACGGTTTGGAAAGCAAAGCTCAGCATGGCAGACATAAAATCGATTCGAATCAGAAAACCATACCAGACCAGATCGATCCGAACTGGACTGTATAATTTCGGTCCGATCCTCGGTCTAGAATTTTGGACCATTTCGATCCTCGGTCCGATCCGATTCGGTCTTACCAAAAATCTCGTCGATTATGTTTAATAGAACCGGACCGAAGATCGAACCAAACCGGTCCATTTTGGTCCGACTTGGTTCAGGATTTTGAAACATTTCAGTCCTTAATCCGATCCAATCCGATCTTAATAAGTCCGGTCTCTAGTATGAAAAGCATATAACACATTCAAATTTAATGCTATGCTAGTAGTAGAACAACATTAACTTTTTTTTTCTTAATGAAATATCATAACATGAGTAAATGACTATTTTACACATTCGTATATATCTTAGAAAACGGATTATGGCGCCCATTTAACCTACAAAAAAGTTTTGTGAGTCGTAGTATTTGTTTACGTGCGTATGTTTACTGTTTTGCTTTGTGTGCATGTCTAAGAGAAAACTAAATGAAAACGATGACATTTAGTTTAAGCATAAAATACACTACACATACATATGATAAAGTGTTTTACAGCTTTCTCTTATACTTTTTTTACATAAAGACAGTTTTACCTTTATTTAGTTAATTTAAAACATTTTTAAAATTTGTAATTATAATTTCAACTAAAAATAATATAGCAATCTCGATCTAAACTTCCTACCTATTTTTCGAAATGGATAATTAATTTAAAACAACTCGAAAAAAATAAACTACAATTTTAAAACGGAAGTATCAGTAAATTTTAGTCTATATGGATGCAACTTGACTATATTAAATTTTCAACTAATGCATTTATATTAAGTGAGGGGAAGAGGGGCCTGATAATTCCAATTTGCTCTCAGGGCATAGCTAAGGCTTGGCTACCTATGGCACATGCCACATATGGTTTGCCAAGGTGCACGGCGGATTTTAGCAAGTACAGAATGATCATGTGCACAGGAACTTTCTTTTTCAATTCAATAACTTATGATAAAGTGTTTCATAACGTATCATATTATTGATTCATTCCAAATTAAATTATTTTGTTTAGTTTCAAACCCGTTAAAAGAATATATGAAAACATGGGAGGTATAACGAAGGAAGAAGATGATATTATGTTTTTATCTATTTTCATTTTGCACCCTATAGTCTATATTTTCTTACACTAGAATCCTTATATTTTAGTTATATAAAAGTTTGAAATCTGACATCTTTAACCTAAAATTATTAAAATTATTTAATTCTGCGGACATTTGAAACTTTGATAGATACAATAGGATACTTTCATAGTATCATGAGTGTGTGGTGCCTATAAGAATTTGAAACATTCTTCTAACTTTTTAGATACTTATAATACAATACACAAATTTATAACCTTTGTTCTATACATTGTAAAATATATTATCAGTGCGTTAATTTTACCTTTAACTTTTGTATAAGTTAGAGTTCCAGGAAAAAAATATTGTGCTACACATACATAAGATTTCTGGATTCGCCACTGTTTGCTCCAACGTCATAGTTCTGCAGTCAAAATAACTATGTTTAATAGGACTGGACAAGACCAACAGGGTGTTTGTTTTAGTTTATATAGTGGGTTTATAAGCTTATTAGATTATATAAGCTTATAAGCCGAAACAAAATGTTTGGTTAAGGTATATATAAGTAGATTTATAAACTTATATAAGTGGGTTTTGGTAAGCCAAGAATTTGTATCTTATGTAAAGTTAGTTGAGCTTATATAAAAATATTATACAGAAAAACTTTTATACTTTCATTTAATAATTTCATCCTTTTTATTTTTATATATATTTTGTCATTTTACCATATTAGTTATATAAGATAAACCAAACAATTAACAAAAGCTAAGCTTATTATAAAACCATAATTTACTTATATAATATAAGCATAAGCCCACTCATAAGCTTAACCAAACTCTCTCAATATGACTGACTATTTATTTTTGCTTCTATTTATTTTTGCTTCTACTCAATCATGTGGTAGGTATATGCATTAAATTCAAGTTAGTACGAGTACTATTTATTTCATAGCCTGTGTTAGATATGTTGTGATCACCAAACCGAACGTTGTAACATTAAATTCAAAAGTCATTGCCCATACTTCATTGGGTTTTACTTTTTACCCAAAAGTGATTACTCAATACTTCACGTGACAAATTCAAATGCAGCAACATTGATATGTGTTCGTTTATGTTTAGTTTTGTGATGGATACTACGTCTAATGTTTGAAAACCCGATTTTAATTGGCCAATTTAAATGCTCGAACCGGTTTCGATCTAAAAGGTAAGGTAAAAACTAACCATGTTCGAACCGTCGGGCTTTTAAAAACCCTAATCATAGACAGCCGGCATAACCGGTTAAACCATTAAACAAATTGATTTGGTTAATTGCGAAACTTAAAAGGTTAGTGTGTGTGGACGTGTGTGATTAAATTTTTTCTAGTGTCACAAAGTTTATATACTCTTTCCGTCCTAGAATTAGAGTTAATCTTTTTATTTTAAGTTGTTACAATTATATTTAAAGAAGTTTAATGAAATTTATCATATTATTCTTTTTTGAACTTGTTATTAGTACAAACATTAGAAAAAATTAATTAATTTATTAGCTAAAAGTAACGTTTTGTTATTGTGCTAAAATATAATAATTCTGAGAGTGTGACATGTAACAAGATTTTATAAATTATGTCTTTTAAGATATTTACCGAAAATATTGGACTTTATTACAAGTTGGACATCATCAATGGCTCGTTTGGCTTTGGTTTGATAATGAATGAGGGGTATAGCTCCTGTTTCGCGGCGGGAGATGCAAAACTAACGTCTGCATCAGACCGACAATACGAAGGATTGTTTACGTCAATAATTGGTCTTGTAATAAACGAATGACCTCTACGACTATTTTGATAAAAAGAATACTTAAAATATGTTTTAAATTTTAACATTTTTTTATAAAATTATATGTATATCAGAAACATTGCAAAATTAGGCTTGTTTGACTCGCAATTCGGCCACTATTTTTAAGATATTTTTTCCTTAAAAAAATTGATAGATTTACGTTTCAAATAGGGATGAGCACGATACTGAGCCCGGATCGAATTAGCGGCATCCATTTTTTCTCGAACATAAATTAGTGATACTAGTACCGTATCGATCGGGATTCGGATATTGGTACGGTACGAGTATCGGTGGGAAATCGGGTTTTTCTTGTTTTTTCGAGAATTTACCGATTTAGTACCGGTCCCGTACCGAATTAGTGGTACTCAATTTTTTACCTTATTTCATAGTTTCAGAATCGTATCGAACGAGATAAAAATACCAAAAATTGATACGTTCTGATATGGTTTCAGTTCGATTTCAGGGCTCGACTCAAAATGCTCATCACAGTCTAAAAAATATACATATGTAAAGGTTGTTTTGTAACTTGTTCTTTCATTTAAGAGTTGGGCCATTTGGGCTCAAACGACAAAGGCATAAAAATAAAATGACATTGGAGACGATAATACGACGTTGTTTACTTCACCGTTAATATATACAAGATTTTTAGCCCGCGCGTTGCGGCGGAGCACGTGAGACTAATTGGTGCAGTAGGCCGATAATGCAAAGGGATATTTGTGTCAATGGTTTACTTTGAAAGAAGAAAATAATTTCAAGGACTATTTACGTAATACTGTCGTGATTTGTGTCAACGCTATCTTTCTTTGTTCTTTGAAGCTGTATTTTTGTAATAATTTTCGTAAGAACTAAAAGTTCATAAATTTGTCACATTTAGCCTCTTGACCATTTGTACCTTTACATATTTATATTTCATTAAATTGTATGATGAGTTTTAAAGATCATATATCGATTATGGTTTTTCTAGAGATTCGTATGTTGTTAAAAACGTGTTAATATTAGTCTCTCTTGTTGGAATATAAAGATGTAGTCGTTCGTATACCTTATATCGAAAAATCTGTCAGATGTTAGTTAAAGAGAGTTATGTTTTTTATCTGGCGGATTATATGTTTTGAAAACTTTTTGATATATATTTGAGTAACACATTTTTTTATAAAATTATATGTATGTTAAAAGTATTGCAATATTTGGCTTGTTTTGTTTGCAATTTGAAGATTTTTTCGTTGACTGTATTTTTTTCTAATAAATCTTGAGATTCCTGTTACGTATTTGATACATGGAATCTGTTATTTTAAAACGACATAAATAAGTAAAATATAACGTTTGCAGTTGACCAGATAATCCAAAAGATTGTTCGCGTCAATGACTTACTTTGCAAGAAACAAATTAACGCAAAAGCTATTTCCATAAGAACTTTTTAAAATATGTATTAAGTTTCAACGTTTTTTATAAAATCATACGTATGTGAAGAGCGTTGCGATATTGGCATAATTTGGTTTGCAAATTCGACGATTTTTTTGTAATATATTTTTCCAAATGCATTGATATATGTAGGTTTCATATTTGATAAAAAATATTTATATTAAAAAGTAGTAAATAATTAATAGTTTATCTTGTTTTATAATATAATATGACACATATTAAAAAAAATCAAAATGTAAAGACCACCGTTTCATATTTGATAAGAGTGTAGTTATTTCAGGTTGGTTGTCAAAACGACACGATACTATACAAAAAATGACAATATCAAAAGTTAAACGACGTCGCATCCTTCAATCTTTGCTATACTGATAGGCTTAAATTCATCACTATTAATTCTTTTTTTTTGCTCGAGTTAATTTTGAATAGGTTTTGTATCACAAAAACATCCTTGAACGATAGTACAAAGTTTTTTTTTAACAGTTGTTGGTGCAACGGAGTTTCATGGTGCAGTGTGCACCAAAACACGACGCCTCGAGTTCGAAACCTCTCTAAAGAAAATAAGCACCGTCAACTTAGTCATCCAGTTTCCAAATAAAGCTTCAAAGCATCAACTGGGGTTCGAACCATCTGTTCACAAAAAAATCACCCATCCAAGAGTTAAACTCCTAACCTTCACCCACACAAAGAATATAACCAATGCATCAATCCAGCTAAACTAGACATCATTTACGATAATACAAGTTTACTACTCAGTTCCTAAAGTCAACACAACTACATTACTTTACTAAATTTCTAATGGCACAACTGTACAAGCATATAGAAGTAACTTTTCATATTAGCTAAAAAGTATCTATTTAGTGACACTATTATTTTTTGCATTGGAAAGATAAAGTTAAGTAATGTTAGCATGGTAATATAACTAAGGGTGTGTTTGGTTTACATGCTTAGGAGTGGGATTCAAGGATTAATAGTATATTTTGTTGTTTAATTACTAAATGTGGATTCAAAAAATAAGTTTTACATTAAAAATTATGGCATTTATAAAACTCATTTAATTTATCTTTTTCAGTTTTTCTTTTGCAACATGTGGTCCACAAGCTGTTTTCATAAAATATTTTTAATTCTTTTTTCTTTTATTTAGTTTTATAATAATAAATACTAATTTTTTATTTTATACATACTTATATTATAAATAATACTTAAATCAAACCAAATTCATAACCAACCAATATTCTAATACTAAATTCACATTTTATAAACCTACACTTAAATTAAAACCCGACTTCAAACCAAAGAGACCTTAACTTTGTGTATTTGATAACAAGAGTGAAATACATGTATCTACAAATTAACGATCTAATGCAAAAGAGATAGAAAAAAATGTATAGCAAAAATCTATATGGTGCGAGCATTTGGTTCTTGATCCATGCAACCACACTAACAACACGATATCCAAAGAGAGAAATTTTAGTGACTTTATACCGAACTGATTTAATCGTTATAGTTCGAGATGACATGATCACCTACAATTAAATTTGCACCATTTAGAGATTGTTGTTAAACAAAATAAGCCATCTTTTAACATGTAAAATTCATTACCAAGGGCTTGTAGCTCAATAGTACATCATAAGGTGTGTGAAGCTCCTCAACCAAATAGTTGTTGGTTTAGGTCTCGTTGTAGTAGATGTGAGATAGTTTGTGGTTAAAATATAATTAGATAAGTAGTTAAAATTGTTATTCTAAAAAAGCATATAAAATTCATTTAAATTCATTTAAAGGTCGTTTGGTTGAGGGATATTGAAGGATATTCATGCCATTTTACATTTTAATTTTTCCTAAATATTGAGTTTAGTACATCAAACGAAGGAATTAATAACTTCCTGGATTGTCAAAAATGAAGAAATTAAATTCCTCCTAAAAGTCAAGAATTTTAATTTACTTGACAATTAATTTTTTATAAACTTTCTCTCTAGTGGATTTTTCTCGGATTTTTACTCGTTTAAATAGAAAATTTATAAAAAATTTAAAATTTTATATAAAGAAGCTTTATTTTGTTTTACTACTTTATATTGAAAAAATAAATTTTTTATAAAAAGTAAATAAAACTATATAACTATTTTTATAAAATTGATATAAAAGGTCAAAATTTTAGTTTTTAATCGTTTGAAGAGAAAAGTTTATATAAACTTATATTGGATTTTACTCATTTAAATAGAGAAAATAAAAATATATAATTTTTTATTAAGTTTATATAAAAAATGAAAATGAAAATTTTACTCATATAAATAGAAAATTTAAAATTTTTAGAAATTTTATAAAAAAGAATTATTCGGCTTTTACTCGTATAAACAAGAAAATAAAATTTATACATATATTTTATAAAAAATATATGAATTGTTTATAAAATTTATATAAATTTTTATAAAATTTATATAATTTGTTCATAAAATTTATAGAAATTTTTATAAAATTTTTATAATTTTTTTATATAATTTATAAAACTTTTTTATAAAATTTATATGTTTTTTTTATAGAAAGTGAAACTATAATTCTTTTTACTCGTTTAAAAATAAAATTTATATAAAAATTATTTGTTCTCGTTAATCAGTTCGACCTAAAATTAAGATTTCAAAATATTATAAATTTCTCCCAACCAAATACATGCATAACATTTATATTCTAAAAATTTTAATTCTCAAGAATTTTAATTTACTAAAATTTAGAATTTCAAAATTTTAAAATCTTGAACCAAACAACACCTTATAGTCTATATACTAAACTATCATCTACTACTCATTTCATCTTAAAATTATTATCCACCTACAAAAACACACAGTTTAAGAATAAAATATTATCTTTACAAATTTCTCTCTTACTTTTTGCGTAAAGACAGTTTTATCTTATTCAGTTAATTTAAAAAATTTTAAAATTTGTAATTATAATTTCAACTAAAAATAATATAGTGGATAATTACCTATTTTTCGAAGTGGATATTTAATTTAAGAAAACTCGAAAAAAAAATAGACTACAATTTTGAAACAGAAGTAGCAGTAAATTCTAGGCTTCGTTTGTTTTTTTTTGAAAAAGCTCTTTTAGCTTATTTTCATCTATTTTGTTTGCAAGCCTCTTTAGGCGCGCAGAGACTTTTTTTTTTCAAACATAAGTGCTAAGAAATTTTTCTCACCTCTCCAATATTTCAGACATTACCTCCATTTTTCTACTCTTTACACAAAATCCCCATCTCTTTCTTTTCTTTTTACTTCTTACTTCTTTTAAAAAAAAGTTTCATCTCTTGCGCATAAAATTTAAAATTTTAGATGTATTTATTCTTTTACAGACATAATTTTCGATAAAAACATAAAACATATTAAAAATCAAACGAACCCTTAGTTTATATAGGTGCAACTTGACTATATTAAATTTTCAACCAATTCGCTCTAATTCTCAACAATATTGCATGTTGCATTAAAAGCCGAACCAAAACCTTAATTTCACAAATCTACTACTACCATGTATTAATGAGCATCTACCCGCACTTAAATTCTCAACCATATATACGAACTTTATTTTACCCTCAAACCATATCACACGGTTTAAAGCAGGACTGAGGCAGACTCATAATCGACCCGGACTAGAAAACAAGACTGGGTTAATTTGAACCGGATCGTACAATTTTGGTCCGATCCTCGGTTCGAGATTTTATACCATTTCAATATTTAGTCTGGTCTAATCTAATCCGGTTTGACCTTTCCAAAAATCTTTTCGATTATACCTTATAGGATCAGATCGATGACCGACCCGAACCGAACCGGTCTATTTTGGTCCGTCTCGTTCTAAGGTTTCAGACCATTTCGATTTTCACTCTGATCCAATCTTAGTCGATCCGGTTTGATTTTGACCCGATGCTTAGCCCTAATTTGAAGAGCATATAACACATTCAAAATAAATGCTATACTAGTAGTAGAACAACATTACCTTTTTTTTTTCTTAATGAAACATCATAACATGAGTAAATGACTATTTTACACATTCGTATATATCTTAGAAAAAAGTTGTGTGAGTCGTAGTATTTGTTTACTATTAGTTTGTTTCGAAAGAAATGTGAATATTTATTTCGATTAGTTTTATTTACTACTAGTTTGTTTATCATTTTTAGCGAGTTTTTTTTAATTTAACTTTTTTACTATTAGTTTCGATAAATTTTATTCCGATAAATTTTATTCCGAAAGAAAATATTTATTAGTTTCGATAAATTTTATTTCGATAAATTTTATTCCGAAAGAAAATATTTATTTCGATAAATTTTATTCCGAAAGAAATTTTATTCCGAAAGAAAATATTTATTTCGATAAATTTTATTTACTATTAGTCTGTTTATCATTTTTAGCGAGTTTTTTTTAATTTAACTTTTTTACCATTTTAAACTAATGTGAATACGAACTTGATAGGTAAATTAGTGAGTAACATTTATTCGCTTCAAACATCGTTGCGAGTTACTCGTCGCTGCATCACCACGCTGGTAGATAAGTAATTTGGTTTTGAATCGTGCAAAGTTCATTTAAAGTTTCCTTACAAAGATAATACTGAAGCTTTCTTTATCTTTAATGAACTTTAGAAAACCCTTGTTCATAGTAATTTCATTTTCAATCCTAATATCATGAAAAGAAAATGAAAGAAAAACTACTTATAATGTTGGCCTCATACATCCACTTGTTATAGGTGCATCTTCATTAATAACTTATGAATTTGGTAACTCTTTTAGACTTTAATATCCCAACTTACATCCTCTATGACCCTTCATACGTTACTCATACATCAAATCACACAATTAAATGTACTGTCATAATGCTTCTTTTATACACATACACAAGCCACCACAACTTGTAAATTTACTTTTTAGATATTTAGACAACTTGTGAGTCACAACACAACTACAACCACAACCACTGTGGTCTACAAAGGGAAGAAACAAGGAAGTAATACTATCCGGCGACGAGCCGACGACGCTCCTAGCGGAGACCTTAACTAGTAAACCCTAATTCTAAATATACATAGACCATATAGCCTCCACACAACATATCATTATTTCCTACAACATAGTGTTTGTGTGTTTTTTCATCTTCATATTTCTTTCTTACTTTTCTTTTAAGGTAAAACATTTTTTACTCTTTTTTTCAAGGTTAAATTTATGCATATATGTGTTTATGTATGTTTTTTTGTTTTAAAACGCATGTCACGATTTTGCTTATTTTTGTGTTTATATCTTTCTCTAAAGTTTTGTGAATTTATTTCGAAAAATAATAAAATTATTTTTTTATATTTGTTTCATGTATATATGTTTCTTTCTATGGTTTTTATTTTTTATTAAAAATGTATTTGAGTTTTTACTAAAAATTTAAATGAAAATTATGTTTCAAGAACAAAGTACGTTTTTGTTATTTTTTTAAATATTTTATAACTTTTATTTTGTTTATTGTTTTTTTGAAAATATTTATATTCTATGATTTTTAGGCCTGTTTTTATGTTTTTAGGCTTGTTTTAAAAATATTGCAAGTTTTAATAATCAATATATTTTTTTATGTTTGTTTCATGTACTATGTTTCTATGGTTTTTATTTTATTTTATTTTATAAAAACAAAAGTACATTTATAGTTTTATGGTTTTTTATAAAACTTAAAAATGAAAAGTATAGGTTATGCTTGTTTTTTAAAATATATTCTGTATGTGCAAGAAGAAAGTATATTTTTATGTTAGGATTTTTATAAATATTGCAAGTTTTGATTGATTTTTTTAAATATTTTTATATGGTAACTATCAGTGCGCGCAAGCTTTATGTCGACATCTACAAATGGAAAAAACAAGGAAGAAATACTATCCGGCGATGACGTCGCTCCTAACGGGAGACCTTAACTCGTAAACCTTAATTCTAAATTTTACACTTTAAGATTTCATTGACTTATATCTAATACTAAACCACGCATTCTTGTATTTATTCTCCAGTTATAAGATGTTTATGGTTGTTTCCTCTGATGGGATATGCTATTTGCTCAACAAATAGACGTGCTACGTTTAGTGGTCAGCTCCTACTAGGGGTGGCAACTCGTATCGGGTTCAGGTTCGCGGGTTCGGGTTGTCAGGTTGGTGGGTCAGAAATTCTCGACCCAAACCTAACCCATTTAAATAAGCGGGTCAGCTATGTCAACCCTAACCTGTTTACACATAACCCGAACCTAACCCATTTAACCCATTTATATATTTGGGTTGGCGTTAAATAGGTTAAACGGATTTCAGGTTGACCCATTTAACAAGTTTTATATACAAAAACAGACATATTACACGTGTTAACATGTTAAATGGGTTTAGGTTCGACCCGTTTAACCTAGTTAACACATATGATAAAAAATTAATCATTTTTAATATAAGGAAAAAATCTTAAATGGGTTGTCGGGTCGACCCGCTTAATTTAATTCTAACCCAAATCTAACCTGTTTAATAAACGACTCAGATAGGTCGACCCAAACCTGACCCAAAATTTAGTATACTCAACCCGAACCTGTTAATTTTCGTGTCGGTTTCAGGTCGGGTTTCGTGTCGGGTCAGAAATTGCCACCTCTAGCTCCTACGAATGGCCGTCCGTTACACATATCATATCAAGGAGAAAAAGTCGACTATGTAGAGTTGAAAAAAGATGATGAGATACAAGATGAGGAAGAAGAAGATAAGAAAAAAGATGATGAGAAAAAAGATCATAAGAAAAAATATGATGAGGAAGAAGATGATATGAAAAAAGATGATCAAGAAGAAGATGATAAGGAAAAAAGATGATGAGAAGGAAGACGATAAGAAAAAATATCATAAGAAAGACGATCCTATTACGCATATAACAACGAGATGTGGCACTTTCAGCCCGACTGCCCCAAACGACAGGTCGAACTTCTTTGATATTCTATGTTTTTTAATGAGTATTTACAATTGTTAGTTTATACAATAGTTAGTTTAAGGTGGGTGAGTTTCATACATTTTATAAACGTTTAGCCTACTTGTGCATACTTAGCTAATTAATATTAATGTAATTCTTTATTAAGAAAATATATTTCTAAATTGTTTTTTTGAAAAGTTTCAGCTAAAATATATGTGTCAAAAATTAAGAAATAAAAACCTTAGAACAAACGGGGTAATCTTATATATTCTTAAAGGGTAATTTGAAACTAACTAAAAAAGCAATTAGCTGATCTATAGTCCATTAATCCTTTAACCTAAATCGGAAAGACTGGAGAACAAATTAGTTGAAAGAATAAAATATAATCATTAGTAAGGTTTTGAGTTAATTGTGTATATTATGTTTTTATAGTAGATTTATACTGAATTATATATTGTTTGTATTTATGGGAATAAAATGATTTATACATAAGGATGCCTATTTGTTAATTTGTGATCATACAATTAACTCAAAACCTTACCAATGATCATATCTTATTTTTTTTCAACTAATTTGTTCTCTAGTCTTTCTGATTTAGGTTAAAGGATTAATGGATTATAGATAAGCTAATTGCGTTTTTAGTTAGTTTCAATTTACCCCTTTAAGAATATATAAGATTACCCCGTTTGTTCTAAAGTTTTTATTTCTTAGTTTTTGACACACATCTTTTAGCTTAAATTTTCAAAACCAATTTACAAATATTTTTTTCTAAATAAAGAATTACATTAACATTAATTAGCTAAGCATGTACAAGTAGGCTAAACATTTATACTGTGTATGAAACTCACTCACCTTAAACTAACTATTGTTCATAATCATTAAAAAAACATAGAATATCAAAGAAGTTCGACTTGTCGCTTAGGGCAGTCCGGCTGAAAGTGCGACATCTCATTGTTATACGCATAATAAGATGGTTTTTTCTTATGATCTTTTTTCTTATTATCTTCTTTCTCATCATCATTTTTCTTATCATATTCTTCCTTATCATCTATTTTCTTATCATCTTCTTCCTCATCATCTTTTTTCTTATGATTTTTTTTCTCATTATCTTTTTTCTTATCGTCTTCTTCTCATCTTGTATCTCATCATATTTTTTGAGCTCTACATAGTCATCGACTTTTTCTCGTTGATATGATATGTGTAATGGACGGCCAATTATAAGAGCTGACCCGTAAATGTAGCATGTCTCTTTGTTGAGCAAATAGCATCTCTCATCATAGGAAGCAACCATAAACATCTTATAACCGAAGAATAAATACAAGATGCATGGTTTAGTATTATATATAAGTCAAACAAATTTCTTAAAGTGAAAATTTTTAAAATTAGGATTTACGAGTTAAGGTCTCCGCCAGGAGCGTCGTCGTCGCCAGATGGTATTTCTTTCTTTTTTTTCCTTTTGTAGACGTCTACATAGAGCTTGTGCGCACTCATAATTACTGTATATAAATACTTTAAAAATAAATCAAAACTTGCAATATTTTTCAATAATCTAATATAAAACATACTTTCTTCTTGCACATAAAGTGTATATTTAAAAAAACCTAAAAATATACTTTTCATTTTTAAGTTATGTAAAAATCCATAAAAATTATAAATGTATTTTTGATTATATAAAATAAAATAAAAACCATAAAAACATAGTACATGAAACAAACATAAAAAAATAAGGTGAAAGCTATAGGTACAATATAACTATTCAAGAAGATCGAAATACGTAATCAACTTTATTTTGTACTAGTATTTTTAATATACTTTTAAATTTTGTTCAATATACGTAATATAACCGGCTAGGTGACTTGTTTGAAAGGTTTTACATTCAAATTTTATAATTTTGGTCCCTTGACCTTTTTAGGACTTTCAGTTTCAGTCCTTTTACTTTTTCAGCATATACTTCGAATGCTATTTTTTGTGTTAAAAATACATAATATTATTTTTTTCAAAACACACAGTAAAAATACTTTTTTTTTAAGAAATTCATTAGATTGATTTTTTTCGAAATTTCGAGAAAAAAAAGTTTTTTGAAAAAAAAATTATAATATTTATTATTTTACATTTACTTAACATTGTTTTAAAAAAGTGAAATTTACTTTTTTTTTTCAAAGTTTTGTTATCTTTTTTAGAACTATTTATTTAAAAAAAACATATTTTTTGAAAAAAACCGATTTTGAAAAAAAAATTGAAAGATATTGTATTGATTGATATACTATCCCGTAATAAATATGACTACTTTCCTATTTACTACTCTCTTCATCTTAAAATTATTGTTTTAGAAAAAAGTACACGGCTTAAAAATTGCATTTTTTATAGGAGTTTTATTATTTTTTTATAGGGAGAGCAAAAAAAACCGAGAAACTGAAACCGAACCGAAAAACCGAAAATATCGAACTTGAAAAACCGACCGAATATAAAAACCGATGGTTCGGTTTTTATGTTTTCAAAAACCGAAAATTTTCGGTTCGGTTTCGGTTTTCATCCAAAAATCGAACCGTAAAAACCGAACCGAACCGAATCATTTTATTATATAAAAACATATAATATAATATAATATAATATAAATAAGTAATATATCAAAATTATAAAATAATATTTATTTTCTAAAGAAATAGGAGTAATATACTTATCTTATTCTTTAAACGCGTGTTTGATATATTTTGTGCTTACTTGACAATGTATCATTACATTGACAATAATCGTTTGTATGCATGTTTACTTGCATGTATGTGTATCTTATTAATATGTGTGTCATTATAGATTAAAAATTTGAGATAAACATTATTAGGCTTAGATTGAAAATAAATAAAAAACCATTTTTTTTCACGCAAAACAAGTTTCTTAATCTAAATCGGACGTACTCAGATATAAACGGTTTTAAAACCGATAAACCGAACCGAAACCAATTACAAACCGAAAAACCGAACCGCCCAAAACCGAACGATTTCGGTTTTTGGTTTTTTAAAAACCGAATATGTCGATTCGGTTTTGGTTTTAGCCAAAAACCGACCCAAACCGAACCGTGCACACCCGTAATTTTTTTAGCAGAATGACAATTTTACTCTTAAATAATTAATTAAACTCTTTTATAAAATTTGTAATAACCAATTTCAAGAAAATGTAATATGGTAGCTTTGATCAAACCTTTTTATATTTTTAGTGTTGACAATTAAATTAAAACATAAAAAATATAAAATTCGGAAAAGATAGTAACCAATAGAGTACTTTCTTTTATCATAGATGACTAGCGATGACATTTCTTATTCTTAGACTGCTGGGAGTGGGGTGAAACCTACTCACTGCCACCTCAGCGTCACGTCAGCTTTTTAACAAACTCACTCAAACTCATCCACGAGGGTAATGACACTCACCCAAACTCACTCACACTCACTTTTTATACCTACTAGCTCAAAACCCGTGTTCAACACGGGCAATAAATGATTTTTCTTTCCGACAAATTAAAACATTGCATTAATAAACTTGTTAGAACGATCAAACTTTCACCGTGCTAAAAAGAAAGTTTGAGTTTGAAGTCAGTATAATATTCTTGGCTCGAGAGAAAAGTTTACTCCGCTAATATTTAATGAAATGAACAAATATGTTGTATACCACATACGTATTCATATTAAAGCTTTGGATTCCACTTTTTTTTTAAAGGATACATGGAGTAAAAAATTCCAGTGGCATAAAGGTAGGCACATAGTCCTAAAAAATACATCAAACTATAAAAAGAAGATAAAAAAGGATAATGTAGCAGCCAATAACGCAGAAAAGGAATTTTCATTATTGTTTTACACTTTTACTAAACACTGCAAAATAAATTATAGCGTTTTGAAATTGCAATACGCAAAAAATTTGTCTCGTAACGCAATTTCAAACACCCGACGATAGTCAAGTGAAAAGAAGCATAAAAAAGTTGTGTCATATCTGCTTTGCAAAACTTATGGTTAATTACCATATCATTTTTAGATATGTAGTAACAAAACCGAATGAATGCATGTACAAAGCGATGGATTATTAAAATAAAATAAAATAGCATATAAACCAAGAATACAAATACAAATTGTGATACAAATTGTGCCAAAGGAGAAGAGTTGAAAAGAAAGACAAGCAGTATAAACATTAAAACCTACAGTATAACATAAAGATTCCACCTCCAAATTTCCAAAGGGCCAATGCCATTTTAATCTTCTATCTTTGCAGAGATCTTAACCATAGATTGACAACTTAAATTTCAGATCCTGTTCAATATTTAGGAACAACAAAACATTAGACATGGAATGAATATGTTCTTCTCAACTACTAAAAGTGTTAACTTGACATGTTCATGTTTCATAGAAAACACCAGCATTAGTGAAAGGACAATCGACAACTAAATCCAATTTTGAAAACTCTTGATATAACAACTAAAGACAATTTTGGAAACTCTTGATATAACAACTAAAAATCTTAACGTAACTCTAACTTCCAAAACATAACATACCTTTTGAAACGGTTTCCATCAAGCTCTATCATTCGAAGAATCGGTGCTTGAAATTCATGCAAAAGAAACTTCTAGCAGCAAGATTCGATCCAATACACAATCAAAGAACTTTATGCATACTTTATGGACCTTGAATCATGTTTCTTTTTATTTGATGTTATGAACTACCTGATCAGAATACAAATAAAAATTGTGTCTTGATGCATCACTAATCAATCATCTGGTTCCACACTTTAGTCAATAAACTTAAGAAGAAACATAAGGCCCAGCTGACTGCAGAAAAGCAACTGTAGAATGACTTTATGTAGAAGAAACATTTTATCAAACATTTTGCGGACATTTGTAAAAACAAAAACTAAAGAGCAGTTATGTGAAAACTATTGATACATTCTCTTACATTTAAACCTTAACCAGCTAAGATGAAGATGCAATAGATGAATCTGGAGTCGGAGACTATCCACAGTCAAGAGGATCCTAATCTGATCTGCAAAAAAAAATCTGACGTAAATAGAGAGGTCTATAAAATGAAAGGAAGAGTATGAAATTACAAAATAAAATACTTAAATTAAGCTATAAGGGAACTTGAGGATCTAGACTTACTACTACAAAAATAAAAGAAATGAAAGATTTGAATTTTGAATTCTTGATTCCAGAGCCCACTGCTATTTTCAAGAAACACATAACAGGACAATGCAAAGCTGCAAATCATCCCTTTCTATGATTTTGTGAAGGGTGGACTATTAAAAGAATATTACTCGTATGAATTTGTTATTTATGATTAAAACAAAATATATTACATATTATTACATCATCATAATTGCAATGGTATAGCTAACTAAATGACACATAGGCAAAATGACATCAGCCAAAACTCCTTTTTAATAAGGTGTATAGATTTTTTTATTATTTAAATACACCCCACTAAAAAAAAACACCCAAAATTAAACCTAACCTAAAAACTAAAAAACATCTGGGCCCACATGTATAAAACTCACCATGGTGAGTTTGCCCAGTTTTTTTTCTTGGCTGAGAACAAGTCGCGCGTGGGTTTATACGGCTGCGGTGGGGGCTGCGAGTGGCTTTGGCCAACCCACGAGTGGGACTTAACCCACTCCCACCAGCCTTATTGATGAAACACCATCTTTTGCCTTTTCCATCTTTCTTTTTTCTAACATGAGTGATGTGTTTTATCGCCATTTTTCGATTGTCAAAGAACACACAAATATAACTTGAAGTGAGTTCTTAAAAAACTTGTTAAGTAACAAACTTCGTTATATTTAATAAACTTAATAAATTCATCACTCTTTATTCTCTTTTTGGTTTGTCAAGCTAATTTTGAATATTTCTCCTATCACCCAAACAAGTCCTTGAACAAGATAGTACAAGTTTACTCATTTCCTAAGTGAACATAAGTACACAACTACATTGTTGTAAGAAATTCCTAATGGCACAACTCCTCAAGCATGTAAAAGTAACTTCTCATACTAGCCGAAGAGTTACGTGGCAAAACAGGCGGGCGGACAAGCACGCGCACGCGGCAAAATGAGCCGCAGGCAAAACGGGCGACAGCCAAAACATGCGGCGGACAAAACGAGTCTGGGGAAAATAGGCACGCGAAGCGGCGGGGCTAAACGAGTGTAGGCTAAAACGGGAAAAGTATATATATGAAAACATAGAAATAAAAAATAGTAATACTTTTTTGGAAACCGTGATTATATATAAATATAAAAGATTTGTTTGATAGTTTATTTAGTATTTTATAAGTACGTCCATTCGGCCTATTTAGTGTGTTATATATTCGTTTAACCCATTAATACTAGTTAAATGAACAAAATGTACCCATTCTTTTATTTCTATCAATCACAATATTCTAATTTATAATACTTGTATAGATAGGGGCATCGAAATTAAGATAGGATCGCGCTCGAGAACGTAACTTCGAAACAAACGTCATTATTGACCCTAACGTTACATCAAAACAAATGTCATTGACGAGACTCCGACACCAAAATTACTCCCTAAACACTTAGGCACTCCTTATTTCCGGCACATCAGTATAAAGGTATACAATTAATTTTTCGTAAAAACCTAGCACGATGCAACGCACCAGTATGACTTGCATGAACAAAAAACATTTTATGCGCTTCATTAAAACAAAATTAAGAAAAGAACCATAAATGAGATATAGATATACTCACGACATAACATAAACATGGTCGAATAAATTCTCACACTGTGTTCTCAAGATTAGTTTGATGAAGAAAATAAAAGTAAGTGAAAGTAAACACAATTAGTTGTGTTCTTGAGTTTTATTTATAGACGAAAAGAAAAGAAAACTAAAAAAAATATAATGTTATTTTCTTGATTTTGAAAGTAAAGTGTTTCCTTCCAAAATTAAGGTAAAACTCTTCGGTTCAATCAGTTTACTTTTCTTTAATAATACATATTGAGAACACAATGGAAGTAAAAAAGGTAAAGATAAGTATATGTATATATAAATGTGATTTTATTGGGTAAACAAGCACGTTTTCTTTGTTGAATATTATTCCATGAGTCCATATTGTGGTTTTTATTTTTAAAAAATATGTTATCGTAGGTAGAGTTAAGATTAGTGTATAATATTAATTTATCATAAATCACATCAGTCAGGTATATTTACTCGAACTCATTTTTCATCTTTTTTTTTAAATTAAATATCTCACATACGGAAGATCACCGACAAATTACAACAAGAATTTATTCATCTTTCTACACAGGGACACATGTATAACCTTTCGACGATTTTTTTTTTGAAAAAATCATATATGATTTCTCAACATCACATATGATTTTAGAAAATCATATATAATTTAGAGAAGATCATATACGAATTACAAAGATTTGTAATACGAATCATATATGATTCCAAAAAATTATAAATGATTCGTAATACGAATCATATATGATTCGTACGAATCATACATGAAATCATATATGATTCGTATTACGAATCATATATGATTTCATATATGATTCGTAATACGAATCATATATGATTTTCTCAGATAAAAAATAGTTTTCGAAAGCATACATGTGCCCCTCGATAGAATGATGATTTAATTCTCGTCGCGATGATATGTTTCATTTTACGTAACGACTAATGATTTGTAAGATATTTAGTTTTAAATAATTGGATTTTTTTGTTACATGAAAAAAAATTAATGACTCTGATTAAGTTGATTGTATATAGATTTACATTAAACTTTTACCATCGAAAGTATGAATCATGTTTGTAATATCTGTTTAAAGCCTTGTAACTATTTCATCGTATTTCATCGTTAAATCGATAAAAACTATTTCTTGATTATAATGTCTTTTTCATTTGTAAAATAGAAAAACGATTTTACGATATCAAACAACATAATCAGAATAGTGTTCAAAAGATTTTTTTGGAAGATTTTTTTAGTTACATATTATGTTGGATAATGCAAGTGATGTACAAACGACAAGGATAGACTAAAAGTAAAATACAAACCACCTTTGAACGACTTATCTTATTATAGTCGATGTGTTGTGCACATTATAAATTTGATTGTGCAATACAAACAAACGGTGACCACGATAAATCACATGAAATGAACTTTTAAACTAATGTTAAAGGATACACATAAATCGCGCACTAAAAGAAATGTTAAGTATATGGTGTTGTGAAAAAAAAACGGAAAAGCTTTTTTAGCGCTTAATAAGACGTTTTTTTTAAAATAAAACAAAAAACAACTTTACGATTTTTTTTCATCACAACTTCTTCACACTACTTTTGATCCATTTTGGATTTTCAGCCACAAATTCGGATACCATTAAAAAGACTAGCCATATTGGGTATGTTTGGCGAAAGTAAATGGTGCTGGAACTGGAGATGGTGTTGGAGATGGAGATGGTGTTGGAGATTATAAAAACAGATTATTATTAAAAGTTACATGAGTCAGCTTTTGATTTTGAAAGATTATGAAAGATTATTTTTTTCATAATCTCTTATAAGCTGATATGCCAAACAAAAATTGTTTTTAAATTAACTTAACTTATTTTTTCAAAAAAATAATCATAATTTTTTTCATAAGCTTGGTGCCAAACATATTCATTATCCGAAGTTTTTAACAATGTCACATAAATATTTTAGAGTTTAATGTCTTGTTTATAACTTTCCACTTATATCATTGTGAGAAAAGACTTATAAGATAGTTGGTGGAGGAACCTATTAAATGACAAACAATGTTTTAATGTCTTTTTTACAAATTAGTAACATTTAATATGGCAGTGAGTTGTTGGAACCTATCAACATAGATCATAAACTTGAATTTGCATTCTTAGCCTTATGCCTTGTCAAGTCACTTTATGATTTATGATAGATCATATGGTTCTAAATACGAGCTGTATCTGCTTAGTGGTTGCAAGTCAGCAAGTGTAAAAGATAGAATGTTATTAACTAAATGATACAATAAATTTAAACAAAATAAACCATTACCCAAAGCTAATACAATCTAAACAAAAAATTATCCAAAAATCTAAAAATATCATTGTTATAAATAGCGTGAACCGTGGCGTTGCGGCATGTCCAAGCTACACGCTTTAGCGGCTAAGGCGAAGCTTTAGCGTTTTTATAGCGTGTCTTATAGAGGCACAACATATAAAAATATTTATTTGTTTTATGTATTTCAATACTATATATATATTATGTTCATAATCAGTGTTATACATAATAATTAACGCTAGAAAACTCTCCTTACATGTAATAATATTTATTTTTTGGAGTTGAATTCAAAAAATAACCGCATCTCATGTCGTAGCGCGCCTTGACCTATTGCATAGCGCGAAGGCCACGCCTCAAGCTTTAGCGCGCCTTAAGACGAGCTATAGCGAGTTATTTAGAACTATGAAAAATATTATTTTCTTAATATTCTATGTCGTTTCTCATAAGTGACTGACCCATCATTGAATGCCCAAGTAATTTTTTGCATATACATTGTGAAATACACTCTCTCCGTTCCAGAACATTGGTTTTATAAATTGAACATGTCATCGAATTGAAAAAAATAAAGCAAACCCTTCTTAAAGAACAAAAATAAGAAAATGGAATTAGGTGCAGAAGAGTTGGCAGAATCCGAATATCGACAACGTCAAAAAGACAAAAAGTTCTATCTACGTCCATATAATCATTTGGTGGGGATGCGCGACAATAATGAAATGACGAAAAGCTTAGATCAAAGCGAAGTATGATTTTCCATTTTTGTTTGTTTTTATTTATCATTTTTTAAATTTCTATGTATTGTTTTCTTAATTTATGTGTTCGTTTTAATTATCGATGTATATGAATATAAGTTCTAAAATTAAGTACGAGTAACGTTTTTATTAATTTCGTACGTATGTTTTTATTTACGTTTTAATAAAAAGTAAAAAATTTATGTATGAACGGAGAGTTTTCCACCCACTACTACGATTGAAATTTGAGTCGAGTGAGTTTGAGAAAAAAAATCTAAAGTGGCGTTAAGATGACGATAGACTTCCCATCCACCATTCCTTCCATCCAAAATTCTCTAATATTTCCTACTACTAATTAAGAAAGTGGTCATATTTATTATGGGGTATTACATTGGTCAATATATGTTTTCTGTAAGTATTCGATTTTAAGAAAGAAAGATGGTATTCATGGAATTAAGGCTAAAGGGAGTGGGACAAACCTACTCACTTATACGTCAGCGTTATATTAATTTTTTTAACAAACTCACCGAAACTCACTTTTAGAGGTAATAACACTCACTACAACTCAATACACATCACACTCACTTTTTTATTAAGTATTTTTTATTCATACATTTTATGAAAACATGGGTACATAAAAAAAGTTAAAACGCAGTACGAAATTAAAAGACGATACATAAGAAATTTAAAAACAACATTTAAAAATATAAACATAAAAAAAACATAATAATTTAAGCATTGGCAGACAAATGCTCGACCAAATTTTCTCGAAGATTGTGATGTTCTTGCTAGGAGCTGATATGCCGCATAACTTGTAGCACGTGTTCTTGGGTTTTAAACACATCTTCCGGTTGAATTTCTTTTTCTGAGAACCATTTAGGAGATATTGCTTTTTTAAAAAACTTTTGAACCATATTATGTAATATGATGCATGTGTGCATCATATTCATGATTCTTTCTTTCTGAAAAGCTCGTGCAGGATTAGCTAATATGACCAATTTCGTCTTCAAAACACCAAAAGCTCTTTTAATATCTTTTCATGCGGATCCTTGTTTTTTTATTCTATAAAATCCTCTTGTGGTCACCATCTGCTGGTTTGGAAATTGTTTTAACAAGTGGTTCCAATTCAGGATATATCCCGTCTGTAAGATAGTATCCCCATGAATAGTGTACACCGTTAGCCACAAAATCCACCTCTGGAGCTCTTCCGGTTTTCAAATCGATAAATAAAAGGACTGATATAAAACGTTGATGTCGTTGTTCGACCTAACAACACCAAAAAATGCATGCCATATCGATAAGTCATGCGACGCCACAACTTCAAGTAAAATGAATGGATTCGATCCATGATCTCGTCTAACATATTGCCCTTAATAAGCAGTTGGACAACCGAACCACTCCTAGTCCGTACAATCAAGACTTCCTATCATCCTTGAAAACCCGTGCTTTGCTTCATGACGCGCATAAAGTTTTTGAACATCAGTATACATGGGTTTCCTCAGATACTCATGCCCGAATATTTCCATAATAGCACTATAGAAATGATCAAGTGGTTCTCGAGAAGTTCTTGGGCTCATTTGTAAATGGTCATCTAGAAAACCAAAAACAACGTCGAATGCCAATTGACGAATTGCTGAGGTGCACTTTATCAACGACGAAATACCTTCTTTTCTGGTACAATCAACATTATTACGAAAGTATGCGTAATGGACAGTCACTTCATTAACTATCCAGTTGAAAAGGGGGTGACCCATTCAAAAAAACTTCCTGAACTCTCTCTTATCGTATATTTTGTTCGCCGAAAAAAAGACGTAACTAATCAATCATGCACACCTATTCGGTCTCGAGTTAATATGTTTCTTGGTAATCGATTAGCATTACGTCTTCTCTTAATAAACGCCAACGCTTTTATAATAAAACTCAACTTACGTTTCGCTATGACTTCAACTTTTTCAGTGGCAAAGAATAACTCGTATTCGTCGATATCTTCCATTTTAGTGTTTTAGGAAGAATGTGTATGAAATGTGAATGTGTGTTTGAATAATATTAGTTTTAGTAGGTATTTTATAAGTAAAAAAGGGCTATTGAAAGTTTTTTTAGTTTAAATGTAACGGTTACAACATGTGGGACCAAGTGATATGTAACTCGTGTTTGGTGAGTTTGGTCTAGTTTTTTTGAAAAAATGAGTGACATGTGCGCGAGCGACTTCAGGTAGGAGTGGGAGTCGCGAGCAAGTCTAGTGGACTGGCTTGTGAGTTTTGTCTCACTCCCTTTGGCCTAACATTATTCAATTTTGATATGATATTGTGATTTTCTTAATTATTCCTTTTTTTCAGTTCAAAACAAAAGGTAACTTACTCAACCTCTTCAATATCGAGTTTAGAAATAAAAAACAACTTTTTTTCAGTAAGAGTTTACTATGAAAAAGATTAATTCTTGTTCGCCCATATGAAAACCTGATTACCTATGCTGTGTTTTTTTCGTAAAGCAATAAACTTGCTTAAAAAGAGAACAACTTGAACAACTATAAATCCATAACAAGTTGACTTAACTTTAAACTAGTTCTAATAACATTTTTACGTTGTGTAGCGACACGATGATGATGAATAATTATTAATCAGTTAGCCATGTGTACAACATTGGGTACTCAGGAATAAGTGTTCACGGGCCAGTTCGGTTTCGTTAGTTAGAAACTTTCAATTATCCGTCTCAAAGTTTGAATTCAGTTGTGTTAATGCATAAGCAATGCCTAAAAACATTGTTAGTATTAATTAATCTTTCTTGGTTTTGATCACGACATATTACAAAGACATTTATTATCAAACACAATCATAAAACAAATTATCTAACGAACACTATCATCAAGGTAATAATCATTACACTAACATATCTTAATCATGCTTAGTGATTATAAAAGTGTTAGCCTTAAAACTCACTTTTGTCAAACATTACAAAAGATTTTTAATAAACTTTATTTTTAAGAAAATCTTTTATTAAAATGAAAATGAAAATATGAATATGGCATATTCCATATGCCATAAGAATATCCTTTGAAGGTTTAAACAGCCTTAGATATTTCAAATTCACTAAAAGACAAAAAGGAACGGAGTTTACGCTAGCGGTACCTTAGCACATATGGCGGTTCCTTATCGATAAGGAACCATGGGTGCCAATAAGGAACCGCGGGCAGATATAGCCGTTAGATGTTTTGTCCTATAAATAGTGAATCAAATCTGCATTCTCATTAACCCTTTTTGGACATATTCTTCAGCCTTCTTTCTCCTTTCCAATCCTAGTCATTTGTAAATGATCACTTAATGTGTTAAGTATGTTTACTCATGATTATCCTCTTGATCTCCTTCTTTGCCTTGTCCAAAGAGAAGATCACTCACACACTTGTGATGTGATTAAATATGTAGCATTGATGAAGATCACCTCCTCCGAAAGATCTAGTCATGTTCATCATTTTTTTATTTGTGTCTTGTGTAGATCCAATGTATTTGTGAATACTTGGACTAGTTGTGTTCATCCAAGTTATTTGTGAATACTTGGATTAGAGTTGTGTACATCCATTGCACATGTGTGTGCTTGGATTTATGTTGTGTAGATCCAAACTACATGTGTGTACTTGGATATGATTAGTTGAGTTGTAATTAGTTGTGTTAGTTCTCACTAAACTACAAAGTGATGTGGTTGTGTCTTGTGAGTTCTCACTAAACTATAAAGTGATGTGGTTATGTCTTGTGAGTTCTCACTAAACTATAAAGTGATATGTAGTTGTGTTGTGTGAAGTTCTCACTTAGTTTCAAAGTGAAGAGTCGTGAAGATTGGTTATAGCTTTGTAATAGAACTCGACATCTAGCATTGTGTCAGAAAATGGTGAAGTAGGCAACGTTGTGTAGATTGATTCTACCTTTATATTAGAACTCGACATCTAGCCTTGTGTCATAAAAGAGTGAAGTGGGCGACGTTGTGTAGATCGGTCCTAGCTAAGATTAGGTCTCGCCATTTAACTTAGTGTCGGAAAATAATGTAAGTGGCGTTATAAGGTTTTCTCCACCAAGAAGGGAGCTTGTGGATATAGTGGAAATCTCGAGTAAGGTGTACCCGAGGAGTGGAGTAGGAAAGAGGATAAAGCCTCGTTGCCGAACCACTATAAATCTTGGTGTCTTCCTACTAGATTGTTTCTTTCCTTACTCTTTACTCACATTCATTATCACTACACTTATTATACATTGTTAATGCATTAGAATTAAACCTAATCATTATACAACTATCTTTGAAGTAAAAGATAGTTTTGTGCACTCACCTAATTGAAAGGAATTTTAATTAGGAGATAAACCGATGAGAAACTATTCAACCCCCCTTCTAGTTTCTACAATTGGTATCAGAGCGATGGTGACACAAGATCTTTGAAGTATATTGTAATTTAAAACTTGGATCGATCCATTGTCTCCTCAAATTAGAAAGTTAAGTTGTACTAAAGTTTTTCTTTGGTCAAAACTTTTTTTTATTAAAAATAAGCCTTTTAAAATGTTAATATTGCATATTACTTAAATTAGTAGTATTAATGCATTTTATATTTACTCTTGAAATGTATCTACTAGTATGCATCTTGTTATGTGTAGGTACTCATGAAGATGAATCATTCTATTGATTGTGGATTGAGTTACTTACACTTGTAGAAGACTCATCTTCTTTTATTTCCAACATCATTGAATGATGATATCAAGATGGGTAGGAGTGATACTAGTATTTGAAGACTTAGTAGTCACTATTAGTCATTGTGGGGCTTTGCATCGATTCCTTGAAAGTTTGGAATGAAATTTGTGGCCAAGGTACGCTTTCGTTCTTCCACACGCCCTATTGATCATTCTTTTTATCATTAATTGACTATATGCTTGTTCTTGGCATTCTTGCCTTGACATTTATTTGTGATTTGTGATTCTTTTCTTTTCCCCTCTCAAACCTTCATTGCGTGGATACTTGACTCACTATGGAGATATAGGGTGAGTTAGTAGAAGCTTAAAGTATCAAGCATGATTTCCATGGTTTTCACCCTTACGGTTAGTAGGCCCTATATAATGTGTAACTTGTGCAATTAAGCTCATCTCTAGGATGATTAGTGAATCCCTTGAGATACCAAACTACTTCATTAAGTTGTAGATGGATTTTATACATTTGGATTGAAATATTATAAGGATATTGTTATTGTTAATTCTAGCAATAATTATCCGATCATGTGGGGGAGAAAGCGAATCTATACTTTGATCATATTTTGAAATAGAATAAGACTACTCTTGAAAATGATCTTATTCTATGCATCAAAATTGCTTGGTTTAATTCATTACCAAAGCCGTTAGACTATCGCCGGAAAGGCACGTCTTAAACCACTATATCTGACACAAGCTCTTCACATCATCAATTTGAAGAATGTCATTTGTCCTTTGAGCAATTTCCTTGGTCTTTATTCACTTCTCTTGACTCCTCTCCCTTTGCCTTTTCGCTACGAGTAGTCGTTCGTTCATTTCGGTCTTTTCCTGTCTCGATTCAACTCGTAATCCTTCAACAAGGCATTATTACCTAGTGTTGTGGTGGTCCAATGATATCCTAAAGGGCTTAAGATATATTTTTAAGTATTTTAAAAATTTTGGTTTTCAAAAATTCATCGTTTTTCTTTGATAAAAACCTGCCTCTGTAGGCGGTTCTTTATCTCGGCGGCTCAAAGGCGCGGTTCCTTATCGATAAGGAACCGCGGGCAATAGCTTTTGTTAGAGCGCCAGTTTTTTTAAAAAAGTTTTTTCAAACTTGTCTTTCTCTCTCCTTCACACACAGCAGATGATTTTTCTGTGTTTTTCCACCATTGTTGAAGCTCCTAAAACCTTCAATTACTCAAATTGATTAATTCAAGTCTGTGGGTTTCACTCATCCATCATCCAAGATAAATTAATTGTAAGTTATTTCTTTTAATTTCATCTAATTTGTTATAGGGTTCATACATTCATAATTGGGGATTTTTAAAATTAACATTGAATTAGAACCTTACTAGGAATAAGAGTTGACATAGTATTGTTACTATGATTCCTTAGGTTCATATTCATAGAGATTTCACTAAAACCCATTTGTAGAACAAATCCGAATTTTGACTAAATTTTTTGGTTGATTGATGGAATTGATATGAACCTATGAACAAGTTGGTAATGGCATTGTTAAATGCTTACCTAAAAACTTTGTTTTGAAAAACCAATGTTCTAGCTCATTGTTAATTTTACATAGTTCATATTTTTTTATCAATGATGAAATTGGTACATTGTGAATATGAGAATGACAAGGATTAAACCTTGATTTATCAAGAGATTGATAAAACACATTCTCGCTTTCCTTGATTTTTGGTTTATATGTAACATATGAGTAGTTGGAAAAAAATGTTTATATGTTATTTTTAGGTACTATCATCATGACCACATGATATCAAAATGACCATCTACTCAATAGAAGATACATGCCTAATCCTTCGTTGACTAATCAATCTTGATCTTTTCAAAACACTTATCATAATCTCGAGTCTCGTTGTTTCCATGAAGGACGTATTGTTCCTCTAACCTTCGTGGACTTGATTCATTCGATTCATGTTCAGTACCATTGGATTCGATTGTTTGCTTGATATTCATGAGCCAATATTCCCTTATTTCCTCATTTAATTCTTTAACTCATTTAAGTTAATACACATCAATGGTTTATCTTTAAGATATTCCATTAAGGGGAAAACCTTTGTATACACTCTCGAGGAATTTTGTGAGATTCTCGGAGTTCCATACGAAGGTCAATGTAGGTTCACCGATGCTTGGAGTATAAACCACTTAGAATCGGCCCCTGTTGATGTGCATTACTTGACTGAGATTCCTTCGGCTTCGGCCATCATTCGTGCCCTTGCTTCACCTCGTGAACATCCTATCCTTGGTAATTTTGAAGGAGAATTTCATGCTCTCACTCCTTGGGAATTACCAACTAACGATCTTAGTGATTTCATGGTCCCTTGGGCCGAAATCATTAGGGAAAATGCAATGTGTTTGGTTGGTGATCGCAACCATGTGCCTGCTTGTCTTGCACATATGTTGTATTGTGTTGTTACCACTACTCCACACAACCTTGCATTTTTCATGGCTAAAAGGATAAGATTTGTTCTCAATGGATCTCGGACTACTCTTCCTTATGCCATGATTCTCTCACGGCTTCTTAAGAGAGTTCTCCTTGATCACCCTCCTCTTAATCCTTCCTCTTTTCACTCTGTGGTTGATTCATGTTCCCCATTGAAGGAAATGTCCCTTCAATTCTCACACATGAATCAAATGAAGATGAAAATGTCTCTAAAGACAATTCTCTCATTTCTCGGTATGATTTGTCATCAACTATCTCTCAATTGTCTTCACTAGACATTGATTCAGACTATCAATATTGTCTCAGTCTTCATCTTCAGGATCAAATCAGAAGTGAATCAAGGCAAGGAGGAAATGATCATATATGAATGACATATATCACTCTTGTGAGATTAACATGTGTGTAAACATGTATGGATTGTTGTTCTTTATCTCTTCTCTTATCTCTATTCTTAGGATGCTATGTACTCTTTAACTAACAATTTGTGTTTGGATTACCTAGTATTTTAATCCTAGTTATCCATGGTATCGATTTTTCGGATTTTCATGGCTCTTTGCATCTTATATGATTAGATAGCCTCCTAGTCTTTGATTATTAGCTCTCTTTGGCTTGATAAACCTTAGTATAAAATCTGGGCTAGCAAAATTTAAGGAAGGGCCTTTCTCAAACTCCTCTGGTCGTGGTTCCATATCGAACCCGTGGTTCTTTAGTGATAAGGAACCGCGGACCTACGTAAGGAACCGCCCAGTACTGTTTCAACAGAATCTTTACTTTACACTGTTTTCTTTAATCTGTGTAAAACTTTGATAAATTTTTTGCAAAAACCTGCACTTTCCTAAACTAGGCTACCTAATTTCATTGTTCACATAAAATGACTTTAACCTATTACTAGTTTGGATCATCCCCTTTCTCTTCTTAAACCCTCTTTTGTTGATTGTGTTCTTCATCCCTTCAACTCTTCTTTTAACCTCAACATTCAACCATGGTATCCACTAGAACTTCCAACTCCTCCAAAACATCTTCATCCAAAAGAAGTCTTAAGGTGAATCTCAAGTCCTCTAAACTTGGTTCTCCATCTTCTTTCAAACTAAAAAATGAAGTCTCACCTATACTCATCTCCTCATCACTTTCATCACCACTTGCCTCTTGGCAAACAAACTCAACCCATGGTACTAACCACTCTCATGGTTATACCTCCTCTTCATTTCAATCAATGATGAATGAGTTTTCCTCTCCACTAATTTCTAGCCCTCCCTTAAATGTGAATGCTTAACCACAACCTCATCAAAGGATTCCCTTTGTTTTTTAGCCTCTTCCCTTCACTCCACCAAATTCACTCATCTCACCTATTTCACCCTTGGATACCATGCCTTATCCTTATCCTCCTACCACCAACACCCCTCTCTTGGGTGTTCCCATTACCCATCTCTTGGGTGATCCACGCTTGTTTGATTTTTTCATGCACAATGGAACTAATTGCCCTTGTTGCTTGAACAACTTTCACCTCATTGATATCCTAAGGTTGGAAATGATTGGGGCTCACATCAAGTTGTAAAGCTTCTTATTGAACCTATTTGCTAATCCTCCACCTCCTAGGAGATAAATGATGGACTTTAAAATTAACATGCTTTTAAAAAAAAGGATCAAGCTAAAAGAGAATTATGAACTCAAGACCTAGTTGTTAGCTATCTTTGAGTAGTTAATTGTCTTTTTAATTCTTGTATTTCCTTTTCTTTCCCTCATGATTTTCTCATGTGGATGATTTATGGATTTAGTTTTTATGTGCTTTAATTTATGTGATCACATTAAACAACTTCAGTTTATTTAAATTAAACCTAAATCTATCACAACCTCTAAAAACTTGACTTAAAATTGGACAAAATGTTATTTAAATATTTTGTCACCCTTTGTCAAGACATTCTTTGTGAATGTGTTGCTTTTATGCAACCCTGGCATACTCTAGTGCTAAAAGAGGTAAAAATCCAAGATTTGCAAATTTTTGAAAAAGTCTTATCTTTGTCCAAAACTTTTGAAAATCTGGTTTTACAGTCCACTGGACGCGGTTCTCAAGCCTCCAGGCGATTCCATATCGATACGGATCCGCGGGCCTCTTTAATGAACCGCGCCTAGTAAAGCCGATTTTGGCTTATTTTTTATCTTTCTTCTTTGACCACTGTTTTGGTTAAGATTCTTTGTTTACCCAATGTGGCTAAACATTCTCTAAAACATTTCTTTTTCATTTCAAATCTTTGTCTTGTGTATTTTCTTTAAATTCTTCTCTTTTGGGAGTTCTTTCATTCACCCCTCACAATGCTTAATTCTTCCTTTTCTAACATTGACATTTCTTTGTCACACTCTTCTCAACCAAAAGCTTATTCTTCAAAGCTTTCAAAGAAACCGAAAATCTTGGTTAAACCCATTTGGATAAAAAAAGAATAAGAATCCTCATGATTCTTCTTATCCAAAATCCTCCAAGAATTCCTTTTTTCTCCGATTCAATATTGGAATGAAACGTACTCTATAAATCCAATTACCAGAGAAAAAGAAATTCCTCCACCACCACCTAAATCTTTCAACTCTCCTCAACTCAATGACCTAAATTATTTCCCTAACCTCACTAGGCATTATGAAAACATCTCTTATCCATTATCTCCCTCCCCACCAAACTCTAATCTTGATGGACCTCCCCCATCTAACGACTTTGTTTTGCATCCTGGTTCCTCGTGCGCTTGTTGTCGTTTTCAACAAATTGAACTTGCTCATATCTATGACAATCTAAATTTTCTTGAATTCCTCCTCACTCGACCTCCCCTCAAAGTATTCGTTCCCGTGAACAAAACTTCAAATGATGCTTCGTCGTCTTTCTTTTCCAACTAAGGCACTCTTTGTACTTTAGTTGTTTGAGTCAATAAATTTTAAGCAATATTGAAAGATTATCACTATTAGAATAGCTTATGCTTTGTGGTCTATTTTCCATATTTTTTGCTTTTAATATTTATATTGTGTGTATGAATATTTGTCTTGTATGTTCTTTCATATTTTTGTAATATGAATGTTATGTGTGTTATCTTTCCCTCTAATTTTATTACACACATTTGTTAAGGAGTTGATCATGGTTAAAACTTAAAATTAATTATGGGTGATTCCATAAATTCTAAATTTTAACCCATTGACATTTTAAATCATCTTTGATTGGTTTGGATGTTTCTTTTCTTCCTTTATTCTACCAATTGAACTATGATGTTGTCAATACACACTCTTTGGACATACTTAGTAAATGCTTACTTCTAATTTGAGATTTCTTTTCCTTCTTCCTATCAAGTTAGTTAGTAAGTAGTGCACATACATACATTGGTGTTTGTTTTCTTTCTTCTAACCTTTGTGTAGCATGTCACCTTAGCTCATTGACTTGGTGCCCCAAGCAAGGGAGAGTAAGCAACAAGGGGGAGCTACTAGCAAAAGTCCGGTTCTTTTCTTCTTCAAAGACTTGTGCTAACCTTTTTGCTTCGACAAAGGGGGAGAAATGATAGTGATAAACTCGTTAATAATTCGAATAAACTTGTATTTTACGTAAATGAGTTTATAGTTTGTCGTAATCAAAAAGAGGGAGATTGTTAATGCATAAGCAATGCCTAAAAACATTGTTAGTATTAATTAATCTTTCTTAGTTTTGATCACAAAAAATTACAAAGACATTTATTGTCAAACACAATCATAAAACGAATTATCTAACAAACACTATCATCAAGGTAATAATCATTACACTAACATATCTTAATCATGCTTAGTGATCATAAAAGTGATTAGCCTTAAGACTCACTTTTGTCAAACATTACAAAATATTTTTAATAAACTTTATTTTTAAGAAAATCTTCTATTAAAATGAAAATGCAAATTTGAATATGGCATATTCCATATGCCATAAGAATATCTTTTGAAGGTTTAAACAGCCTCAGATATTTCAAATTCACTAAAAGACAAAAAGAAGCGGAGTCTACGCCAGCGGTACCTTAGCACCTATGGCGGTTCCTTATTGATAAGGAACTGCGGGTGCCAATAAGGAACCGCGGGCAGATATATCTGTTGGATGTTTTGTCCTATAAATAGTGAATCAAATCTGCATTCTCATTAACCCTTTTTAGTCATCTTCTTCAACATTCTTTCTCCTTTCCAATCCTAGTCATTTGTAAATGATCACTTAATGTGTTAAGTATGTTTACTCATGATTATCCTCTTGATCTCTTTCTTTACCTTGTCCAAAGAGACGATCACTCACACACATGTGATGTGATTAAAGATGTAGCATTGATGAAGATCACCTCCTCCTAAAGATCTAGTCATGTTCATCATTTGTTTATTTGTGTCTTGTGTAGATCCAATTTATTTGTGAATACTTGGACTAGTTGTGTTTATCCAAGTTATTTGTGAATACTTGGATTAGAGCTGTGTACATCCATTGCACATGTGTGTGCTTGGATTTATGTTGTGTAGATCCAAGTTACATGTGTGTACTTGGGTATAATTAGTTGAGTTGTAATTAGTTGTGTTAGTTCTCACTAAACTACAAAGTGATATGGTTGTGTCTTGTGAGTTCTCACTAAACTATAAAGTGATGTGGTTGTGTCTTGTGAGTTCTCACTAAACTATAAAGTGATATATAGTTGTGTTGTGTGAAGTTCTCACTTAGTTTCAAAGTGAAGAGTTGTGAGACCCCCAAAATCTGACATGGAACAACTAGGTAACGAGGGGGTAACACGTCATAGTACAAGAAACAATGAATTACAGTTGACACAAAGCTGACGTAATAAAAGCATATATATCACATCATAAATGATCAGAGTTTTAAACATAGGTCCCATAGTTTTATATGCGAAAAGATATATTATTTCATCATGGTTTATAACATAAAGTTACCCAAAAGATATAATAAATTTCTAACAGTTTATACTAAAACCAGTCTTTTAAAAGTATCACAGAAATCTCCAAGCTGCGATAATATCCTGCGGGCTCCCATCCAAGCAAAGCTAAATAATAATACCTGAGATTAAACATGTAAAATCGTCAACACAAAGTTGAGTGAAATTCATAGGTTTAGCAGTAAAGGTGTGGAACACAAGCATTCATTTGTAAAACAAGCAAATAGAGAAAATGATTATGATCATTAACCATAGTCTGAAACCAATATTATTGCTGTTTAGTTCATGAACCGAAGCTTAACTCAAAGTAAGTTCCTCTAGGGAGTATTCAGCCTAAATACTCAAGTATAAACAAATGTAAGTGCGTCAAGGTAATCGGGACGGGGATTGTCAATCCCGATGGATCCACCCACAACATTCGCGCTTAGCGCAAAGCATACGGGACAATTAACGGTTCATGATCAAGAGAGGAAACTTAAGGCTATTAACTATAAGCAATAATATCTATGAAAACTGTTAGAAAGCATACAAGTCTGAATAGCATACAAGTTCTGGATAGTATACAGTTTTAAATGGATGTGTTCCACCATGTAAAATCTCACCCCGCATTTAGAAACATTGTGCAAGTAAAAGGGGCTATGAACTCACCTTTAGTAAGTAATCACAAGGTAAAAGGGGCTGAGCAAAAAGAATTCTTCACGGACCAATGCAATGGTGACGCGTAATAAGAATGCGTTCAATGAAGCAATAACGTTTTAGAAGTGGTGGGACATAGTATGACTAGGTAACTTGCGTGCGATGGCGAGACGTAAGCTTAAGTTAAAATTTTGACCCAACACCTTGAACCTACTGTAATAACCTAATATCAACCTTGTTTGATGGTCCAAGCATTTATGTGTGGGTTCCGAACACGTTTAAGACTCGGTCTGAAAAACCAAAACAAGGGACTGCATTCAGTTTTCTGAAAAAGGTTGAGAAGATTTGGTCATATCTAAAAATCTATAATAGTACAGGAGGTGAAATTTCTTGACATGTATAGGTATTTCTCTTACCTTTAAAAGTTGGGAAAGAACAGCCCTAGAACTATTTTCAATCAACGGGAAATGCACTTTTAGTGACAGACTATCAAAACAGAAAGTTGTAAACGTCTTTCGTACCTAACGGTAGATTAAGCATAAATCCTAATCGGTAAAAGATTTTGACACGAAACCAAAAAGAGAAGTTTTATTATATTTGTAGCTACTGTAAAAAGTCATAAAATCATAAATTAATCCTTTTTACCCAAGTCAATTTACCCACGTTTTAAGCATAACATTCAGATTTGACCTACTTTAGTAAAACGACCGTTTCGGACTCATCCGGACACTTCCCGTTTCCATCCAACTCAACACATACTAATCACATCAGTGGGTATCCATTTTTCAAATAAAACCAAGGTCATATGTTTAAGAAAAATTTGCCATGACCTGTTTGTTTCTGTGGTGATTTCCATACTACAAAAACAACTCCATTTAGCTACCTAACCTCAATCAAGCAACACTTAGGCTATACCAAATCGCCACGCAAGTGTCCTAAGTCCTAATATGCCCTAAGTATCTATAATCTCAGTGGGTTTCACCCAAGGAATTCAAAATTCATGAATAAAAAGAATCAAAGTACTAGTAACATCAAAACTAAAATGCAAGGAGTGACTATACCTTCATAACAAGTAGGAATTAATCCAAACACGCAAATTAAACAATTCCTCCTCCTTGATCCTTAGAAATTTCGTGGCCCTTAGCCACGTGTTAAGTCAATCACGGTACTCAACAATTGAGTAGAAATAATGTAGTGAAACGATCACCGACGATATGGATGCCCGGGGAAAACACGAAAACTGCAACATATCACAATAAGGCGCGCGTTAAGACTCGAACTCAATATCGATATATATACCAAATATAACATGACTAAAATGTTTTCAAAGTATACACGTTTCAAAACCATTGACACGAATCAAATGAATTCATACTACCCATTTATCCAACGTTACTCGTTAAAACACTTAAACACTTGAAAATGACTCGTCATACGACGCCAAGTCAACGCAAGTCAAACTATCCTTTACCCTTATTTGGACCAGTAGCTAAGTCATTTATATAATGACTAAGCACTTGAGTAAGTCACCATGTCCGATGGTGAACACTCAAACTCACGCAACACAAGCATTGAACTACGTGTCCAAAATAAAAATCAGCAAGTACACCCCGAATGTACACACCGATCTACCCTATCTAGACTTGTCCGTTTTACATGAAAATTGGTGTCAAGGTCACTTATAACCTGTATAAGACCTCACCAAAATTTGAGCCAAAGTTCACACTTTAAAGTCCATCAGCTCGACGCTTTACTCGACTCCAAATTTTAGGACAAATTTGTACACTTGTTTTGTAAAACCGTTTGGACCACTTTAAAAGTACTAACCCGACAATCCGTCTTTTGAAACCACTACTAGACTCATCAAACTCAGTTTGTAAACTTTGAAAATCAGTAGCATCAACTATCTAACCAAGCCTAAAGTCCCCGAGAGTCGTCCCAAAATCAGCCACAATTTCAGATTGTGCCGACTTGCGTCTCCCGGTACACGAAAAACTAAAACTAGCATAACTTTTGACTCGTAATGAGTTATAAGCTCTATCTTATACCAAAACGACCGTCTCGGAAAACTCTACAACAATTTCAAATAATCTCAGTCTTTCACAGACCTTAAACCCACGAAACATACTGTTTAAGGCTGCTGTCCCAAATTGCCTTTCTAGAAAACATGTCAAATCAATTTTTCACTCAATACCAATCATTCCCATACCCCTAGGATCACTATACTATCATACCCATCAACCAAACACTCCTAAAAACACTTGTATGAAAAATCTAACAAAAATCAAAGATTAAAAACAAGACTTTTAAGGATCAAAACATGATAAACTTACCAAAAGCAAACACATACATGATGATTAACTCATCATATAACCATGAAATTTTAAAGTCTTGAAAACCTTGATGCATGTACAAGATTTTGGTATCAAAAGAACCACAATTGAATTACAAGGTGTGGTCTAATTTTTGTTTTGGATGAATCATGATGGATGGTGGTGGTTGATGGTGGTGAAGGTGGTGGCATAAATGAGAGGTGGGAGGAGAGTGTGTTTTTTTTTTTGCTAGTGTGTGTTTGAGTGGAGAAAGATGAAAAGAAAATGTTTATATAGTGGTAGTAAGTGGAAAGACTAGTTTTGTAAACTTTAAAACTTGTGGACTTAAAAACAATTAATAGTTTTAAAAGGTAGAAAATGGTTATTGGTAAATATTAAAAACATTTACGGGGCTCGGGTTTTGTAAAAATACTTTTTCAAAAGTTACAATGCATCATAAAAATGATTATATGATTTCCCGACACGACTTAATACGTAATTAAAACTAAATCGTCGAAAATATTAATTATCGAAACAATCGATAAATAAACGTAATATTTTGGGCATCCGTCGGTATCGCGATCACTAGGAATTCTCGTTGTACAATGATTTTTGAATAAACTCGTTTTAAAACGCACGCTGGTGATTTTAAATCAAAAAAATTTTGATTTAAATTAAATATGGAAAAATAAAATAAAAATTTTATAATTCCATATGAAACATTGTCAATGAACAAAATAATACTTAAAAGTATAATTTAAAAATCTCAGGATTTACATATAAAGTATTCAAGAAAACGTAATACGTTGAAAAATTCAAAAAGCACGAATAAAAAGAATAAAATAATGCTGGAAAAGTATGGGTTCTCACAAGAGTCGTGAAGATTGGCTCTAGCTTTGGATTAGAACTCGACATATAGCCTTCTGTCGAAAAATGGTAAAGTAGGCAACGTTGTGAAGATTGGTTCTACCTTTAGATTAGAACTCGACATCTAGCCTAGTGTCATAAAAGATTGAAGTGGGCGACGTTGTGTAGATTGGTCCTAGCTAAGATTAGGTCTCGACATTTAGCTTAGTGTCGGAAAATAATGTAAGCGACGTTGTAAGGTTTTCTCCGCCAAGAAGGGAGCTTGTGGATATAGTGGAAATCTCGAGTAAGGTGTACTCTAGGAGTGGAGTAGGAACGAGGATAGAGCCTCGTTGCCGAACCACTATAAATCTTGGTGTCTTCCTACTAGGTTGTTTCTTTCCTTACTCTTTGCTCACATTCATTATCACTACACTTACTATATATTGTTAATGCACTAGAATTGAACATAATCATTATGCAACTATCTTTGAAGTAAAAGATAGTTTTGTGCACTCACCTAATTAAAAGGAATTTTAAATAGGAGATAAACCGATGAGAAACTATTCACTCCCCCCTCCCTCCTTCTAGTTTCTACAAGTAGGTTTTGATTTTTGGTCTCACTACAAAATAAGAATTGGCAACGGCGTTAATACAAGTTTCTGGTTGGATCATTGGATAGGAGACAAACCTCTTCATCTTGTTTATCCACGCCTCTTCATGCTCGAGCTGGATAAATACAATTATGTTGCAGCCAAATTGAATGATTCGGCTGTGAACTCGTTTCAAAGACCGGTTCGAGGAGGCTCTGAATCTGAACAACTGGCTGGCCTTAATACTCTTCTGAATTCAGTCTTACTTTCTGTTTCAAACGACAGTTGGGTGTGTAATTTGTCGGGGGATGGTTCTTTTCGGGTCAAAGATGTTCGTAATCGGTTAGATGACTTGTTGCTGCCTTGTGAGACCAGTTATACCCGATGGGTAAAGCTTATTCCTATTAAGGTAAATATATTTAGGTGGCGTACGAGGCGTGATTGTTTACCTGCTAGATCTAATTTGGTTCGCAGAGGAGTCCTGGTTGAATCCACTATCTGCCCGATTTGTTTCGCAAACGAGGAAACTGTGAGCCATACTTTGTTTCGATGTGATCTCGCTCAACAGGTCCCTCATAGGATTTGTAGATGGTGGAATCTTGATACGCAGGATTGGGACTCATTCCAGGAGTGGTAGGGTTGGCTTCTTTGTTTGCGTATACCTTCGAAAAATAAGGATTTATTGGAAGGAGTTTTTTCGGTTGCTTGGTGGTATATTTGGAGATTTCCTAATCGTCTTATCTTCGATGATTCCCCCCTAACCGTTCTGAGGTGTTTGATGACATTGTTCTTTGTTCGTTTAATTGGTGTTCTAGTCGTTGTCGTAGTAGTTTTTCGTGGATAGATTGGCTTAAATGTCCTTGTTGTATTTCTTTGTAAATTTCTAGCACATTGCTGGTTTAATAAAATTTGTCGTTCAAAAAAAAAATTTACTACCTGAAATCGAACCGCACTAGGCGGGTAACCGGACATGCGGATATCCGAAATGAGCGGTTACCTCCTGTTCGGTTCAAGCTTAACCATTTTTTTATGTTTAATTGAATTTAACCGTATAAAGAATAATGTGGTGTAAAACATAATATCTCATTTTAGTATAATCAAATGACATCGAGTAGATAAAAGCTATATAAAAGTAATATAATCGAATTTAATCGTATAAAAGTTATTTCGTTTATATATTAAAATTACGTTATTTCATTTTTACACATAAATTATTACATATACTTATATTAGGAGCTAAAAAGTTTTTATAGAATAAAAGTGGTGCAATAAAAATAATTGAACGATTATTTGAATACTTAACTAAAAAGAGCGTGTATAATATGCATGGTTCGGTTCGGTTAAATGCTGAATTCTAAAAGTAAAAATCGAAACCGACGTGTGATGAGCGAGTTTTTTCAGTTTTGGTTTTTTTCGTTTTCGGTTTCTTCGGTTTCGAGTTTTTTTAGTTTCTGATTGAGCGGTTCGGCTCGGTTTTTCGGTTTCTCGGTTTTTTTTTAACACCCCTAGTTAACATCCCTAAAAACATTATTATACAGTAACAGTTTGCTTTAAAAGGAAATAGTACTAATTTCTATAGAAAGACATCACAAATTATGTTTTGTTACCATAACATGGGCATTTTATAAGCATGTTACATTTGATTGTTGTATACTCCGTATTAGATATACATTTTTTATACGTTTAATATAGATTTGAATAAAATAAAATCAAAGACCTAACCTATGTTTTGAAAAAAGGTTTTTCTATCTTATTCCCTAAGGGCACATGATAAGAAGTTAAAAGGTATACCGGGTCCCACAGAAAAGTACACAGAGATTCACATTTTGTGGATCTCTGTGTACTTTTATGTGGGACCCGTGTTCTTTTTATGTACTTTATGTGTTCTTATCATGTAACTTAGGGCAAAAAATAAAAAAACCTTTGAAGAATGGGTTTTTAATCAATTCGGCAGAGTTAGCGTGTGAGGGCTGGAAAAAACTTGGATTCATTAATAGTCATAGTATGAGTTTTTGTAGGAAAGAAAATATACATGTCACACATAAAAAATTAGTAGTCTTTGCGTTTTAAAATTATTGTATCCGACAGAAAAATAAATTAAAATAGATACATTTTAATTTTTATTTTTTAAAATAATTATAATTTGCTTTTAATTAACTAATTAAATTTTATTTAAAATTTATAATAACAATATCAAGAAAAATAATATGATAAATTTTCATCAAACTTTATTATCTATTTTCTGCAAAAGACAATATTTTAAAACAGTTTAAAATAAATTATTAATATTAAGCTAGTAAACTCTAATGGACTCAACCTACAAATCAGGCTTGGGCCATATCTATTATCTAACACGAACATGGTTCGAGCGTTTAATTTGGCCAAGTAAAATCGGGTTTTAAAACATGAGACGTAAAGTAGTTGGTGCAGAATTTAATGTTAGATCTACATGCATTTGAATTTGTCACGTGAAGTATTGGGTAATGACTTTTGGGTAAAACCCAATGGATATAACAATGACCTCGATATACTTAATGCCATTATAAGCAAATTAGTACTAGAACAGTTTTTGATCTTCAATAGAGTAATAACATTTATGTTCGTTTGGTTGGTATACTTCTGTTGGTCATTTATGAGTGTTATTTATGAAGCGGTTGTTTGAAGTATTCATTGGTGTATTAAAATTTCTGACAATAGAGTGTAAGTGTATTTATTACGGAGTATATTGTTTCAAAAATTGTTTAAAATTTTGTGATTTTAATTTTTTTCTATACGAAAAAATTATTTCATGTTTAAGTGTCATGAAAAAGTGTATGATTTTAAAAAAGTCTAAAATTTTCTGTACATTTAATGTATTATAGAAACTAAACAATTTTTAAACCTCAAAATATTTAATTCATAATGAAAATATGTTCATGATGTAAGAAAGTTTATAAATTAATAACATTATATAATGTGACAACTTTAGAACCTCTAAAAATTTTTACAAATTTAGATGCCTTAAGCTTGGTAAAGGGAAAAAAGAGGGAACATTCGAACCATTTTTATTTTATTGGAAATTTTTTATAAAAAATACAAACGTTTATGGTGTTTTTTTAGTCTAAAAGGTCAAAAGAGTCGCGACTTGACGACTAGGCGATTTAAAAGAATTTAACATGTGTCGTTTATTCTAATATTTTTTTTTTGAACGATATTAAGTCGCCTCGCCATCCTAGATGACGACTTGTACTACATAAAACATAAAGGATACGTGTCAACTTCTTTAATTTGTTCAGCTGTCAAGTTGTCTTGAACTATTTTGAGAAAAATAGTAGTTTTTTTTACCGAAAAAAACCCCATATTAGTTTAGAAATTTTTTTGAAATTTTTTTTTTTTGATTTTTTTTAAATTTTTTTTTTATTTTTTCAAAACACCCGAGTCTCGAATAAACCACGTAAAAGTAAAAGTTAGAGAAAAAATATCATTTTACTAGCTAAAAAAGTTATGAAGTTTACGAATACTTTGAAGGTTCGTCACAAAAAATTGTTAATGACTTATGATGTAAGCAAGTGTTATATATTTATGTAGACCATGTTTGTTGGAAAAAGATCATCTCAAGTTGAAGACAACTTGATAGGTCAAGTTTTTCAATCACAATTAAGATAAATACATATGGACCCCATGCATTTCACTAAAAGAAAAACTTTATACATTTATCTAAATTCTAGTATATAATAAACTTTCATCTACTACTCATTCCATCCCAAAATTATTGTCCAACTACAAAAACATACAGTTTAAGAAAAGTAAGATTTTTACAACTTTCTTTTTTAATTTTTGCATAAAGACAGTTTTACCCTTATTTAATAAATTTAAAAGTTTTTTTTTCAAATTTGTAATTATAATTTCAACTAAAAGTAATATATAAATTTCGATCTAAACTTCCTATCTATTTTTCAAAATGAATAATTAATTTAAGACAACTTGAAAAAAATAGACTACAATTTTAAAACGAAAGTAAGTAGTAAATTTTACTTTATATAGATGCAACTTGACTATATTAAATTTTCAACTAATGCATTCATATCAAGTCAAGGGGCCCGATCATTCCAATTCGCTCCAACGTCATAGTTCTGCAGTCAAAACAACTACGATATTTTTAAAACGAAAGTAGCAGTAGATGTTAGTAGAAAAAAAAAACGTGAAAAAATGTTGATCATGAAAAAAAATAGCTGAAAATAGTTTCGTCTGAATATTGTTCGTTTTTTTTTTGAAAATGAAAAATATCATTTAAACAAGTTTTCAAAATTTTCAATTTTACATAAAAAAACTCTTCTCTAAAAATTTAAAAACAAAAAATTATAAAAAGATTTCCACAACTAAACACCCCTTAATTTCACAAATCTACTACCATGTATTAATGAGCATCTACCCGCACTTAAATTCTCAACTATATATCCGAACTTTATTTTACCCTCAACCATATCACACGATTTGAAAAGCAAAGCTCAGCATGGCAGACATAAAACCGATTCGAATCAGAAAACCATACCGGACCAGATCGATCCGAACTGGACCGTACAATTTCGGTCCGATCCTCGGTCCAAAATTTTAGACCATTTCGATCCTCGGTCCGGTCCAGTTCGGTCTTACCAAAAATCTCGTCAATTATGCCTAATAGGACCGGATCGAGGACCAACCCGGATCGGACCGGTCCATTTGAGTCAGTTTCGGTCCGAATTATTGAAACATTTCGGTCCTTGATCCGATCCAATCCGATCTTAATTAGTCCGGTCTCTAGTTTGAAAAGCATATAACATATTGAAAATAAATGCTATACTAATAATAGAACAACATTACCTTTTTTTCTTAATGAAACATCATAACATGAGTAAATGACTATTTTACACATTTGTATATATCTTACGAAACGGATTATGGCGCCCGTTTAACCTACGAAAAAGTTGTGTGTGTCGTAGTATTTGTTTACGTACGTATGTTTATGGTTTTGTTTTGTGTGCATGTTTAGGAGAAAACTAAATGAAAACGATGACATTTAGTTTAAGCACAAAATATACTACACATGCATACGGATACGGTCCATAATCAACAATCTTCTCTGCATTAGGCACGTTTTCAGCCATCTCAATGAGAGCATCAACGTTGTCACATGTTCCCTTGAAATATCGAGTCTCTTTCAATGATCGAGTCCTTTGGATATGGTTATTAAGCTTCACTCTGGGTTTCTTGGCAGTTTTATCTTGGCTATTGCGGAGTTTTCTCACTTATTTATTCAATATTTTAATATCTTTATGTAATACAGAGTTTTCCTCACTGAACTTATCACGGTCCATTATCAAGTGATTTAATGGACATACACTTGGAAAGTGGTACATCTTAAATTTCTTACAACCATTAAGATATGCTTGGAAATCTTGTGCATGAAACACCAAACATTCTGTACGAACTCCCTTCTCTCCCCCTCTTGGGACCTGAAACCACACTTGGGTCTGTGCACATTGAAAGATCCGAATTGGTGGTTCTAACAGATGTAAAAAAAATCCACGCCTTTGATCACGAAGTACTCATCAAAAACTTTATGTAGATTTAATGTATGCTAGAAACTAAACAATTTTTAAACCACAAAAGTTGAGATGAGTACTTCGTGATCAAACGCGCAGATTTTTTTCTACAGCGGTTAGAACCACCAGTTTGGACCTTCCAATGTGCGCAGATCCAAGCGTGGTTTCAGGGTCCCAGGAGGGGAGAGAAGGGAATTCGTACAGAATGTTTGGTGTTTCATGCTCAAGATTTCCTAAAATATCTTAAAGGTTGTATGAAATTTAAGATGCACCATTTTCCAAGTGAATGTCCAGTAAATCACTTGATAATGGACCGCATTAGGTTCAGTGAGGAAAACTCTGTATTACAGAAATATATCCGCAATAACCATGATAAAAATGCGAAGAAACCCAAAATGAAACTTAATAACCATTTCTAAAGGACTCGATAACTGAAAGGGACTCAATATTTAAAGGGAACGTGTGACAACGTTGATGCTGTCATGGAGATGCCTGAAAACGTGCCTAATGTAGAGAAGATTGTTGAGAAGATTAGGTCGTCTCCATACCCTCCCAACATCTTAACTTTTTTTTATTGGGAGAGTGATGGCCATTATTTATACTATTGCTTATAAAACATGTATTATTACCTTGTGAACACCATGCTCATTTGAAAGAACGAAAAACACAGTAGATGAGACTCTTAAATGGTTAGAAAAGTGTGTGTTGTTGGTGTAAAACTGGAAGCATTTTGTGAAGGAGTAGAGATGAGTAGATATATTTATAAAGGGGTGCTAAAATATTTATGAAGGAGTTGTTGAGGTAGTTATTGTTCTATTAATATTTCTACCAACAAAGGGAACACTTGAACCATTTTGATTTTATTAGAAAATTATTATTAAAAATTCATTTTTATGGTGTTTTTATTTTTAGTCAAAAGGACCAAAAGAGTCGACGACTTGACGACTAGGCAATTTAAGAAGAATTTGAAATTTGTAATTTATTCTAATGTTTACTTACATAATATTTTTAAGTCGCCCCATTGTCTTAACGGACGACTTGTTCTACATAAAAATATAAAGGATATGTGTCAACTTATTTAAGTTGAAAAATGTTTTCTTTTGGTCTAAAATGAGAAACCCTATATGTGTTTTGAGCTTTTTCAAAAACTTTTTTCTTAAGTTTTTTCAGAACATTCGAGTATGGGGTAAACCACATTAAAAGTAAAAGTAAGAAAGCAACATCATTAACTAGGTAAAAGAATTATGAAATTTACGAATACTTATAAGATTCGTCACAAAAAATTGTTATTGAATTATGATATAAGCAATTGTAATATTTTTATGTAGACTATGTTTGTTGTGTTATTCTATTTCCAATTAAGTTGTAGAGCCATCTGTCTTTTAAATTTAGTCATTTCCTAAAACACAAGATTGTTAACTTTACGGTAGAAAGCCATTTTAAATCACTTTTTTGCTTTCGATGCGAGACAGGTTCACATGCAGCTCAGCATGTGTGAAATCATGTCTTTGCAAATACAAACCCACACGGCCGAGATATTGTTCAGGGCTTCTCTGAATCGTCAAAGCAAAATATTAGGACATGTGGATTGCTTCCTCACTCTTCTAGTAAATTTTTTTCTATCTTCTTAGGAAAACACTCGGTTTCTCAATTTGGTTTCCTTCTATTCTTGTTTCATTGTGAAATTACATAATTCGTTAGAAATTTCAATGTTCCTTAAAAGCATTATGGGAACAACCACTTTCATGTAAGTTTGTGGTTGTAGAAAATTTAGACCATTAATAAACTCATTAGGGAATACATATTTGTTTATACTTGTATCATTTTCAGGCTAACAAACATTTTCGCTACTTAAGTACATGAAATCACCACAAGAACAAAAATCATATTCCCGAACAATTAAAAGTATCACATACATAATTGGAAAGAATTTAAACATCCGTTATTCCTAAAACTTTGTTCTAAGCTTTTCTTACTTATCGTAAAGGAATCCATTTTGTTTTAGGCATAATATGAGACCGGACTTAAGACCGAACCAGACTGACGCGAACTTGATCGAAGACCGAAGCAGATCGAATCGACCGAGCCATAAATTAGAGTACGGTAAGCAATTAAAGCATACCAATTATTTAATTTAAACCCATTATACACAATTGTATGTTGGAATTAACTTGTTCATGATGATTAAGTTTCTGCCAAATTAAAACGTATACATGAGTTATAAAGTTCAAATAGGTAATTTTCACATGTGCAAAAATTTATCTCATATAACGTAGAGTAATTAATTAAAGCATGTAAAACTTTTTATTAGTATTTCAAATGTAAAGAAGGATATGTATATATATGATTTTCCTTTCTTCAATTCTTGGGTTTTGTCTTATCTTAGGGAGTAGTACTAATAGTACTAGAACAATTTTTGATCTTCAATGGAGTAATAACATTTATGTTGGTTTCGTTGGTATACTTGTGTTGGTCATTTATGAGTGTTATTTATGAATCGGTTGTTTGAAATATTCATTGGTGTATTAAAATTCTTGACAATAGAGTGTAAGTGTATTTATTATATTGTTTCAAAAATTGTTTTAAAATTTTGTGGTTTTAAATTTTTTCTATACGAAGAAATTATTTCATGTTTAAGTGTCATGAAAAAGTTTATGATTTTAAAGAGGTCTAAAATTTTATGTAGATTTAATGTATGTTAGAAATTAAATAATTTTTAAACCTTAGAATATTTAATTCATAATAAAAATATGTTCATGATGTAAGAAAATTTATAAATTAATAACATTATATAATGTGACAACTTTATAACCTCTAAAAAAGTTTACAAATTCAGATGCCTTAAGCTGGGTAACGAGAAAAAATAGAGAACATTCGAACCATTTTGATTTTATTGGAAAAATTTTATAAAAAATACAAATGTTTATGGTGATTTTTTTTAGTCTAAAAGGTCAAAAGAGTCGCGACTTGACGACTAGGCGATTTAAAAGAATTTAACATTTAAATTCTAATTAGTCAACATGATAAATCAAGTTGCTTTCAACTTGAGAGGATTTTGATTCATGTTTGTTGTGTGATTCTGTCTCCAATTGAGCCGTGGAGTCATCTGTTTATAAATTTAGTCATTTCCTAAGACGCAAGCTAGTTATCTTTACGGTAGATAGTCATTTTTAATCTTTTTTTTTGCTTTCGACACGAGACAAGATCACATATAGCTTACCATGTGTGAAAGCATGTCTTGGCAAATACAAACCCGCATGGCTGGAATATTGTTTAGGGATTCTCTGGATCGCGAAAGCGAAAGATATAAACACGTGGATTGCTTCCTCACCGTTCTAGTAAATTTTATTCTACGTATGTCCTTAGGAAAACACTCGGTTTCTAAATTTAGTTTCTTTCTATTCTCATTGTGTAATTGCATAATTCGTTAGAATTTTCAATGTTTCATAAAAGCGTTATCGCATTTATATTCTAAAAATTTTAATTCTTTAGAATTTTAATTTACTAAAAATTAAAATGTTAAAATTTTGACCCAAACAACACCTTCTAGTCTATAATAAACTTTCATCTACTACTCATTCCATCCTAAAATTATTGTCCAACCACAAAAACATACAGTTTAAGAAAAGTAAGATTTTTACAGCTTTCTTTTTATTTTTTGCATAAAGACAGTTTTACCCTTATTTAATAAATTTAAAAGTTTTTTTTTAAATTTGTAATTTTTATTTCAACTAAAAGTAATATATTAATTTCGATCTAAACTTCGTATCTATTTTTAAAAATAAATAATTAATTTAAGACAACTTGAAAAAATTAGATTACAATTTTAAAACGAAAGTAAGTAGTAAATTTTACTTTATATAGATGCAACTTGACTATATTAAATTTTCAACTAATGCATTCATATCAAGTCAAGGGGCCCGATCATTCCAATTTGCTCCAACGTCATAGTTCTGCAGTCAAAACAATTACGACATTTTTAAAATAGAAGCAGCAGTAGATGTTAGTAGAAAGAAAAACGTAAAAAAATGTTGATCATGAAAAAAATAGCTGAAAATAGTTTCGTCTGAATATTGTTCGTTTTTTTTAAATAAAAAATATCATCTAAACAAGTTTTCAAAATTTTCAATTCTATATAAAAAAAGTCTTCTCTAAAAATTTAGAAACGAAAAATTATAAAAAGATTTCCACAACTAAACACCCCTTAATTTCACAAATCTACTAGCATGTATTAATGAGCATCTAACCGCACTTAAATTCTCAACTATATATACGAACTTTATTTTACCCTCAACCATATCACATGGTTTGAAAAGCAAAGCTCAGCATGGCAGACATAAAATCGATTCGAATCAGAACACCATACCAGACCAGATCGATCTGAACTGGACCGTATAATTTCGGTCCGATCCTCGGTCTAGAATTTTGGACCATTTCGATCCTTGGTCCGATCCGATTCGGTCTTACCAAAAATCTCGTGGATTATGTTTAATAGAACCGGACCGAAGATCGAACCGAACCGGTCCATTTTGGTCCAACTTGGTTCAGGATTTTGAAACATTTCAGTCCTTAATCCGATCCAATCCGATCTTAATAGGTCCGGTCTCTAGTATGAAAAGCATATAACACATTCAAATTTAATGCTATGCTAGTAGTAGAACAACATTAACTTTTTTTTTCTTAATGAAATATCATAACATGAGTAAATGACTATTTTACACATTCGTATATATCTTAGAAAACGGATTATGGCGCCCATTTAACCTACAAAAAAGTTGTGTAAGTCGTAGTATTTGTTTACGTGCGTATGTTTACTGTTTTGCTTTGTGTGCATGTCTAAGAGAAAACTAAATGAAAATGATGACATTTAGTTTAAGCATAAAATACACTACACATACATATGATAAAGTGTTTTACAGCTTTCTCTTATACTTTTTTGCATAAAGACAGTTTTACCTTTATTTAGTTAATTTAAAACATTTTTAAAATTTGTAATTATAATTTCAACTAAAAATAATATAGCAATCTCGATCTAAACTTCCTACCTATTTTTCGAAATGGATAATTAATTTAAAACAACTCGAAAAAAATAAACTACAATTTTAAAACGGAAGTATCAGTAAATTTTAGTCTATATGGATGCAACTTGACTATATTAAATTTTCAACTAATGCATTTATATTAAGTGAGGGGAAGAGGGGCCTGATCATTCCAATTTGCTCTCATGGCATAGCTAAGGCTTGGCTACCTGTGGCACATGCCACATATGGTTTGCCAAGGTGCACGGCCGGATTTTAGCAAGTACAGAATGATCAAGTGTACAAGAACTTTCTTTTTCAATTCAATAACTTATGATAAAGTGTTTCATAACGTATCATATTATTGATTCACTCTAAATTAAATTATTTTGTTTAGTTTCAGACTTGTTAAAAGAATATATGAAAACATGGGAGGTATAACGAAGGAAGAAGATGATATTTTGTTTTTATCTATTTTCATTTTGCACCCTATAGTCTATATTTTCTTACACTAGAATCCTTATATTTTAGTTATATAAAAGTTTGAAATCTGACATCTTTAACCTAAAATTATTAAAATTATTTAATACTGCGAACATTTGAAACTTTGATAGATACAATAGGATACTTTCATAGTATCATGAGTGTGTGGTGCCTATAAGAATTTGAAACATTCTTCTAACTTTTTAGATACTTAGAATACAATACACAAATTTATAACCTTTGTTCTATACGTTGTAAAATATATTATCATTGCGTTAATTTTACCTTTAACTTTTGTATAAGTTAGAGTTCCAGGAAAAAAATATTGTGCTACACATACATAAGATTTCTGGATTCGTCACTGTTTGCTCCAACGTCATAGTTCTGCAGTCAAAACAACTATGTTTAATAGGACTGGACAAGACCAACAGGATGTTTGTTTTAGTTTATATAGTGGGTTTATAAGCTTATTAGATTATATAAGCTTATAAGCCGAAACAAAATGTTTGGTTAAGGTATATATAAGTGGGTTTATAAACTTATATAAGTGGGTTTTGGTAAAACAAGAATTTGTATCTTATGTAAAGTTAGTTGAGCTTATATAAAAATATTATATAGAAAGACTTTTATACTCTCATTTAATAATTACATCCTTTTATTTTTATATATTTTTTTGTCATTTTACTATATTAGTTATATAAGATAAACCAAACAATTAACAAAAGCTTATAAGCTTATTATATAAAACCATAATTTACTTATATAATATAAGCATAATTCCACTTATAAACTTAACCAAACACCATCAATGTGACTGACTATTTATTTTTGCTTCTATTTATTTTTGCTTCTACTCGATCCTGTGGTAGGTATATGCATTAAATTCAAATTAGTACTGTACTACTTATTTCATAGCTTTTGTTGACGTGTATCACTCCCAAACCGATCATTGTAACATTAAATTCAAAAGTCATTGCCCATACTTCATTGGGTTTTACTTTTTACCCAAAAGTGATTACTCAATACTTCACGTGACAAATTCAAATGCAGCAACATTGATATGTGTTCGTTTATGTTTAGTTTTGGGATGGAAACTACCTCTAATGTTTGAAAACCCGATTTTATTGGGCCGATTTTAACGTTTGAACTAGTTCAGGTCTAAACGGTAAGGTAAAAACTAACCATGTTCGAACCGTTGGGCTTTTAAAAACCCTAATCATAGACAGCCGGCATAACCGGTTAAACCATTAGACAAATTGATTTGGTTAATTGCGAAACTTAAAAGGTTAGTGTGTGTGGACGTGTGTTATTAAATTTTTTCTAGTGTCACAAAGTTTATATACTCTTTCCGTCCTAGAATTATAGTTAATCTTTTTATTTTAAGTTGTTACAATTATATTTAAAGAAGTTTAATGAGATTTATCATATTATTCTTTTTTGAACTTGTTATTAGTACAAACATAGAAAAAATTAATTAATTTATTAGCTAAAAGTAACATTTTGTTATTGTGCTAAAATATAATAATTCTGAGACGAAAACAGTACTATTTTTTATGGATGACATGTAACAAGATTTTATAAATTATGTCTTTTAAGATATTTACCGAAAATATTGGACTTTATTACAAGTTGGACATCATCAATGGCTCGTTTGGCTTTGGTTTGATAATGAATGAGGGGTATAGCTCCTGCATCAGACCGACAATACGAAGGATTGTTTACGTCAATAATTGGTCTTGTAATAAACGAATGACCTCTACGATTATTTTGATAAAAAGAATACTTAAAATATGTTTTAAATTTTAACATTTTTTTATAAAATATATGTATATCAGAAACGTTGCAAAATTAGGCTTGTTTGACTCGCAATTCGGCGACTATTTTTAAGATATTTTTTCCTTAAAAAAATGATAGATTTACGTTTCAAATAGGGATGAGCACGATACTGAGCCCGGACCGAATTAGCGGCATCCATTTTTTCTCGAACATAAATTAGTGATACTAGTACCGTATCGATCGAGATTCGGATATTGGTACGGTACGAGTATCGGTGGGAAATCGGGTTTTTCTTGTTTTTTCGAGAATTCACCGACTTAGTACCGGTCCCGTACCGAATTAGTGGTACTCAATTTTTTACCTTATTTCATAGTTTCAGAATCGTATCGAAGGAGATAAAAATACCAAAAATTGATACGTTCTGATATGGTTTCAGTTCGATTTCAAGGCTCGACTCAAAATGCTCGTCACAGTCTAAAAAATATACATATGTAAAGGTTGCTTTGTAACTTGTTTTTTCATTTAAGAGCTGGGCCATTTGTGCTCAAACGACAAAGGCATAAAAATAAAACGACATTGGAGACGATAATACGACGTTGTTTACTTCACCGTTAATATATACGAGATTTTTAGCCCGCGCGTTGCGGCGGAGCACGTGAGACTAATTGGTGCAGTAGGCCGATAATGCAAAGGGATTTTTGCGTCAATGGTTTACTTTGAAAGAAGAAAATAATTTCAAGGACTATTTACGTAATACTGTCGTGATTTGTGTCAACGCTATCTTTCTTTGTTCTTTGAAGCTGTATTTTTGTAATAATTTTCGTAAGAACTAAAAGTTCATAAATTTGTCACATTTAGCCTCTTGACCATTTGTAGCTTTATATATTTATATTTCATTAAATTGTATGATGAGTTTTAAAGCTCATATATCGATTATGGTTTTTCTAGAGATTCATATGTTGTTAAAAGCGTGTTAATATTGGTCTCTCTTGTTGGAATATAAAGATGTAGTCGTTCGTATACCTTATATCGAAAAATCTGTCAGATGTTAGTTAAAGAGAGTTATGTTTTTTATCTGGCGGATTATATGTTTTGAAAACTTTTTGATATATATTTGAGTAACACATTTTTTTATAAAATGTATGTTAAAAGTATTGCAATATTTGGCTTGTTTTGTTTGCAATTTGAAGATTTTTTCGCTGACTGTAATTTTTTCTAATAAATCTTGAGATTCCTGTTACATATTTGATACATGGAATCTGTTATTTTAAAACGACATAAATAAGTAAAATATAACGTTTGCAGTTGACCAGATAATCCAAAAGATTGTTCGCGTCAATGACTTACTTTGCAAGAAACAAATTAACGCAAAAGCTATTTCCATAAGAACTTTTTAAAATATGTATTAAGTTTCAACGTTTTTTATAAAATCATACGTATGTCAAGAGCGTTGCGATATTGGGATAATTTGGTTTGCAAATTCGACGATTTTTTTGTAATATATTTTTTCCAAATGCATTGATATATGTAGGTTTCATATTTGATAAAAAATATTTATATTAAAAAGTAGTAAATAATTAATAGTTTATCTTGTTTTATAATATAATATGACACATATTAAAAAAAAATCAAAACGTAAAGACCACCGTTTCATATTTGATAAGAGTGTAGTTATTTCAGGTTGGTTGTCAAAACGACACGATACTATACAAAAACGACAATATCAAAAGTTAAACGACGTCGCATCCTTCAATCTTTGCTATACTGATAGGCTTAAATTCATCACTATTAATTCTTTTTTTTTCCTCGAGTTAATTTTGAATAGGTTTTGTATCACAAACACATCCTTGAACGATAGTACAAAGTTTTTTTTTTAAAAGTTGTTGGTGCAACGGAGTTTCATGGTGCCACCTTGTGCAGTGTGCACCAAAACACGACGCCTCGAGTTCGAAACCTCTCTAAAGAAAATAAGCACCGTCAACTTAGTCATCCAGTTTCCAAATAAAGCTTCAAAGCATCAACTGGGATTCGAACCATCTGTTCACAAAAAAATCACCCATATACTTCAGCCAAGAGTTAAACTCCTAACCTTCACCCACACAAAAAGTATAACCAAGTTTATTACTCATTTCCTAAAGTCAACACAACTACATTACTTTACTAAATTTCTAATGGCACAACTGCACAAGCATATAGAAATAACTTTTCATATTAGCTAAAAAGTATCTATTTAGTGACACTATTATTTTCTGCATTGGAAAGATAAAGTTAAGTAATGTTAATAGTATATTTTGTTGTTTAATTACTAAATGTGGATTCAAAAAATAAGTTTTACATTAAAAATTATGGCATTTATAAAACTCATTTAATTTATCTTTTTCAGTTTTTCTTTTGCAACATGTGGTCCACAAGCTGTTTTCATCAAATATTTTTAATTCTTTTTTCTTTTATTTAGTTTTATAATAATAAATACTAATTTTTTATTTTATACATACTTATATTATAAATAATACTTAAATCAAACCAAATTCATAACCAACCAATATTCTAATCCTAAATTCACATTTTATAAACCTACACTTAAATTAAAACCCGACTTCGAACCAAAGAGACCTTAACTTTGTGTATTTGATAACAAGAGTGAAATACATGTATCTACAAATTAACGATCTAATGCAAAAGAGATAGAAAAAAATGTATAGCAAAAATCTATATGGTGCGAGCATTTGGTTCTTGATCCATGCAACCACACTAACAACACGATATCCAAAGAGAGAAATTTTAGTGACTTTATATCGAACTGATTTAATCGTTATAGTTCGAGATGACATGATCACCTACAATTAAATTTGCACCATTTAGAGAACGTTGTTAAACAAAATAAGCCATCTTTTAACATGTAAAATTCATTACCAAGGGTTTGTAGCTCAATAGTACATCATAAGGTGTGTGAAGCTCCTCAACCAAATAGTTGTTGGTTTAGGTCTCGTTGTAGTAGATGTGAGATAGTTTGTGGTTAAAATATAATTAGATAAGTAGTTAAAATTGTTATTCTAAAAAAGCATATAAAATTCATTTAAAGGTCGTTTGGTTGAGGGATATTGAAGGATATTCATGCCATTTTACATTTTAATTTTTCCTAAATATTGAGTTTAGTACATCAAACGAAGGAATTAATAACTTCCCGGATTGTCAAAAAGGAAGAAATTAAATTCCTCCTAAAAGTCAAGAATTTTAATTTACTTGACAATTAAATTTTTATAAACTTTCTCTCTAGTGGATTTTTCTCGGGTTTTTACTCGTTTAAATAGAAAGTTTATAAAAAATTTAAAATTTTATATAAAGAAGTTTTATTTGGTTTTACTACTTTATATTGAAAAATAAATTTTGTATAAAAAGTAAATAAAACTATATAATTATTTTTATAAAATTGATATAAAAGGTCAAAATTTTAGTTTTTAATCGTTTGAAGAGAAAAGTTTATATAAAATTATGTTGGATTTTACTCGTTTAAATAGAGAAAATAAAATTATATAATTTTTTATTAAGTTTATATAAAAAATGAAAATGAAAATTTTACTCATAAAAATAGAAAATTTAAAATTTTTAAAAAATTTATAAAAAAGAATTATTCGGCTTTTACTCGTATAAACAAGAAAATAAAATTTATACAAATATTTTATAAAAAATATATGAATTGTTTATAAAATTTATATAAATTTGTATAAAATTTATATAATTTGTTCATAAAATTTATAGAAATTTTTATAAAATTTATATAATTTTTTTATATAATTTATAAAACTTTTTTATAAAATTTATATGTTTTTTTATAGAAAGTGAAACTATAATTCTTTTTACTCGTTTAAAAATAAAATTTATATAAAAATTATTTGTTCTCGTTAATCAGTTCGACCTAAAATTAAGATCTCAAAATATTATGAATTTCTCCCAACCAAATACATGCATAACATTTATATTCTAAAAATTTTAATTCTCAAGAATTTTAATTTACTAAAATTTAGAATTTCAAAATTTTAAAATCTTGAACCAAACAACACCTTATAGTCTATACTAAACTATCATCTACTACTCATTTCATCTTAAAATTATTATCCACCTACAAAAACACACAGTTTAAGAATAAAATATTATCTTTACAAATTTCTCTCTTACTTTTTGCGTAAAGACAGTTTTATCTTATTCAGTTAATTTAAAAAATTTTAAAATTTGTAATTATAATTTCAACTAAAATTAATATAGTGGATAATTACCTATTTTTCGAAGTGGATATTTAATTTAAGAAAACTCGAAAAAAAATAGACTACAATTTTGAAACAGAAGTAGCAGTAAATTCTAGGCTTCGTTTGTTTTTCTTGAAAAAGCTCTTTTAGCTTATTTTCATCTATTTTGTTTGCAAGCCTCTTTAGGCGCGCAAAGACTTTTTTTTTCAAACATAAGTGCTAAGAAAGTTTTCTCACCTCTCCAATATTTTAGACATTACCTCCATTTTCTACTCTTTACACGAAATCCCCATCTCTTTCTTTTCTTTTTACTTCTTACTTCGTTTAAAAAAAAGTTTCATTTCTTGCGCATAAAATTTAAAATTTTAGATGTATTTATTCTTTTACAGACATAATTTTCGATAAAAACATAAAACATATGAAAAATCAAACGAACCCTTAGTTTATATAGGTGCAACTTGACTATATTAAATTTTCAACTAATGCATTTATATTGAGGGAAGAGGGGCCCAATCATTCCAATTCGCTTCAATTCTCAACAATATTGCCTGTTGCATTAAAAGCCGAACCAAAACCTTAATTTCACAAATCTACTACTACCATGCATTAATGAGCATCTACCCGCACTTAAATTCTCAACCATATATACGAACTTTATTTTACCCTCAAACCATATCACACGGTTTGAAGCAGGACTGAGGCAGACTCATAATCGACACGGACTAGAAAACAAGACTGGGTTAATTTGAACCGGATCGTACAATTTTGGTCCGATCCTCGGTTCGAGATTTTATACCATTTCAATATTTAGTCTGGTCTAATCTAATCCGGTTTGACCTTTCCAAAAATCTTTTCGATTATACCTTATAGGATCAGATCGATGACCGACCCGAACCGAACCGGTCCATTTTGGTCCGTCTCGTTCTAAGGTTTCAGACCATTTCGATTTTCACTCCAATCCAATCTTAGTCGATCCAGTTTGATTTTGACCCGATGCTCAGCCCTAATTTGAAGAGCATATAACACATTCAAAATAAATGCTATACTAGTAGTAGAACAACATTACCTTTTTTTTTTCTTAATGAAACATCATAACATGAGTAAATGACTATTTTACACATTCGTATATATCTTATAAAACAGACTATGGCGCCCATTTAAGCTAGAAAAAAGTTGTGTGAGTCGTAGTATTTGTTTACGTACGTATGTTTATGGTTTTGTTTTGTGTGCATGTCTAGGAGAAAACTAAATGAAAATCATGACATTTAGTTTAAGCACAAAATATTCATTTCGATAAATTTTATTTACTATTAGTTTGTTTATCATTTTTAGCGAGTTTTTTTTAATTTAACTTTTTTACCATTTTAAACTAATGTGAATACGAACTTGATAGGTAAATTAGTGAGTAACATTTATTCGCTTCAAACATCGTCGCGAGTTACTCGTCGCTGCATTACACGAGCACCACGCTGGTAGATAAGTAATTTGGTTTAGAATCGTGCAAAGTTCATTTAAAGTTTCCTTACAATGATAATACTGAAGCTTTCTTTATCTTTAATGAACTTTTGAAAACCCTTGTTCATAGTAATTTCATTTTCAATCCTAATATCATGAAAAGAAAATGAAAGAAAAACTACTTATAATGTTGGCCTCATACATCCACTTGTTATAGGTGCATCTTCATTAATAACTTATGAATTTGGTAACTCTTTTAGACTTTAATATCCCAACTTACATCCTCTATGACCTTTCATACGTTACTCATACATCAAATCACACAATTAAATATACTGTCATAATGCTTCTTTTATACACATACACAAGCCACCACAACTTGTAAATTTACTTTTTAGATATTTAGACAACTTGTGAGTCACAACACAACTACAACCACAACCACTGTGGTCTACAAAAGGGAAGAAACAAGGAAGCAATACTATCCGGCGACGAGCCGACGACGCTCCTAGCAGAGACCTTAACTAGTAAACCCTAATTCTAAATATACGTAGACCATATAGCCTCCACACAACATATCATTATTTCCTACAACATAGTGTTTGTGTGTTTTTTCATCTTCATATTTCTTTCTTACTTTTCTTTCAAGGTAAAACATTTTTTACTCTTTTTTTCAAGGTTAAATTTATGCATATATGTGTTTATGTATGTTTTTTTGGTTTAAAATGCATGTCACGATTTTGCTTATTTTTGTGTTTATATCTTTCTCTAAAGTTTTGTGAATTTATTTCGAAAAATAATAAAATTATTTTTTTATATTTGTTTCATTTATATATGTTTCTTTCTAAGGTTTTTATTTTTTATTAAAAATGTATTTGAGTTTTTACTAAAAATTTAAATGAAAATTATGTTTCAAGAACAAAGTACGTTTTTGTTATTTTTGTAAATATTTTATAACTTTTATTTTGTTTATTGTTTTTTTGAAAATATTTATATTCTATGATTTTTAGGCCTGTTTTTATGTTTTTAGGCTTGTTTTAAAAATATTGCAAGTTTTAATAATCAATATATTTTTTTATGTTTGTTTCATGTACTATGTTTCTATGGTTTTAATTTTATTTTATTTTATAAAAACAAAAGTACATTTATAGTTTTATGGGTTTTTATAAAACTTAAAAATGAAAAGTATAGGTTATGCTTGTTTTTTAAAATATACTCTGTATGTGCAAGAAGAAAGTATGTTTTTATGTTAAGATTTTTTTAAATATTGCAAGTTTTGATTGATTTTTTTAAATATTTTTATATAGTAACTATCAGTGCGCGCAAGCTTTATGTCAACATCTACAAATGGAAAAAACAAGGAAGAAATACTATCCGGCGACGACGACGCTCCTAACGGGAGACCTTAACTCGTAAACCTTAATTCTAAATTTTACACTTTAAGATTTCATTGACTTATATCTAATACTAAACCACGTATTCTTGTATCTATTCTCCAGTTATAAGATGTTTATGGTTGTTTCCTCTGATGGGATATGCTATTTGCTCAATAAATAGACGTGCTACGTTTAGTGGTCAGCTCCTAAGAATGGCCGTCCGTTACACATATCATATCAAGGAGAAAAAGTCGATGACTATGTAGAGTTGAAAAAAGATGATGAGATACAAGATGAGGAAGATAAAGATAAGAAAAAAGATGATGAGAAAAAAGATCATAAGAAAAAATATGATGAGGAAGAAGATGATATGAAAAAAGATGATCAAGAAAAAGATGATAAGGAAAAAAGATGATGAGAAGGAAGACGATAAGAAAAAATATCATAAGAAAGACGATCCTATTACGCATATAGCAACGAGATGTGGCACTTTCAGCCCGCCTGCCCCAAACGACAGGTCGAACTTCTTTGATATTCTATGTTTTTTAATGAGTATGTACAATTGTTAGTTTATACAATAGTTAGTTTAAGGTGGGCGAGTTTCATACATTTTATAAACGTTTAGCCTACTTGTGCATACTTAGCTAATTAATATTAATGTAATTCTTTATCAAGAAAATATATTTTTAAATTGTTTTTTTGAAAAATTTCAGCTAAAATATATGTGTGTCAAAAATTAAGAAATAAAAACCTTAGATCAAACGAGGTAATCTTATATTCTTAAAGGGGTAATTGAAACTAACTAAAAAAGCAATTAGCTGATCTATAGTCCATTAATCCTTTAACCTAAATCGGAAAGACTTGAGAACAAATTAGTTGAAAGAATAAGATATAATCATTAGTAAGGTTTTGAGTTAATTGTGTATATTATGTTTTTATAGTGGATTTATACTGAATTATATATTGTTTGTATTTATAGGAATAAAAAGATTTATACATAAGGATGCCTATTTGTTAATTTGTGATCATACAATTAACTCAAAACCTTACCAATAATCATATCTTATTTTTTTCAACTAATTTGTTCTCTAGTCTTTCTGATTTAGGTTAAAGGATTAATGGACTATAGCTAAGCTAATTGCGTTTTTAGTTAGTTTCAAATTACCCCTTTAAGAATATATAAGATTACCCCGTTCGTTCTAAAGTTTTTATTTCTTAGTTTTTGACACACATCTTTTAGCTTAAATTTTCAAAAAAAAAAACAATTTACAAATATTTTTTCTAAATAAAGAATTACATTAACATTAATTAGCTAAGCATGTACAAGTAGGCTAAACATTTATACTGTGTATGAAACTCACTCACATTAAACTAACTATTGTTCATAATCATTAAAAAACATAGAATATCAAAGAAGTTCGACTTGTCGCTTAGGGCAGTCCGGCTGGAAGTGCGACATCTCATTGTTATACGCATAATAAGATGGTTTTTTCTTATGATCTTTTTTCTTATTATCTTCTTTCTCATCATCATTTTTCTTATCATATTCTTCCTTATCATCTATTTTCTTATCATCTTCTTCCTCATCATCTTTTTTCTTATGATCTTTTTTCTCATTATCTTTTTTCTTATCGTCTTCTTCTCATCTTGTATCTCATCATATTTTTTGAGCTCTACATAGTCATCGACTTTTTCTCGTTGATATGATATGTGTAATGGACGGCCATTTGTAGGAGCTGACTCGTAAATGTAGCATGTCTCTTTGTTGAGCAAATAGCATCTCTCATCATAGGAAGCAACCATAAACATCTTATAACCGAAGAATAAATACAAGATGCATGGTTTAGTATTAGATATAAGTCAAACAAATCTTAAAGTGAAAATTTTAAAATTAGGATTTACGAGTTAAGGTCTCCGTCAGGAGCGTCGTCGTCGCCAGATGGTATTTCTTTCTTGTTTTTTCCTTTTGTAGACGTCCACATAGAGCTTGTACGCACTCATAATTAATGTATATAAATACTTTAAAAATCAATCAAAACTTGCAATATTTTTCAATAATCTAATATAAAAACATACTTTCTTCTTGCACATAAAGTGTATACTTAAAAAAAAACCTAAAAATATACTTTTCATTTTTAAGTTATATAAAAATCCATAAAAATTAAAAATGTATTTTTGTTTATATAAAATAAAATAAAAACCATAAAAACATAGTACATGAAACAAACATAAAAAAATAAGGTGAAAGCTATAGGTACAATATAACTATTCAAGAAGATCGAAATAAGTAATCAACTTTATTTTGTACTAGTATTTTTAATATACTTTTAAATTTTGTTCAATATACGTAATATAGCCGGCTAGGTGACTTGTTTGAAATGTTTTACATTCAAATTTTATAATTTTGGTCCCTTGACCTTTGTAGGACTTTCAGTTTTAGTCCTTTTACTTTTTCAGCATATATTTCGAATGCTATTTTTTGTGTTAAAATACATAATATTATTTTTTTCAAAATACACAGTAAAAATACTTTTTTTTAAAGAAATTCATAATACTGATTTTTTGAAATTTCGAGAAAAAAAAGTTTTTTGAAAAAAAAAATTATAATACTTATTATTTTACATTTACAAAACATTGTTTTAAAAAAGTGAAATTTACTTTTTTTTTCAAAGTTTTGTTATCTTTTTTAGAACTATTTATTTAAAAAAAACATATTTTTTGAAAAAAAACCGATTTTGAAAAAAAAAATTGAAAGATATTGTATTGATTGATATACTATCCCGTAATAAATATGACTACTTTCCTATTTACTACTCTCTTCATCTTAAAATTATTGTTTTAAAAAAAAGTACACGGCTTAAAAATTGCATTTTTTATAGGGTTTTTATTATTTTTTTATAGGGAGAGCAAAAAAACCGAGAAACCGAAACCGAACCGAAAAACCGAAAAAATCGCATCGGAAAAACCGACCGAATAAAAAAACCGATGGTTCGGTTTTTATGTTTTCAAAAACCGAAAATTTTCGGTTCGGTTTCGGTTTTCATCCAAAAATCGAACCGTAAAACCAAACCAAACCGAATCATTTTATTATATAAAAACATATAATATAATAGAAATAAGTAATATATCAAAATTATAAAATAATATTTATTTTTTAAAGAAATAGGAGTAATATACTTATCTTATTCTTTAAACGCGTGTTTGATATATTTTGTGCTTACTTGACAATGTATCATTACACTGACAATAATCGTTTGTATGCATGTTTACTTGCATGTATGTGTATCTTATTAATATGTGTGTCATTATAGATTAAAAATTTGAGATAAACATTATTAGGCTTAGATTGAAAATAAATAAAAAACCATTTTTTTCACGCAAAACAAGTTTCTTAATCTAAATCGGACGTACTCAAATATAAACGGTTTTAAAACCGATAAACCGAACCGAAACTAACTACAAACCGAAAAACCGAACCGCCCAAAACCGAACGGTTTCGGTTTTGGTTTTTTAAAAACCGAATATGTCGATTCGGTTTTGGTTTTAGTCAAAAACCTACCCAAACCAAACAGTGCACACCCCTAATTTTTTAGTAGAATGACAATTTTACTCTTAAATAATTAATTAAACTCTTTTATAAAATTTGTAATAACCAATTTCAAGAAAATGTAATAAGGTAGCTTTGATCAAACTTTTTTATATTTTTAGTGTTAGACAATTAAATTAAAACATAAAAAATATAAAATTCGGAAAAGATAGTAACCAATAGAGTACTTTCTTTTATCATAGATGACTAGCGATGACATTTCTTATTCTTAGACTGATGGAAGTGGGGTGAAACCTACTCACTGCCACCTCAGCGTCACGTCAGCTTTTTAACAAACTCATCCAAACTCACCCACGAAGGTAATGACACTCACCCAAACTCACTCACACTCACTTTTCATACCTATTTTTTTTATTATTTAAATACACCCCACTCACAAAAAACACCCAAAATTAAACCTAACCTAAAAACTAAAAAACATCTGGGCCCACATGTATAAAACTCACCTGAGTGAATTTGCTCAGTTTTTTTTCTTGACTGGGAACAAGTCGCGCGTGGGTTTATAGGGGTGCGATGGGGGCTGCGAGTGGCTTTGGCCAACCCACGAGTGAGACTTAACCCACTCCCACCAGCCTTATTGATGAAACACCATCTTTTGCCTTTTCCATCTTTCTTTTTTTCTAACATGAGTGATGTGTTTTATCGCCATTTTTCGATTGTCAAAGAACACACAAATATAACTTAAATTGAGTTCTTAAAAAACTTGTTAAGTGACAAACTTCGTTATATTTAATAAACTTAATAAATTCATCACTCTTTATTCTCTTTTTGGTTTGTCAAGCTAATTTTGAATATTTCTCATATCACCCAAACAAGTCCTTGAACAAGATAGTACAAGTTTACTCATTTCCTAAGTGAACACAAGTACACAACTACATTGTTGTACGAAATTCCTAATGGCACAACTGCTCAAGCATGTAAAAGTAACTTCTCATACTAGCCGAAGAGTTACGTGGCAAAACAGGCGGGCGGACAAGCACGTGCACGAGGCAAAATGAGCCGCAGGCAAAACGGGCGACAGCCAAAACATGCGGCGGACAAAACGAGTCTGGGGAAAATGGGCACGCGAAGCGGCGGGGCTAAAAGAGTGTAGGCTAAAACGAGAAAAGTATATATATGAAAACATAGAAATAAAAAATAGTAATAGTTTTCTGGAAACCGTGATTATAAATAAATATAAAAGATTTGTTTGATAGTTTATTTAGTATTTTACATGTACGTCCATTCGGCCTATTTAGTGTGTTATATATTCGTTTAACCCATTAATACTAGTTAAATGAACAAAATGTACCCATTCTTTTATTTCTATCAATCGCAATATTCTAATTTATAATACTTGTATAAATAGGGGCATCGAAATTAAGATAGGATCGCGCTCGAGAACGTAACTTCGAAACAAACGTCATTATTGACCCTAACGTAACTTCAAAACAAATGTCATTGACGAGACTCCGACACTAAAATTACTCCCTAAACACTTAGGGGCTGTTTAGTTGTGGAAAAGTTTTCATAATTTTATGTTTCTAATTTTCTAGAAAAGAAAAGACTTTTCTTTTCTAGAAAAGAGTTGAGAATTTTGAAAACTTGTTTAGATAATATTTTTCATTTTTTCTAAACAAATAAACAATGTTTAAACGAAACTATTTTCAACCATTTTTTTCATGATCAACTTTTTTTTCACGTTTTTGCTAGTTTTTTTTTACGTTTTCGTATGTTTTTTCCCGTCTTCTTTTTTCATATTTTCGTAATTTTTTTTACGTTTTAATTAGTTTTTTACTTTTTATCAGTATTATTACGTTTTAGTGTATAAATTTACGTTTTCGTCAGTATATTTACGTTTTCGTCAGTAATTTGACGTTTTTTTCTATAAATTTACGTTTTCGCCAGTAAATTTACGTTTCGTCTTTAAATTTACGTTTTCGTCAGAAAATTCACGTTTTCGTCAGTAAATTTACGTTTTCGTCAGAAAATTTACGTTTTCGTCAGTAAATTTACGTTTTCGTCTGTAAATTTACGTTCTCGTCTGTAAATTTACGTTTTCGTCTGTAAATTTACGTTCTCGTCTGTAAATTTAGGTTTTCGTCAGAAAATTTACGTTTTCGTCAGTAATTTTACGTTCTCGTCTGTAAATTTAGGTTTTCGTCAATAAATTTACGTTTTCGTCAGAAAATTTACGTTTTCGTCAGAAAATTCACGTTTTCGTCAGTAAATTTACGTTTTCGTCAGAAAATTTATGTTTTCGTCGGTAAATTTACGTTTTCGTCTGTAAATTTACGTTCTCGTCTGTAAATTTAGGTTTTCGTCAGAAAATTTACGTTTTCGTAAAAAATTTACGTTTTTGTCAGTAATTTTACGTTCTCGTCTGTAAATTTAGGTTTTCGTCAGTAAATTTACGTTTTCGTCAAAAATTTACTTTTTTGTCATAAAATTTACGTTTTCGCCAGTAAATTTACGTTTTCGTCAGAAAATTTACATTTTCGTCAGTAAATTTACGTTTTCGTCTCTAAATTTACGTTCTCGTCTGTAAATTTAGGTTTTCGTCAGAAAATTTACGTTTTCGTAAAAAATTTACGTTTTCGTCAGTAATTTTACGTTCTCGTCTGTAAATTTAGGTTTTCGTCAGTAAATTTACGTTTTCGTCAAAAATTTACTTTTTTGTCAGAAAATTTACGTTTTCGCCAGTAAATTTACGTTTTCGTCTGTAAATTTAAATTTTCGTCAAATTTACGTTTTCGACAAAAATTTACGTTTTCGTCAGTAAATTTACGTTTTCGTCAGTAATTTTACGTTCTCGTCTGTAAATTTACGTTTTCGTAAGTAAATTTAGGTTTTCGTCAAAAATTACTTTTTCGTCAGTAAATTTACGTGTTTGTCAATAATTTTACGTTTTCGTCTGTAAATATACGTTTTCGTCAAAAATTTACTTTTCGTCTGTAAATTTACTTTTTCGTCGGTAAATTTACGTTTTCGACAGAAAATTTACGCTTTCGTCAAAAATTTACGTTTCCGTCAGTACATTTACGTTTTCGTCAGTAAATTTACGTTTTCATCAATAAGTATACGTTTTCGTCTGTAAATTTACGTTTTCGTCAGTATATTTACTTTTTTGTCAGAAAAATTAAATTTACGTTTTCGTCATAAAATTTTAAATTTAAATTTACTGACGAAAACGTAAATTTAAAGACGAAAACGTAAATTTACTGACGAAAACGTTAATTTACTGATGAAAACATAAATTTACAGACGAAAACGTAAATTTACTGCCGAAAACGTAAATGTACTGACGGAAACGTAAATTTTTGATGAAAATGTAAATTTTCTAACGAAAAAGTAAATTTATAGAAGAAAACGTAAATTTACTGACGAAAACGTAAATTTAAAGACGAAAACGTAAATTTTCTAAGGAAAACGTAAATTTTCTGACTAAAACGTAAAATTACTGACGAAAACGTAAAATTACTGACGAAAATGTAAATTTACTGACGAAAACGTAAATTACAGACGAAAAAGTAAATTTACAGACGAAAACGTAAATTTTCTGACGAAAACGTAAGTTTTCTGACGAAAACCTAAATTTACTGGCGAAAACGTAAATTATTTGACGAAAACGTAAATTTTCTGACGAAAACGTAAAATTACTGACGAAAACTTAAAATTATTGACGAAAACGTAAATTTTCTAAGGAAAACGTAAATTTACAGACGAAAACGTAAATTTACAGACGAAAACATAAATTTTCTGACGAAAACGTAAATTTTCTGACGAAAACCTAAATTTACTGGCGAAAACGTAAATTTCTGACGAAAACGTAAATTATCTGACAAAAACGTAAATTTTCTGACGAAAACGTAAAATTACTGACGAAAACGTAAAATTACTGACGAAAACGTAAATTTTCTTACAAAAACGTAAATTTATAGACGAAAACGTAAATTTACAGACGAAAACGTAAATTTTCTGACGAAAACCTAAATTTACTGGCGAAAACGTAAATTTCTGACGAAAACCTAAATTTTCCGACGAAAACGTAAAATTACTGACGAAAACGTAAAATTACTGACGAAAACGTAAATTTTCTGACGAAAATGTAAATTTCTGACGAAAACGTAAATTAACAGACGAAAACGTAAATTTACTGACGAAAACGTAAATTTACAGACGAAGTAAATTTACAGACGAAAACGTAAATTTACTGACGAAAACGTAAATTTTCTGACGAAAACGTTAAAATAATGATGAACGGTGAATACTGAATAGAGTAACGTGTTATTGAAATGGGTTAAATAAAACAATGGTGGGTATGAGGTGAAAATTTAGAAAAAAGGTAAAATGGAGTTTTCTAATTTTCTATATAAATTTAGAAAATGAAAATTTTGTAATTTTTGAAAAATATTGAAAAATGATGTTGCTAAACAGGTTTTCTATTTTTCATTTTTCAAATGAAAATTTTTCTAGAAAAATGAAAAAATTTTCTCCAACTAAACAACCCCTTAGGCACTCCTTATATCCGGCACATGAGTATAAAGGTATACAATTAATTTTTCTTAAAAACCTAGCACGATGCAACACACCAGTATGACTTGCATGAACCAAAAACACCTTATGCGCTTCATTAAAACAAAATTAAGAAAAGAACAATAAATGAGATATAGATATACTCACGAAATAACATAAACATGGTCGAATAAATTCTCACACTGTGTTCTCAAGATTAGTTTAATGTAGAAAATAATAGAAAGTGAAAGTAAACACAATTAGTTGTGTTCTTGAGTTTTATTTATAGACGTAAAGAAAAGAACTAAAGAAAATATAATGTTATTTTCTTGATTTTGAAAAAAGGTAAACATAAGTATCTATATATAAATGTGATTTTATTGGGTAAACAAGCACGTTTTCTTTGTTGAATATTATTCCATGAGTCCATATTGTGGTTTTTATTTTTAAAAAAAATTATGTTATCGTAGGTAGAGTTGAGATTAATGTGTACCACTAATTTATCATAAATCACATTAATCAGTTATATTTACTCAAACTTATTTTCGATCATTTTTTATAAACTAAATATCTTACAAACGAAAAATCTTCAAATGGTAAATTACAACGAGAATTTATTCATCTTTCTACAGAGGGGCACATATATAATCTTTCGACGATTTTTTTTTTGTCTGAGAAAATCATATATAATTCGTATCACGGATCATATATGATTTTCAAAATCACATATGATTTCAGAAAATCATATATAATTTTGAGAAGATTATATACGAATCATAAAGATTTGTAATACGAATTATATATGATTCCAAAAAATTATATATGATTTGTAATACGAATCATATATGATTCGTACGAATCATATATGAAATCATATATGATTCGTAATACGAATCATATATGATTTTCTCAGATATAAAATAGTTTTTCGAAATCATGCATGTGTCCCTCGATAGAATGATCATTTAATTCTCGTCGCGGTGGTATGTTCCATTTTACGTAACGATATTTGTAAGATATTTAGTTTTAAATAATTGGGTTTTTTTTGTTAGATGAAAAAAAATTAATGACTCTGATTAGTTGATTGTATATGCTAAAAGAATAATTTACATTAAACTTTTACCTTCGAAAGTATGAATCATGTTTGTAATATCTGTTAAAGCCTTGTAACTATTTCATCGTTAAATCGATAAAAACTATTTCTTGATTATAATGTCTTTTTCATTTGTAAAATAGAAAAACGATTTTACGATATCCAACAACATAATCAGAATAGTGTTCAAAAGATTTTTTTTGGAAGATTTTTTTAATTACATATTATGTTGGATAATGCAAATGATGTACAAACGACAAGGATAGACTAAAAGTAAAATACAAACCACCTTTGAACGACTTATCTTATTATAGTCGATGTGTTGTGCACATTATAAATTTGATTGTGCAATACAAACAAACGGTGACCACGATAAATCACATGAAATGAACTTTTAAACTAATGTTAAAGGATACACATAAATCGCGCACTAAAAGATATGTTAAGTATATGGTGTTGTGAAAAAAAACGGAAAAGCCTTTTTAGCGCTTAATAAGACGTTTTTCAAAATAAAATAAAAAACAACTTTACGATTTTTTTTCATCACAACTTCTTCACACTACTTTTGATCCATTTTGGATTTTCAGCCACAAATTCGGATACCATTAAAAAGACTAGCCATATTGGGTATGTTTGGCGAAAGTAAGTGGTGCTGGAACTGGAGATGGTGTTGGAGATGGAGATGGTGCTGGAGATTATAAAAACAGATTATTATTAAAAGTTACATGAGTCAGCTTTTGATTTTGAGAGATTATGAAAGATTATTTTTTTCATAATCTCTTATAAGCTGATATGCTAAACAAAGATTGTTTTTAAATTAACTTATTTTTTCAAAAAAATAATCATAATCTTTTCATAAGCTTGGTGCCAAACATATTCATTATCCGAAGTTTTTAACAATGTCACATAAATATTGTAGAGTTTAATGTCTTGTTTATAACTTTCCACTTATATCATTGTGAGAAAAGACTTATAAGATAGTTGATGGAGGAACCTATTAAATGACAAACAATGTTTTAATGTCTTTTTTACAAATTAGTAACATTTAATATGGCAGTGAGTTGTTGGAACCTATCAACATAGATCATAAACTTGGATTTGCATTCTTAGTCTTATGCCTTGTCAACTCACTTTATGATTTATGATAGATCATATGGTTCTAAATACGAGCTGTATCTGCTTAGTGGTTGCAAGTCAGCAAGTGTAAAAGATAGAATGTTATTAACTAAATGATACAATAAATTTAAACAAAATAAACCATTACCCAAAGCTAATACAATCTAAACAAAAAATTATCCAAAAATCTAAAAATATCATGGTTATAAATAGCGTGAAGCGTGGCGTTGCGGCATGTCCAAGCTACACGCTTTAGCGGCTAAGGCGAAGCTTTAGCGTTTTTATAGCGTGTCTTATAACGGCACAACATATAAAAATATTTATTTGTTTTATGTATTTCAATACTATATTTATATTATGTTCATAATCAGTGTTATACATAATAATTAACGCTAGAAAACTCTCCTTACATGTAATAATATTCATTTTTTGGAGTTGAATTCAAAAAATAACCGCACCTCATGTCGTAGCGCGCCTTGACCTATTGCATAGCGCGGAGGCCACGCCTCAAGCTTTAGCGCGCCTTAAGACGAGCTATAGCGAGTTATTTAGAACTATGAAAAATATTGTTTTCTTAATATTCTATGTCGTTTCTCATAAGTGACTCACCCATCATTGAATGCCCGATCAATTGTTTTGCATATATTGTGAAATATACTCTTTTCGTCCCAAAACATTGGTTTTGTGAATTTAACATGTCATCGAATTGCAAAAAAATAAAACAAACCCTTCTTATAGAACAAAAATAAGAAAATGGAATTAGGTGCAAAAGAGTTGGCAGAATCCAAATATCGACAACGTCAAAAAGACATAAAGTTTTATCTACATCCATATAATCATTTGGTTGGAGATGCGCAACAACAATGAAAAGACGACAAGCTTATAACAAGGCGAAATATTATTTGCCATTTTAGTTTTTATTTATTTATGTATCATTTTATAATTTTCTATGTATTGTTTCTTTAATTTTTTATGCGTTTTAATTATCGATGTATCTGAATATAAGTTCTAAAATTAAGTACGAGTAACGTTTTTATTAATTTCGTACGTATGTTTTTATTTACCTTTTAATAAAAGTAAAAAAATTATGTATGAACGAAGAGTTTTCCACCCACTACTACGCTTGAATTTGAGTCGAATAAGTTAAGAGAAAAATCTAAAGTGACGTTAAGATGACGATAGACTTCCCATCCACCATTCCTTCCATCCTAAAGCAAAATACTCTACTATTTACTAATTACTACTCCACTACTAAATAAGAATGTGGTCATATTTATTACGGGGTATGACATTGGTCAATATATGTTTTTTTGTGAGTATTCGATTTCAAGTTGGTGTCATATGAATTGAAAAAAAAAGGTATTCATGGCATTAACATTATTCAATTTTTGATATGATATTGTGATTTTTTTAACTATTCATTTTTTTACTACTTGAAATCAAACCGTACTAGGCGGTTAACCGAACATGCGGGGGTCACCTCCGGTTTAGTTCAAGGTTAATCATTTTTTTATGTTTAATTGAATTTAACCGTATAAAGGATAATGTGGTGTAGAACATAATACGTCATTTTAGTATAATCAAATGACATCGAGTAGATAAAAGCAATATAAAAGTAATATAATCGAATTTAATCGTATAAAAGTTATTTCGTTTATATATTAAAATTACGTTATTTCACATATACTTATATTAAGAGCTAAAAAGTTTTTATAGAATAAAAGTGGTGCAATAAAAATAATTGAACGATTATTTGAATACTTAGCTAAAAAGAGCGTGTATAATATGCATGGTTCGGTTCGGTTAAATGCGGATTTCTAAAAGTAAAAATCGAAACCGACGTGTGATGAGCGGGTTTTTTCGGTTTTGGTTTTTCTCGTTTTCAGTTTCTTCGGTTTCGAGTTTTTTTAGTTTCTGATTGAGCGGTTCGGCTTGGTTTTTCGGTTTCTCGGTTTTTTTAACACCCCTAGTTAACATCCCTAAAAACATTACTTGCTTTAAAAGGAAATAGTACTAATTTTTATAGAAAGACATCACAAATTATGTTTTGTTACCATAACATGGGCATTTTATAAGCATGTTACATTTGATTGTTGTATACTCCGTATTAGATACACATTTTTTATACGTTTAATATAGATTTGAATAAAATAAAATAAAAGACCTAACCTATGTTTTGAAAAAGGGTTTTTCTATCTTATTCTTTAAGGGCACATGATAAGAAGGTAAAAAGTATACCGGGTACTACAGAAAAGTACACAAAAATTCACACTTTGTGGATCTCTGTGTACTTTTATGTGGGACTCGTGTTCATTTTATGTACTTTATGTGTTCTTATCATGTACCTTAGGGCAAAAAATAAAAAAAACCTTTGAAAAATGGGTTTTTAATCAATTCGGCAGAGTAGGGGTGTTCATCGGTTCGGTTTTCGGATTTGTGGGTTGTTTGGTTCGGGTTCCTCGGTTTTGAGATTTTTAAAATCAAAACCAAAACCAAACCAAACCAATTATAAAGCACGTAAAACCAAACCATACACCAAATTAAAATTCGGTTTGGTTTCGGTTAAAACCAAGAAAACCAAATTCAAAAAAACTTTAAAAGAAAACCAAATGGTACGGCATGTGTGTATATATAGGAGTGAATTAGGTTTAACATTCCTATTGGATATACATTAGATACTTGATTCAGGTTTATCAGTTTAAAAATATTTTGAAAAAAACTGGAGACTTTGTTAAGGATAAAGAAAAGATTATACATATATATATAATTTAAATTTTTTTGTACATAAATAAACTTATTCGGTTTTTTTGGTTTGGTTTGGTTTTTTATTTATTAAAACTAAAACCAAACCATACACCGATTAAATACTTCGATTTGGTCTCAAACCAAATCATACACCATTTAAAAATTTCGGTCTGATTTTATTCAGTTTCGGTATGGTTTCTTTTTCGGTTTGTTCGGTCTCAAACCAAACACTGAACACCCCCACGGTAGAGTAAGCGTGTGAGGGCTGGAAAAAACTTGGACTCATTAATAGTCATAGTATGTACTATGTACTACATGAGTTTTTGTAGGAAAGAAAATATACATGTCACACATAAAAAATTAGTACTCTTTGCGTTTTAAAATTATTGTATCCGACAAAAATATAAATTAAAATAAATACGTTTTAATTTTAATTTTTTAAAATAATTATAATTTGCTTTTAATTAATTAATTAAATTTTATTTAAAATTTGTAATAACAATTTCAAGAAAATATAATATGATAAATTTTATCAAACTTTATTATCTATTTTCTACATAAGACAATAATTTTAAAATAATTTAAGATAAATTATTATTTTTTTTGATGAAAATAAATTATTATTTTAGGACGAAAAGAATAGATAGGTTTAAAAGAAACAAAAAAAATATTTAATCACACCCCGCACACACCAACCTTTTAAGTTTGGTCATTAATCGAGTCGGCTGATCAACCGATTCGATTAATGGTTAAACCGGTTCTGTCAGCGGCCTACGAATTAGTTAGTTTGACTTGGGTGTTTAAAAGCCCGAGGGTTCGAACTGTTAGATAGATATGGCCAAGCCTAACTTGTGGGTTGAGTCCATTAAAGTTTGCTAGTCTATATATTATGTGGAATAATAATGCATTGAAATCCGTAAGTAATGCATTATTATTCCACACAATATATAAACTAGCAAACTCTAATGGATTCAACCCACAAATCGGGCTTGTGCCATATCTATTATCTAACACGAACATGGTCCGAGCGTTTAATTTGGCCAAGTAAAATCGGGTTTTAAAACATGAGACGTAAAGTAGTTGGTGCAGAATTTTAATTACATGCATTTGAATTTGTCACATGAAGTATTGGGTAATGACTTTTTGAGTTTTGGGTAAAACCCAATGGATATAACAATGACCTCGATATACTTAATGCCATACCTACTACTCCTGTACATTATAAACAAATTAGTACTAGAACAATTTTTGATCTTCAATGGAGTAATAACATTTATGTTCGTTTGGTTGGTATACTTCTGTTGACCATTTATGAGTGTTATTTATGAAGCGGTTGTTTGAAGTATTCTTTGGTGTATTGAAATTCCTGACAATAGAGTGTAAGTGTATTTATTATATTGTTTTAAAAATTGTTTAAAATTTTGTGATTTTAATTTTTTTCTATACGAAGAAATTATTTCATGTTTAAGTGTCATGAAAAAATCTATGATTTTATAAAAGTCTAAAATTTTATGTACATTTAATGTATGTTAGAAACTAAACAATTTTTAAATCTCAAAATATTTAATTCATAATAAAAATATGTTCATGATGTAAGAAAGTTTATAAATTAATAAAATTATATAATGTGATAACTTTATAACCTCTAAAAAATTTTACAAATTTAAATGCCTTAAGCTGGGTAACGGGAAAAAATAGGGAACATTCGAACCATTTTGATTTTATTGGAAATTCTTTAAAAAAAATACAAATGTTTATGGTGTTTTTTTAGTCTAAAAGGTCAAAAGAGTCGCGACTTGACGACTAGGCGATTTAAAAGAATTTAACATGTGTCGTTTATTCTAATTTTTTTTTAAGGATATTAAGTCGCCTCGCCATCCTAGATGACGACTTGTACTACATAAAAAATAAAGGATACGTGTCAACTTCTTTAATTTGTTCAGCTGTCAAGTTGTCTTGAACTATTTTGAGAAAAATAGTAGTTTTTTTTAACCAAAAAAAACCCATATTAGTTTAGAAATTTTTTTGAAATTTCTTTTTTGATTTTTTTATAAAAAATTTCTTTGATTTTTTCAAGACACCCTAGTCTCGAGTAAACCAGGTAAAAGTAAAAGTTAGAGAAGAATATCATTTTACTAGCTAAAAAAGTTATGAAGTTACGAATACTTTAAAGATTGGTCACAAAAAATTGTTAATGACTTATGATGTAAGCAATTGTTATATATTTATGTAGACCATGTTTGTTGGAAAACGATCCTCTCAAGTTGAAGACAACCTGATAGCAATGTTTTAAAACCCGGGTTTTTAATTAACCCGGCCTAATGACCGGTTCACGGGTCAACCGGTTAAACCGCCGGGTCAAACCACTTTTACTTAAAAAAAAGTTACCTACATTTATAATATAGCCGATATGAAAAATATGCATAGTTCTAGGAAAGAAATATACCTATGAAACATATAGTAATTTGTTTTATAATATCTACTTTTTATATAAAGCAAGGTTGTTTCCTCATTTTTCTCTCCCAAAATACCTAATCAATCCACACGTGAAAATGAGATTTTTAAGAACCGTCTGATCAAATACCTTCCATATAATCTTAAACACAACTTCATTAACTCATTAGTTTTAACCCAAACCTTAAATCTTAAACACAACTTCATTCGACTTTTAACAAACCATTTCTCCAGTTTAATTCTCACCAAATCGTTCTATAACCTAAATCACGCCCCAAAAATCCACAAAACGCCTTACCCTATCGATTCGCAACAATTTATTTCATGTATAAAATACTATAAAAATTGGATCTAAGAAAAATTAACAACACGCCACCACAAACTTTTCATCATCCAAGATCAATAAACAATTTTTGGTTGTTTATTTTATTGATTTTAGAGGTTCTCAATAACTTTTATGATTTCTTTATATTTGGATTTAAGGTTTAGTTGAATTTATATAAGAAGTAGATTCTATTGTATTTGATGTGAATAATAACGATATGCAGGAGGATTGTGGCACAAAAAATCTACTTCTTATATAAAGCAAGGTTGTTTCCTCATTTTTCTCTCCCAAAATACCTAATCAATCCACACGTGGAATGAGATTCTTAAAAACCGTCTGATCAAATACCTTCCATATAATCTTAAACACAACTTCATTAACACATTAGTTTTAACCCAAACCTTAAATCTTAAACACAACTTCATTCGACTTTTAACAAACCATTTCTCCAGTTTAATTCTCACCAAATCGTTCTATAACCTAAATCACGCCCCAAAAATCCACAAAACGCCTTACCCTATCGATTCGCAACAATTTGTTTCATGTATAAAATACTATAAAAATTGGATCTAAGAAAAATTAACAACACGCCACCACAAACTTTTCATCATCCAAGATCAATAAACAATTTTTGGTTGTTTATTTTATTGATTTTAGAGGTTCTCAATAACTTTTATGATTTCTTTATATTTGGATTTAAGGTTTAGTTGAATTTATATAAGAAGTAAATTCTATTGTATTTGATGTGAATAATAACGATCTGCAGGAGGATTGTGGCACAAAAAATCTACTTCTTATATAAAGCAAGGTTGTTTCCTCATTTTTCTCTCCCAAAATACCTAATCAATCCACACGTGGAATGAGATTCTTAAAAACCGTCTGATCAAATACCTTCCATATAATCTTAAACACAACTTCATTAACACATTAGTTTTAACCCAAACCTTAAATCTTAAACACAACTTCATTCGACTTTTAACAAACCATTTCTCCAGTTTAATTCTCACCAAATCGTTCTATAACCTAAATCACGCCCCAAAAATCCCCAAAACGCCTTACCCTATCGAATCGCAACAATTTATTTCATATATAAAATACTATAAAAATTGGATCTAAGAAAAATTAACAACACGCCACCACAAACTTTTCATCATCCAAGATCAATAAACAATTTTTGGTTGTTTATTTTATTGATTTTAGAGGTTCTCAATAACTTTTATGATTTCTTTATATTTGGATTTAAGGTTTAGTTGAATTTATATAAGAAGTAGATTCTATTGTATTTGATGTGAATAATAACGATCTGCAGGAGGATTGTGGCACAAAAAATTAAATTTAGAAGATGTAACTTTCAAGTTCCTCTAAAGAATTTGCCGTTGAGATTTGCTTTGTATCATGATAAAACTTTTATGTTGAATATCCAATTCAACTTTACTATAGATATGTGGTTTAATTAATTACTACACATGATTGATTGTTAATTTTGGTTTAGGGTCCTCGGATTGGGGATTATGAGCTCAATGGTTCATTTATAAAAATGGTACAACTAATTAATTTATTCTCAAAATTGTCTTATGGTTAATTGATTAATAGATCAAGCCTTTATATGTTTGGTTGGATATATGTAAGTAAGGTGTTTGATGAAATGCTCGAATAAACAATTATTCAAGTTGGATGTTATGAACTTGGTCAAATCATTTTTCATTTTCAGCCGACCAAAGTAACTTTGTTTTTTTATGATGAGGGGCGTTGCTATCTTAGAGTAACTCAACATTTAGTTCATATATTATTGAGGTATGATTTCCGTTATCTTTGCCAAATAGTTGGTCTCATGATCATTACTAACACTTTAAGTTGTTCTAATTTTTTTTGGTGATACAGATAGTGGTGAGGATAGGAACGAGGTAAAAGGTACAAAATCTCTACCTAAATTAGATTTTAACCACACCAAGTTTAGTGGAATACTATTTGTAAGTATTTATTTTTATTCAAGTTTTTTGTCACCTGTTCAAGTTATGATTCTCTCATTGTTGTCAATACTTCTCGCATGGATTAAAGGGTGTTTACTGATAACAAATACTACGGTAATGAGGGTTGAACTCTTAACAGTTCAAGGTTTGACCTCATACCTTTTCTTAATTCCAAAACATATGGGTCTGTCTTCAAAAGTTAATACTGAAATAAGAAACTCATATTTTTGGTGGAAATTGTAAAAAATCTCTTTCAAGGTAGTCGTTCACGTGATCACAATGGTTATTTAGTCAAATGAGTACAAGAATAATTGGTTTAACCTTCGAAAGAGGGATCTTTATCTGCAAAGTAATGAAGCTCACTTTTGTAATTTTTATTGGATATTAAGATGTAAAGTCATTTCATTTGTTTCATAATTGTAGGACAAAACACCAATTGATAAAAGTTTCCCATTTCCCACAAATTGAATTTTCCATTTGGTGAGAGTCGGTCATTTAACGGAAAACACATCAGAGTTCGTTATACAAGCTTCTGATATAATGGTAATACCAACCCGGTCATAATGAATGCCAGATAGAGAGGTCATAGGGAAAGTTAAACTCGTGGTGTAAAGCTTTTATTCACATATTTCGTGTTTTTGTGATCTGAAGACTATTGGTAAGTATTCAATTCTTGAGTTTGATTTATTTTTATTGTTGATTTCATATAGAATTTTTTAATCCAACACACCTCTTATATAAATATAATTATATGTATTGAGCTTATTTATATAATTATAATATGGATAATACAAACCCTTTAAAAAAAGTAAAAATTAGCATTGCCTTCGTTTGGCAGTGGACCACTTTAGTTAGTACTGTATAACTCAAAATATTGCGCTGCTAGATGACTTACATCGTTTCATAGAAGATTGTAATTACAAGAAATTGGCACTAGACGTTTTTGACACTCATTGTGGATTAAGAGCTGAAATGTTTTTATCTTTAGATCAGATATTGTAACCTTAAATTTAAATATGTATGGGTTAAAGTGTTAATAAACAAATTAAAGTGACAATTTATCTTTAAGTGGGTGTTAGAGCATAGATTGGATCAGCTCAAGTATGCAAAGTACTACTTTAGATGCATGTATAATATGGGCAAAGGTATTGTCTTTGTTATCAGTTTTGATGACTTCTTTGATGATTGAAGGCGATGGACAACATTGTGATTTTGGTAAAGGATTATGAGAGAAAGCTAATGGAACATTGTCCAGAAAAGATTCAGGAGGTGAAGTAGGAACTATATGTGCAATACCAAGCTGGACGACATAACGGATGATTACGTGGTTGACCTCAACTTCTTTAGTGAGTATGAAGATTAAATGTTTCTTATGTATTGTTTAAACAAACTAATTTATTATACCCTTACATTTTTATGTGAATGAACAATAAAAACCAAAAAGCCTCTGAACTTGGGTATAAGTTATGAATGTGTTGTATGCACCTGCTTAAAACTCTTGATATGTTTTAAATACTCTATACAGCAAGATGTGATCATTTGGTCCAATTGCCTCGCTTTTGAAAGCAGCAAATAAGTGACATGAACTTATTTTTCCTACCGACTTTATAATCTTTTCACATTATTCAAAATATGTTAGATCTATTTTTTTAATAACTTAAAACTAGCCGCCTATTGGGCGAGCCTTGAGGCTAGTTTGATATATTTCAACAAGATCAATATCAGAAAAAAAAATCCATGAAACCTCGGTAAAGAATCAAGATAACTATCACATTGCCCAACACTTCTTTACTTTTGCTTTAGCTCATCCGTTAACACCCATCATTTCCCAAAACAATTTGTTATTTAATAAATTATTTTCAACCACACTAGTCATCATCTATTTTTTAGTTTATCAAAATAAAGAACTCGTCATCTTCATCAACAGCCATCACTCAGCATCCCACAAACAAAAAGATCCTTATTTCCATTTTACTACTCAGGATCCTCACAAAGACATATGGATAACAAACATCAAAAATTTTTTTAAAAATTCTTTATATGCATTTGATGTTTATTATTCACATGCTACTTGTTGATTAACAAACCTTAGAGTTTATAAAGGTACCACTGAGATGAGATGTTGAATCAGCCTTTCTTACTTCAACAGCTTTACAAGATTGAATTACATGATAAGTTGTGAAAGATTAACCTCCTCATGTGATGTTATGATACCAGACCTATTTTTTTCTTTTGATATGTGTTGAACATGCCGGTTTCCGGTTCGGCGGTCCGACCCGGGTCGATCGAAACCGGCCGGTTCAATCCGGTTCGAGTTTTGGTGTAAACCCGGCTTACGACGGACCGTCCTCCACTCCGGTTCCCGGTTTAACCGGTTCAACCGGCCGGGTTGAACCGGTTTTTAAAACATTGTTTGATAGGTCAAGTTTTCCAATCACAATTAAGAAAATTACATATGGGCTCATGCATTTCACTAAAAGAAAAACTTTATACATTTATCTAAATTCTAATTAGTCAACATTATCAATCAACACCTTCTAGTATATAATAAACTTTCATCTGTTACTCATTCCATCCCAAAATTATTGTTCAACTACAAAAACATACAGTTTAAGAAAAGTAAGATTTTTACAGCTTTCTTTTTAAATTTTTGCATAAAGACAGTTTTACCCTTATTTAATAAATTTAAAAGTTTTTTTTTAAAATTTGTAATTATAATTTCAACTAAAAGTAATATATTAATTTCGATCTAAACTTTATATCTATTTTTCAAAATGAATAATTAATTTAAGACAACTTGAGAAAAATAGACTACAATTTTAAAACGAAAGTAAGTAGTTAATTTTTACTTTATATAGATGCAACTTGACTATATTAATTTTTCAACTAATGCATTCATATCAAGTCAAGGGGCCCGATCATTCCAATTCGCTCCAACGTCATAGTTCTGCAGTCAAAACAACTACGATATTTTTAAAACGGAAGTAGCAGTAGATGTTAGTAGGAAAAAAAACGTGAAAAAATGTTGATCATGAAAAAAAAAATAGCTGAAAATAGTTTCGTCTAAATATTGTTCGTTTTTTTTTTTAAATGAAAAATATTATCTAAACAAGTTTTCAAAATTTTCAATTCTACATAAAAAAAACTCTTCTCTAAAAATTTAAAAACAAAAAATTATAAAATGATTTCCACAACTAAACACCCCTTAATTTCACAAATCTATACCCGCACTTAAATTCTCAACTATATATCCGAACTTTATTTTACCCTCAACCATATCACACGGATTGAAAAGCAAAGCTCAGCATGCAGACATAAAACCGATTCGAATCAGAAAATCATACCGGACCAGATCGATCCGAACTGGACCATACAATTTCGGTCCGATCCTCGGTCTGGAATTTTGGACCATTTCGATAATAGAACAACATTACCTTTTTTTTCTTAATGAAACATCATCACATGAGTAAATGACTATTTTACACATTTGTATATATCTTACGAAACGGATTATGGCGCCCATTTAACCTACGAAAAAGTTGTGTGTGCCGTAGTATTTGTTTACGTACGTATGTTTATGGTTTTGTTTTGTGTGCATGTCTAGGAGAAAACTAAATGAAAACGATGACATTTAGTTTAAGCACAAATATACTACACATGCATACGGATACGGCCCATAATCAACAATCTTCTCTGTATTAGGCACGTTTTCAGCCATCTCAATGAGAGCATCAACGTTGTCACATGTTCCCTCGAAATATCGAGTCTCTTTCAATTATCGAGTCCTTTAGATATGGTTATTAAGCTTCATTCTGGGTTTCTTGGCAGTTTTATCTTGGCTATTGCGGAGTTTTCTCACTTATTTATTCAATATTTTTATATCTTTATGTAATACAGAGTTTTCCTCACTGAACCTATCACGGTTCATTATCAAGTGATTTAATGGACATACACTTGGAAAGTGGTACATCTTAAATTTCTTACAACCATTAAGATATGCTTGGAAATCTTGTGCATGAAACACCAAACAATCTGTACGAACTCCCTTCTCTCCCCCTCTTGGGACCTGAAACCACACTTGGATCAGTGCACATTGGAAGGTCCGAATTGGTGGTTTTAACCGATGTAAAAAAAATTCATGCCTTTGATCACGAAGTACTCATCAAAAACTTTATGTAGATTTAATGTATGCTAGAAACTAAACAATTTTTAAACCAAAAAAGTTGAGATGAGTACTTCGTGATCAAACGCGCGGATTTTTTTCTACAGAGGTTAGAACCACCAGTCTGGACCTTCCAATGTGCGCAGATCCAAGCGTGGTTTCAGGGTCCCAGGAGGGGAGAGAAGGGAGTTCGTACAGAATGTTTGGTGTTTCATGCTCAAAATTTCCTAAAATATCTTAAAGGTTGTATGAAATTTAAGATGCACCACTTTCCAAGTGAATGTCCAGTAAATCACTTGATAATGGACCGTATTAGGTTCAGTGAGGAAAACTCTGTATTAAAGAAATATATCCGCAATAGCCAAGATAAAAATGCGAAGAAACCCAAAATGAAACTTAATAACCATATCTAAAGGACTCGATAACTGAAAGGGACTCGATATTTAAAGGGAACGTGTGACAACGTTATGCTCTCATGGAGATGCCTGAAAACGTGCCTAATGTAGAGAAGATTGTTGAGAAGATTAGGTCGTCTCCATACCCTCCCAACATCTTAACTTTTCTTGATTGGGAGAGTGATGGCCATTATTTATACTATTGCTTATAAAACATGTATTATTACCTTGCGAACACCATGCTCGTTTGAAAGAACGAAAAACACATTAGATGAGACTCTTAAATGGTTAGAAAAGTGTGTGTTGTTGGTGTAAAACTGGAAGCATTTTATGAAGAAGTAGAGATGAGTAGATATATTTATAAAGGGGTGCTACAATATTTATGAAGGAGTTGTTGAGGTAGTTATTGTTCTATTAAATTTTCTACCAATAAAGGAAACACTTGAACCATTTTGATTTTATTGGAAAATTATTATTAAAAATTCATTTTTATGGTGTTTTTCTTTTTAGTCAAAAGGACCAAAAGAGTCGACGACTTGACGACTAGGTAATTTAAGAATAATTTGAAATTTGTAATTTATTCTAATGTTTACTTACATAATATTTTTAAGTCGCCCCATTGTCTTAACGGACGACTTGTTCTACATAAAAATATAAAGGATATGTGTCAACTTATTTAAGTTGAAAAATGTTTTCTTTTGGACTAAAAAGAGAAACCCTATATGTGTTTTAAGCTTTTTCGAGAACTTTTTTCTTAGGTTTTTCAGAACATTCGAGTATGGGGTAAACCACATTAAAAGTAAAAGTAAGAAAGAAACATCATTTTACTAGGTAAAAGGATTACGAAATTTACGAATACTTATAAGAGTCGTCACAAAAAATTGTTAGTGACTTATAATATAAGCAATTGTAATATTTTTATGTAGACTATGTTTGTTGTGTTATTCTATCTCCAATTAAGCTGTAGAGCCATCTGTCTTTTAAATTAAGTCATTTCCTAAAACACAAGATTGTTAACTTTACGGTAAAAAGCCATTTGCTTTCGACGCGGAACAGGGTCACATGCAGCTCAGCATGTGTGAAATCATGTCTTGGCAAATACAAACCCACGGCCGAGATATTGTTCAGGGATTCTCTCAATCGTCAAAGCAAAAGATTAGGACATGTGGATTGCTTCCTCACTCTTTTAGTAAATTTTGTTCTATGTCCTTAGGAAAACACTCGGTTTCTCAATTTGGTTTCCTTCTATTCTTGTTTCATTGTGGAATTACATAATTCGTTAGAAATTTCAATGTTCCTTAAAAGCATTATGGGAACAACCACTTTCATGTAAGTTTGTGGTTGTAGAAAATTTAGACCATTAATAAACTCATTAGGGAATACATATTTGTTTATACTTGTATCATTTTCAGACTAACAAACATTTTCGCTACTTAAGTACATGAAATCACCACAAGAACAAAAATCATGTTCCCGAACGATTAAAAGTATCACATACTCCAATTGGAAAGAATTTAAACATCCGTTATTCCTAAAACTTTGTTCTAAGCTTTTGTTACTTATCGTAAAGGAATCCATTTTGTTTTAGGCATAATATGAGACGGGACTTAAGACCGAACTAGACTGACGCGAACTGGATCGAAGACCGAAGCAGATCGAATCGACTGAGCCGAAGATCAGAGTACGGTAAGCAATTAAAGCATACCAATTATTTAATTTAAACCCATTATACACAATTGTATGTTGGAATTAACTTGTTCATGATGATTAAGTTTATGCCAAATTAAAACGTATAAAATGAGTTATAAAGTTCAAATATGTAATTTTCACATGTGCAAAAATTTACCTCATATAGAGTAGAGTAATTAATTAAAGCATGTAAAACTTTTCATTAGTATTTCAAATGTAAAGAAGAATATGTATATATATGATTTGCCTTTCTACAATTCTTGGGTTTTGTCTCATCTTAGGGAGTAGTACTAAATTACTAATAGTACTAGAACAATTTTTGATCTTCAATGGAGTAATAACATTTATGTTGGTTTGGTTGGTATACTTGTGTTGGTCATTTATGAGTGTATTTATGAAGTGGTTGTTTGAAGTAATCATTGGTGTATTAAAATTCCTGACAATAGAGTGTAAGTGTATTTATTATGTTGTTTCAAAAATTGTTTTAAAATATTGTGGTTTTAATTTTTTTTCTCTACGAAGAAATTATTTCATATTTAAGTGTCATGAAAAAGTCTATGGTTTTAAAGAGGTCTAAAATTCTATGTACATTTAATGTTTGTTAGAAACTAAACAATTTTTATACCTTAAAATATTTAATTCATAATGAAAATATGTTCATGATTTAAGAAAGTTTATAAATTAATAACATTATATAATGTGACAAATTTATAACCTCTAAAAAAGTTTACAAATTTAGATGCCTTAAACTGGGTAACGGGAAAAAATAGGGAACATTCGAACCATTTTAATTTTATTGGAAAAATTATATAAAAAATACAAATGTTTATGGTGTTTTTTTTAGTCTAAAAGGTCAAAAGAGTCGCGACTTGACGACTAGACGATTTAAAAGAATTTAACATGTGTCATTTATTCTAATATATTTTTTTGAACGATATTGAGTCGCCTCGCCATCCTAGAGGACGACTTGTACTATATAAAAAATAAAGGATACGTGTCAACTTCTTTAAGTTGTTCAGCTGTCAAGTTGTCTTGAACTATTTTGAGAAAAATAGTAGTTTTTTGACCGAAAAAAACCCCATATTAGTTTCGAATTTTTTTCGAAATTTATTTTCCTTTGAATTTTTTTTAAAAAAATTCCTTTTATTTTTTCAAAACACCCGAGTCTCGAGTAAACCACATGAAAGTAAAAGTTAGAGAGAAATATCATTTTACTAGCTAAAAAAGTTATGAAAATTACGAACACTTTAAAGATTCGTCACAAAAAATTGTTAATGACTTATGATGTAAGCAATTGTTATATAATTATGTAGACCATGTTTGTTGGAAAAATCCATGTTTGTTGTGTGATTGAGCTGTGGAGTCATCTGTTTATAAATTTAGTCATTTCCTAAGACGCAAGCTAGTTATCTTTACGGTAGATAGTCGTTTTTAATCTTTTTTTTTGCTTTCGACACGAGACAAGATCACATATAGCTTACCATGTGTTAAAGCATGTCTTAGCAAATACAAACCCCCATGGCTGAAATATTGTTTAGGTATTCTCTGGATCGCGAAAGCGAAAGATATAGACACGTGGATTGCTTCCTCACCGTTCTAGTAAATTTTATTCTATGTCCTTAGAAAAACACTCGGTTTCTAAATTTAGTTTCCTTCTATTCTGGTTTCATAAAAGCATTATCGCATTTATATTCTAAAAATTTTAATTCTCTAGAATTTTAATTTACTAAAAATTAAAATTTTAAAATTTTGACCCAAACAACACCTTCTAGTCTATAATAAACTTTCATTTACTACTCATTCCATCTCAAAATTATTGTCCAACTACAAAAAAATACAGTTTAAGAAAAGTAAGATTTTTACAGCTTTCTTTTTTACTTTTTGTATAAAGACAGTTTTACCCTTATTTAATAAATTTAAAAGTTTTTTTAAAATTTGTAATTATAATTTCAATTAAAAGTAATATATTAATTTCGATCTAAACTTCCTATCTATTTTTAAAAATGAATAATTAATTTAAGAAGACTTGAAAAAAAAGACTACAATTTTAAAACGAAAGTAAGTAGTAAATTTTACTTTATATAGATGCAACTTGACTATATTAAATTTTCAACTAATGCATTCATATCAAGTCAAGGGGCCCGATCATTCCAATTCGCTCCAACGTCATAGTTCTGCAGTAAAAAAAAACTACGACATTTTTAAAATGGAAGTAGCAAAAGATGTTAGTAGAAAAAAAAAACGTGAAAAATGTTGATCATGAAAAAAAATAGCTGAAAATAGTTTCGTCTGAATATTGTTCGTTTTTTTTTAAAATAAAAAATACCATTTAAACAAGTTTTCAAAATTTTCAATTCTACATAAAAAAACTCTTCTCTAAAAATTTAGAAACAAAAAATTATAAAAAGATTTCCACAACTAAACACCCCTTAATTTCACAAATCTACTACCATGTATTAATGAGCATCTACCCGCACTTAAATTCTCAACTATATATCCGAACTTTATTTTACCCTCAACCATATCACACGGTTTGAAAAGCAAAGCTCAGCATGGCAGAAATAAAACCGATTTGAATCAGAAAACCATACCGGATCAGATCGATCCGAACTGAACCGTACAATTTTGGTCCGATCCTCGGTCCAGTATTTTGGACCATTTCGATCCTCGGTCCGGTCCAGTTCGGTCTTATTAAAAATCTCGTCGATTATGTCTAATAAGACCGGATCGAGGACCAAACCGGATCGGACCGGTCCATTTGAGTCAGTCTCGGTCTGAGGTTTTGAAACATTTCGGTACTTGATCCGATCCAATCCGATCTTAATTAGTCCGGTCTCTAGTTTGAAAAGCATATAACACATTCAAAATTAAAAGCTATAATAATAGAACAACATTACCTTTTTTTCTTAATGAAACATCATAACATGAGTAAATGACTATTTAATACATTTGTATATATCTTACGAAACGGATTATGGCGCCCATTTAACCTATGAAAACGTTGTGTGTGTCGTAGTATTTGTTTACGTACGTATGTTTATGGTTTTGTTTTGTGTGCATGTCTAGGAGAAAACTAAACGAAAATGATGACATTTAGTTTAAGCACAAAATATACTACACATGCATATGGTTACGGTCCATAATCAACGAAGAAGAAGAAGAAGAAGAAGAAGAAGAAGAAGAGGAGGAGGAGGAGGAGAAGAAGAAGAATCATCTAATACGCCCCCGCAGTTGGAGCAGGAGGAAGACGAACGCTCAAACTGGAACGAAATTCTTCGAACAAGGCAGAGGGAAGACCTTTGGTGAAAATATCGGCAAACTGAAAACGTGATGGGACATGAAGAACATGAACATGACCAGCAGTGACCAAATCTCGGACAAAGTGAATGTCAATCTCAATATATTTTGTCCGTTGATGTTGAACCGGATTTGCAGACATGTAAACAGCACTAACATTATCACAGTATACAAGCGTAGCGGTCATAAGAGGAGAATGTAACTCACGTAGAAGGTTGCGAAGCCAAGCAGTTTCAGCGACAACATTAGCAACACCCCTATATTCGGCTTCAGCACTTTACCAAGATATGATCGGTTGACGTTTAGAGGACCTGGATAGAAGATTATCACCAAAAAACATGGTTGCAAAAATCATGAATCGCTAGCCGGTCGGTCGACCACCTTGTAACTTGTAATCGTTATAGGCGGGATTAATTGGTGATTAATCGGATTGGTATTTTTAGCAAGTTTTTAGTATTTTCGGCATGTTTTGGATATTTCTAATGAGTTTTAGGCATTTTCGGCAACATAATTATTAATATACAACTTATCATACATAGAAATAGTTACTATACGTGATAAATATAAGTTTACAGTGAGTTTTCGATATTTTTGGCCAAATTTGCAAGTTTTCGGCAAGTTTAACCTCCCTTTACCTTCGTTGACCATAGTTGACCGCAATTAATCGCCTTTTCATTAATCGGCAAGGTTGAAGGCCTTGTAGCTATTAACCGGCGATTAATCGCTCTTGTAGACCTTGTTTTGCAACATTGCCCAAAAATACACAATACCCGGAAGTGGACCTGCGAGTGGAAGGGCAACCTGTCCAATCTGCATCTGTATACCCAACAAGAGATGTAGTAGCGGAAGCATAAAAGTGAAAACCAAAATCCAAAGTGCCTCTAACATAACATAAAATGCGCTTAAGAGCAGCAAAATGTGGTTCCCGCGGATCATGCATGTGAAGACATATTTGCTGAACAGCGTATGACAAATCAAGACGAGTAAAGGTGAGGTACTGAAGACCCCCTGCAAGACTGCGATATAAAGTAACATCCTGAACAGGAACCCCATCTGGACCCAGTTTGGATTCAGTGTCAACGGGTGTGTAGGAGGGGTTGCAATTGGCGATGTGAGCACGCTCTAGAAGCTGAGGAGCATACTTCTTCTGAGATAAAAACATACCAATGGGGCATGTCGGGTAGCTGAGATACCAAGAAAATAGTTAAGCGGGCCAAGGTCAGTCATGTCAAACTCTTTATGTAAAGAGTGTATAATATAATGTAAGAGAGCTGGTGAAGAGGCCGTGAGAACAATGTCATCCACATATATAAGTAAGTAGGCAATATGAGAATCCTGTGTATAGATGAACAGTGATGAGTCACATGGGCTGTGAGAGAAACCAGCCCGTGTAGCATAACCTGCAAAGCGCTAAAACCAAGCACGGGGTACTTGTTTCAGGCCATATAAAGACCGCTGCAGAAGACAAACATGATGAGGATATCTTGAATCAACAAAACCGGGTGGTTGGTGCATATATACAGTTTCAGATAAATCTCTATTAAGAAATGCATTGTTAACATCGAGCTGGTGAATAGGCTACTGACGTGACACGAAAAGGCTAAGAACCGTGCGAATGGTGGCCGATTTAACAACCGGGCTAAACGTCTCATCAAAGTCAATACCATGTTGCTGACTACTACCATTAGCGACCAAACGAGCCTTATAACGACTCAAGGAACCATCAGCATGAAATTAGTGCTTGAATAACCAAATACAACGAACTAGGTTAACATTTGTAGGCCGGGGTACAAGAATCCAAGTACCATTTTTAACAAGCGCATTAAACTCATCATGCATAGCATTAGACCAATGAGGATCTTTTAAGGCAAGAAAAGGAGACTTAGGAATGGGAGATAGAGAAGAAGTAGAAAGAGATAAACGAGCGATAGGCTTGACAATGCCAGACTGAGACCTAGTGACCATGCGATGCATTCGAGTTGGTTCCGGAACAGTAGGGGGAATAGTATTTGTGGGGCGTAAAGTAGTAGAGTGAGGGTTCTGTTGGGTCGTGGTAGGGGTTGGTTGAACTGAAGTGGTGTGTTGGGCCGGGGTAGGGGTTGGTTGGGCTGGAGAGGCGTGTTGTGCCGGGGTTGGTGGGGTTTCATAGAGGGATGTGGAGGAGTATGTTGGACACGGGTAGGGGCGGTGGTAAGGTGAGGTTTAATAGGGGAAGGTAGTGAAGTGTCGCGAAAGGAGTATGAGGGGGTGAGGAGGGTGTCATGGCTTTGTATGGAATTTGAGTCTCGTCAAAAGTGACGTGTCGGGAAAGGATTATTTTGTTTGTTTCAAGGTCAAGGCAACGGTAGCCACGGTGATAGGCGAGAAAGCCTAAGAAAATATATGGGGTGGCACGTGGGGCGAGTTTGTAGGGATAGTGGAGGTGAGGATAGCAAAGACACCCGAAAATGCGAAGACGCGAGTAGTCGGGTGATTTGTTGAAAAGTTTGGTGAAAGGGATTTCGTTATAATGGCGGTGGGGGGTAGGAGGTTGAGAAGATATGTGGCCATATGAAGTGCTTCAACCCAAAAGGTTGGAGGGAGATGGGTTTGAAAAAGGAGAGTGCGAAGCACATTATTTATCGTGCGAATCATGCGTTCGACTTTACCATTTTGTTGGGATGTTTTAGGGCAAGAAAAACGAAGTTGAATACCATTTTTTGCAAAGAGGGTGTGAAGTTTATTGTTTTCGAACTCACCACCATGGTCACATTGGAAACTTTTTATGTCAAATTTAAATTGATTTTGAACGTAATTACGAAAATGTACAAATTTATCGAACATATCGGACTTGTTTTTAAGGGGATAGATCCACAAATAATGCGAAAAATGATCGAGGAAAAGAACATAATATTTGAAACCACTTGAACTAGTAATAGGAGATGTCCACAAACCCGAATGAACAATATCAAAACATTGAGTTACACTGGAAAGAGAACTATGAAATGGAAGTTTCACATGTTTGCCAAGTTGGCATGCGTGGCAAATGTGTGAAGACTTCACTTTATTACACATAATTAAATGACTAGAAGAAAGAGAACGAAGCACTTCATCTTCGGGATGACCGAGACATTGATGCCAAGTGGACAAACTAGTGGTAACAAAAGCAGCAGGAGTGGTTGACGGCTTGGTAACTGGATAGAGATCACCCGAGCTGTCACATCGAAGGAGGACATGGCGAGTCAAGAAATCCTTTACAGAAAAACCAAACGCGTCAAATTCAATGGTGCAATTATTATCTCTAGTAAATTGACGAACAGAAATAAGATTTTTAATAATATTGGGAGTGACAAGAACATTATGAAGATGCAAAGGACGATGTAAGGATGGAATAATGCTACGACCGGTGTTGGTAACGAGAATAGAATTGCCATTACCAACATATATAGATGGGTGTAAACGCTTGTTAAAAATAGTGCTTAAATTTTTAACAGTAGAGTTTAAATGAGAAGTTGCACCTGTATACATATTCCAAGTCGGGTCTTGCAAAGTCATTATGCTAAACGCACTAGGTAACGATGTAGGCTGAGATTGGTAAATGGCGGGTGCGGCACCAAGAAGACCCTGTCCGTGAGCAACATTCGGTCCATGATATGCATTTGGTACCATTTGAGGTGAGTGGGCTGGAAAATGTTGGGGCTGCTGAGCCGAATGAACCATTGGAGGTGATTGGGCTGCATGGTTAGTGGTGTAAGGCCCATGAGTGAAATAGGCCACAGGTGGGTTGGGCAAACGGGTTGGGCGGTATTGGGTCACTGTTTGAACAGAAGGCTGTGGGGATTGACCAGAAACATTACCCCACGCGAGGTGTGGGTGTGAAACAGTAGACAACATATGAGAAAACTGGTTTTGGTTCCTACGATTTGTGTAATTCACTCCCGTACGGTTTCGGTTGTAATGAATAAATTTGCATCGGTCCCCAAACTTACATGCTCCCCGAGAAAAATGGTTACATAATTGAAGTTTATTTGGGGATTTTGTTTGAGAAGTAGGGTTACCTTTGGTGTCCGATGAGGAGGAAGCCATGAGAGCGGTTGGTGACGACGAAATACTTTCAAATGCGTTTGAAACCTCGGTGGGCGCATTAAAGGATGAATCCTTAAGGAGAAGCATGGTACGTGTGGCGTCAAACGAAGGTAGTGTCTCACGATTGCGGATGATTTCCACAATAGTAGAAAACCTAGAATCGAGACCATTAACTGTGTAGATCACTAAGTTCTTGTCGTTGACCGCGCAACCAAGGTTTTAAGTCTATCCGCCATAGACCTAATTTTGGTGCAGTATTCATTGACATTCATGTTACCGATCTTGATAGATCGAAGCTCGTTATCAAGGTTAATTGCCCGGGTGTCCTTATTATTATGAAACAATTCTTTCAAACGATCCCATAATGCTTTTGCGTTTCCCGGTGTTGTAACGACTTGTTCTTGAAGGGGATCACAAAAAGAACTAAGGATCCACATCTTGATGAGATCATCAAGTTGACACCAATCCGAGTTAGTGGAGGCGGTGTCGGATTCCACCTGGGATTTAAGGCCGAGGCTGTCTAGGTGAATGAGAGAAAAAGAACTCCATGTATTGTAGTTGTGTTTTTCAAGGTCGAGTTTAATGGGGACCTTGTTAGGAATGCTAAATGGGATGATTTTTTCGGTTGACTAGCGATGACAATTTTTTATTGATGAATCACCATCTTTTTCCTTTTCCATCATTCTTTTGTTTAAATTTAGTGTATCAATTAAGGGTTAAAACCATAAATTATCAACGAACTTTACTTTTTTTTCGACATTACCAATATGAAACATATACTCCTATTATAACCATTAAACTTTATAAAGTTTTCTAAAAGAGGAAGGTATGGCAACAAGCCTACCCCTAAATTTTTGCCCACTCACCTGCCAACTCAGCGTCACATCACATCAACACAACTAACCAAAATACCCCTTCACTCACAACACACCCAACCCGTCTTCATTTGGGCCCCACCATTATCTTTTATTTTTCTTTTTTTCATTTTCACACAAACTAAAATTTATTTCACTCAAATAAAACATTACAAATCCGGAAATAAAAATTACAAATACGGATTAAAAATAATTACGGCCCAAAAAAAATACGGTACGAAAAAAAATTCGAAAATTTCAAAACACAACAATTAAAATAAACTACTCCTCGGGGTGAGGGTATCGGGCCATGATTTGCTCTTGTTTTCGACGCACGTACGTCCTCTTCGGTTCCGGCATTGACTCGTAATAAAGTGCGAGAAAATTGAAGTCGGTCAACTCGATCTGCCTGTCTGCGAGTGCCTGTTGCTTGGTAAATTTTGTATGCATTGCATTTGATAGTTCTGCCTTTGATGACCCCGACGATCCTCCGGTTCCCTCACTTGACTTAGATTTTGACTTCTTATAGGTTCGAGATTTTCCCGTGGGTCGAGGACGTTCTTCAGGACCGAATATTTCGGTGTGATCATACGCATGAACAGCTTTTGCACCTGCACACTTCGGGTGTTCTTTGAGGATCTTGCACGCGTGACTGTAAATAAATCTTTTCCATGAAGAGCTGCTAGATATTCTTTAACACCCCATTTTGATAAATGGAATGTCACGCGTGATTATGGCGTGTCATCAAAGCATACAAGGATAAATGTATAAAACATTACATTACCATAAAGGAAATACCAGAATCAAACATCGGTACCCCAAAAGTAGAACTCATCACACACCAACATAAGTACTGTAAATGAAAGGGCTAAACAATGTCCATGGAAATGAGTATCAACGTATAAAGAAATGCATAAACTAAAGAAGGCTAGGAAGCTTCCAATCCATATGCACATACGCTTAAAGTCTACGAGCGTCCCTGAGTACCTGCCGTTTTGGGAACATGAAAAGGAAAACGGTTGAGCAAAACGCTCAGTGCACGGATATACAAGTAAAGCATGAATAATATAAGCATATAAGCATAAAGCAGCGGAAAAGACTAAGTCCAGGATAACCTGGTTATATCTTAGTAAAAATGGTTTTATAGTTTGAAAATCCTTATGTTTATCTTGTAAAAACTGTTTAACATATTTACCATTAGCCAATATAGGTCATGAATTATCCACGTGCATGAATACTTGGAGGGGTGACCTCGTCATGCAAATTAGAGGGGCTGCCTCTAATTTAATATACTGGTTTGGGTAGGAGGGATCAGCTCCTTGCGAAGGATGCAAGGCACACACCACATTCACCTGAATAATCTGCTGAAAACATGTAAACTAGGATGCACCCATACGCCCCACCTGATAATAATAATATGGCCAAATGTTGAAGGGACGTCACGAGCTATCACTCCGTCGTGGTGAAGTCATAACAATGGTGCCTCCAGTGTTATGGTTATGGTACCTCCATAACTAGGTGAAACTGGTCACGCATGTATATTGGTTTAGGTATTCTAATTAAACATAAGCAATTCAAAAACATATAAAACATATATTATGGAAAACAGTTGGCTGCATACGGGGAATCCTAATAAGGAAGAATGTCCATATTGAAAGGACGGAGAATCCGTACCTTGTGTCCAATGAACGAAGAAGACGAACGGAAGAGAGTCCTACTTCGGTATCACTAATTCTACATAAATACATACGTGTATAAGTATCTGATTACTGAGTACGTAACTGGTTTTATATCATGTCTTAGCTTGTTTTATATGTTCATGTCATGTTTTACTGATTTAAGCTTTATACTGCTTTTATCATGTATTCTGTTTATTCTGTTTAAGTATTTCTTTCATTTCTTGTATTATTATTCTTGTTGTGTAATAATAAGTAACTTTCTAAAAATAGCAGGTTTGCTAACTAAGAAAGTTTCCAAAAATAGAAAGTTTCCAAAAATAGATTTACTTCTTAAAATAGATAAGTTTCTAAAAATAGAAAGTTTCCAAAAATAGATTAGCTGCCTTAATTAAATAAGTTTCTAAAAATAGAAAGTTTCCATAATTAGATATAAGCTGGGTTATTAAGCTAATTATATAAGCTTAAGTATTTACTGATTAATATACTAAGTCATGTAATTAAATAGTATAGTTTATTAATTATTTCATGTGAATTAAATAAACTATATGTTAAAGTATTTAATTAAATATAACATGATTTAATTAAATAAAGGTAACAATACTTACGTTAAAACATGTATTATTATCTATTAATAATATAACGTAAGTCATGTAAATTAATTAATTATAAGTCATATTTTAATAATTAATTAATTATATAGTCTAATTAAAATGATAACTACTTAGGTTAAAATTCATGTATTAATAATAATATTAATAACCTAAGTCATGTATAAATTAAATTAATCATGTACATATTTTAATTAATTTAATTTAACTCTTGAAAAAAAATAAACTTGTAAAAATAATTAACCTTGTAAAAACAACCCATGAACCGAACCCGTGTTTTAATCTAAACATGTCAAGAACCGTATTTATGAACCCCGTGAACCGGACCCGTGAACCGGTCACAAACTCACCCTTGGTCAAGACCTAGCCGCCGGCTAGCAAAAGTTCCCACCGGCTAGCCGGTGGTTCCCCTTGCTGCCGCTGCATGGGGGTTCCCCCTGCTTTCCTTATTTAGCCACCGGCATAAGCCGGTGGTGGTTCTTGTTCTAGCCGAGACCTACCCGAGCCAAAACATACCCCGACCGAGGTCGGGGTTTCATTTCGTCCTGCTGCCGAGACACAAGACACCACACCTAGACCTTGAGGTCTCGGTTGGTGCGAATAAAAAACAAACCGAGACCCCCTTGGGGCTCGGTTCTTGCGTCGGCAAAAACCAAACACCCCTTAACCATTGATTATTTTACCCCCATGTTTAATTACATGATTTATAACTTGTTTTTAAACCATTCATGATTTCATGTGATTAATTAATCAAGATCATAAAAGAAAGAGGTTTAGGGTTTACCGATTACGTGAATCAAAGCAGGATGAACACACTAACAACCTTGTAATAAATCAACACCAAAAATCAACCAAACAAACCTTGTGTGTGTGTTCTACCCGGCGGCCAAGGAGAGGAGAAAGAGAGATTAGGGTTTTTCTTGATTTCTAATTTTTTTTATTATGAAACTAAGTTTTCACTTTTTTCTTGTTTAGTAAAGTTTGCATGGGCTTGGCCCTTGTTTCTTGTCTTGTCCACGGGTAAGGGGGCCCACAAGGGGTAAACCCGAATGTTTTTTCGTGTCTAATATTTAGTGTGTTCTCGTGTTCGTGTTTTACGTGATTAAAATAGTTATCGTTCGTGTCTTATTATATTTATTCATGATCGTAATAAATATACATAAATATGTAATACTAAGCTCGTGATTATTTACGTTCATGATTTCATGTTCGTATGTTCGTGATTATAATTATTATTGAAATACTTATCGTGTCTTAATACGTAATAAATACTTATCGTGTTATAACACGTACGTAATACTTGAAATTCTTGTTAAACATGCTATAAAAGGAAAGTTCTAATCATGTACGTACGATCGTAAGGGTACTATTCATGGTATAAGAATGCGGGTTTTACAACTCTCCCCCCCTAAAAAGAATAATTCGTCCCCGAATTGTAGATAAAGTAAACTGGAAAAGAAGAACATACCCGAATTCAAAATATGAAATAAGGGTAAGAAGCCCGGATAGACTCCTCTGTTTCCCAAGTGGCTTCCCACTCGGTATGATCCCTCCAAAGGATTTTGACGAATGGAATCATCTTCCCCTTCTCATGACTCGTTCTTGTCTGTCAAGAACTCGTTCGGGTTCTTCTATGAAAGTGAGATCTTCACGAATTTGTTCCAGTGGATACTGAACCATGTGAAGGGGATGATACTTGTACCCTCTGAGTAAGGACACATGAAAGAAATTGTGAACATGAGAAAGCTGCGGAGGTAACACTAAACGGTAAGATACTTCACCGACTCGTTCAATGACATCAACGGTCCGATAAATCGAGGACTGAGCTTCCCTTTTATTCCAAAACGTCTAACACCACGTGCCGGCGAAACCTTAAGGAAAACATGATCTCCTACGTTAAAATGTAAGTCCCTATGATGCTTGTCTGCGACCTTCTCATTAGTCAGCTCTATCATTTCTGGTCCTTCAAGTGTTCGCTCACCAACCTGAGAGCAGATTGGGGCGCGACACTTTCTGCCATACAACATCTCGAAAGGAGCACACTTGATACTTGCGTGCCAACTGTTGTTGTATGCAAACTCCACCAAACAGATATAATCGTCCCAATCACCCGTCCATTCCAATGCATATGACCTCAACATGTCTTCCAATGTCTGAATTGTACACTCTGACTGTCAGTCTGTTTGAGGATGAAAAGCCGTGCTAAGCTTAAGTTGTGTACCCCAAGCTTTCTGCAGACTTCTCCAGAATCTCGAAGTGAAATGAGGATCTCTGTCTGAGACGATGCTGGATGGAGCACCGTGAAGTGTCATGATCTCCCTTATATAAGTATCGGCGAGTTTACTGACCGAATCTTCCTTGCGGATCGGTAAGAAATGAGCTGATTTGGTAAGTCGATCAACGATAACCCAAATTGCATCGTGCTTCTTCTTTGTCGGCGGAAGACCAGTAACAAAATCCATGGTGATTTGGTCCCACTTCCACTCTGGAATATCTAACGGTTGAAAAAGACCGCCAGACCGCTGATGCTCGATCTTAACCTGTTGGCAGGTAAGACATTTGGAGACATAAGTAGCAACATCTTGTTTCATACCACTCCACCAAAAGTACTGCTTGATGTCATGGTCATCTTGGTCGAACCAGGATGGATAAAGAATGGGGAGCTATGAGCCTCAGCTAACAATGCTTCCCGGAGTTCTCGGTCATCAGGAACACAAAGTCTCGTGCCCTGCCATAAGATACTATCTGCATCTATTTGAAATTCTGTCTGCTTCTCCAAATTCTGAATTATCGCCCAGATTTCTCCATCATCTTTCTGAGCTTCCTTGATCTTACAGAGTAACTCGGGTTCCACTCTAAGATTAGCCCAGTAATCGTGTTGTCCACGTACCATGATCTCTATGTCTAGTCGCTCCAAGTCTCTTATAATTTCCTCCTCAATTTTAATGCCGTTTATCATTCCAGACTTTTTGCTAAAAGCATCTGCCACTACATCCGCCTTGCCGGGATGATACTGCAGATTAATGTCATAATCCTTCAACAGCTCAAACCATCTCTTCTGTCTCATGTTAAATTCACGCTGAGTGAAGATATACTTCAAGCTCTTATGGTCCGTGAAAATGTCACATGATTCTCCATACAAGTAGTGCCTCCATATCTTCAATGCAAACACGACTGCTGCAAGTTCCAAGTCATGCGTAGGGTAATTTTCCTCAAAAGGCTTAAGCTGCCGTGAAGCGTACGCGATCACTTTCCCATGTTGCATGAGAACACAGCCAAGTCCCTTCCCCGATGCATCACTGTAGATCTGAAATCCACCTATACCAGATGGGAGAGTAAGAATCGGTGCAGATACTAACTTCTGCTTTAGGTCTTCAAAGCTATTCTCTCGTTCTCCAGTCCAGACGAATTTCTCCCCTTTCCGCATCAGTTTGGTCAATGGTAGTGCTAAGCGGGAAAAGTTCTTCACGAACCTACGGTAATAACCAGCTAAGCCTAGGAAACTGCGGACTACAGTCGCTGATGTCGGCCTTGGCCACTTGGTAATAGCCTCAACCTTCGCTGGATCCATCGTGATTCTTTCTGCTGATACAATGTGACCTAAGAATGCCACCTTGTCTAACCAGAACTCACACTTGGAGAATTTAGCATACAACCGCTTCTGACGAAGAATCTGTAGTACTGTACGAAGATGGTCTTCGTGGTCCTCCTTGGACTTAGAGAAAATCAGGATGTCGTCAATGAAGACAATGACGAACTTGTCTAGAAATTCATGGAAGATTCTGTTCATCAAATCCATGAACACTGGTGGAGCATTGGTAAGGCCAAATGGCATGACTACAAATTCGTAGTGGCCATAGCGTGTACGGAAAGCAGTCTTGGCGATGTCCTGCTCCTTAACCCGTAGCTGATGATATCCCGACCTTAGATCAATCTTGGAGAAATGTTTGGCCCCTTGGAGTTGGTCAAACAGATCATCTATACATGGTAGTGGATACCTATTCCTGATGGTAATCTTGTTGAGCTCGTGATAGTCTATGCAAAGACGCATAGTGTTGTCCCTCTTCTTAACGAATAAGACCGGTGCGCCCCATGGAGATGCGCTCGGTCGAATAAAGCCTCGTTCCAGAAGTTGTTGCAATTGATCCTTCAGCTCCTTCAACTCTATGGGAGCCATGTGATAAGGAGCCTTGAAAATCGGCTCAGCTCTTGGGATGAGCTCGATATTAAATTCTACTTTACGTGCAGGTGGTATGCCCGAAAGTTATTCTGGAAATACATCTGGAAATTCTGACACTATCGGCTGATCCTGAATTGTTGGGGATTCAGCATCCATGTCATGAACAGTAGCTAGATAACCCTCACAACCATGTGAAAGTAATGCACGTGCTTGTAGGTTGATATGATTTGTACAGACCTGCCGGGTACGAACCCGTTGTGAATGTACTCTGGCGCATTAACATCACCGAAGATGACTCGATATGAATGGCAGTCTATGGTAGCATGATGCTTGGATAGCCAATCCATGCCCAAAATCATGTCAAAATCATTCATGTCCAGCGGAAGTGCGTCAACAGGACGAACCTTGTCGTCAAACTCTAGGGGAAGGCTCTTGTACACATGGGTTATGCGTACATAGTCTCTCAAAGGCGTGGAGATACTCAGTATAATCTCTAGTGGCATGAGGAGTATCCTAACATTCTTGGCATAAGCAGTAGAAATGACCGAGTGAGTAGCACCCGTATCAAACAGAACACATGTAGCTTGACCACACATATACAAGATTCCAGTGATGGTACCTGTAGGCTTGTTGGCCTAATCGCGAGATGTCGTGTAAACGCATCTACTAGTAGGAGGCGGCTTGGTATCAGCATGTCCTGATGTACCCTCCATCTCGCCCTTGCGGCAATCCTTCATGCGATGGCCAGGAAGACCACACTTGTAGCATGCGTCGCTGTCGCAGAGACATGGCCCTGGGTGCCTACGGTGGCAAGTAGAGCAAAGAGGATGAGTATATCCTCCAGCAGGTGTCCTGACTGGCTGAGAGCCTGATAAAAACAATATACATGAGACATGATAATAGGTACAAAGGACAATGCGGATAATCGTAAGATTGAATACCAGTGATAGCTGGACGGTTCGGCTGTGAACCTCTCTGGTTCTGGTCCCTCCCGTTACCATGATTCCTGGTAGAAGATTTGCTAACGTGTCAGAATTAAGAATCATAACATGTAATCATAAGAAAATGAGTAATTATAAGGACCTGCTGCTGTTGGAGTGTCCAACGTTGTTACGGTAATTATCATTACTGCCACACCTATCCGTAGCAGAACGGTAGTGAGTCTGACCGTTTCCCTTGGGCTGATTAGGCTGTTGCTGAGTAGGCGGCTGAGACCGGTCCTCAGTCTTCTGCCCGGAAGATACAATTTAAAGAGATGAAATATTGACATATACTGAAAGAATACGGATTGGTCACCGTTTGAATACGAATGTTTACCTCTTATCGGGTCTCTCTGCTTCCCCGAACTCATCTCTTTCCTGTAGCATTCCAGCTTACGTGATGCATCGGTCACTTGTGCTACCGTGTTGAACGTAACACACACCAAGTTGTTTGCGACCGATGTCCGAAGAGTTCACCTGAAGTGGTGTTGCTCTTCAGGAGTACCTGCTGCTGCACCAAGGAAACCAGCCAAGCGAAGAAAGCGTTGCATGAACTCGTTGCTATTCTCCCCAGCTCTCTGTCGGATTCCATGGTACTCTCTCTTCAGCTTGTCTTGCTCAGCCTTGGGAAAGAACTGTCCCATCACCAAATCCCTGAACTGAGCCCAAGTCAAACCAGCCACCCAATTATCACCTCCCTCAGACTGCTTCAGTGCCATCCACCATGATAGTACATCACCTTCGAATCGGTAGCACGCCAATCTCGACTTGAAGATGGAGTCACAACCCATAGCATCGAAAATCTTCTCAATGTGAGCCAACCAGCTTTCAGCTTCACTGGGGCTATCTGTTCTCTCGAAAGCTCGAGGGCAGAGCTTATTGAATCTCTCCAGCCATGTGACCAATGTTGCTGGAGGAAGAGGAGGTACTGGGTGCTGCTGCTAGTTGTTGGCAGCCTGAACCTCAGCCCTGATTTCGTTCCTCAGCTGAGGAAACATAGCTTGCATTGCAGCTTGGATTACTGCATTGAGTTGTTCCTGCTCGCGTGTGAGAACCATCTGACAGTATAACATAAAATACATGATTAAATTGGTTAAAACATAAACTATATACATGAAAAACAATTATACCAATAAATCATGAGAAAAAATTTATGCAGGAAAACTAGTACATGAATGCATGATGCAGTTTTATGAAAACTTTTGTATGCGCGAGAGTGAACGCCTATGGTTAGTTCACTAAATACAAAAGACATGGCGAGGGGACGCCAATGGGTCGGTCTCAAATTTAAAAGTTTCGATAAAACGCATGTGACTAAATAGGGCCAGTCCTGTACCAACCATTACTTAGTCATAAACCTGCAACAATTACATATATATGTATGCATGAGAATGATGAATGTATGAAAACCGACTGTCAGTTATAGGAAGACCATAGTGACTACCCACTAATCACAGGTCGTGTTTTGAGAGCCTACAGGTCGAAGCCTTGGCTCTGATACCATAATTGTGACACCCCATTTTGATAAATGGAATGTCACACGTGATTATGGCGTGTCATCAAAGCATACAAGGATAAATGTATAAAACATTACATGACCATAAAGGAAATACCGGAATCAAACATCGGTACCTCAAAAGTAGAACTCATCACACACCAACATAAGTACTGTAAATGAAAGGGCTAAACAATGTCCATGGAAATGAGTATCAACGTATAAACAAATGCATAAACTAAAGAAGGCTAGGAAGCTTCCAATCCATATGCACGTACGCTTAAAGTCTACGAGCGTCCCTGAGTACCTGCCGTTTTGGGAACATGAAAAGGAAAACGACTGAGCAAAACGCTCAGTGCACGGATATACAAGTAAAGCATGAATAATATAAGCATATAAGCATAAAGCAGCGGAAAAGACTAAGTCCTGGATAACCTGGTTATATCTTAGTAAAACTGGTTTTATAGTTTAAAAAGCCTTATGTTTATCTTGTAAAAACTGTTTAACATATTTACCATTAGCCAATATAGGTCATGAATTATCCACGTGCATGAATACTTGGAGGGGTGACCACGTCATGCAAATTAGAGGGGCTGCCTCTAATTTAATATACTGGTTTGGGTAGGAGGGATCAGCTCCTTGTGAAGGATGCAAGGCACACACCACATTCACCTGAATAATCTGTTGAAAACATGTAAACTAGGATGCACCCATACGCCCCACCTGATAATAATAATATGGCCAAAAGCTGAAGGGACGCCACGAGCTATCACTCCGTCGTGGTGAAGTCATAACACTAGTGCCTCCAGTGTTATGGTTATGGTACCTCCATAACTAGGTGAAACTGGTCATGCATGTATATGGCTTTAGGTATTCTAATTAAACATAAGCAATTCAAAAACATATAAAACATATACTGGGGAAAACAGTTGGCTGCATACGGGGAATCCTAATAAGGAAGAATGTCCATACTGAAAGGACGGAGAATCCGTACCTTGTGTCCAGTGAACGAAGAAGACGAACGGAAGGGAGTCCTACTTCGGTATCACTAATGCTACATAAATACATACGTGTATAAGTATCTGATTACTGAGTACGTAACTGGTTTTATATCATGTCTTAGCTTGTTTTATATGTTCATGTCATGTTTTACTGATTTAAGCTTTATACTGCGTTTATCATGTATTCTGTCTATTCTGTTTAAGTATTTCTTGCATTTCTTGTATTATTATACTTGTTGTGTAATAATAAGTAACTTTCTAAAAATAGCAAGTTTCCTAAAATAGGAAGTTTTCAAAAATAGAAAGTTTCCAAAAATAAAAAGTTTCCAAAAATAGAAAGTTTCCAAAAATAGATTTACTTCTTAAAATAGATAAGTTTCTAAAAATAAAAAGATTCCATAAATAGATTAGCTGCCTTAGTTAAATAAGTTTATAAAAATAGAAAGTTTCCATAATTAGATATAAGCTGGATTATTAAGCTAATCATATAAGCTTAAGTATTTACTGATTAATATACTAAGTCATGTAATTAAATAGCATAATTTATTAATTATTTCATGTGAACTAAATAAACTATATGTTAAAGTATTTAATTAAATATAACATGATTTAATTAAATAAAGGTAACAATACTTAGGTTAAAACATGTATTATTATCTATTAATAATATAACCTAAGACATGTAAATTAATTAATTATAAGTCATGATTTTAATAATTAATTAATTATATATTCTAATTAAAATGATAATTACTTAGGTTAAAATTCATGTATTAATAATAATATTAATAACCTAAGTCATGTATAAATTAAATTAATCATGTACATGTTTTAATTAATTTAGTTAACTCTTGAAAAAAAAAATAAACTTGTAAAAATAATTAACCTTGTAAAAACAACCCATGAACCGAACCCGTGTTGTAATCTAAACATGTCCGTGAACCGTATTTATGAACCCCGTGAACCGGACCCGTGAACCGGTCACAAACGCACCCTTGGTCAAGACCTAGCCGCCGGCTAGCAAAAGTTCCCACCGGCTAGCCAATGGTTCCCCTTGCTGCCGCGGAATGGGGGTTCCCCCTGCTTTCCTTATTTAGTCACCGGCATAAGCCAGTGGTGGTTCTTGTTCTAGCCAAGACCCACCCGAGCCAAAACATACCCCGACCGAGGTCGGGGTTTCCATTCCTCCTGCTGCCGAGACACAAGACACCACACCGAGACCTTGAGGTCTCGGTTGGTGCGAATAAAAAACAAACCGAGACCCCCTTGGGGCTCGGTTCTTGCATCGGCAAAAAAATAAACACCCCTTAACCATTAATTATTTTACCCCCATGTTTAATTACATGATTTATAACTTGTTTTTAAACCATTCATGATTTCATGTGATTAATTAATCAAGATCATAAAAGAATAGAGGTTTAGGGTTTACCGATTACGTGAATCAAAGGAGGATGAACACACTAACAACCTTGCAATAAATCAACACCAAAAATCAACCAAACACACCTTGTGTATGTGTTCTACCCGGCGGCCAAGGAGAGGAGAAAGAGAGATTAGGGCTTGATTTCTAATTTTTGTTATTATGAAACTAAGTTTTCCCTTTTTCCTTGTTTAGTAAAATTTGCATGGGCTTGGCCCTTGTTTCTGGTCTTGTCCGCGGGTAAGGGGGCCCACAAGAGGTAACCCGAATTTTTTCCGTGTCTAATATTTAGTGTGTTCTCGTGTTCGTGTTTTACGTGATTAAAATAATTATCGTTCGTGTCTTATTATATTTATTCATGATCGTAATAAATATACATAAATACGTAATACTAAGCTCGTGATTATTTACGTTCATGATTTCATGTTCGTATGTTCGTGATTATAATTATTATTGAAATAATTATCGTGTCTTAATACGTAATAAATACTTATCGTGTTATAACACGTACGTAATACTTGAAATCTTGTTAAACATGCTATAAAAGGAAAGTTCTAATCATGTACGTACGATCGTAAGGGTACTATTCATGGTAAAACCATGCGGGTTTTACATATTCATCTTTTGCAGCTTCGTAAACATCCTCATCATTCATCTCACTCCTACGGTCTACTCTTGCGTACATCGCTTGAAAATTTTGGCAATCCGGATGCATCCGACCCCATTTTCCGGTAATCATGTTTTTTGTACGGTGCATACCGGAGTTTTACTGTTGAAATCGCGAACAATGTTATTCCAGAAACATTCCTCATTTTGGTCGCTCCCAATATCGACATTTTTAGAAACAACAAACCAACATCTGGCTAGTAATTCTTCCTCTTCTTTATTTCGACTTACCGGTGCCTGAGTCGGAGCCTCAACAAATTCGATGTCATCCTCATCGGCATCTAATCAACAGCTTGTGATCTTTTTGCTTTGGTTTTTTTTGCTTTTCCTTTTTTGGTTGGAGTTCGTGAGGCCGGAATATTGAATTGTGTTTCGGGAATATTTTGTTGGATCTGAAACTGGCATTGAAACTGTGCTTGTTGAAGGTAGTACTCTTGTTGGTGGTAAATTTGTTCGGGGGTCATTTGAGGGAAATAGTTTGGAGGAATAGGAGGGTACGAGAATTGGGAGCCGGATGAAAATTGAGACCCGGATGGAAGTTGAGAGCCGGATAGAAATTGAGAGACGGATGGAAATTGAGAGAAGTCGGATTGAAATTGTGGGGTGCCGGATTGAAATTGTGCGAAGCCGGAAGACGTTGATACGGAGGTTTGTGAGTTTGGTGTAGACGGGGTTGACGATGGTGTCGAAGGGTTGCTAGTGTTGAGAAGCCCGGTGAAGTTGAGTTGTGGGTATTGATCATTAGGTAAGTTAAACATTTTTTGTTAGTGATTTACAGAAATTTTAGAAGAAATTGTGTGTTAAAATGGGGCAGAAGATGTAATATATATATTAGTTGTATAAAAAAATAATTAAATTTAAATGAATATAACCGTTAGGGGTATAACAACTATTTTTTTTACCAAGGCTCATCGCCAACATTTCACATTTGCGAAATCCCCTCGGCGAAATGAGGGGGGCTGGGTGTGGCGACGCTTCTCGACGAGACACGACGAGGGGCCACGTCAGTGCGACGAGCCCCCCTCGTCGTTACACCTTCCGCTCTAACATTACAAACATTCTCAAATGTAACCTGTAATTACCGGTTGTAAAATACAAATGACTGACACCTCATATATTTAGCATGTCATTTTTAATTTACTTTTTCTTTATATTTCCACCTCATCTCACCTCATTCACTTAATCTCACCTTACCAACTCAATTTCTTCACCATCAGTCTATTTTTTTTTTCTTTTTTAATAAACGTGATTTCCGACTCATTGGCCGACTAATCCACGTACCCACCATTGATTTCCTACTATTTTTTCTTCGTCTCTCTTTATTTGCATTCTTGTTGAACAAAAAGAGTCAAAATTGCATTGTTTTATCGAAAAAGATCAGTTGCGAGGGATCTTAAAATATCATTGAAGTAAGTTCTAAACTGGAAAACAAAGAATGAACAATCAAACTCGTTTTTGCTTGAGCAATTGATCAAAACATATAGGATTAAAAGTTTAACGAAGCAAGAGTCAAACTCTTTATTGGGTTAAAGTCATACAATTCAAGTGAAGAATGGTTTATGATTTTATCAGATTCATGTCTAACATTGCAACCATGCGAATTATAACATTCTAATATGGATTCAAAATGAAATTAATTTCTTCATATAGCTTAGCGTATCATTAGAACAAACTAAACATTAATTTATCCATGCTAATTTTTAACGATAAATCCATTTGGAAAAAAATGGTTGGATTTAAGTTTGATTTAAGGATCGCTTTAGGTAAGAAAGGAGTGTAGCGGTGGGTTAACATCATAAGAATTTATATTAATAGAGAAGGAGTCGTTAGTTGGTAATGAATCTGAGTTTTGTGTTTGGGTGGTTGGGTTATAAATCTGGTAAAAGATGGAAGAAGATGAAGACTTTAAGATGGCAAAAGTCAATCAAAGTCAATTCCACGTGGAAATATTTAATGACGTGGAAATTTTAAAAATTACGTTACTTATATTAGCCGGTAGCAACAAGTTTGAATGGTGATAATTGGAGTATATGTTCCATATTGGTAATGTAAAGAAAAGAAGTAAAGTTCGTTGGTAATTCATGACTTTAACCCATCAATTAACCAACCTTTGTTCTAATATGAGTGATGTGATTTATCGCCATTTTTCGATTGTCAAAGAACACACAAATATAACTTAAAGTGAGTTCTTAAAAAACTTGTTAAGTAACAAACTTAGTTATATTTAATAAACTTAATAAATTCATCACTCATTATTCTCTTTTTGGTTTGTCAAGCTAATTTTGAATATTTCTCATATCACAAACAAGTCCTTGAACAAGATAGTACAAGTTTACTCATTTCCTAAGTGAACACAAGTACACAACTACATTGTTGTACTAAATTCCTAATGGCACAACTGCTCAAGCATGTAAAAGTAACTTCTCATACTAGCCGAAGAGTTACGTGGAAAACGGGCAGGCGGACGAGCACGTGCACGAGGCAAAATGAGCCGCAGGCAAAACGGGCGACATCCAAAACAGACGGCGGACAAAACGAGTCTGGGGAAAATGGGCAGGCGAAGCGGCAGGGCTAAACGAGTGTAGGCTAAAACGGGAAAAATATATATATATATATGAAAACATGGAAATAAAAAATAGTAATACTTTTTTGGAAACCGTGAAAATAAATAAATATAAAAGATTTGTTTAATACTTTATTTAATATTTTACATGGACGTGCATTTAGCCTATTTAGTGTGTTATATATTCGTTTAACTCATTAATACTAGTTAAATGAACAAAATGTACCCATTCTTTTATTTCTATCAATCACAATACTCTAATTTATAATACTTGTATAAATAGGGGCATCGAAATTCAGATAGCATCGCGCTCGAGAACGTAACTTCAAAACAAACGTCATTATTGACCCTAACGTAACTTCAAAACAAATGTCATTGACGAGAATCCGACACCAAAATTACTCCCTAAACACTTAGGCACTCTTTATATGCAACACATCAATATAATGGTATACGATCAATTTTTCGTAAAAACCTCGCACAATGCAACGCAGGAGTATGACTTGCATGAACCAACAACAGTTTATGCGCTTCATTAAAACAAAATTAAGAAAAGAACCATAAATGAGATATAGATATACTCATGACAAAAGTCTAGTGGACTCGCCTGTGAGTTTTGTCTCACTTCCTTCAGCCTAACATTATTCAATTTTTGATATGATATTGTGATTTTCTTAACTATTCATTTATTTTTTTCAGTTCAAGACACAAAGTAACTCACTCAACCTCTTCACTCCTGAGTTTACAAATACAAAAAACAACTTTTTTTTCAATAACAGTTTACTATGAAAAAGAGTAATTCTTGTTCACCTATATGAAAACCTGATTATCTATGCTGTGATTATCTAGACTTAACTTTAGACTAGTTCGTAGCGACACGATGGTGATGAATAATTAGTAATGACTAATGAGCATGTGTACAACATTGTGTAATAATATAGTTAACATCCCCAAAAACATTATTATAACAGTTTGCTTTAAAAGGAAATAGTAATTAGGGGCGTGTATGGTTTGGTTTGGATCGGTTTTTGGTAAAAACTGAAACCGAATCGTAATATTCGATTTTTATAAAATCAAAAACTAAAATCGTTCGGTTTTGGGCGGTTTGGTTTTTCGGTTTCGGTTCGATATTCGGTTTTTCCGGTTTTAAAACCGTTTTATATTTGTGCTAGCCAATTTATATGAACAAACTTGTTTGATGTAAAACAAATAGGTTATTTCTTTAAAAAAAAATTTATTCTAAGCCTAATAACGTTTATCCCAAAAAAATAGAATTAAATATACATCTACAAAATACACACACAAAAGTGAACATACGAATTGTACATAATCGATCGTTGTCACATATCTATATTATATATTTATATATATCCTAATAAACCAAAATAATTTACAAACACCTTAAGCTAGAATAATTAAAAACATTGCCTTAAATAACCTCAATGTACAACTGATTTAAGTTAGAACATTAAAATTGTCATAAAAACAATTCCATATATAACTCAAAACTTTTGCAAATACAGTTTGGACCATTACTGGGCTGCCGATTTAGTATGAAGCCCAAAATATTTGGTTAAAAAAATTGTTCAAGCTTAATGGATCACAATGCAGCCTAAACATTTAATTTTTTTTGTAAATACAAATTATGAATCATCAAAATAAATGTTTTTTATTTGAATGTATTACATAAGTAATTTATTTTAGTTATTTAAAAATGACTAGAAACGAAAAATATTTTAACTAAACCATTTCATAACTATACTAAAAATAATATTTTTTCATTTTATATTTTTTATTATAAATTATAAATTTATAAATATAAAAATACGTTATTTTTGTTCAAAACTAAAAAAAAGTTACATTTTTTGTTTTATTTTAATTTTTGTAATTGTAATTTTTGTAATTATAACTAAAATCCATATTTTTAGTAACATTATACAATGAAATTAATAATTTTGACCCATCCATTGTGAAACTGACGCATACTTTCTTCACATAATGTGATTATTTTCGTCCAAATCAATTATATTGAATACATAACGTGTATTTGTTAGTTGTAATTCCAAAAATAAGTTTGATTTGTTTTTTAAATTATCAATAGGTGATTTCAAAAAGATATTATTTTTATTAGGGTTTTGCCTATCTACTATATAAACAGGATTTGTATTTGGTGAATTTGCGCAACAAACTTTTGAAACCCTAATATCAAAACGATAACCATATGGCTACTTTTGTTGTAGGGTACATCAACGATCTTTCAGCTGTTAAGGATAACATAATACTCTGTATTAGAGTATTGAGTTCCTTAATGCAGTCGATGTATGGAAAGTCGAATATCAGTAACGTGGAAATGGTTGTTATCCTTAGGAAAACACACGGTTTCTAAATTTAGTTTCCTTCTATTTTGGTTTCATTGTGTAATAGCATAATTCGTTAGAATTTTCAATATTTCATAAAAGCATTATCGCATTTATATTCTAAAAATTTTAATTCTCTAGAATTTTAATTTACTAAAAGTTTTAAAATGTTAAAATTTTGACCCAAACAACACCTTCTAGTCTATAATAAACTTTCATCTACTACTCATTCCATCCCAAAATTATTGTCCAACTACAAAAACATACAGTTTAAGAAAAGTAAGATTTTTACAGCTTTCTTTTTTATTTTTTGTATAAAGACAGTTTTACCCTTCTTTAATAAATTTAAAAGTTTTTTTAAAAATTTGTAATAATAATTTCAACTAAAAGTAATATATTAATTTCGATCTAAACTTCCTATCTATTTTTTTAAATGAATAATTAATTTAAGACAACTTCAAAAAAATAGACTACAATTTTAAAACTTTAGTAAATTTTACTTTATATAGATGCAACTTGACTATATTAAATTTTCAACTAATGCATTTATATTGAGGGAAAGAGGGGTCCGATCATTCCAATTCGCTCCAATTCTCAACAATATTGCATGTTGCATTAAAAGCCGAACCAAAACCTTAATTTCACAAATCTACTACTACCATGTATTAATGAGCATCTACCCGCACTTAAATTCTCAACCATATATACGAACTTTATTTTACCCTCAAACCATATCACACAGTTTGAAGCAGGACTGAGTCAGACTCAAAATCGACCCGGACTAGAAAACAAGACTGGGTAATTTGAGCCGGATCATACATTTTTGGTCCGGTTTTCAGTCCGAGATTTTGGACTATTTTGATCTTTATTCTGGTCTGGTCTGGTTCGATCCGGTTTAATCTTTCCAAAAATCTTTTGGATTCTGATCTAAACCGGACCGGTTCATTTTGGTCCGTCTCGGTCTAGGGTTTCAGACCGTTTCGATCTTCAGTCCGATCTGATCTGATCTTAGTCGATCCAGTCTGATTTTTACCCGATGCTCAGCCCTAATTTGAAGATTTGAAGAGCATATAACACAATCAAAATAAATGCTATACTAGTAGTAGAACAACATTACCTTTTTTTTTCTTAATGAAACATCATAACATGAGTAAATGACTATTTTACACATTTGTATATATCTTACGAAACGGATTATGGCGCCCATTTAACCTACGAAAAAGTTGTGCGTGTCGTAATATTTGTTTACGTACGTATGTTTATGGTTTTGTTTTGTGTGCATGTCTAGGAGAAAACTAAATGAAAACGATGACATTTAGTTTAAGCACAAAATATACTACACATGCATACGGAAGAAGTAGAAGAAGAAGGAAAATTGGATATAAATTATACCAAAATAGGCAGTAAGATATGTGAAGTGTTGTGTCGAACCTTAAGGCTATTTACGCATATGGTTTGGTATTTATCATTTTTCGATTAAAATTTTTTAATTTTTGTAGATTTTTAAAATGTTTTTAGTTTATGATTGTATTTTTATTTCGTAGTGTATTTTTATTTAAGTATTTGTAGTTTTTATTTGATGAAATGAATTAAAATTTGTGTGAAAAAAAGATAGTGGTGGGACAAAGTAGAGAGAGGTTGACTCTCCACTAGTAAAAGAGTATTTTTGTTAGTTGCTTATATGACGCTAATATAACAGCTGTGAGAACAAAATAACTCTCCATGACACCTTCCTCTTAAAGTACCATACTTCTTTATCAATAAGAGTTCAAGTTGATAATAGTTTCTACTAAACAAAGTCAAGGGGAGTCTATTTCGACTTATATACCGGGTTTGCTTATTTGGTTTTCGGCTTATGTTTCATAAGTCTACCATTTTTCTAATTCTTTTTTATTCAAAGGGCTTGTGTTTAGAAGTCCTTAGCCAAATGATTTTAGGTTCAAGTCAAGTCATGCTTAGGACATCGCAAGATAGTTAGTTTATGTTCTAGATTTTAAAAAAAAAATGCAACAATAAGTTTTTGAAATTACCGCAAAGAAACAATTACTTTTTTTTATCGATACTATCAACGCACTTTCAACTTTTTTAAATTGAACCAAACATTTATATGTTGGATAACGTTAGTCTATTAGCCAACGACATTTGCAAAATTAGTCATATATATTAATGGATTAATTAATTAAAAACAAAAAAAATTACTTTTAAAATAATTTTACTTTATTTCGTATTTTAAAAAGATAATTTCTTTCGTACATTTTAAATTGAAAAAAAGATAAAATAAAAAATTAAAATATGATCTTTTTACGATTTTTTTTTCTTTTTTACACTTATAGAAAATAAAAAATTAATTTGCACTTTACTTTTTTCTTAGAAATCTTTCTACGAAATTTTTTAACTTTTTTATTTTTTATTTTTTTTCGTAAAATCTTAGTTTTTCAAAATATCAAAATTTTAAAATACATTTCAGTAAAAAAAATAATTTTTTCTAACTTTTTAAAAAAATGCGTAACAGTAAAATTACATTTAAAAAAAACATTTTTTTTTAAAAAAATTAAACTATACGATTAAAAACTTAAATTTTAAGAAAATAATTAAGATTTTTGAAAGTATGAAATAAACTAAAAAAGTATATTAAAAGTAAAAAATATTTTTTATAGTGAGTTTCTTGTATTTCGATGGTCTCCCTTGTTGCGTAGAAGTCCTTTAACCAAATGATTTTAGGTTCAAATCATGCTTAAAACATGCAAGATAGTTTGTCTTAAATACATTGTAATAGGATGAACATTTTGTCCCAATTTCTGAAATCGAATCGGAACCGTATCGATTTTTAGTATTGAGAATTTCGTTCGGTACGGTACTGGTATTACGAAATAAGGTGGAAAAAAATTCGATACCACTAATTCGGTACGGGACCGGTATCAAATCGGAAAATTCTCGAAAAAAAATGGAAAATCCCGTTTTCCCGATACCGGTACGATCCTGGTACCGGTACGATCCCGGTACCGGTACGATCCCGGTACTGGTACCGATATCCGAATCCCGCGCGGTACGATACCGGTACCATTAATTTATACTCGAAAAAAAAATCGATACCATTAATTCGATACGGGATCGATACGATACCGATACCGTGCTTATCCCTACATTGTAAGGGCAGTTTGGTTTTCGGTTTTTGCTAGGTTTGGGCTCAAGAAAGTACTAAATCCATTGTTTGGTTGTCACTTTTTTTTCTGACATAAAGGTTTATTACCCAAATAGTAAATCCCCACTCTTAACATAGGTTTTGTAGACTTCTATCATTTAATGCTTATTTTTTTAATTTTAATAAATTTGTCAGCCATGTTTTTCTTACTTTTTAATTTCATTAAATTTGTTAGCCACATATTATTAATTAATTTTTAAAATAAAAACTATTTTATTATATATTAAATAAATATTATATCAATTAATTAAATATATTTTCTCTCTCCAAAACCTACATCAAATCCAAATATTACCAAATTCTAAACCTTCTACTTTATAAATCCACACCTAAAGTAAAACCCGACTTGAAACAAAACGGACCCTATGATAATTAGTTACTATTCTATATTAAAAAAATTGCAGTCTACTCTGTAAACCAAACAAACAAGGGTCAAAGTTATAAAACCACAATAACTTTGAAATTTAATACAATGCAACAATTACTTTTTTATCGATATCATCGACGTACTTTAAAAAAAATTCAAGTTGAACCAAATATTTATATTGTTATAACGTTAGTCCATTAGTCAACGACCATTTGCTAAATTAGTCATTTATATTAACCGCTTAATTAAAAAACAATTTTTTTTATCATTTTTAATATAATTTTACTTTATTTCGTACTTTAAAAATATAATTTCTTTCGTCCATTTTAATTGGAAAAAGTTAAAATAGAAAATTATTTTTCTTTCGAGAATAATTAAAATAATTTTTCTTACGATTTTTTTTTCTTTTTAAACATATAGAAAAAAAAATGAATTTTTCTTTACTCTTTTGTTAGAAACTTTTTACAAAATTTTAAATTTTTTTTACGTAAAATCTTATTTTTTTTAAATCTTAAAATTTTAAAATAAATTTCAATTAAAAAAATAATTTTTCTAACATCGTAAAAAATGCGTAAGAGTAAAAATTACATTTAAAAAAAATTTCGAAAACTTAAACTATATGAAAAAAACTTAAATTTTAAAAAAATACTTTGGGTTTTCGAAAGTATGAAATAAACTAAAAAACTAATTTAAAAGTAAAAATATTTTTAAAAGTGATTTGTTGAGGAGTTTCTTGTATCTCATGTGTGTTGGCGTATATGAGTAGCTCATTCTTTTGTTTTTGAACGGCGATTATATTAAATAGCCAAAGGCTAAAAAACCATTACAAATGAGAAAATGAATCTAGGCTTATGCAACCAACAATCTCATCTAAACTTAGAGTTTGGTTTTCTAGAAGAAATTCAAAGATATCAGTACGAAAGAATCATATAGCTTAAAGAGACTGTATGGGCGGAGTATGCGAGAAGAGCAACTCATTCCTAAACTTTCATATGCACCACAAAAGCGTACCTCTGACGCCTTCAATGACAGCCTTAGACGCTCGTGAGATGTGCAAAGAGTCAATCCACCCGAACCAGTCCTCAATGGAAGAACAAACTGGAAGATCAAACTCCCACCTAGAAGCAAAGTTACCCTAGAGAACAGAATCCAACTCGTAAGATAAGAAGATATGATTGATAGTTTTGACATCTTCCATACAAAGAGGGCAAAGAGTCGAATCCATATCAATGCCCCTCCTATCCAAGTTAACCCTCGTGGGAAGTTTGTTAAGAAATAGCCTCCAAATGAAAACATTAATGTTGATGGGTACAAGTTTATTCTGTCTCGTAGCAGTAGAAGAAGTGTCTAAAAGATGCGAGTCAACAAGGAAACGCACCGAAGCGACCAAAAATCCCTTGAAGGCATTTAAAGACCAAGTCCAATAGTCACATGAACCCGAGAGAGCAATATCTAGGAGCATGACACGAAGATCGTTAATTATGATTCCTCGACACCTCCTCTAGGTTGACGTATCAACGAAGGAGCCTAGCCAATTTCTGAGAAACGATCGGCCACCAACCAGCCTTGGTCTGTATCCAAATAAATCATACGCGGGAAGAGGCATTTAAGGGGATACGAGCCAATCCAGAAATCCTCCTAAAAATCTACAATTCCTCCCATCCCCTAACTATCGGGCACATAAAGAGAACAAATCAATACCTTTCTGGTTGAGCTTTCCAATGACAGAAAGAATACCGCCCCATGTAGATTGATGTCGAGGATGTGACCCATCAGTAATACCCCCTCGATCCCCATAATTGCGTTTGATGACCTTAACCCACAATTCGGATGAACTACACATGAACCTTTAAGCCCATTTGAAGAGAAGACCAATGTTGAGACCATGATTACTACCAATAGCGAGGCCCCCCAGATCCTTATATGGAAGGCACTTCTTCCATCTCACCTAAGCTATTTTGCAGTCATCAATGTCACCACCATTAAAATAATTCCTCCGCAAAGACTCCAACTCATTTTGGACAGCGACGTGCATCATATAAATTGACATGTAGTAGATAGGGAGACTACTAAGGACCGATTTAAAAAGAGACTGTCTACCTCCAACCGAGAGAAGACGCACTTTTCACGGGGACTAAGATGATAGAAATTTATTAATAACATCCTTCCAACTGGAACGATGGCTTATACTGCCACCCCAAGGTATTTAAAAGGGTTTTTAGTAGTCACACAACCAAGACAGAGAGCCAAATCAGAAACCTCACCATTCGTCTTACCAACACAAAAAAATACTACTTTTGTTGACATTAATTTAATCACTTTATATCCATTGGGGCTTTACCTCATTTGGTTACATCTTTTTCTCTCTCGAAATTTCATCGCTTTATGTGTGGAATTTTTAGACCTTTGACGTATTGTTTAAGATGTGGTACGCCGATCATTTTATGTATGTTTAACTATCTTAAAAACATTGTTTTCGAAACCCGGTTAAATTTGGGGTAATCTAGGTCAACCGAATGTAATCTAATGTAATCTTCTACCACACACAAAACATGCTTTTGAATATAAATATTTTTTTATTCAAATGACATTGTTTGTTACTTTCATTCTTATTACACATTTGTCTAGGAGAATTCACATTCCTAGAATACAGAAAACTAGAATCAACACAAATGGAAGTAGATGCTTAGGCAACTCTCTCATCACTAAGCTTAGGGCCAGTAGCGGTAGATGCACAAGTGTCATTTTTCTTGGGGCTTGGGGAGATAGACTTTTCACTTGAATCACAGGATAGAAACTCACTTGACTTGTCACTGAAAGTGCAAGAGACAAGGTCATTAGTATTAGTATTACTTTGAGGGGACTCAAGCATCTATGATTCATCTAAGTCTTTATGAAAAGGGGTAGGCATAAACTTTCATGTGAGAAGTGGAGGAACAACATGCATTTCTATAGGTGGTTTAAAACAATTGTAAAGAGGTTTTCCTTCCACATCCTTAGGAAGTGTGTCAAACACACTAGAGAAAGAGGTGACAAAAACATCATCTGGTCTAGTGTAGTTAGCAAATCCTAACCCTATATGGTTCTACCTGACGTGGTGCTATCAACTAATTTGAATAGATTTTTGGGAGCCTTTTGCCATTTATCAAACCTTGCCAAAGTACTATCTAATTTAGCTTGCAAATCTTGTTTTTTGGGTTATATCAGTATTAAGTTTTTTCAGAATATTTTAGCAAATTAGATGTGTTCTCTAAATCTATGCTTAAAATTCTAATTTTTTCCTTATATTCCAACTGAGTATTTTGCAACAACTTCTTTTGTTGTTCTAAGGTTTTAGAGAACTTTTATATGATTGAACTACCAAGAAATATTTATCATTTTGAGCAGTTAATTCATCCATTGTTTCTTAAGGTCTAAATATTTATCATCACATCCAAGGGGACAGTTTTGTACCTAAGGAAAAACTCCCATGAAAGCATATTCCTCATCTTCCTCAGTCTGAGAAATGTGTCTAGAAATCATGGCATAGATATCAGCCCCAGTTTCTACTACTGCAGCTTCCTCATGTTCATTCCAGTTGATCATGGTATCATAAGAGACTAATGCTTTCTCCTTATTCTGTTCTTTTCCTGATCATTAATGTTGGTGCATTCCCTGGCAAAGTAACCCTTTTTATGACACTAATAGCATTTAATCTTGCTTCTGTCAAACCTAGCAGCTTCCTTAGGATTATACCTAAACTTCCTTCCAGCTTTCTTTTCAAACTTGTTAACTCTCAAAGAGAGCATAGCCATTTTCCGCTTAAGATCCATTTCATCCAGATCTAGCTTGTCAACCTGTTTAAAATCATTAAAAGCTAGTTGTTGTTGAGGTCCAACATCATCAACAAAGGAATGAAGAACACTTTCCATAATACTCCCTGAACTATAGTTAGTCACAGACTTATGAGTAGGAGTATGATGTAAAGAGGATGAGTGACGTGGAGTGCTAGCATATGTCATCTTGTTAGTACTGGTAGTACTAACAAAGGCAGAATGGGATGGGCCAGAGTGAGAAGAATATCCTTTGACATCAGGCTGAAGGGATTTGAGTTTATAGAACAAAAAATCAAAAGAAAGATATTCAGGTCCTCCTTTTGCTTTCAGAGAAATAACTACCCGATTCCAAGAGTAAGGCAATGCTATAAGGAACCTTGAGTTTATGTCTTCATTTTTTAGCTACCCTTAAGCTAATTTTGTTGGCTCAGAATCTTCTGAAATTTTTCATAGCCTTGGTGAAGTCTTTCTGACTCTGAGATCTTGGAGTCTGAAAACTCATCTCTGAGCATTGTTCTTCTCATCTTCTTGGATTCCTCATTTCCTCCTAATATTCTATTTATAGCATTCCAGATCTCCTTGGCATCATCTAGATGATAAAAATCACCCATATGATCATCAAGAAGGGACTGAAGCAAAATGGTTTTTGCTTTCATTTCTTTCTGAACTGCTAGTAGGTCTTTAGCATTTTTGGGATCAAGAATGGTTATTTGACCATTCTTGTCTCTTCCAGTTAGATTCCTTCTATTTCTATATTGAACAATCTTCCAAAGTGATAGATTAGTGTTTGTGATCCAGTATTCCATCTTATGGCCCAGATCTCATACTCATCTTTCTTCATGTATGGGAATTTAGCATTTGTGTTTAGACAGTGGTGGTTGTGACAATTTGTTGTTGTGGTTGTGTAACGGGAGTGGTGGTATTGATTGGGGGATCTTATTTTGATGAACTAGGTCCAACCATGATTTAAGAATTTTTATAAGAATGAAATTATTCTTTTTGTGTAGAGACTATCCACAGGCTTTGATACTACTTGTTGGGTCCTTTAGAGATAGATATTTTAGCTTGTTAAGGATGGTAGATAACTTCTGTAATCACAAGTTATCCATAGAGAGACTTCAAGAGAGAGAAAATGCTTATGCAAAATATAAACACAAGTAACGAGAAGAAACAGAAACTCTATGAATAACATGATCATTTCTAAGGATCTAATATTACTAATGAGAAATAAAATGGTGAAAGGTGTGTCTAACCCTTCAGTCGTGGTTTCCTTTTATACTACAAGGAAACCCTAATGGCATTTACACCAAAACGTGTAACTTATGATATACGTATCATTTCCTAAGATATCTCATGCATATCCTAACTAACTACTACTAATAATACGTTTGACAAAGTAACAAACAGGAGTAACTAATTACTCCTACTAGGAGTAACGAATCTTGCTACTATGACTAGGAGGAACTACATACCTCCTAGTTATCCCTATTATAGTACTAAAAGTAAACATCTATTACAATATTCCTAACAAGTATCCTTCCACCCGCTCAACAAATGAAAGAACGCCGAAATAAGCTCAATCACCTTTATGCTTTCACCGACATGATAAACATGCACCTTCTTGAGGTGGATGTCTCCCCACCTTCACAAACCATTTTTCACAACATAACCAAACCACACACCATGATATCCCTAACACCAACTCAACTCATGTATGTAACCATTGTCACTATACACAAACCCTTGTCACTCACTTCCATGACGAGATGAGTTTCATTCTGAACAACACCCTTCAAGGGATCAATGATCTTATACACCCACCATCTTAATAAACACCCTCATCTTGGGATATCGGGTTGCATTTCTGCAACTTTCTTTGTCTGTCTCAGCAGGTCACGGACCCCGTCGGACCTCTTCCAAAAGGGTCTGACACGCCACAAGGGTCTGTGGCCCCCTATGTTTCTTTTCTTCTTTATTTTTCAAATTTTAAGCATTGTAATTCCATTCTTGATCTAATGTTTCACATGCTACATGCTGTAATTTTACTTGGCCAACATGAATGAACCCATTTTCTTTCTAAAACTAACGCTTGTACATGTATGCTAATGTTCTTTTTTATTACCATCACTATATGATCATACTATGTCTCTCGAATCTCTTTCTCTATGTCTAACTTTCTTTTGCAGGTGTTCAACACATTTTCTCTTGATTATTATGGCATGAATCAAGGGGGAGCAATCTATGAAATGCATCATATGTACACTTATCCTTCTTAATGCATTCTTTTCTTTATATGTAATATGTAATCCAAAGACCATTTGTTAGGTCTTACATATACTTGTCTCTCTATTATCTACATTCTTACTCTTTTGCAAGATTTTTATTACTCATGTCTCTCGGTTCTCCTATTTAGGGGGGTCTGAACTGAGGGGGAGGCGATGGAAACATAATTTTATATCTTGATTTCTCTCTTACTATATAAATCTATCTCAAACATATTTTTCCATCTATCCTTCCCTTTTTATTTTGACAAAAAGGAGGTAAAGAGAAATATAAAATCATAATTCTAAAAACTTATATGTTGATTCTAATCACCAACTAATAATAAGTTTATCTTCTTTCTTCAACAAAAGGGGGAGATTGTGAATACAAACGATTTTTATATTTTAATCACTCTTAAGGTTTTGTTAATGACAAAACATCAAACATATTTTTTTGTTGATGTTACAATCAACGTTAAAGTTTTTTGACCCATGATCTTATGTTTCTAAACTTTTGTAAAAAGTTTTCTACACTTTTAATCTTTTTTGTGTAAACTTAAAATGTGTAAAACCTCTCTCTCTCTCTCTCTCTCTCTCTCTCTCTCTCTCTCTCTCTCTCTCTCTCTCTCTCTCTCTCTCTCTCTCTCTCTCTCTCTCTCTCTCTCTCTCTCTCTCTCTCTCTCTCTCTCTCTCTCTCTCCATATATTTCATGCAAAAGCCAAGTGACTTGGCTAGATACATTGTTTAAGTGTGTTCTTGGACAAGTATTTATGAGGCAACAAAAGTCAGATGTCACGGACCCCTCGACAAAGGGGCGGACTCCTTTGGTAAAAGGGTTTGCTGGGTCCGACACATGCTCACGAAGTGGCCTATAAATACCAAGCTAACTCTAAGCATAACATTCAAGCCTCTTATAATAAATCTTTCTAAATCTCTAATTATCTCTAACCTCCTAATTTATATTCTTCTATTACTTCTTGTCTCTTGTGATTTAGATATTTGATAACTTGAAGATCACTTACACGAATTCTATCTCCAAGCTTTAATACTTAGAAGATTACATTATGTGAATGTGTTAAGTGTTATCTATACAATCATCATTGTTGTACCCATTCATCTACTACTTTTGTAATAGTGTGGTTAGTGTTGTAGTCCACAAAATATATAGTGTGAAGGGAGTTGTTGTACCTGTATAAAAAAGCACGACATCATAGCTTAGGTGTCGGTAAAGTTGTAAGTTAAGTGTAAAGGTTTCTCCACCGGTATAATGGAGATACTTGACTAGTGAAAGTAGAACTCTCGAGTGGATACTCGAGGAGTGAAAGTAAGGGCAAGATAAGTGAGATCTTGCTAGGGCGAACCACTATAAATCCTTGTGCATTGTGGTTTGATTTATTCTTTCTCTATCTCAATTTTTTTTTGAACAACAACTTTATTGATAAACACTAGCAAGGAGCTAGAAATTACATGAAAATCAAATTAGGATGTTTAAACCAACGATCCCAAGAAAAAGAAAGATTGCTTCTAACATTAGACCAATAAAAAGAACAGGAAATAATATCATCGAAAATAACATCCTTCCTAGGCTTGACGGAATTAAATTGGAGTTGATTCCTGAAAGACCAAATAAACCACCAAGAAACGTAGAAAACTCTCTCTAAAACGGATTTAATCTTCATGTACAGCCTAATAGATTTAAACCACTCCAGCCATTCCGAGTAGGAACCACTTGCAGCCCAATTCAAATCCCACCAGCGACAGATTAAGCGATGAATAACCGAGGCCATCGAACAACCAAAAAGCAAATGTGAGATGTCTTCTGGAGCAGCATTACATATGGGAAAATATCGGTCGAGACCTGAACACCCCGATGAGCCAGATTACGTCTAGTAGGTAAGCGATCGATTGAAACTTTCCACGCAAAAATATTAATTTTAATAGGAACACAGTTCGTCCATCTCGTAACCCTATCATCTTTCGGCAAGAAGAAATCATCCAACATATTACGAACATCACGAACTCGGAAATTACCAGTACCGTTTAAGGTCCGACGCCAACGATCCTCCATATTAGATAGAGAAACAGTGTTAAGCAGACCACGGAGTTGAGAAAGCTGTTGTTCTTCAGTTGTAGTTCGAACGCATCTACGAAACGAAGAATTGCCTCACCATTATATTTCGCAGCAACGAGACGATCTTTATTCAACTCCAAAGCATATAACCTAGGAAAAGCATTGCAAAGCATTTGATCACCAATCCAAACATCATGCCAAAATTTTGTAAGCATACCAGTACCGATATTGATTCTACAATAGGCTAATAAGTTGATTCCGTTGTCCTTGATATTCTGAACTTCCCGAATAATGCTACACCAAGAAGAGTGAGGAATATTAGAACGAACCTGGATAGAAGCCTCATGAATAGCAGAAATGATACGACACCATAAGGAGTTGTCCCGAGAGATAAATCTCCACACCATTTAAATAACAACCCACGATTTAACGCAAAGAAGCTAGAAACTCCCAAACCGCCATATTTTTAGACGAAAGGAACTTCGACCATTTTACCCAATTGATTTTCTTCTCGTTACCTTGGTCTCCATTAAAGAAATCAAGACGAAATGCTTCCATCTTTGCAAGAACAGATTTTGGTGCCTTGAACAAAGACATCCAATATTTAGGAGTAACACCCAAGACAGATTTAAGCAAGGTGAGACGACCACCTATCGAAAGGGTTTTAATCTTCCATTTAGATAAGCGAGACTTCAACCTACGAATAATATCATCCCACATATTAACTTTCGCCATGTTACCGCCAACAATAACCCCAAGGTATTTGAAAGGCTTCGTCATAGTAGAACAACCAAGGCCCGCAACAGCAGCTGAAACAACATCAAAAGGCATCCCAACACCAAACAAATTACTTTTCTGAACATTAATCCTCAACCCAGATGTCAAAGAAAAACAGTGTAAAGCATGCATAGTATAAGAGAGATTACCGTCTAACCATTCACCAACAAAGACAGCATCGTCCGCATACAAAATATGTGAAACAGTGGCTAATTCGTTCAGAGTGATACCCTTGAAAAGGCCCACGTCGACTACTCTAGAAAAGGAAATGTGAAGAGATTCCATTACAAGCAGAAACAAGTAAGGACCCAGCGGATCACCTTGTTTTAACCCTTGATGAAATTGAAACTCTGAAGTTGGATTGCTATTTACCAGAACCAAAGCCTTACCCGACAATAGACTTCCAAAAATCCATGACCTCGATTTAGACCCGAACCCGAATGAACAAAGAATATCGTCCAAAAAATCCCATCGAACAGAGTGATATGTTTTAGCAACGTCCACTCTAAAAATCATAGAACTTTTCTTCTTGCGTTTGCACCAAGCCAAAAGCTCATTAATTATAAACGGGCCATCAAGAATTTGCCTGTTAGGAAGAAAAGCCTATTGGACTTCTGAAATGAGAGAACTAAGAACCACGGAAAGACGAGTAGCTAGAATTTTGGTGACAGCCTTATATAAGCTCCCAATAAAACTAATGGGCCTGTAGTCACTAACAAACTTTGGATCAACGGTTTTCAGAATAAGTGCAATGAAGGACGAATTACACCCTTTTGCAAATGACTAGTGATCAAAAAACCAATGGACAGCTAGACTGAAGTCAGGCCCAATGATGTCCTAGTATTTACGGAAAAACTCGAATGTGAAGCCATTGTGCCCAAGAGATTTATTCTCTCCACAAGCCCACACTACACTATGGATCTCAGCAGAAGACATAGGAATCTCTAACAAGTCTGCTTGGTCAACATTTAGCCGATTAGGTTAAAGAAAATCAATCTTGTTGTGATTATGAGACGGGGGTTGAAATCGTTTTGCAAAATGTGACCAAAACTCATATTTAACGTTGTTAGGATCATCCACCCTATTACCATCCACCATAACGTCCTTAACAGCCAAGTTGGAACTTCGTCGATTGATAATCCCGTGAAAAAACATGGAGTTTTCGTCACCCTCTATCACCCATTAAAGCTTATCTTTCTGAATAAAATGATTGGACTTCGTTCTTTTGAAGTCATGCAACTGTTTCATCAAATTTAAACGAGAAAGTAAGATGTCATCATTAACATTTCCTTTGTCAAGTTGTATATCAATGTCCTTCAGCTTAATTTTTGTCTCATCACACTGCCCTGTTTGAGATCTTCTAAAGTCATTCACCCAAACCCGAATGACATTTTTTAAAGCCTGCAACTTTTTCTTAAAACGAATCATATCATTACTATCAGAAATCTCAAAAGATGCCCACGTTTCAGTAACCATAAGATCAAAACCCTGCATCTTAGTCCACAAATGATAGAACCTGAAAGGAGATGGTCCATAGTCAACAAAATTTTCACGTAAAAACGATGGCCCGATGATCCGATAGATGCCTGTCTAAACAAATAGCTGAAATATGTGGGAACATTAATAAAAAACCATCAGTCACAAGAAACCGGTCAAGCTTACTCATTTTACTAGCCGAAGCATGAGACCAAGTAAATGAGTATCCTTCCAACTGGATCTCAATCAGCCCATATTAGAAATGAAATCATTAAAATCAGTCGTACTATGACAATTAAAGATCAACCCATACGCTCATCCACATGCCTAACTTCATTGAAATCGCCCAACATAAGACATTCTCCTTGAGACTGATATATGATAGAAGACATGTACTGCCACAGAACCCGTCTCTCTGCCCTCGATTGAGAAGCATAAACTGAGATTATGAGAACCTTCTTAGAAGAAGAAACCCACATACCAAATAACGCCACAAAATTATCCGTAACAATATGGTGTTCTTTTATAAACACGTTTGTATCCCAAATACATAATATACCACCAGAATTACCAATAGTATCACTACTCTTGAAATCGAAAGTAGAATTACACTAGAGAAACTTGGCATCCATAGTAGATACAGATCCTATCTTAGTTTCTTGAAGTGATAAAAATCTAACTTTATGTTTACCAACTAAGTCCTTAGCCCACTCTGTTTTAGCCTTGGACCCGAGGCCTTGAATATTTAAAGATAGGCAATTCTTTAAGGAACCTCAAGCATTCCTTGAGACCTGATAATATTTTCCATGTCTTTCACACACCCACCCATATCATACCCCATAATCTGACCTACTTTAATCAAAAATTTAAAACTAATTGATAAAAGTATTCAACCCCTTCTAATTTTTTACAAACACCATTAAAGAACCAATGTTTTTAACGAGTTGATTAAGAGTTGTGAGTGTAGGAGATCTCACAATGTTTTTCTTTGTGAGAGTGCGAGGTAGAAATGAACTCGACCGGTTACAGTGTAAAACATATTAAAATTAAACATGATTAAATTAAATTGAGCATTTTATTTTTGAAACCCGATTAAACTCGCTGGGTTTTGAAATGATCCGGTTCAACTTGATTTTCGAGATAAATTTTATTTTTGTGGAAGACCTGGTTGACCCGGTAACCAAGTTACTTGATCGGGGTCGATTAATGACCCTTTTTTGTGGAAGAATGGGTTGATTTGATGATCGAACTGAGAACTAGATGACCCGATTACTCGAGCCGGTCGAATTGTAATCAGTTATCCATTAGATGATTTAATACGTTATGTTATAATTTACAATTTTGCTTAAATAAAAACAATGTTAAGTTTTCAATATTTTACATATCTTAGTATATTATAAAGCATTTTAGACTCTTGTAACAAACTTTTGAAAAACTGAATTTTCAGATTTTTAACTTTTATATAAAGCAAACTGTTAGATATCTTTCTCATATTATATATTATGACTTTTAGTAACAAACTTTTATAAAATATATAAAAATAACATTTTATATTTTAAATTGAAGTATTTTTTTATCTATTCATTATTTTTGTAATTTAAATTTATAACATTTTCTAAAATTTTGTGCTCTTTAATTGAATATTCTTTTCGATAAATTTTATTAAGTTTTAGTTTGTTTATCATTTTTAGCGAGTTTATTTTGATTTAACCTTTTTTTTACCATTTTAAACCTAATGTGAATACGAACTTGATAGGTAAAATAGTGAGTAACATTTATATTTCAAACATCGTCGCGAGGTACTCGTCGCTGTATTACGCGGGCACCACGCTAGTAGATAAGTAATTGGTTTTGAATCGTGCAAAGTTCATTTAAAGTTTCCTTACAAAGATAATACCGAAGCTTTCTTTATCTTTAATGAACTTTTGAAAACCATTGCTCATAGTAATTTCATTTTCAATCCTAATATCATGAAAAGAAAATGAAAGAAAAGCCACTTATGATGTTGGCCTCATACATCCACTTGTTATAGGTGCATCTTCATTAATAACTTATGAATTTGGTAACTCTTTTAGACTTTAATATCCCAACTTACATCCTCTATGCCATATCTTAGTGATACATCAAATCACACAATTAAATGTACTGTGAGAATAATTCTTTTACTACAATCTCCTACATGATTTGAAGTGCATTTATACACACACACACAAGCGACCACAACTTGTAAGTTTACTTGTTAGTTATTTAGACAACTTGTAAGTCACAACACAACTGCAACCACAACCACTGTGATCTACAAAGGGAAGAAACAAGGAAGCAATACCATCCGACGAGGAGCCCACAACGCTCCTAGCGCTTAACTAGTAAACCCTAATTCTAATATACGTAGACCATATAGCATCCACACAACATATCATTATTTCCTACAACATAGTGTTTGTGTGTTTTTCATCTTCATATTTCTTTCTTACTTTTCTTTTAAGGTAAAACATTTTCTACACTTTTTTTTCAAGGTTAAATTTATGCATATATGTGTTTATGTGTATTTTTTTTGGTTTTGAAATGCATGTCACGATTTTGCTTATTTCTATGTTTATATCTTTCTCTAAAGTTTTGTGAATTTATTTCGAAAAATAATAAATTAGTTTTTTATATTTGTTTCATGGATATATGTTTCTTTCTGTGGTATTTATTTTTTTATTAAAAAAGTATTTGAGTTTTTACTAAAAATTTAAATGAAAATTATGTTTCAAGAACAAAGTACGTTTTGTTATTTTTGAAAATATTTTTATCTTTTTAAAAAAAATTAAAAAAACAGTGTTTTTATTTTGTTTATTAGTTTTTTGAAAATAGTTATATTCTATGATTTTTAGTCCTGTTTTTATGGTTCTAGGCTTGTTTTAAAAATATTGCAAGTTTTAATAATAAAAATATTTTTTTATGTTTGTTTCATGTACTATGTTGCTATGGTTTTTATATTATTTTACATAAACAAAAATACATTTATAGTTTTTATAGGTTTTTATAAAACTTAAAAATGAAAAGTATATTTTTAGGTTATGCTTTTTTTTTAAATATACACTTTATGTGCAAGAAGAAAGTATGTTTTTATATTAGGATTTTTTAAAATATTGCAAGTTTTAATTGAATTTTTCAATATTTATATATATTAACTATCAGTACGCGCAAGCTCTATGTCGACATCTGCAAATGGAAAAAACGAGGAAGAAATACCATCTGGTGACGACGACGCTCCTAGAGGGAGACTGTAACTCGTAAACCTTAATTCTAAATTTTGCACTTTAAGATTTGTTTGACTTATATCTAATACTAAACCATGCATTCTTGTATTTATTCTTCAGTTATAAGATGTTTATGGTTGCTTCCTATGTTGGAAGATGATATTTGCTAAAAAAAGAGACATGCTACATTTACTGGTCAGCTCCTACGAATGGTCGTCTGTTACACATATCATATCAAGGGGTTGATGACTGTAGAGTTGAAAAAATATGATGAGATACAAGATGAGTAAGAAGACGATAAGAAAAAAGATAAAGATCATAAGAAAAAATATGATGAGGAAGAAGAAGATGATATGAAAAAAGATAATCACGAAGAAGATGATAAGAAAAAAGATGATGAAAAAGAAGACGATAAGAAAAAATATCATAAGAAAAAACCACCTTATTAAGCGTATAACAACGAGTTGTGGCACTTCCAGCCCGACTGCCCGGACTGTCCCAAACGACAGGTGGAACTTCTTTCATATATATGTTTTTTAATGATAATGTACAATTGTTAGTTTATACAATAGTTAGTTTAAGGTGAGTGAGTTTCATACACTGTATAAATGTTTAGCCTACTTCTACATGCTTAGCTAATTAATATTAATGTAATTCTTTATTTAGAAAAAAATATTTCTAAATTATTTTTTTTGAAAAATTTAAGCAAAATATATGTGTGTCAGAAATTAAGAAATAAAAAGTTTAGAACAAACGGGTAATCTTATATATTCTTAAAGGGGTAATTTGAAACTAACTAAAAAAGAAATTAGCTGATCTCTTGTCCATTAGTCCTTTAACCTAAATCAGAAAGACCGGAGAACAAATTAGTTGAAATAATAAGATATGATCATTGGTAAGGTTTTGAGTTAATTGTGTATATTATGTTTTTTTATAATGGATTTATATTGAATTATATATTGATTGTATTTATAGGAATAAAAAGATTTAGACATAAGGATGCCTATTTGTTAATTTGTGATCATACAATTAACTCAAAAACCTTACCAATGATCATATCTTATTTTTTCAACTAATTCTTTCTCTAGTCTTTCTGATTTAGGTTAAAGGATTAATGGACTATAGATACGCTAATTGTGTTTTTAGTTAGTTTCAAATTACCCCTTTAAGGATATATAAGATTACCCCGTTTGTTCTAAAGTTTCTATTTATTAGTTTTTGACACACATCTTTTAGCTTAAATTAAAAAAAAAACAATTTACAAATATTTTTTCTAAATAAAGAATTACATTAACATTAATTAGCTAAGCATTCGGAAGTAGGCTAAACATTTATATTGTGTATGAAACTCACTCACCTTAAATTGACTATTGTTCATAATAATTTAAAAACATAAAATATCAAAGAAGTTCGACCTGTCATTTGGGGCAGTTCGGCTAAAAGTGCCACATCTCATTGTTATACGCGTAATAAGATGGTTATTTCTTATTATCTTTTTCTTATTATCTTCTTTCTCATCATCATTTTTCTTATCATATTTTTCCTTATCATCTATTTTCTTATCATCTTCTTCCTCATCATCTTTTTTCTTATTATTTTTTTCTCTATCATCTTTTTTCTTATCTTCTTCTTCTCATCTTGTATCTCATCATAATTTTGTACTAGCCTTCTTAATATACTTTCAAATTTTTTTCAATATACGTAATATAACTGGTTAGGTGACTTGTTTGAAAGGTTTCACATTCAAATTTTATAATTTTGGTCCCTTGACCATTGTAGGACTTTCGGTTTAGTCCTTTTACTTTTTCAGCATATATTTCGAATGCTATTTTTTGTGTTAAAAATACATAATATTATTTTTTTTCAAAATACACAGTAATGGTTTAAAAGGAATTCATAATATTTATTTTTATTTCAAAATTTTGAGGAAAAAAAGTTTTTTGAAAAAAAATTATAATATTTATTATTTTACATTTACAAAACATTGTTTAAAAAAAGTGAAATTTACTTTTTTCAAAGTTTTGTTATTTTTTTTAGAAATACTTATTTAAAAAAATATATTTTTTGAAAAAAAAGCAGATTTTGAAAAAAAAAATAAAAATTTAACAGATATTGTATAATCTATTGGTTACTATTTTTTCCAAATTTTATATTTTTTATGTTTTAATTTAATTGTCAATACTAAAACTATAAAAAAGTTTGATCAAAGCTACCTTATTACATTTTCTTGAAATTGGTTATTACAAATTTTATAAAAGAGTTTAATTATTTAGTTAATAGTAAAAGTGTCATTCTGCTAAAAAATAATAAAAAACCTGTAAAAATGCAATTTTTAAGTCGTTTATTTTTTTCTGAAACAATAATTTTATGATGAAGAGAGTAGTAAACAGGAAAGTAGTCATATTTAATACGGGATAGTATATTAATCATTACAAATTCAAGGTTGTCAAGATCCCGATCTTGATCTTAGGATCTTACGATTTTACGATTCTGCAAAGCAAAAACGATCCGGATCTTACGTTGGATCTTTCCATCCTTAAGATCTTATAGGATCCCGATCTTGATCATAAGATCTTAGGATCTGCTACGATCCGATCTTACTTTTTCTCGAACGAAAAACTAAAAAACTACAAATTTATAGATTCTAATTTTTATAATCTAAAAAACAACGTGTAAATCTTCTTATACAGTAAATATTCGTATAGTTTTGTGTTTACGATGTATATTAATTTGTAATTTGTAAAATATTGCAAACACTAATAAGAAAATTACATTATGGTAGGATCTTACGATCCCGATCCTCCTTTACGATCTCGATCTTGCAAAGACGAAAACAATCCTAGGTAAGATCCCGATCTTAAAAACCTTGACATAAACATGGCCGAATAAATCCTCATGAAGTCAAAAATTAGATAAACAAGCACGTTTATATATTTATTCCATGAGTCCAAAATATGGTTTTTACTTTATTAAAAAATTATGTTATCGTAGGTAGAGTTGAGATTAATATATACCACTAATTTATCATAAATCACATTAATCAATTATATTTACTCAAACTTATTTTCGATCTTTTTTTATAAATTAAATATCTTATAAACAAAAAATCGTCAAATGGCAAATTACAACGAGAATTTATTCATCTTTCTACACAGGGGCACATGTATAATCTTTCGAAGATCTTTTTTTTGTCTGAGAAAATCATATATAATTCGTATCACGGATTATATATGATTTTTCAAAATCACATATGATTTCAGAAAATCATATATAATTTTGAGAAGATCACATACTAATCATAAACGATTTGTAATACGAATCATATATGATTCCGGAAAATCATATATGATTCATAAAACGAATCATATTCGTAATACGAATCATAAATAATTTTCTCAGACAAGAAAAATGATTTTTCGAAAGCATACATGTGCCCCTCGATAGAATGTTGATTTAATACATGTGATTAGTTGATTGTGTCTATGCTAAAAGAATGATTTACATTAAACTTTTACCTTCATAAGTATCAATCATGTTTGTAATATATGTGAAAGCCTTGTAATTATTTTATCGTTAAATTGATAAAAACTATTTCATGATTATGATGTCTTTTTCATTTGTAAAATAAAAAAGCGATTTTACGATATCAAACAACAAAATCAGAATAGTGTTCAAAAGATTTTTCTTGGAAGATTTTTTTTAATTACTTATTTACGTTGGATAATGCAAGTGATGTACAAATGACATGGGTAGACTAAAAGTAAAATACAAACCACCTTTGAACGTCATATCTTATCATAGTCAATGTGTTGTGCACATCATAAGTTTGATTGTACAAAACGGACTAGCCTTGACCACAATAAATCACATGAAAGAAACTTTTAAACTAATGTTAAAGGATACACATAAATCGCGCACTAAAAGATATGTTAAGTATATGGTGTTGTAAAAAAACGAAAAAACCTTTTTAGCGCTTAATAAGACATTTTTTCAAAATACAATTCCACTTATCATATGTTTCAAAATAAAACAAAAAACAACTTTACGATTTTTTTCATCACAATTTCTTCACACTACTTTTGATCCATTTTGGATTTTCAACCACAAATTCGGATACCATTAAAAAGACTAGCCATATTAGGTATGTTTGGCGAAAGTAACAGGTGCTGGAACTGGAGATGGTGTTGGAGATCGAGATGGTGCTAGAGATTATAAAAACAGATTATTATTAAAAGTTACATGAGTCAACTTTTGATTTTGAGAGATTATGGAGGATTATTTTTTTCAATATCTCTTATAAATTAATATGCCAAAAAAATATTGTTTTTAAATTAACTTATTTTTTCAAAAAAATAATCATAATCTTTTCATAAGCTTGATTCCAAACATATTCATTATCCGAAGTTTTTAACAATGTCACATAAATATTGTAGAGTTTAATGTCTTGTTTATAACTTCCCATTTATATCATCGGGAGAAAAGACTTATAAGATGGTTGGTGGAGGAACCTACTAAATGACAAACCATGTTTTAATGTCTTGTTTACAACTTAGTACTCACTCTGTCCTTATTTAAATGTCCACTTTTAACTTTTGGAATCATATTATGTAACTTTGACTTTAAATTAGTTTATTTGTGTTACCTAATACTTGATGAAAGTTGTACTAATGAAAATATATTTAAAACTCAATCCATTCATATAATTTGTATCAAATATTATATAACACAAACAAAATAATTTATAATCAAAGTTGAGAGCGCTTGACTTTGAAAATCAACAGTGGATATTAATTTAGGGACGGAGAGAGTAACATTTAATATGGCAGTGAGTTGTTGGAACCTATCAACATAGATCATAAACTTGGATTTGCATTCTTAGCCTTATGCCTTGTCAACCAGTGGCGGACGCAGGAATATAGCAAGTGGGGGGCAAAAAAATTTTTTTTTGACAATGACATCAAAATACGGAAAAAAAAATAATATCGAAATGATAAATCGAGTATTTTTACTTAGAAATGAGAGATTTATAAGGTGTTGGCGTACTGAATATTGAGTTTTAATATGTAAGTGGGGGGCAATTTGGTTTACGAGTGGGGGGCACGTTCAAAAAATCCTCAAAATCAAAAAAAATTTACACTAAAATCTCATTTTATCGGGCTAGTCATGGGGGACGCCGCCCCCCCCCCCCCCCCCCCCCCCCCCCCCCCCGAACTCTCTATGTATGTCCGCCACTGTTGTCAACTCACTTTATGATTTATGATAGATATGGGCCATAAATACGAGCTGTATCTGCATAGTGGTTGCAAAGTCAGCAAGTGTAAAACAGTAAAAGATCGAATGTCATTAACTAAAGGAAACAATAAATTTAAACAAAATAAACCATTACCCAAAGCTTGTACTAAATCTAAAGCAAAAAAAACCTTTATTAATCCACGGGGTTTGAGTCTATCGCCACACAGACTCAAACCAGGTAAAACCCTCCTTTTTCAGGAGGTTGGCGTGGCCACTTCAAGGTTGTTTGCACCTAGTGGGAATTGAACTTGAGACCTCACACACTTTGGAGTGATAGCCACAAATCTTTTTGCCACTAGACCACCCTTGAGTGGTTCAAACAAAAAAAAAAAAATCGCAAAATAAAAAAATATTGATTCTTTAATATCCTGTGTAGAGATGGCAAATCATTTCCATATGCTTAAATTTAGTGAACCATTTTTTAACTAATGGAGTAAATAGGTATTGACTTTTATTTTATTTTGACTATTTGGACAAAATAAAAACATTTGGTTAAATAAATGGGTATTATGAACTATTTGAACAACATAAAAGCATTTGGTTAAATTAATCTTTTTTGTCTAAGTATATTTAGTCCAAATATCAAAATTTACTCATTTAATCTACGTCCATTTAATCCACTACCCATACCCGTCCAGTCTAACCATTTAACCACCCTTAATCCTTTAATCCTATGTCATCTCTCATAAATGACCGACCCATCATCGAATGCCCGAGTAATTTTTTTCCATATACATTGTGAAATATACTCTCTCCGTACCAGAACATTGATTTTTTAAATTGAACATGTCATCGAATTACAGAAAGAAGAATGTAAATCCATTTTAAAGATCAAAAATAGGAAAATGGATTCAGGTTAAGAAGTGTTGGCAGAATCAAAGTACCGACAACGCAAAAAGACAAAAAGTTCTATCTACATCCATATAATCATTTGGTTTGGGATGCATGGCAATAATGAAATGACGACAAGCTTATAACAAGGCGAAGTATGATTTGCCATTTTAGTTTGATTTTATTTATGTATCATTTTTTAAATTTCTATGTATTGTTTTTTTAATTTTTTATGTGTTCGTTTAATTATCGATGTATCTGAATATAAGTTCTAAAATTAAGTACGAGTAACGTTTTTGTTAATTTCGTACGTATGTTTTTATTTACATTTTAATAAAAGTAAAAAAATTATGTATGAACGAAGAGTTTTCCACCCACTACTACGATTGAAATTTGAGTCGAGTGAGTTGAGAGAAAAATATAAAGTGACGTTAAGATGACGATAAACTTCCCATCCACCATTTCTTCCATTTCCATCCTAAAGCAAAATGTACTATTTGCTAGTACTACTAAATAAGAAAGTGGTCATACTTATTACGGGGTATTACATTGGTCAATATATGTTTTCTGTGAGTATTCGATTTCAAGTTGGTGTCTTATGAATTGAAAAAAGAAAGATGGTATTTATGGCATTAACATTATTCAATTTTTGATATGACTATTCATTTTTTTTTCAGTTCAAGATAAAAGGTAAGTCACTTAACCTCCTCATTCCTGAGTTTACAAATACAAAAAGCAACTTTTTTTTCAGAGTTTACTATAAAAAAAGATTAATTCTTGTTCACCCATATGAAAACATGATTATCTATGCTGTGTTTTTTAGTAAAGCAATAAACTTGCTTAAAAAGAGAACAAATGGAACAACTATAAATCCATGATATGTGTAACGGACAGCCATTTGTAGGAGCTGGCCCGTAAATGTAGCATGTCTCTTTGTTGAACAAATAGCATCTTCCATCATAGGGAACAACCATAAACATCTTATAACTGAATAATAAATACAAGAATGCATGGTTTAGTATTAGATATAAGTCCAACAAATATTAAAGTGAAAATTTTAAAGTTACGATTTACGAGTTAAGGTCTCCGCTAGGAATGTCGTTGTCGCCAGATGGTATTTATTTCTAATTTTTTTACCTTTGTAGACGTTCACATAGAGCTTGCGCGCACTCATAGTTACTGTATAGAAATACTTTAAAAATCAATCAAAACTTGTAACATTTCTCAATAATACAATATAAAAACATACTTTCTTCTTGCACATAAAGTGTATATTTAAAAAAAAAAACAGAACCTAAAAATATAGTTTTCAGTTTTAAGTTATATAAAAATCCATAAAAACTATAAATGTATTTTTGTTTATATAAAAGAAAATAAAAACCATAGAAACATAGTACATGAAACAAACATAAAAAAATAAGGTGAAAGCTATAGGTACAATATAACTATTCAAGAAGATCGAAATACGTAACAACTTTATTTTGTACTAGTATTCTTAATATACTTTCAAATTTTGTTCAATATACGTAATATGACCGGCTAGGTGACTTGTTTGAAAGGTTTCATATTCAAATTTTATAATTTTGGTCCCTTGACCTTTGTAGGACTTTCGTTTTAGTCCTTTTACTTTTTCAGCATATATTGCGAATGCTATTTTTTGTGTTTAAAATATATATTATTATTTTTTTTCAAAATACATAGTAAAAATACTTTTTTCAAAGAAATTCATTATATTGATTTTTTCTCGAAACTTTGAGAAAAAAAAGTTTTTTGAAAAAAAAAATTATAATATTTATTATTTTACGTGTGAAATTTACTTTTTTTCAAAGTTTTGTTATTCTTTTTAGAAATATTTATTTAAAAAAACTTATTTTTTTTAAAAAAAGCAGATTTTGAAAAAAAAATTAACAGAAATTGTATTGATTAATATACTATCCCGTAATAAATATGACTACTTTCCTATGTACTACTCTCTTAATCATAAAATTATTGTTTCAGAAAAAAAATACACGGCTTAAAAATCGCATTTTTTATAGGTTTTTTATTATTTTTTAGCAGAATGACAGTTTTACTCTCAACTAATTAATTAAACTTTTTTATAAAATTTGTAATAACCAATTTCAAGAAAATGTAATAAGGTAGCTTTGATCAAACTTTTTTTTATTTTTAGTATTGACAATTAAATTAAAACATAAAAATATAAAATTTGGAAAAAATAGTAACCAATAGAGTACTTTTTTTTATCATAGATGACTAGCGATGACATTTCTTTTATCATCTTTTGCCTTTTCCATCATTATTTTGTTTAAGGGTGCGTTTGGTATTCGGGTTTACCCCACTTTAGGCTAAAGGTAAAAAAATAAATTTGTTTGGTTACCATTTTAAGATCTTATTTTGGGAACCAATGTCTCCTGACATCCGTGTTTTCTAAAGCCATCAATTTGGTGGGTTTGTGATTTCTAGTAGGTCCTACGGTTTTAACTCTTTAATTTGTGTTTGTTTATGGGTCGTATGCTTTAGACACCAGTGACCCCACTGACACACTAAACACCACTGGCAACATACTATTTTTTACACAGTAATTTATATTTTTGGTTTTTAACAAATTCTACTGTTAACCACTCAAGGGTGACCTAGTGGCAAAAAGATTTGTGGCTATCACTCTAAAGTGTGTGAGGTCTCAAGTTCAATTCTCACTAGGTGCAAACAACCTTGAAGTGGCCACGCCAACCTCCTGAAAAGGGAGGGCTTTACCTGGTTTGAGTCTGTGTGGCGGTGGGCTCAAACCCCGTGAATTAGTCGGCCAATGAGTCGGAAATCACGGTTACCAAAAAAAAAAAAAAAAAAAAAAAAAAAAAAAAAAAATTTACTGTTCGTATAGTGGAGTATAATATTTAATAAAAAAGTTGCTGTCATTTATTTTCTCTCACACACACAACTCTCCCATCTACAATCACCAAAACCATCATCTTCACCGCTACCAACTCCGGTCAAACCATTACCATCACTAACCACACAAAACTGGATAACACTTGGCCACCGCGCCGGAAAGCAGCCAAACCCCCACCCCGCTGCCTACCTCCAACTTCATTTTCAACAAGAGATCTCACTTGAACCACTATCACCCTCGTCACCTACGACCAATCCACCACCACCCATCGGCTGCGATTCTTGACACACCATCTTCAACAGCATTCGGACACCACCATTACACCACCATCTTCAGCAGCATTCCCATCCCACCTGTTGTTGCCGCTTCCCATCCAACTTGAACCACCACCACAGCCAGATCTATTACATGTTTACTATCGTCTCCGGCCAAGCTCTTAACCATCACCACCACTTCCGTTCAAACTATCATCATCATCACCCCGGACCATCAAAACCACCATTACCGCTATATTATTCTTGACTACTTCTTCCCCTCAGATCTCAAAAACACATCTTTAATTTATAATACTTAGATCTGAGAAAAAGAAGATGGGTGTGTGAGAGAAAAAAAGTAGAGAGAATATGAAAGATAAAATAATTATGTAAAAAAAAAATTAACTCCGTTTTCGGTATAGACAAGCAGAAAACGAAAAGAGAACTGTTAGTTAAAATGTACTTTCTAATTATTAATGTTAAATAGTGGTGTTTTGATACTAGATGAGCGGTGTCTGAATACACCGAGCCTTGTTTATATAACTTAAATTCAAAGTTACACTTCCACTTGTTAAAATATTATAAATTTAATAATTAAACATAGTTTTTTATTCTTACATTAAATCAAAATCTAAACCTAAAATTTAAACAAAACAATACTTTTTATTTAATACTACTCAATCTTAAACCACCTACTTTATAAACTTACACTTTAAGTAAAACCCGATATTCAACCAAACGGACCCTAAATTAACCAACCTTTTTTCTAACATGAGTGATGTGTTTTATCGCCATTTTTCGATTGTCAAAGAACACACAAATATAACTTGAAGTGAGTTCTTAGGGGAAAGGTTGGTTGAATTAATAAATACCACATTCGTACCATATTAAATGTCCACTCTCATTTTTTTTGTCTTTCTTTTCAATCTTTGACCGTAAATAATTTTATGTGTGTTATACTAATGTGAGTACACTTAAAAGTCAATCTATTCATATTGCATCAAGTATTATATAACGTTAACAAAAATATTTATAATTATAATTAAAAAAAAAAGACAAAAAAATAGAAAAGAATATTTAATATGGGACGGATAGAGTATATTGTATGATTAACTTTTTGCATTCAACATTCTCATAAAGCAACAAGATTTTATAAATGTTGCCTTTTATCAGATTTGCCAAAAATATTGGGTGACAAAAAAAAAATTGTTAAGTGCCAAACTTCGTTATATTTAATAAACTTACTTAATTCATCACTCTAATATCACAAAAGTCCTTGAACGAGATCGATAGTACAAGTTTACTCATTTCCTAAGTGAACACAAGTACACAACTACATTGTTGTACTAAATTCCTAATGGCACAACTACACAATCATGTAAAAGTAACGTTTTATACTAGCCAAAGAGTTATGTGGCAAAACGGGCAGGTAGGCGAGCACGGGCACCGGACAAAATGAGCTGCAGGCAAAACGGGTGACGAGCAAAACGGGTGGCGGACAAAACGGGTCTATGGAAAATGAAGCAGGCGAAACGACGGGGCTAAACGGGCGTAGGTTAAAACGGGAAAAAGAATATATAAAAATATAGAAATAAAAAATAGTAATACTTTTTTGAAAACCATGAAAATAAATAAATATAAAAGATTTGTTTAATAATTTATTTAATATTTTACATGAACGTGCATTTAGCCTATTTAGTGTGTTATATATTCGTTTAACCTATTAATACTAGTTAAATGAACAAAATGTACCCATTCTTTTATTTCTATAAATCACAATATTCTAATTTATAATACTTGTATAAATAGGGGCATCAAAATTCAGATAGCATCGCACTCGTCGCTCGAGAGCGTAACTTCAAAACAAACGTCATTGACGAGACTCCGACATCAAAATTACTCCCTAAACACTTAGGCACTCCTTATATGCAACACATCAATATAATAGTATACCAACAATTTTTCGTAAAAACCTCGCACGATGTAACGCACGAGTATGCGCTTCATTAAAACAAAATTAAGAAAAGAACCATAAATGAGATATAGATATACTCATGACAAAAGTCTAGTGGACTTGCTTGTGAGTTTTGTCTCACTCTCTTCGACCTAACATTATTCAATTTTTGATATGATATTGTGATTTTCTTAACTATTCATTTATTTTTCAGTTCAAAACAAAAGGTAACTCGCTCAACCTCTTCAATCCTGAGTTTACAAATACAAAAAAAACTTTTTTCCAATAAGAGTTTATATGAAAAAGATTAATTCTTGTTAAACCTATCTATGCTATGTTTTTTTTAGTAAAGCAATAAACTTGCTTAAAAGAGAATAAATGGAACAACCATAAATCCATAACAAGATAACTTTAGACTAGTTCTAATAACATTTTTACGCTGTGTAGCGACACGATGATGATGAATAATTTGTAATCAGTTAGCCATGGGTACTCAGGAATAAGTGTTCACGGGTCAGTTCGGTTTAGTTAGTTAGAAACTTTCAATTATCTGTCGCGAGGCGGATAATTAATTCTACTACCTAAAATCGAATCGCACTAGGCGGTTAACCGGACATGCGGGTATCCGAAGTGAGCGGCTACCTCCGGTTCGGTTCAAGGTTAACCACTTTTTTATGTTTAATTGAATTTAACCGTATAAAAGATAATGTGGTGTTGAACATAATACGTCATTTTTGTATAATCAAATGACATCGAATAGATAAAAGCTATATAAAAGTAATATAATCGAATTTAATCGTATAAAAGTTATTTCGTTTATATATTTAAATTACGTTATTTCATTTTTACACATAAATTATTACATATATTTATATTAGGAGCTAAAACGTTTGTATAGAATAAAATTGGTGCAATAAAAATAATTGAACGATTATTTGAATACTTAACTAAAAAGAGCGTGTATAATATGTATGGTTCGTTTCGGTTAAATGCGGATTTCTAAAAGTAAAATCGAAACCAACGTGTGATGAGCGGGTTTTTTCGGTTTTGATCTTTTTCGTTTTCGGTTTCTTCGGTTTCTTCGGTTTCGAGTTTTTTTAGTTTCTAATTGAGCGGTTCGGCTCGATTTTTCTGTTTCTCGATTTTTTTTAACACCCCTAGTTAACATCCCTAAAAACATTATTATACAGTAACAGTTTGCTTTAAAAGGAAATAGTACTAATTTTTATAGAAAGACATCACAAATTATGTTTTGTTACCATAACATGGGCATTTTACAAGCATGTTACATTTGATTGTTGTACACAGAGATTCACACTTTGTGGATCTCTGTGTACTTTTATGTGGGACTCGTGTTTTTTTTATATACTTTATGTGTTCTTATTATGTACCTTAGGGCAAAAAATAAAAAAACCTTTGAAGAATGAGTTTTTAATCAATTCGGCAGAGTTAGCGTGTGAGGGAACTTGGACTCATTAATAGTCATAGTATGAGTTTTTGTAGGAAAGAAAATATACATGTCACACATAAAAAATTAGTACTCTTTGCGTTTTAAAATTATTGTATCCGACAAAAAAATAAATTAAAATAAATACATTTTAATTTTTATTTTTTAAAATAATTATAATTTGCTTTTAATTAACTAATTAAATTTTATTTAAAATTTATTATAACAATATCAAGAAAAATAATATGATAAATTTTTATCAAACTTTATTATCTATTTTCTGCACAAGACAATATTTTAAAACAGTTTAAAATAAATTATTAATATTAAACTAGCAAACTCTAATGGACTTAACCTACAAATCGAGCTTGTGCCATATCTATTATCTGACACGAACATGGTTCCAGCGTTTAATTTGGCCAAGTAAAATCGGGTTTTAAAACATGAGACGTAAAGTAGTTGGTGCAGAATTTAATGTTAGATCTACATGCATTTGAATTTGTCACGTGAAATATTGGGTAAAACCCAATGGATATAACAATGCCCTCGATATACTTAATGCCATACCTACTCCTGTAGTACATTATAAGCAAATTAGTACTAGAACAATTTTTGATCTTCAATGGAGTAATAACATTTATGTTCGTTTGGTTGGTATACTTCTATTGGTCATTTATGAGTGTTATTTATGAAGCGGTTGTTTGAAGTATTCATTGGTGTATTAAAATTCCTGACAATAGAGTGTAAGTGTATTTATTATATTGTTTCAAAAATTGTTTAAAATTTTGTGATTTTAATTTTTTTCTATATGAAAAAATTATTTCATGTTTAAGTGTCATGAAAAAGTGTATGATTTTAAAAAAGTCTAAAATTTTATGTACATTTAACGTATTATAGAAACTAAACAATTTTTAAACCTCAAAATATTTAATTCATAATGAAAATATGTTCATAATGTAAGAAAGTTTATAAATTAATAACATTATATAATGTGACAACTTTATAACCTCTAAAAAATTTTACAAATTTAGATGCCTTAAGCTGGGTAACGGGAAAAAAGAGGGAACATTCGAACCATTTTTATTTTATTGGAAATTTTTTATAAAAAATACAAACGTTTATGGTGTTTTTTTAGTCTAAAAGGTCAAAAGAGTCGCGGCTTGACGACTAGGCGATTTAAAAGAATTTAACATGTGTCGTTTATTCTAATATTTTTTTTGAACGATATTAAGTCGCCTCGTCATCCTAGATGACGACTTGTACTACATAAAACATAAAGGATACGTGTCAACTTCTTTAATTTGTTTAGCTGTCAAGTTGTCTTGAACTATTTTGAGAAAAATAGTAGTTTTTTTTTACCGAAATAAAACCCCATATTAGTTTAGAAATTTTTTAGAAATTTTTTTTTTGATTTTTTTTTAAAAAATTTCTTTAATTTTTTCAAAACACCCGAGTCTCGAGTAAACCACGTAAAAGTAAAAGTTAGAGAAAAATATCATTTTACTAGCTAAAAAAGTTATGAAGTTTACGAATACTTTAAAGATTCGTCACAAAAAATTGTTAATGACTTATGATGTAAGCAAGTGTTATATATTTATGTAGACCATGTTTGTTGGAAAAAGATCCTCTCAAGTTGAAGACAACTTGATAGGTCAAGTTCTTCAATCACAATTAAGATAAATACATATGGGCACCATGCATTTCACTAAAAGAAAAACTTTATACATTTATCTAAATTCTAATTGGTCAACATGATCAATCAACACCTTCTAGTATATAATAAACTTTCATCTACTACTCATTCCATCCTAAAATTATTGTCCAACTACAAAAACATACAGTTTAAGAAAAGTAAGATTTTTACAACTTTCTTTTTTAATTTTTGCATAAAGACAGTTTTACCCTTATTTAATAAATTTAAAAGTTTTTTTTTCAAATTTGTAATTATAATTTCAACTAAAAGTAATATATTAATTTCGATCTAAACTTCCTATCTATTTTTCAAAATGAATAATTAATTTAAGACAACTTAAAAAAATAGACTACAATTTTAAAACGAAAGTAAGTAGTAAATTTTACTTTATATAGATGCAACTTGACTATATTAAATTTTCAACTAATGCATTCATATCAAGTCAAGGGGCCCGATCATTCCAATTCGCTCCAACGTCATAGTTCTGCAGTCAAAACAACTACGATATTTTAAAAACGAAAGTAGCAGTAGATGTTAGTAGAAAAAAAATGTGAAAAAATGTTGATCATGAAAAAAAATAGCTGAAAATAGTTTCGTCTGAATATTGTTCGTTTTTTTTTTGAAAATGAAAAATATTATTTAAACAAGTTTTCAAAATTTTCAATTTTACATAAAAAAACTCTTCTCTAAAAATTTAAAAACAAAAAATTATAAAAAGATTTCCACAACTAAACACCCCTTAATTTCACAAATCTACTACCATGTATTAATGAGCATCTACCCGCACTTACATTCTAAACTATATATCCGAACTTTATTTTACCCTCAACCATATCACACGGTTTGAAAAGCAAAGCTCAGCATGGCAGACATAAAACCGATTCGAATCAGAAAACCATACCGGACCAGATCGATCCGAACTGGACCGTACAATTTCGGTCCGATCCTCGGTCCAAAATTTTAGACCATTTCGATCCTCGGTCCGGTCCAGTCGGTCTTACCAAAAATCTCGTCGATTATGCCTAATAGGACCGGATCGAGGACCAACCCAGATCGGACCGGTCCATTTGAGTCAGTTTCGGTCCGAAATATTGAAACATTTCGGTCCTTGATCCGATCCAATCCGATCTTAATTAGTCCGGTCTCTAGTTTGAAAAGCATATAACATATTGAAAATAAATGCTATACTAATAATAGAACAACATTACCTTTTTTCTTAATGAAACATCATAACATGAGTAAATGACTATTTTACACATTTGTATATATCTTACGAAACGGATTATGGCGCCCGTTTAACCTACGAAAAAGTTGTGTGTGTCGTAGTATTCGTTTACGTACGTATGTTTATGGTTTTGTTTTGTGTGCATGTTTAGGAGAAAACTAAATGAAAACGATGACATTTAGTTTAAGCACAAAATATACTACACATGCATACGGATACGGTCCATAATCAACAATCTTCTCTGCATTAGGCACGTTTTCAGCCATCTCAATGAGAGCATAAACGTTGTCACATGTTCCCTTGAAATATCGAGTCTCTTCCAATGATCGAGTCCTTTGGATATGGTTATTAAGCTTCACTCTGGGTTTCTTGGCAGTTTTATCTTGGCTATTGCAGAGTTTTCTCACTTATTTATTCAATATTTTAATATCTTTATGTAATACAGAGTTTTCCTCACTGAACTTATCACGGTCCATTATCAAGTGATTTAATGGACATACACTTGGAAAGTGGTACATCTTAAATTTCTTACAACCATTAAGATATGCTTGGAAATCTCGTGCATGAAACACCAAACATTCTGTACGAACTCCCTTCTCTCCCCCTCTTGGGACCTGAAACCACACTTGGGTCAGTGCACATTGGAAGGTCCGAATTGGTGGTTCTAACCGATGTAAAAAAAAATCCACGCCTTTAATCACGAAGTACTCATCAAAAACTTTATGTAGATTTAATGTATGCTAGAAACTAAACAATTTTTAAACCACAAAAGTTGAGATGAGTACTTCGTGATCAAACGCGCGGATTTTTTTCTACAGCGGTTAGAACCACCAGTTTGGACCTTCCAATGTGCGCAGATCCAAGCGTGGTTTCAGGGTCCCAGGAGGGGAGAGAAGGGAATTCGTACAGAATGTTTGGTGTTTCATGCTCAAGATTTCCTAAAATATCTTAAAGGTTGTATGAAATTTAAGATGCACCATTTTCCAAGTGAATGTCCAGTAAATCACTTGATAATGGACCGTATTAGGTTCAGTGAGGAAAACACTGTATTACAGAAATATATCCGCAATAACCAAGATAAAAATGCGAAGAAAGCCAAAATGAAACTTAATAACCATATCTAAAGGACTCGATAACTGAAAGGGACTCGATGTAACACCCCATTCTGATAAATGGAATGTCACGCATAATTATGGCGTGTCATCAAAGCATGCAAGGTAATATGTAATAAAACATACATGACCATAGGGTAAACCGGAATCAAACATCGGTCCCCAACATAAGCCCAAAACATAATAAAGCAACATAAATGAATGAAGGACAAAACAAGCATAAGTATATGAAGGCAAAAAGGAAGAGAAGTCTCTGTTAGCTTCCATCCTATGCACGTCCTCCAAATGCTCAAGTCTTCCCTAGAGTACCTGCCGTTTTGGGACATGGAAAGGAAAGTAACGGCTGAGCAAAACGCTCAGTGCACGGATATAGACATAGTATGAATGACTAAGCATAATAAAGACTTAATAGCAGCGGAAATGTATAAGTCCTGGAAAACCTGGAACCTGTTCATAAAACTGGTTTTATAGTTTGAAAAGCCTTATGTTTATCTTATGAAAACTGTTTAACATATTTTACCATTAGCCAATATAGGTCATGAAAATCCACCGTGCATGAATACTTGGAGGGTTGACCTCATCATGCAAATTAGAGGGGCTGCCTCTAATTTAATATACTGGTTCTGGGTAGGAGGGATCAGCTCCTTGTGAAGGATGCAAGGCACACACCACATTCACCATGAAATCCTGACTGAAACATGTAACTAGGATGCACCCATACGCCCCACATGATAAATATGATAATATGTCCAAAAGCTGAAGGGACGCCACGAGAAATCACTCCGCCGTGGTGAAGTCATAACACCAGTGCCTCTAGTGTTATGGTTATGGTACCTCCATAACTAGGTGAAACTGGTCATGCATATATATGGCTTTAGGTATTATAATTAAACATAAGCAATTCAAAAACATATAAAACAAATATTGGGAAAACAATTGGCTGCATACGGGGAAATCCTAATAAGGAAAGAATGTCCATACTGAAAGGACGGAAGTCCGTACCTTAAGTCCAGTGAATGAACGGAAGAAAGACTCCTACTTCTGGATCACTAACGCTACATGAATACACACGTGTATAAGTATCGAATCACTGATTACGTACTGGGTTTTATGTCTCATCTTAGCTTACTTTGTATGTTTTAGGTCATGGTTTACTGTTTAAAGCCCTATCTGTGTTTACCTTGTACTCTGATTAATCTGATAAAGTATTACTGGTAATTCATGTATTATTATACTTACTGTGTAATAATAAGTAACTTTCCAAAAATAACAGGTTTCCAAAAATAGAAAGTTTCCAAAAATAGAAAGTTTCCAAAAATAGAAAGTTTCCAAAAATAGAAAGTTACCAAAAATAGAAAGTTACCAAAAATAGAAAGTTTCCAAAAATAGAAAGTTTCCAAAAATAGAAAGTTTCCTAAAATAGAAAGTTTCCAAAAATAGGATTCACTGCTTAAAATAGATTAGTTTCTAAAAATAGAAAGTTTCCAAAAAAATAGATCAGCTGCCTTAATTAAATAAGTTTCCATATATAGAAGGTTTCCATGATTAGATTAGCTGCCTGAAATAGATAGATTTCCATATATAGAAGGTTTCCATTAATAGATTAGTTGCCTTATTTAATTAAGTTTCTATAAATAGAAGTTTCCATAATTAGAATTAAGCTGGTTGCATAAGCTAAAATATAAGTCTAAGTGTTTATAAGCTTATTTCTTAAGTCATATGATATAGTGTATAGTTTAATTATTATTTCATGCATTTAATTAAACTATAGGTTAAGCATTTTAATTAAAGTATAACATGTTTTAATTAAAATGGAATAAATTACTTAGGTTAAAATGTATATTAATATGTATTAATAATATAACCTAAGTCGTGTCTAAATTAATTAATTATAAGCATGTTTTAAATAATTAATTAATTATAACTTATAACATAAAAAATACTTAGGTTAAATTAATATCATGCTAAATTAATAATTAAAAATAACCTAAGTCATGGTTTAATTAATATCTCATGTTATTAATTAACTTATATCCTAAGTTCATGATTCATAAAATTAACATGTAGCATAAATCGTGTTTTAACCAACGAACCGTGAACCGGGCATGAAATCGACACCGTACCCCGAACCAAATCGGGGTTCCCCTTGGTTCCTTGCTGCCGTGGGACCCACACCACCAAAACGGGACCATATGGTCTCGGTGGTAGCTTAATGACCAAGCCGTGACCCCCCTAGGGCACGGGCTAGGCTGCGGCCAAACTAAAACACCCATAAACACCCTTTTTTATTTACCCCTTAATCAAATACATGTTTATTTTATGTTTTTAATTAGGTTTTAAAAACATCATGTTCTTAATTAATTTTACTAAATCAAATCAAAGGAAAAGATTAAAAAGAAAGGTTAAAAAGTTATACCGAATGTGTGGATCAATAGAGGATGAACCAACACGATTTCTAGCAATGATTTTATTATCCAAGATCATCAAACACCCTCCTATGGTGTCTTGAAGGTGGCGGCACACAAGAACAAGGGAGGAGGAGGAAGAACAAAATTAGGGCTTTAGTTGTTTTTAATAAAATGTGATAAATGAAAGACTTTTTCCCCTTAACCCCCTTGTTTAGTAAAATTGATGGGCTAGGCCCATTTATCTTCCTTAATTCGTGGATATGGGTCCCACAAGGGCTAGCCCAAATGTTTTCCGTGTCTAAAATATTATAGTGTGCTCTCGTGTTCGTGTTTTACGTGTTTTAATTTGTTACGTGTTTATTCGTGTTTATTGGTGTTCATGTTTAGTGTGTTCTCGTTAAATATTTACCGTACCTTAACGTATTTATTTATGCTCGTAATTATATTATATGTATTTACGTGATTATTTTAGTTCGTGTTTTAATGGTGATCATGGATTTAATTATGTTCCCGTGAAATACTTATTAACTGCTTATCATGAGTTCGTACGTAAACGATACTTATCATGTTATACACGTATGTACTTACTTGATTAATAGCACATGAATGTGATCAATACTGAATAAGGTAAGTTTTAATCTAGGACGTACGATCTTAAGGGCACTATTCATGGTAAAAGCATGCGGGTTTTACACTCGATATTTAAAGGGAACGTGTGACAACGTTGATGCTGTCATGGAGATGCCTGAAAACGTGCCTAATGTAGAGAAGATTGTTGAGAAGATTAGGTCGTCTCCATACCCTCCCAACATCTTAACTTTTTTTATTGGGAGAGTGATGGCCATTATTTATACTATTGCTTATAAAACATGTATTATTACCTTGTGAACACCATGCTCGTTTGAAAGAACGAAAAACACAGTAGATGAGACTCTTAAATGGTTAGAAAAGTGTGTGTTGTTGGTGTAAAACTGGAAGCATTTTGTGAAGAAGTAGAGATGAGTAGATATATTTATAAAGGGGTGCTACAATATTTATGAAGGAGTTGTTGAGGTAGTTATTGTTCTATTAATATTTCTACCAACAAAGGGAACACTTGAACCATTTTGATTTTATTGGAAAATTATTATTAAATATTCATTTTTATGGTGTTTTTATTTTTAGTCAAAAGGACCAAAAGAGTCGACGACTTGACGACTAGGCAATTTAAGAAGAATTTGAAATTTGTAATTTATTCTAATGTTTACTTACATAATATTTTTAAGTCGCCCCATTGTCTTAACGGACGACTTGTTCTACATAAAAATATAAAGGATATGTGTCAACTTATTTAAGTTGAAAAATGTTTTCTTTTGGTCTAAAACGAGAAACCCTATATGTGTTTTGAGCTTTTTCGAGAACTTTTTTCTTAGGTTTTTTCAGAACATTCGAGTATGGGGTAAACCACATTAAAAATAAAAGTAAGAAAGAAACATCATTTTACTAGATAAAAGGATTACGAAATTTACGAATACTTATAAGAGTCGTCACAAAAAATTGCTAATGACTTATAATATAAGAAATTGTAATATTTTTATGTAGACTATATTTGTTGTGTTATTCTATCTCTAATTAAGCTGTAGAGCCATCTGTCTTTTAAATTAAGTCATTTCCTAAAACACAAGATTGTTAACTTTACGGTAGAAAGCCATTTTCTTTCGACACGAGACAGGGTCACATGCAGCTCAACATGTGTGAAATCATGTCTTGGCAAATACAAACCCACACGGCCGAGATATTGTTCAGGGCTTCTCAGAATCGTCAAAGCAAAAGATTAGGACATGTGGATTGCTTCCTCACTCTTCTAGTAAATTTTGTTCTATGTCCTTAGGAAAACACTCGGTTTCTCAATTTGGTTTCCTTCTATTCTTGTTTCATTGTGGAATTACATAATTCGTTAGAAATTTCAATGTTCCTTAAAAGCATTATGGGAACAACCACTTTCATGTAAGTTTGTGGTTGTAGAAAATTTATACCATTAATAAACTCATTAGGGAATACATATTTGTTCATACTTGTATCATTTTCAGGCTAACAAACATTTTCGCTACTTAAGTACATGAAATCAGCACAAGAACAAAAATCATGTTCCCGATCAATTAAAAGTATCACATACATAATTGGAAAGAATTTAAACATCCGTTATTCCTAAAACTTTGTTCTAAGCTTTTGTTACTTATCGTAAAGGAATCCATTTTGTTTTAGGCATAATATGAGACCGGACTTAAGACCGAACCAGACTGACGCGAACTGGATCAAAGATCGAAGCATATCGAATTGACTGACCAACAGATTAGAGTACGGTAAGCAATTAAAGCATACCAATTATTTAATTTAAACCCATTATAAACAATTGTATGTTGGAATTAACTTGTTCATGATGATTAAGTTTCTGCCAAATTAAAACGTATAAATGAGTTATAAAGTTCAAATAGGTAATTTTCACATGTGCAAAAATTTACCTCATGTAGAGTCGAGTAATTAATTAAAGCATGTAAAACTTTTCATTAGTATTTCAAATGTAAAGAAGGATATGTGTATATATGATTTGCGTTTCTTCAATTCTTGGGTTTTGTCTTATCTTAGGAAGTAGTACTAATAGTACTAGAACAATTTTTGATCTTCAATGGAGTAATAACATTTATGTTGGTTTGGTTGGTATACTTGTGTTGGTCATTTATGAGTGTTATTTATGAAGCGGTTGTTTGAAGTATTCATTGGTGTATTAAAATTCCTGACAATAGAGTGTAAGTTTATTTATTACAGTATATTGTTTCAAAATTGTTTTAAATTTTGTGGTTTTAATTTTTTTCTATAGGAAGAAATTATTTAATGTTTAAGTGTCATGAAAAAGTCTATGATTATAAAGAGGTCTAAAATTTTATGTACATTTAGTGTATGTTAGAAACTAAACAATTTTTAAACCTCAAAATATTTAATTCATAATGAAAATATGTTCATGATGTAAGAAGTTTATAAATTAATAACATTATATAATGTGACAACTTTATAACCTCTAAAAAAGTTTACAAATTTAGATGCCTTAAGATGGGTAACAGAAAAAAATAGGGAACATTCGAACCATTTTGATTTTATTGGAAAATTTTTATAAAAAATACAAATGTTTATGGTGCTTTTTAGTCTAAAAGGTTAAAAGAGTCGCGACTTGACGACTAGGCGATTTAAAAAGAATTTAACATGTGTCTAAGTCGCCTATCCATCCTAGAGGACGACTTGTACTACATAAAAAATAAATGATACGTGTCAACTTCTTTAAGTTGTTCAACTGTCAAGTTGTCTTGAATTATTTTGACAAAAATAGTAGTTTTTTTGACCGAAAAAAAACCCCATACTAGTTTTCGAATTTTTTTTTCTCGAATTTTTTTTTTCTTTGATTTCTTTTTAAAAAAATTTCTTTTATTTTTTCAAAACACCCGAGTCTCGAGTAAACCACATAAAAGTAACAGTTAGAGAGAAATATCATTTTACTAGCTAAAAAGTTATGAAATTTACGAATACTTTAAAGATTCGTCACAAAAAATTGTTAATGACTTATGATGTAAGCAATTGTTATATATTTATGTAGACCATGTTTGTTGGAAAAAGATCCTCTAAAGTTGAAGACAATTTGATAGGTCAAGTTCTCCAATCACAATTAAAATAAATACATATGGGCCCCATGTATTTTACTAAAAGAAAAACTTTTATTCATTTATCTAAATTCTAATTGGTCAACATGATCAATCAAGTTGCTTTCAACTTGAGAGGATTTTGATCATGTTTGTTGTGTGATTCTGTCTCCAATTGAGCTGTGGAGTCATCTGTTTATAAATTTAGTCATTTCCTAATACGCAAGCTAGTTATCTTTACGGTAGATAGTCATTTTTAATCTTTTTTTTTGCTTTCGACACGAGACAAGATCACATATAGCTTACCATGTGTGAAAGCATGTCTTGGCAAATACAAACCCGCATGGCTAAAATATTGCTTAGGGATTCTCTGGATCGCGAAAGCGAAGCGAAAGATATAGACACGTGGATTGCTTCCTCACCGTTCCAGTAAATTTTATTCTATGTCCTTAGGAAAACACTCGGTTTCTAAATTTAGTTTCCTTCTATTCTGATTTCATTGTGTAATTGCATAATTCGTTAGAATTCTCAATGTTTCATAAAAGCATTTATCGCATTTATATTCTAAATTTTTAATTCTTTAGAATTTTAATTTACTAAAAATTAAAATGCTAAAATTTTGACCCAAACAACACCTTTTAGTCTATAATAAAATTTTATTTACTACTCATTCCATCTCAAAATTATTGTCCAACTACAAAAACATACAGTTTAAAAAAAGTAAGATTTTTATAGCTTTCTTTTTTACTTTTTGCATAAAGACAGTTTTACCCTTATTTAATAAATTTAAAAGTTTTTTAAAATTTGTAATTATAATTTCAACTAAAAGTAATATATTAATTTCAATCTAAACTTCCTATCTATTTTTAAAAATGAATAATTAATTTAAGAAAACTTGAAAAAGAAATAGACTACAATTTTAAAACGAAAGTAAGTAGTAAATTTTACTTTATATAGATGCAACTTGACTATATTAAAGTTTCAACTAATGCATTCTTATCAAGTCAAGGGGCCCGATCATTCCAATTCTCTCCAACGTCATAGTTCTGCAGTCAAAACAACTACGATATTTTTAAAACGGAAGTAGCAGTAGATGTTAGTAGAAAAAAAAACGTGAAAAAATGTTGATCATGAAAAAAAATAGCTGAAAATAGCTTCGTCTGAATATTGTTCGTTTTTTTTTAAAATGAAAAATATCATCTAAACAAGTTTTCAAAATTTTCAATTCTACATAAAAAAACTCTTCTCTAAAAATTTAGAAACAAAAAATTATAAAAAGATTTCCACAACTAAACACCCCTCAATTTCACAAATCTACTACCATGTATTAATGAGCATCTACCCACACTTAAATTCTCAACTATATATCCGAACTTTATTTTACCCTCAACCATATCACACGGTTTGAAAAGAAAAGTTTAACATGACAGACATAAAACCGACTCAGATCAGAATACCAGACCGGACTGGAATGATTCGAACTAGACCGTACAATTTCGGTCGGATCCTCGGTCCCAAATTTTACACCATTTCGATCCTTGGTCCGATCCAGTTTGATTTTACCAATAATATCGTCGATTATGCCTAATAGGACCGGACAGAGGACCGACCCGCAACGAACCGGTCTATTTCGATCCGTCTTGGTCCGGGGTTTTGAAACATTTCAATCTTTGATCTGATCCAATCCGATCTTAATTGGTCCAGTCTCTAGTATGAAAAGCATATAACACATTCAAATTAAATGCTATGCTAGTAGTAGAACAACATTAACTTTTTTTTTCTTAATGAAATATCATAACATGAGTAAATGACTATTTTACACATTCGTAGAAAACGGATTATGTCGCCCATTTAACCTACGAAAAAGTTGTGTAAGTCGTAGTGTTTGTTTGTGTGCGTATGTTTATGGTTTTGTTTTGTGTGCTTGTCTTGGAGAAAACTAAATGAAAACGATGACATTTAGTTTAAGCTCATAATATTCATTTCGATAAATTTTATTAACTTTTAGTTTATTTATCATTTTTAGCGAGTTTTTTTTTAATTTAACTTTTTTACCATTTTAAACTAATGTTAATGCGAACTTGAGAGGTAAAATAGTGAGTAACATTTATTCGCTTCAAACATCGTCGCGAGTTACTCGTCGCTGCACTACGCGAGCACCACGCTGGTAGATAAGTAATTTGGTTTTGAATCGTACAAAGTTCATTTAAAGTTTCCTTACAAAGATAATACTGAAGCTTTCTTTATCTTTAATGAACTTTAGAAAACCCTTGTTCATAGTAATTTCATTTTCAATCCTAATATCATGAAAAGAAAATGAAAGAAAAACTCTTATAGTGTTGGCCTCATACATCCACTTGTTATAGGTGCATCTTCATTAATAACTTATGAATTTGGTAACTCTTTTAGACTTTAATATCCCAACTTACATCCTCTATGACCCTTCATACGTTACTCATACATCAAATCACACAATTAAATGTACTGTCATAATGCTTCTTTTATACACATACACAAGCCACCACAACTTGTAAATTTACTTTTTAGATATTTAGACAACTTGTGAGTCACAACACAACTACAACCACAACCACTGTGGTCTACAAAGGGAAGAAACAAGGAAGCAATACTATCCAGCGACGAGCCGACGACGCTCCTAGCGGAGACCTTAACTAGTAAACCCTAATTCTAAATATATGTAGACCATATAACCTCCACACAACATATCATTATTTCCTACAACATAGTGTTTGTGTGTTTTTTCATCTTCATATTTCTTTCTTACTTTTCTTTCAAGGTAAAACATTTTTTATTCTTTTTTTTCAAGGTTAAATTTATGCATATACGTGTTTATGTATGTTTTTTTGGTTTAAAATGCATGTCACGATTTTGCTTATTTTTGTGTTTATATCTTTCTCTAAAGTTTTGTGAATTTATTTCGAAAAATAATAAAATTATTTTTTTATATTTGTTTCATGTATATATGTTTCTTTCTAAGGTTTTTATTTTTTTATTAAAAATGTATTTGAGTTTTTACTAAAAATTTAAATGAAAATTATGTTTCAAGAACAAAGTACGTTTTTGTTATTTTTGTAAATATTTTATAACTTTTATTTTGTTTATTGTTTTTTTGAAAATATTTATATTCTATGATTTTTAGGCCTGTTTTTATGTTTTTAGGCTTGTTTTAAAAATATTGCAAGTTTTAATAATCAATATATTTTTTTATGTTTGTTTCATGTACTATGTTTCTATGGTTTTAATTTTATTTTATTTTATAAAAACAAAAGTACATTTATAGTTTTATGGGTTTTTATAAAACTTAAAAATGAAAAGTATAGGTTATGCTTGTTTTTTAAAATATACTCTGTATGTGCAAGAAGAAAGTATGTTTTTATGTTAGGATTTTTTTAAATATTGCAAGTTTTGATTGGTTTTTTTAAATATTTTTATATAGTAACTATCAGTGCGCGCAAGCTTTATGTCGACATCTACAAATGGAAAAAACAAGGAAGAAATACTATCCGGCGACGACGACGCTCCTAACGGGAGACCTTAACTCGTAAACCTTAATTCTAAATTTTACACTTTAAGATTTCATTGACTTATATCTAATACTAAACCACGCATTCTTGTATTTATTCTCCAGTTATAAGATGTTTATGGTTGTTTCCTCTGATGGGATATGCTATTTGCTCAACAAATAGACGTGCTACGTTTAGTGGTCATCTCCTAAGAATGGTCGTCCGTTACACATATCATATCAAGGAGAAAAAGTCGATGACTATGTAGAGTTGAAAAAAGATGATGAGATACAAGATGAGGAAGAAGAAGATAAGAAAAAAGATGATGAGAAAAAAGATCATAAGAAAAAATATGTTGAGGAAGAAGATGATATGAAAAAAGATGATCAAGAAGAAGATGATAAGGAAAAAAGATGATGAGAAGGAAGACGATAAGAAAAAATATCATAAGAAAGACGATCCTATTACGCATATAACAACGAGATGTGGCACTTTCAGCCCGATTACCCCAAACGACAGGTCGAACTTCTTTGATATTCTATGTTTTTTAATGAGTATGTACAATTGTTAGTTTATACAATAGTTAGTTTAAGGTGGGTGAGTTTCATACATTTTATAAACGTTTAGCCTACTTGTGCATACTTAGCTAATTAATATTAATGTAATTCTTTATTAAGAAAATATATTTCTAAATTGTTTTTTTGAAAAATTTCAGCTAAAATATATGTGTGTCAAAAATTAAGAAATAAAAACCTTAGAACAAACGGGGTAATCTTATATATTCTTAAAGGGGTAATTTGAAACTAACTAAAAAAGCAATTAGCTGATCTATAGTCCATTAATCCTTTAACCTAAATCGGAAAGACTTGAGAACAAATTAGTTGAAAGAATAAGATATAATCATTAGTAAGGTTTTGAGTTAATTGTTTATATTGTGTTTTTATAGTGGATTTATACTGAATTATATATTGTTTGTATTTATAGGAATAAAAAGATTTATACATAAGGATGCCTATTTGTTAATTTGTGATCATACAATTAACTCAAAACCTTACCAATGATCATATCTTATTTTTTTCAACTAATTTGTTCTCTAGTCTTTCTGATTTAGGTTAAAGGATTAATGGACTATAGCTAAGCTAATTGCGTTTTTAGTTAGTTTCAAATTACCCCTTTAAGAATATATAAGATTACCCCGTTTGTTCTAAAGTTTTTATTTCTTAGTTTTTGACACACATCTTTTAGCTTAAATTTTCAAAAAAAACCAATTTACAAATATTTTTTTCTAAATAAAGAATTACATTAACATTAATTAGCTAAGCATGTACAAGTAGGCTAAACATTTATACTGTGTATGAAACTCACTCACATTAAACTAACTATTGTTCATAATCATTAAAAAACATAGAATATCAAAGAAGTTCGACTTGTCGCTTAGGGCAGTCCGGCTGGAAGTGCGACATCTCATTGTTATACGCATAATAAGATGGTTTTTTCTTATGATCTTTTTCCTTATTATCTTCTTTCTCATAATATAAGACCGGACTTAAGACCGAACTAGACTGACGCGAACTTGATCGAAGACCGAAGCAAATCGAATCGACCGAGCCATAAATTAGAGTACGGTAAGCAATTAAAGCATACCAATTATTTAATTTAAACCCATTATACACAATTGTATGTTGGAATTAACTTGTTCATGATGATTAAGTTTCTGCCAAATTAAAACGTATACATGAGTTATAAAGTTCAAATAGGTAATTTTCACATGTGCAAAAATTTACCTCATATAGCGTAGAGTAATTAATTAAAGCATGTAAAACTTTTTATTAGTATTTCAAATGTAAAGAAGGATATGTATATATATGATTTTCCTTTCTTCAATTCTTGGGTTTTGTCTTATCTTAGGGAGTAGTACTGATAGTACTAGAACAATTTTTGATCTTCAATGGAGTAATAACATTTATGTTGGTTTGCTTGTTATACTTGTGTTGGTCATTTATGACTGTTATTTATGAATCGGTTGTTTGAAATATTCATTGGTGTATTAAAATTCCTGGCAATAGAGTGTAAGTGTATTTATTATATTGTTTCAAAAATTGTTTTAAAATTTTGTGGTTTTAATTTTTTTCTATACGAAGAAATTATTTCATGTTTAAGTGTCATGAAATAGTTTATGATTCTAAAGAGGTCTAAAATTTTATGTACATTTAATGTATGTTAGAAATTAAACAATTTTTAAACCTCAGAATATTTAATTCATAATAAAAATATGTTCAAGATGTAAGAAAATTTATAAATTAATAACATTATATAATGTGACAACTTTATAACCTCTAAAAAAGTTTACAAATTCAGATGCCTTAAGCTGGGTAACGAGAAAAAATAGAGAACATTCGAACCATTTTGATTTTATTGGAAAATTTTTATAAAAAATAAAAATGTTTATGGTCATTTTTTTTAGTCTAAAAGGTCAAAAGAGTCGCGACTTGACGACTAGGCGATTTAAAAGAATTTAACATTTAAATTCTAATTAGTCAACATGATAAATCAAGTTGCTTTCAACTTGAGAGGATTTTGATCCATGTTTGTTGTGTGATTCTGTCTCCAATTGAGCTGTGGAGTCATCTGTTTATAAATTTAGTCATTTCCTAAGACGCAAGCTAGTTATCTTTACGGTAGATAGTCATTTTTAATCTTTTTTTTTGCTTTCGACACGAGACAAGATCAAATATAGCTTACCATGTGTGAAAGCATGTCTTGGCAAATACAAACCCGCATGGCTTGAATATTGTTTAGGGATTCTCTGGATCGCGAAAGCGAAAGATATAGACACGTGGATTGCTTCCTCACCGTTCTAGTAAATTTTATTCTACGTATGTCCTTAGGAAAACACTCGGTTTCTAAATTTAGTTTCTTTCTATTCTCATTGTCTAATTGCATAATTCGTTAGAATTTTCAATGTTTCATAAAAGCGTTATCGCATTTATATTCTAAAAATTTTAATTCTTTAGAATTTTAATTTACTAAAAATTAAAATGTTAAAATTTTGACCCAAACAACACCTTCTAGTCTATAATAAACTTTCATCTACTACTCATTCCATCCTAAAATTATTACTACAAAAACATATAGTTTAAGAAAAGTAAGATTTTTACAGCTTTCTTTTTATTTTTTGCATAAAGACAGTTTTACCCTTATTTAATAAATTTAAAAGTTATTTTAAAATTTGTAATTTTAATTTCAACTAAAAGTAATATATTAATTTCGATCTAAACTTCGTATCTATTTTTAAAACTAAATAATTAATTTAAGACAACTTGAAAAAATTAGATTACAATTTTAAAACGAAATTAAGTAGTAAATTTTACTTTATATAGATGCAACTTGACTATATTAAATTTTCAACTAATGCATTCATATCAAGTCAAGGGGCCCGATCATTCCAATTCGCTCCAACGTCATAGTTCTGCAGTCAAAATAATTACGACATTTTTAAAACGGAAGCAGCAGTAGATGTTAGTAGAAAGAAAAACGTAAAAAAATGTTGATCATGAAAAAAAATAGCTGAAAATATTTTCGTCTGAATATTGTTCGTTTTTTTAAATAAAAAATATCATGTAAACAAGTTTTCAAAATTTTCAATTCTACATAAAAAAAGTCTTCTCTAAAAATTTAGAAACAAAAAATTATAAAAGGATTTCCACAACTAAACACCCCTTAATTTCACAAATCTACTAGCATGTATTAATGAGCATCTACCCGCACTTAAATTCTCAACTATATATACGAACTTTATTTTACCCTCAACCATAAAATCGATTCGAATCAGAACACCATACCAGACCAGATCGATCTGAACTGGACCGTATAATTTCGGTCCGATCCTCGGTCTAGAATTTTGGATCATTTCGATCCTCGGTCCGATCCGATTCGGTCTTATCAAAAATCTCGTCGATTATGTTTAATAGAACCGGACCGAAGATCGAACCGAACCGATCCATTTTGGTCCGACTTGGTTCAGGATTTTGAAACATTTCAGTCCTTAATCCGATCCAATCCGATCTTAATAGGTCCGGTCTCTAGTATGAAAAGCATATAACACATTCAAATTTAATGCTATGCTAGTAGTAGAACAACATTAACTTTTTTTTTCTTAATGAAATATCATAACATGAGTAAATGACTATTTTACACATTCGTATATATCTTAGAAAACGGATTATGGCGCCCATTTAACCTACAAAAAAGTTGTGTGAGTCGTAGTATTTGTTTACGTGCGTATGTTTACTGTTTTGCTTTGTGTGCATGTCTAAGAGAAAACTAAATGAAAACGATGACATTTAGTTTAAGCATAAAATACACTACACATACATATGATAAAATGTTTTACAGCTTTCTCTTATACTTTTTTGCATAAAGACAGTTTTACCTTTATTTAGTTAATTTAAAACATTTTTAAAATTTGTAATTATAATTTCAACTAAAAATAATATAGCAATCTCGATCTAAACTTCCTACCTATTTTTCGAAATGGATAATTAATTTAAAACAACTCGAAAAAAATAAACTACAATTTTAAAACGGAAGTATCAGTAAATTTTAGTCTATATGGATGTAACTTGACTATATTAAATTTTCAACTAATACATTTATATTAAGTGAGGGGAAGAGGGGCCTGATCATTCCAATTTGCTCTCAGGGCATAGCTAAGGCTTGGCTACCTGTGGCACATGCCACATATGGTTTGCCAAGGTGCACGGCCGGATTTTAGCAAGTACAGAATGATCAAGTGCACATGAACTTTCTTTTTCAATTCAATAACTTATGATAAAGTGTTTCATAACGTATCATATTATTGATTCATTCCAAATTAAATTATTTTGTTTAGTTTCAGACCCGTTAAAAGAATATATGAAAACATGGGAGGTATAACGAAGGAATAAGATGATATTTTGTTTTTATCTATTTTCATTTTGCACCCTATAGTCTATATTTTCTTACACTAGAATCCTTATATTTTAGTTATATAAAAGTTTGAAATCTGACATCTTTAACCTAAAATTATTAAAATTATTTAATACTGCGAACATTTGAAACTTTGATAGATACAATAGGATACTTTCATAGTATCATGAGTGTGTGGTGCCTATAAGAATTTGAAACATTCTTCTAACTTTTTAGATACTTATAATACAATACACAAATTTATAACGTTTGTTCTATACGTTGTAAAATATATTATCAGTGCGTTAATTTTACCTTTAACTTTTGTATAAGTTAGAGTTCCAGGAAAAAAATATTGTGCTACACATACATAAGATTTCTGGATTCGCCACTGTTTGCTCCAACGTCATAGTTCTGCAGTCAAAACAACTATGTTTAATAGGGCTGGACAAGACCAACAGGATGTTTGTTTTAGTTTATATAGTGGGTTTATAAGCTTATTAGATTATATAAGCTTATAAGCCGAAACAAAATGTTTGGTTTAGGTATATATAAGTGGGTTTATAAACTTATATAAGTGGGTTTTGGTAAGCCAAGAATTTGTATCTTATGTAAAATTAGTTGAGCTTATATAAAAATATTATATAGAAAGACTTTTATACTCTCATTTAATAATTACATCCTTTTTATTTTTATATATTTTTTTGTCATTTTACCATATTAGTTATATAATGGCTATGTTTGGCAATAGCTTTTCTAAAGTTTTTTCAGAGCTGTTAGCTTTTTTGTTAAAAAAATAATCTAATAGCTCTGTTTGTTACAACAATTTTTAAGAGCTGATAGCTTTTTATTTTCACCAAATAGCTCTTAAATAAAAAGCTGTCTGCTACAGCTTTTTAATTTGTCAAGAGCTGTTAAAGCCGTATATTACTGATATACCCTCCAACCATATTATAATTTATTTAAATATGTCCTTTTAAGTCATTTTACATTTAATTTTTACAGTTAACAGCTAATATACCAAACATTTCTATTAAAAATAGAGATTTTTAGTAAACAGCTTACAACTAACAGCTTACAGTTAATAGCTTACAGTTAATAGCTTACAGTTAACAGCTTACAGCTTACAGCTAATTTTACCAAACATAGCCGAGATAAACCAAACAATTAACAAAAACTTATAAGCTTATTATATAAAACCATAATTTACTTATATAATATAAGCATAATTCCACTTATAAACTTAACCAAACACCATCAATGTGACTGACTATTTATTTTTGCTTCTATTTATAATATATGCATTAAATTCAAATTAGTACTGTACTACTTATTTCATAGCTTTTGTTGACGTGTATCACTCCCAAACCGAACATTGTAACATTAAATTCAAAAGTCATTGCCCATACTTCATTGGGTTTTACTTTTTATCCAAAAGTGATTACTCAATACTTCACGTGACAAATTCAAATGCAGCAACATTGATATGTGTTCGTTTATGTTTAGTTTTGGGATGGAAACTACGGGGTTGTTTTTTTTTTTACATGCTTTCATATTAGGCTCTTAATTAGCCTCTTAGTGGGAAGAGAGAGTTATTTGTGTGAGTATGGAACAAGATGTTTAAAGTGAATTGAGCCCACAATTTTTTCCACTAAGAGGCATATAAAGAAAAAGAAACACCCCTACCTCTAATGTTTGAAAACCCGATTTTATTTGGCCGATTTAAACGCTTGAAGCGATTCAGGTCTAAAAGGTAAGGTAAAAACTAACCATGTTCGAACCGTCGGGCTTTTAAAAACCCTAATCATAGATAGCTTGCAGAATCGATTGAACCATTAAACAAATTGGTCTCGGTCAACATAAAAGGTTGGTGTGTGTGGACGTGTGTGATTAAATTTTTTCTAATGTCACAAAGTTTATATACTTTCTCCGTCCTAGAATTATAGTTATATCTTTTTATTTTAATTTGTTACAAATATATTTAAAAAAGTTTAATGAAATTTATCATATTATTCTTTTTTGAACTTGTTATTAGTACAAACATTACAAAAAAAATTAATTTATTAGCTAAAAGTAACATTGTTATTGTGCTAAAAAAATAAGAGGAAGCAAAATGTAATAAATTCTTTTTTTTAAACTGATTGTTTTTTTTATCAAATATAATAATTTTGAGACGAAAGCGGTACTATTTTTTATGGGTGACATGTAACAAGATTTTATAAATTGTGCCTTTTAAGATATTTACAGAAAATACTGGACTTTATTACAAGTTGGACATCAATGGCTCGTTTGGCTTTGGTTTGATAATGTACGAGGGGACAACTTGCGTTTCGTGGCGAGAGATGCAAAACTAACGTGTGCATCAGACTGATAATACGAAGGATTGTTCACGTCAATAACTGGTCTTTCAATAAACGAATGATCTCAAACACTATTTCGATAAAAAGAATACGTAAAATATGTTTTACATTTTAACATTTTTTATAAAATTATGTATATTAGGAATGTTGCAAAATAAGGCTTGTTTGACTCGTAATTCGGCGACTATTTTTAAGATATTTTTTCCTTAAAAAAATGATAGATTTACGTTTTAAATAGGGATGAGCACGATACTGAGCCCGAACCGAATTAGTGGCATCCATTTTTTCTCGAACATAAATTAGTGATACTGGTACCGTATCGATCGGGATTCGTATATCGGTATGGTACGAGTATCTGTACCGGTAACGGGAAATCGGGTTTTTTCTTGTTTTTTCAAGAATTTCCCGATTTGCTACCGGTCCCGTACCGAATTAGTGGTACTCAATTTTTTACCTTATTTCGTAGTCTCAGAATCGTATCGAACGGGATTCGAATACCAAAAATTGATACGTTCTGCTATGGTTTCAGTTCGATTTCAGGGCTCGACTCAAAATGCTCATCACAGTCTATAAAATATACATATGTAAAGGCATAAAAATAAAACGACATTGGAGACGATAATACGACATCGTTTACTTCTCCGTTTATAATGTGTTAAGTGACAGACTTTGCTAAACGACATTGAAGGTCTACGAATTCTAAGGATTTGGTAAATGATGGATTGATCTAAGGATTTGATGGTAGAAATGGGGAAGAAGAAGATGAGGTGTAGAGAGAGAAAGGAAAGAAAAGGAAAAGTAGAGAGAGAAAGTGATTAGATTAATGAAAAGATGTTAAATGAATGAACCACCAACCCCTCCTAACATGCTAGGAGGGGTATATATATAGCCCACCCTACATGTGGGCTATATGGACTATACATTACTAAGTGGACCACGAGCCCATTACATAATTATCGTTTGAGCGACCGATCCTTCATAAATACGTAAAACGTATTTCCAACAATCTCCCCCTAAGGGAGGTCGCTCCAAGTTACAAAGTTCTAAATATTCTATGGCTCGTGATCTATGCTAATAATGATGTGACCGAGACTTCCTTTGGGAAAACATATTTCCAACAATCTCCCCCTAAGGGAGGTCACACCATTTTACAAAATCTTAAACCTAGCATCTATGCTTGAGTCTTCGATCTTGTTCTTGTGAATATGCTTGATATGATCTTTGACTTTAGTCTTGAGCATGTTTCTTTGCCTTGACCTTGTGCATTCATCACTTGTGAAATTTGCCTCTTCGTGACTTCATGTTCCACATACTTATACCTTTAAATTCTTGAAAGCTTCAGAGTTTGATACAGCGGAAGACTTGACCTTCAGACTTTCTTGAATTTGTTGAAGTACTAAGTGTATGTAGTATAAGCATGTGGTGACGACTTCTTCTGGATTGTACACCGCAATGCCACCTTCTTGTTACGCTGCATAAGACAGTTAGCAACAAACAATATACACGGATGAAATGGCCTTGAAAATTTCATTCTAATTTGGTAGCATTTTACCTCCGGGCGGTGAAGACCGTTGGACGATATTAAATATCGTACTTGTGGCAGGTAGTTTCAATTAAGAACCTCCTTGACAAGATTTCGCGGGTAAACCCGTTCTCTTTACTCGACCGTCCAAAGCTGACTGCGAACGTAAAGAGTGAATCATTTGGATAATATTATCCGCATGATTTGAAGCCGTCAATTCATGTTCCTGGAACAAGTGAAGTTCAATTAAGAACCGCACCATCGTTGCTTTCCAGTTGTCACGAGCTTGATTCGTATAGAATCTTGCAAGTTACCTACCAAGTGCTGTTTGATGTTAACACTAGAAGGATTTCCATTCGTCACTGTAAATACTTAATAGTATTACTCTGAATATTCTGGCAAGATCACTAAGATATTGCGTAGAGGCCTGGAACGTGTTTAAATTCATTTAAGAATTAAACCACTGTTGCTTTCCAGTTATCACAAGTTTGATTCATAAAGAATCGCACAAGTCACCTACCATGAGCTTTTTGATATTCGCTCAAGAAGGATTTCCATCTTCATTGTAAATACTTTCGTATTACTCGGATGTTCAGGCAAGATCATGAAGATTTTGCGTAGGACTCTTAAGATCTTTCTTACTTTTCACAGTGTGTGAAGAAGCAAGTAAATATGAAAGTGTGTCCTAATGAGATATTTGATGATCTCAAATGGCTCTAGACTCGATCGTGCATTTTGGATTTTAGTGATCGGAGGCTGGAGAGGAGTGCCACCTTTTCAATACCAATTTATTCGGAGTGAATAAATCAATAGATAATGTGTTGTCTCCGTGTGATTAAAACAAATATCTTTTGAGAGATATCTGAGTTAGCTGGGATGGGTTGTGCCTTGCATCACTGGGTCCATGATGTCTATCTTCAATATCGAGAGTCATAAATGATCTCAATAGCATATGAATTGACCCGGTTTCTGCCTAAGGTTGTAAGGAGGGCTTCTTTCTTTACACCCTTTATCTTTACAATTCTTTTTCATTCTTCAACCCCTTCAATGCTTACCAATACGTCATAACTAGCACCTTGTTGTGATTGTTCCAGTGCTAACTTAAGTACTTGGTCGGCATTCAGCTACGTTCACAATCTTTCTCCATCTTTCCTAAGGACTACTATTTCTAGCTATGGAATGTCCTTGGGAAGATTCCTCCGGTTCTAGAGAAATCATTGGACTTTAACCTATCCTACCATCCTTATGTCACCACAACCTTCACCGTCGTGAATAGAGAGGTTTTGGGTAAGTGTATGTCACCATGAAATCCATTTTGAAGTGCAAATCCATTTTGCTCCCCCTTAACATATGCTACGATATTCGAAAACATTTCGCACATGTCGGGATGAGCTAACACGTTAAGTCAAACCATTTATGATTGATCATATCCCATATTAAATCACATTTCTCCCCCATATTAAAAATATTAACCCAATCGATGTTTTTAATATCAATTGATTTAATAGCATTTTAAGAAAATTTGGGAAGAAAAATGCAAAGCCAATTATCTTCATGAGTTACACAAGCTCCCCCTCAAATTAATGAGGGTCTACTTGAAACGTAAATTAAATACCTTTTAAACACAAGTGTAAGGTATTTAACACGTGCAAAGATCATATATGATAATGTATTCACAATATTAGCAATTTACGAGGTTGGACCTGAATAATGGAGAACATCATATGAAAGAAGCACATGGTTCTTGTTCACGAATGTTGGTCACCTCGTCACGTCCCCGAGAAAATTAATTCCCGTTGTTGAGTCAAAGCTTTCCGGTGAAATGCTTGACTTGATTATAAAAAGCGGGTTGCTATCTGAAATAATAGCAAACCATTTTGAGCATGTTTTAAAAGTTTGAACTTCTGCTCGAACTTAATTTACAACCCCGTGTCATTATTGAATGACATTTCTAGGTTCGTAAATATTATCGATTCCAGAAGACATGCTCTTTTTATCAAAACATTTTTGAACACACAATTTTGAAAGATTTAGAAAAACCTTTTGAGAAATTCTTGAAAAATTGTGTTCAAAGTTTTGAAAAACCAATTACTTGAGCTTAAGATGTTGAATATCTTAAAAGCGAGCTCAAGTCCGAGAAGTTGTAAACTTCCCGTTGTTAAGGATAAGTTACCATCGGCGATAAACTTTCCTTTTATCTGAAGGACGAGTCCTAAGCTGACATTTACTTAGAAGTCGTTTTCATGAGCTTGAAAACTTTGACTGTTTTAACGGAAAGCTCATGACCGAGAAAGGTTAATTTCTCGTTATGAGGAAAAGTTCTCTTATTTAAAAGATACACTTTCCTTTCTGAGCTTAAAACTTCGAATGTTTTAATACAAGCTCATGACCGAGAAAGGTGAATTTCTCGTTAAGAGGATAAGTTATCATAAAAGATAAACTTTCCTTTATTTTAAGTTCGAGTTACAGTCTGACATTTAACTGTAAGTCATTGTGCATGAGCTTAAAAACCTTGAATGTTTTCGATATAAGCTCATGCCCGAGAAAAATTAATTTCTCGTTGTAAGGATAAGTTTATCATCGGCGATAAACTTTCCTGCCTTTGACGAACGGGTTATAGACTGTTATTTATCTATAAGCCATAATGCATGAGCTTAAAAACTTGGAATGTTTTTGATATAAGCTCATGCCCGAGAAAAATGAATTTCTCGTTTTTAGGATAAGTTTATCATCGGCGATAAACTTTCCTTTCTTTGATGATCGAGTTATAGTCTGTGATGTGACTATAAGTCCTTTTACACGAGCTTAAAACCTTTGAATAGTTTTAACGGAAGCTCGTGTCCGAGAAAGATTAATTTCTCGTTTTGAGGATAAGTCATCATCGGGATGAACTTTCCTGTCTTTTGAGAGCGAGTTACAGTCTGTTATGTGACTGTAAGTCCTTTTTGCAGCTTAACCATGAATCCCTTGAGACATTTGTTTCTCTGATATCTGCTTCTTCAGCAACCAAACTCTAAGAGTGTCCTTAGTTGAACGGTATACAACGATTGGACCGCTTCGTTCTTTTGGAACATCAACTTTGGTACCTGCATTCTCATTAGGAGTTTGTATACTTTTGCATGGGTTAGAGATATCTATTTTTGAAGCACGTGGGGGTTCACAGTTGGCTTTACTTGTGTCAGAGGTGGCCTGAGGGGATGATTCACTTGTCTTAGTTGGCAAACGTTTCCTTTTATAGAAAATCTTAAGTTCAGGCTTAAGTGATGTATCATCCTTTGCAATTTTTTCCCTAGTAGTCTTCGTAGAATCAGAGACTATCCTAGTTAAAGGGCACTCGTTTCCTACAAGAGTGAAAGTTCTACCAGTGGGGCGTCACATTTTACCAATGGGTTTGATTTTAGCGACCCACTGGGATTTAAGCCTAGCACGGGAGTTCACCTCATCAAGTAATTTCTTGACACAAGCATCATGATTTGCCGTAAAGACACATTTTCTACATGTTTTACAAGTAGCATATTTCATGTCTGAATAATTCCTAGATGATTGATCGATGCTCCTAGAAGATGGCATGCTACGGTTAGCAGTGTTGGGTAATCTAGAAGGCATCTGACTAGGTTTGACATTGCTATCTCTTACATGTGTCTTTTGCTTAGCTTCCCTAAAACCAGATTTATGGCAAACGTCATTTGAACTAGTTCTAGACGTGGTCTTGGTATTTTTAGGGAAACTAGAGGCAATCATATGATTTGGTCTTGCTAAAGCTGGAGTGATCACATAGGGCCTAGTTGCTGGAGTGACTGGTCTAAAAAGATGAACCAAATCAACTTGGGAGGCAAACCGCGGTCTCGAGGATTGTGGTCGCTCGGATCTAAATGCAGTAGGTTGTCTGACAGTCGGTTGTCTGACGAACTGATTTGTAGGCGGTTTCCCCAAGATTGATGGTTTTTCAAGCTTAGTGTCCACACTAGATCCTCTAGTTTTCCTTAACTCGTTTTTCAACGCAGCTATAGCAAAGACCTTTTCCTGTACTTGAGCCTTTAATGTTTCATTTTCTTTGAGCACGTTATCTTGGGATGCCAACTTAGATTCAAGCAGTTGAATTTGTTTCAAAAGATTATCCTTTTCAGCTTTAGAATCTAGAACAGTTTGATCCAATTTTCTTTCAAGAACAACGTTTGACTTTTCAAGTTTTTCAAAGTATGTTTCAAATTTGTCCGTTTTCTTAGAAAATTCAAGTTTGGCATCCTCAAGATCTTTTGATTGTTGAGCTACAATCGTTTCGAGCTCTCTAATCTTGGAATCAGAAGCTGTCAATGAAGCAGTTATAAGACAATTATCATGATGTGTAGCATTTTGAACACTTTCTCCCCCATTATGACTCACATCGGATGAATCATAAGTGGTATTTCTATCACTCTTGTCCATCCCATGTTTGTCATAATTAGGTTCAGAATGCTCAATATGCGGCATGTCATCAGCATATATATCATAAACAACATTACATTGTACCATGTTTGCCGGCTCTTCGTCATAAACGGGTAAGGTGTCATCAAGAGAGATCTCGTGAACAATCCCGGACGTACCACTGGTATCATGTTGTTCTCCTGATTCCGTGCTCTTGCCATCTTCAGGCTCCAAGTTGTCAACCGTATGACGAGTTTCCTCTTGCATCGAAGAGTCTTGCACTCCATTATCATACCCTTGCTGAAGTCGAGATCTTTCATAAATCGAAGACGAGACCGATGACATGAGTTTCAATATTGTATCACGAAAAACTCGAAGCTCGGTATGTGTATCTCGAAGAAATGATTGGCAAAGCATCGAACTTTCAGACTTGATGATATTGAATTGGAGGAAAGGCGTGAGTTGTGTCACAATAGCCTTATAAGCAAGTGCCGATGCAGAGTGATTAAAATTTTCATTGTTGAGTTGCTCTGCGAGTTGGGTCAAGATGGTGAACATTGATTCCATGAATATGTGACGATCGTGACCAAAGATTGTCACAAATTCGCTCCCTCCTTGAATCCGTGAAAGAGTGACTAGATGACACTGAAGCATTTGAAATGAATTTTCACCACTTTCTCTAGCTTTGTCTTGCATTCGATGCAAGTCTCCCTCTTTAAGTGTCGAATTGAACGAATCCATGGAAATTTAATGAATAATAAAGGAAGGATTACTTATCGATGAAAAATCCGATTTCACGTACAAATACCCGATCAGAAAGTCGTTGGCAAAATAAACATAGTCACTTTATCACGTTGTCACGTCACTTTTGTCACAATACTTTTATTTAATCAAAATAAAAACAATTTAAATAAAATTGTAAAGTAAATTTGAATCACATTTACTCATAATAAAAACAATTTGAAGAAAATAAAAAATATATAAAAATAAAAGTTAATATCCAAAAAAAAAAAAAAAATTTCAAAATAAAAAAGGTACAAAATAATAAAAAATAACGCAACTTAAAAAACTTTCTAAAATATAAAAAATAAAAATAGAAAAACTGATTTGTTTAAGAATACTAAAATTAAAAAAGGAAATCTGATATTTTTTGATGCGAAAAAACGGATATTTTTAAAATGTTAAAAAAATTGATATTTTGATAAAAACGTGTCCACTGTCTCAATAACAAAACAAAATACGTGGCTGGCACCCACTCAACATATGCATTGGTTTCTCCGTCCTAAAATAAGATATAAACAAACATTCCCAATTAATATTAGAACTAACCCTAAAATCTGTCACAACTAACCCTAAAATCTATTTCATTCGTTTTATCCTCCCCCATTTTTCTTTAAACCAGTCTTAGCCAACAACAACAAGATTATCTCAATCCAATCTCATCACCATCTTATTAAACACGCCCCACTTTCTATCTGAAATCACAAGAACCTAATCTTCATCATCTATCAATCCCAACCTCCGTTACTTTCCAGATTCACAACACTTGATTTTCTAAACCCATTAATAACGAAGAATCAAGATTTCGTCAACAAGATCATTCAAATGGTCTCGGGTAGGGTTTCCTAATTTTTTTTTGATTTGTTGAATCTCTCTCTTCTGTAGCGTCTTTCTTGTGTGTGTCAGTTTGGTAGGTTGAGTGTTGGAATGAGGGAGTAAAAGATTTGTGTGGGTTTGTGTTTTGGATCTATGAAAGTTTTTCTTTTTGAAACTGAGATCTTTTTGAGTCTAGAGTGGTGTTGTCGAGGGTCTGATGTCGGTTGAGAGTGAGGGAGACGAGAGGTGACGTCGTGGTGAGTTTGGTGTAGTCGTGGTGAGTTTGGGGTCTGTGTGAGATGGGTGCTGAGGGTGTGAGTTGTGGGTTTAAATGTCAGTCGAGAGTGGTGAGTGTTTGTGGGGTTTGAATCAGACGAGGCTGAGGTTGGGTAGGGGTTGTTTGGTCGATAGGGAGGTTTTGAGGAGGGTGTGAGGGTCAATGTTGTTTTTGTCTTCGTTGAGGGTGGGTAAGTGTGTGTGAGTCGAGTCGAGGGTGAGGGAGTGATGAGGTGAGAAGGTGTTTGTTTGTGTTTGTGTTTGTTTGAGAGGGGCTGTCTATGTTTGTGAGTTTTAGTTCGAGAGTCTAGTCAAGGGTTAAGGGTAGGATGTTGATGTAGAGAGTCTAAATGTCGAGAGAGAGGAGATTGCGTCAGTCGAGGGGAATGGGTTTGTGAGGTTGTTGGGGGTGTTTGAGTCGGGGCAGAGAGTGTGTTTGTGTTTGTGATTCGAGGCTTGGGTGAGGATGGTATGAGAGTCGGTTGAGTGTGGGTTGGTTTTTTGTTTGTGTCTATGTCTTGAGTCTGTGTTTGTCGTGAGTGAGTCCGAGGCTCTTCGAGTCTTTGTAGTCGAGAGGTGTAGGTGTGAGACGAGAGGTTTTGAATGCTGAGAGTTGTGATCGAGTCCGGTCCCGCTATGCGGAATAACCGCTATGCGGAATAACCGCTATGCGGAATAACAGCTATGCGGAAAAAATGTGTCTATGCGGAAAAAATGTATCTATTCGGAAAACTGTGTCTATGCGGAAAACTTATTCGGAATAATCGAGAAAACTGAGTTTTGGACAGGTTGGGACAGATTGAACAATTTTGGACAGTTTGGACAGAGTTAACAGATTGGACCGATGGACTGATATGAAAAAGAAGGAAGAAAAACTGATTAAAAAAAAATTTGATTAAAAAAATGACTGAGAAAAAAAATGATTAAAAAAACTTGATTATTTTAAAAGAATTTAATAAAACTAGATGATTTAAAAATTGAAAAAACTGATAATAAAAAACTGATAATAAAAAACTGATTATAAAAAACACACGAAAAAAAAAAATAACACTGATAATAAAAAATAAAAATTGATAAAAAAATTGATCGAATGATGAAAAGATTGATAAAAAATTAGAAAAGAAAGGATTTTTACCACCAAATTAAAAGATAAAAAATATGCAAATCCTAAGATTCAACCATGGCTCTTGATACCAATTGAAGGTCTACGAATTCTAAGGATTAGGTAAATGATGGATTGATCTAAGGATTTGATGGTGGAAATGGGGAAGAAGGAGATGAGGTGTAGAGAGAGAAAGGAAAGAAAAGGAAAAGTAGAGAGAGAAAGTGATTAGATTAATGAAAAGATGTTAAATGAATGAACCACCAACCCCTCCTAACATGCTAGGAGGGGTATATATATAGCCCACCCTACATGTGGGCTATATGGACTATACATTACTAAGTGGACCACGAGCCCATTACATAATTATCGTTGGAGCGACCGATCCTTCATAAATACGTAAAACATATTTCCAACACTTTGCTAGAGTGATAGGATTAAATTCATCACTATTAATTCTTTTTTTGGTTGCTCGAGTTAATTTTGAATAGGTTTTGTATCACAAACACATCCTTGAACGATAGTACAAAGTTTTTTTTTAAACAGTTGTTGGTGCAACGGAGTTTCATCGTGCCACCTTATACAGTGTGTACCAAAACACGACGTCTCAAGTTCGAAACCTCTCCAAAGAGAATAACCGCCCTCAACTTAGTCATCCAATTTTCATATAAAGCTTCAAAGCATCAACTGGGATTCGAACCATCTGTTCACAAAAAATCACCCATATGCTTCAGCCAAGAGTTAAACTCCTAACCTTCACCCACACAAAGAATATAACCAACGCATCAATCCAGCTAAACTAGACATCATTTGCGATAATACAAGTTTACTACTCATTTCCTAAAGTCAACACAACTACATTACTTTACTAAATTTCTAATGGCACAACTGCACAAGCATATAGAAATAACTTTTCATATTAGCTAAAAAGTATCTATTTAGTGACACTATTATTTTTTGCATTGGAAAGATAAAGTTAAGTAATGTTAGCATGGTAATATAACTAAGGGTGTGTTTGGTTTACATGCTTAGGAGTGGGATTCAAGGATTAATAGTATATTTTGTTGTTTAATTACTAAATGTGGATTCAAAAAACAAGTTTTACATTAAAAATTATGGCATTTATAAAACTCATTTAATTTATCTTTTTCAGTTTTTCTTTTGCAACATGTGGTCCACAAGCTGTTTTCATCAAATATTTTTAGTTCTTTTTTCTTTTATTTAGTTTTATAATAATAAATACTAATTTTTTATTTTATACATACTTATATTATAAATAATACTTAAATCAAACCAAATTCATAACCAGCCAATATTCTAATCCTAAATTCACATTTTATAAACCTACATTTAAATTAAAACCCGACTTCAAACCAAAGAGACCTTAACTTTGTGTATTTGATAACAAGAGTGAAATACATGTATCTACAAATTAACGATCTAATGCAAAAGAGATAGAAAAAAATGTATAGCAAAAATCTATATGGTGCGAGCATTTGGTTCTTGATCCATGCAACCACACTAACAACACGATATCCAAAGAGAGAAATTTTAGTGACTTTATATCGAACTGATTTAATCGTTATAGTTCGAGATGACATGATCACCTACAATTAAATTTGCACCATTTAGAGAATGTTGTTAAACAAAATAAGCCATCTTTTAACATGTAAAATTCATTACCAAGGGCTTGTAGCTCAATAGTACATCATAAGGTGTGTGAAGCTCCTCAACCAAATAGTTGTTGGTTTAGGTCTCGTTGTAGTAGATGTGAGATAGTTTGTGGTTAAAATATAATTAGATAAGTAGTTAAAATTGTTATTCTAAAAAAGCATATAAAATTCATTTAAAGGTCGTTTGGTTGAGGGATATTGAAGGATATTCATGCCATTTTACATTTTAATTTTTCCTAAATATTGAGTTTAGTACATCAAACGAAGGAATTAATAACTTCCCGGATTGTCAAAAAGGAAGAAATTAAATTCCTCCTAAAAGTCAAGAATTTTAATTTACTTGACAATTAAATTTTTATAAACTTTCTCTCTAGTGGATTTTTCTCGGGTTTTTACTCGTTTAAATAGAAAATTTATAAAAAATTTAAAATTTTATATAAAGAAGTTTTATTTGGTTTTACTACTTTATATTGAAAAAATAATTTTTGTATAAAAGTAAATAAAACTATATAATTATTTTTATAAAATTGATATAAAAGGTCAAAATTTTAGTTTTTAACCGTTTGAAGAGAAAAGTTTATATAAAATCATGTTGGATTTTACTCGTTTAAATAGAGAAAATAAAATTATATAATTTTTTATTAAGTTTATATAAAAAATGAAAATGAAAATTTTACTCATATAAATAGAAAATTTAAATATTTTAAAAAGTTTATAAAAAAGAATTATTCGGCTTTTTCTCGTATAAACAAGAAAATAAAATTTATACAAATATTTTATAAAAAATATATGAATTGTTAATAAAATTTATATAAAATTTTATAAAATTTATATAATTTGTTCATAAAATTTATAGAAATTTTTATAAAATTTTTATAATTTTTTTATATAATTTATAAAACTTTTTTATAAAATTTATATGTTTTTTATAGAAAGTGAAACTATAATTCTTTTTACTCGTTTAAAAATAAAATTTATATAAAAATTATTTGTTCTCGTTAATCAGTTCGACCTAAAATTAAGATCTCAAAATATTATGAATTTCTCCCAACCAAATACATGCATAACATTTATATTCTAAAAATTTTAATTCTCAAGAATTTTAATTTACTAAAATTTAGAATTTCAAAATTTTAAAATCTTGAACCAAAAAACACCTTATAGTCTATACTAAACTATCATCTACTACTCATTTCATCTTAAAATTATTATCCACCTACAAAAACACACAGTTTAAGAATAAAATATTATCTTTACAAATTTCTCTCTTACTTTTTGCGTAAAGACAGTTTTATCTTATTCAGTTAATTTAAAAAATTTTAAAATTTGTAATTATAATTTCAACTAAAAATATTATAGTGGATAATTACCTATTTTTCGAAGTGGATATTTAATTTAAGAAAACTCGAAAAAAATAGACTACAATTTTGAAACAGAAGTAGCAGTAAATTCTAGGCTTCGTTTGTTTTTCTTGAAAAAGCTCTTTTAGCTTATTTTCATCTATTTTGTTTGCAAGCCTCTTTAGGCGCACAGCGACTTTTTTTTTTTTTTTCAAACATAAGTGCTAAGAAAGTTTTCTCACCTCTCCAATATTTCAGACATTACCTCCATTTTTCTACTCTTTACACAAAATCCCCATCTCTTTCTTTTCTTTCTACTTCTTACTTCTTTTAAAAAAAAAGTTTCATTTCTTGCGCATAAAATTTAAAATTTTAGATGTATTTATTCTTTTACAGACATAATTTTCGATAAAAACATAAAACATATGAAAAATCAAACGAACCCTTAGTTTATATAGGTGCAACTTGAATATATTAAATTTTCAACTAATGCATTTATATTGAGGGGAAGAGGGGCCCAATCATTCCAATTCGCTCCAATTCTCAACAATATTGCATGTTGCATTAAAAGCCGAACCAAAACCTTAATTTCACAAATCTACTACTACCATGTATTAATGAGCATCTACCCGCACTTAAATTCTCAACCATATATACGAACTTTATTTTACCCTCAAACCATATCACACGGTTTGAAGCACGACTGAGGCAGACTCATAATCGACCCGGACTAGAAAACAAGACTGGGTTAATTTGAACCAGATCATACAATTTTGGTCCGATCCTCGGTTCGAGATTTTATACCATTTCAATATTTAGTTTGGTCTAATCTAATCCGGTTTGACCTTTCCAAAAATCTTTTCGATTATACATTATAGGATCAGATCGATGACCGACCCGAACCGAACCGGTCCATTTTGGTCCGTCACGTTCTAAGGTTTCAGACAATTTCGATTTTCACTCCGATCCAATCTTAGTCGATCCGGTTTGATTTTGACCCGATGCTCAGCCCTAATTTGAAGAGCATATAACGCATTCAAAATAAATGCTATACTAGTAGTAGAACAACATTACCTTTTTTTTCTTAATAAACATCATAACATGAGTAAATGACTATTTTACACATTCGTATATATCTTATAAAACGGACTATGGCACCCATTTAAGCTAGAAAAAAGTTGTGTGAGTCGTAGTATTTGTTTACGTACGTATGTTTATGGTTTTGTTTTGTGTGCATGTCTAGGAGAAAACTAAATGAAAACCATGACATTTAGTTTAAGCACAAAATATTCATTTAGATAAATTTTATTCACTATTAGTTTGTTTATCATTTTTAGCGAGTTTTTTTTAATTTAACTTTTTTACCATTTTAAACTAATGTGAATACGAACTTGATAGGTAAATTAGTGAGTAACATTTATTCGCTTCAAACATCGTCGCGAGTTACTCGTCGCTGCATTACGCGAGCACCACGCTGGTAGATAAGTAATTTGGTTTTGAATCGTGCAAAGTTCATTTAAAGTTTCCTTACAAAGATAATACTGAAGCTTTCTTTATCTTTAATGAACTTTAGAAAACCCTTGTTCATAGTAATTTCATTTTCAATCTTAATATCATGAAAAGAAAATGAAAGAATAACTACTTATAATGTTGGCCTCATACATCCACTTGTTATAGGTGCATCTTCATTAATAACTTATGAATTTGGTAACTCTTTTAGACTTTAATATCCCAACTTACATCCTCTATGACCCTTCATACGTTACTCATACATCAAATCACACAATTAAATGTACTGTCATAATGCTTCTTTTATACACATACACAAGCCACCACAACTTGTAAATTTACTTTTTAGATATTTAGACAACTTGTGAGTCACAACACAACTACAACCACAACCACTGTGGTCTACAAAGGGAAGAAACAAGGAAGCAATACTATCCGGTGACGAGCCGACGACGCTCCTAGCGGAGACCTTAACTAGTAAACCCTAATTCTAAATATACGTAGACCATATAGCCTCCACACAACATATCATTATTTCCTACAACATAGTGTTTGTGTGTTTTTTCATCTTCATATTTCTTTCTTACTTTTCTTTCAAGGTAAAACATTTTTTACTCTTTTTTTCAAGGTTAAATTTATGCATATATGTGTTTATGTATGTTTTTTTGGTTTAAAATGCATGTCACGATTTTGCTTATTTTTGTGTTTATATCTTTCTCTAAAGTTTTGTGAATTTATTTCGAAAAATAATAAAATTATTTTTTTATATTTGTTTCATGTATATATGTTTCTTTCTAAGGTTTTTATTTTTTATTAAAAATGTATTTAAGTTTTTACTAAAAATTTAAATGAAAATTATGTTTCAAGAACAAAGTACGTTTTTGTTATTTTTGTAAATATTTTATAACTTTTATTTTGTTTATTGTTTTTTTGAAAATATTTATATTCTATGATTTTTAGGCCTGTTTTTATGTTTTTAGGCTTGTTTTAAAAATATTGCAAGTTTTAATAATCAATATATTTTTTTATGTTTGTTTCATGTACTATGTTTCTATGGTTTTAATTTTATTTTATTTTATAAAAACAAAAGTACATTTATAGTTTTATGGGTTTTTATAAAACTTAAAAATGAAAAGTATAGGTTATGCTTGTTTTTTAAAATATACTCTGTATGTGCAAGAAGAAAGTATGTTTTTATGTTAGGATTTTTTTAAATATTGCAAGTTTTGATTGATCTTTTTAAATATTTTTATATAGTAACTATCAGTGCGCGCAAGCTTTATGTCGACATCTACAAATGGAAAAAACAAGGAAGAAATACTATCCGGCGACGACGACGCTCCTAACGGGAGACCTTAACTCGTAAACCTTAATTCTAAATTTTACACTTTAAGATTTCATTGACTTATATCTAATACTAAACCACACATTCTTGTATTTATTCTCCAGTTATAAGATGTTTATGGTTGTTTCCTCTGATGGGATATGCTATTTGCTCAACAAATAGACGTGCTACGTTTAGTGGTCAGCTCCTAAGAATGACCGTCCGTTACACATATCATATCAAGGAGAAAAAGTCGATTACTATGTAGAGTTGAAAAAAGATGATGAGATACAAGATGAGGAAGAAGAAGATAAGAAAAAAGATGATGAGAAAAAAGATCATAAGAAAAAATATGATGAGGAAGAAGATGATATGAAAAAAGATGCTCAAGAAGAAGATGATAAGGAAAAAAGATGATGAGAAGGAAGACGATAAGAAAAAATATCATAAGAAAGACGATCCTATTACGCATATAACAACGAGATGTGGCACTTTCAGCCCGATTGCCCCAAACGACAGGTGGAACTTCTTTGATATTCTATGTTTTTTAATGAGTATGTACAATTGTTAGTTTATACAATAGTTAGTTTAAGGTGGGTGAGTTTCATACATTTTATAAACGTTTAGCCTACTTGTGCATACTTAGCTAATTAATATTAATGTAATTCTTTATTAAGAAAATATATCTCTAAATTGTTTTTTTGAAAAATTTCAGCTAAAATATATGTGTGTCAAAAATTAAGAAATAAAAACCTTAGAACAAACGGGGTAATCTTATATATTCTTAAAGGGGTAATTTGAAACTAACTAAAAAAGCAATTAGTTGATCTATAGTCCATTAATCCTTTAACCTAAATCGGAAAGACTTGAGAACAAATTAGTAGAAAGAATAAGATATAATCATTAGTAAGGTTTTGAGTTAATTGTGTATATTATGTTTTTATAGTGGATTTATACTGAATTATATATTGTTTGTATTTATAGGAATAAAAAGATTTATACATAAGGATGCCTATTTGTTAATTTGTGATCATACAATTAACTCAAAACCTTACCAATGATCATATCTTATTTTTTTCAACTAATTTGTTCTCTAGTCTTTCTGATTTAGGTTAAAGGATTAATGGACTATAGCTAAGCTAATTGCATTTTTAGTTAGTTTCAAATTACCCCTTTAAGAATATATAAGATTACCCCGTTTGTTCTAAAGTTTTTATTTCTTAGTTTTTGACACACATCTTTTAGCTTAAATTTTCAAAAAAAACCAATTTACAAATATTTTTTTCTAAATAAAGAATTACATTAACATTAATTAGCTAAGCATGTACAAGTAGGCTAAACATTTATACTGTGTATGAAACTCACTCACATTAAACTAACTATTGTTAATAATCATTAAAAAACATAGAATATCAAAGAAGTTCGACTTGTCGCTTAGGGCAATCCGGCTGGAAGTGCGACATCTCATTGTTATACGCATAATAAGATGGTTTTTTCTTATGATCTTTTTTCTTATTATCTTCTTTCTCATCATCATTTTTCTTATCATATTCTTCCTTATCATCTATTTTCTTATCATCTTCTTCCTCATCATCTTTTTTCTTATGATCTTTTTTCTCATTATCTTTTTTCTTATCGTCTTCTTCTCATCTTGTATCTCATCATATTTTTTGAGCTCTACATAGTCATCGACTTTTTCTCGTTGATATGATATGTGTAATGGACGGCCATTTGTAGGAGCTGACCCGTAAATGTAGCATGTCTCTTTGTTGAGCAAATAACATCTCTCATCATAGGAAGCAACCATAAACATCTTATAACCGAAGAATAAATACAAGATGCATGGTTTAGTATTAGATATAAGTCAAACAAATCTTAAAGTGAAAATTTTAAAATTAGGATTTACGAGTTAAGGTATCCGCCAGGAGCGTCGTCGTCGCCAGATGGTATTTCCTTCTTGTTTTTTCCTTTTGTAGACATCCACATAGAGCTTGTACGCACTCATAATTACTGTATATAAATACTTTAAAAATCAATCAAAACTTACAATATTTTTCAATAATCTAATATAAAAACATACTTTCTTCTTGCACATAAAGTGTATACTTAAAAAAAAACCTAAAAAATATACTTTTCATTTTTAAGTTATATAAAAATCCATAAAAATTAAAAATGTATTTTTGTTTATATAAAATAAAATAAAAACCATAAAAACATAGTACATGAAACAAACATAAAAAAATAAGGTGAAAGATATAGGTACAATATAACTATTCAAGAAGATCGAAATACGTAATCAACTTTATTTTGTACTAGTATTTTTAATATACTTTTAAATTTTGTTCAATATACGTAATATAACCGGCCAGGTGACTTGTTTGAAAGGTTTTACATTCAAATTTTATAATTTTGGTCCCTTGACCTTTGTAGGACTTCCAGTTTTAGTCCTTTTACTTTTTCAGCATATATTTCGAATGCTACTTTTTGTGTTAAAAATACATAATATTATTTTTTTCAAAATACACAGTAAAAATACTTTTTTTAAAGAAATTCATAATACTGATTTTTTTTGAAATTCCGAGAAAAAAAAGTTTTTTGAAAAAAAAATTTATAATACTTATTATTTTACATTTACAAAACATTGTTTTAAAAAAGTGAAATTTACTTTTTTTTTCAAAGTTTTGTTATCTTTTTTAGAACTATTTATTTAAAAAAAACATATTTTTTGAAAAAAAACCGATTTTGAAAAAAAAAATTGAAAGATATTATATTGATTGATATACTATCCCGTAATAAATATGACTACTTTCCTATTTACTACTCTCTTCATCTTAAAATTATTGTTTTAAAAAAAAGTACACGGCTTAAAAATTGCATTTTTTATAGGGTTTTTATTATTTTTTATAGGGAGAGCAAAAAAACCGAGAAACCGAAATCGAACCGAAAAACCGAAAAAATCGAATCGGAAAAACCGACCGAATATAAAAACCGATGGTTCGGTTTTCATGTTTTCAAAAGCCGAAAATTTTCGGTTCGATTTCGGTTTCATCCAAAAATCGAACCGTAAAAACCGAACCAAACCGAATCATTTTATTATATAAAAACATATAATATAATATAAATAAGTAATATATCAAAATTATAAAATAATATTTATTTTTTAAAGAAATAGGAGTAATATACTTATCTTATTCTTTAAACGCGTGTTTGATATATTTTGTGCTTACTTGACAATGTATCATTACACTGACAATAATCGTTTGTATGCATGTTTACTTGCATGTATGTGTATCTTATTATTATGTGTGTCATTATAGATTAAAAATTTGAGATAAACATTATTAGGCTTAGATTGAAAATAAATAAAAAACCATTTTTTTTCACGCAAAATAAGTTTCTTAATCTAAATCGGACGTACTCAAATATAAACGGTTTTAAAACCGATAAACCGAACCGAAACCAACTACAAACCGAAAAACCGAACCGCCCAAAACCGAACGGTTTCGGTTTTTGGTTTTTTAAAAACCGAATATGTCGATTCGGTTTTGGTTTTAGCCAAAAACCTACCCAAACCGAACAGTGCACACCCCTAATTTTTTAGCAGAATGACAATTTTACTCTTAAATAATTAATTAAACTCTTTTATAAAATTTGTAATAACCAATTACAAGAAAATGTAATAAGGTAGCTTTGATCAAACTTTTTTATATTTTTAGTGTTGACAATTAAATTAAAACATAAAAAATATAAAATTCGGAAAAGATAGTAACCAATAGAGTATTTTCTTTTATCATGGATGACTAGCGATGACATTTCTTATTCTTAGACTGTTGGGAGTGGGGTGAAACTCACCCAAACTCACTCACACTCACTTTTCATACCTATTTTTTTATTATTTAAATACACCCCACTCACAAAAAACACTCAAAATTAAACTTAACCTAAAAAATAAAAAAACATCTAGACCCACATGTATAAAACTCACCTGGGTGAGTTTGTCCAATTTTTTTCTTAGCTGAGAATAAGTCGCGCGTGGGTTTATAGGAGTGCGGTGAAGGCTGCGAGTAGCTTTGGCCAACCCACGAGTGAGACTTAACCCACTCCCACCAGCCTTATTGATGAAACACCATCTTTTGCCTTTTCCATCTTTCTTTTTTCTAACATGAGTGATGTGTTTTATCGCCATTTTTCGATTGTCAAAGAACACACAAATATAACTTGAAGTGAGTTCTTAAAAAACGTGTTAAGTAACAAACTTCGTTATATTTAATAAACTTAATAAATTCATCACTCTTTATTATCTTTTTGGTTTGTCAAGCTAATTTTGAATATTTCTCATATCACCCAAACAAGTCCTTGAACAAGATAGTATAAGTTTACTCATTTCCTAAGTGAACACAAGTACACAACTACATTGTTGTACGAAATTCCTAATGGCACAACTCCTTAAGCATGTAAAAGTAACTTCTCATACTAGTCGAAGAGTTACGTGGTAAAACGGGCGGGCGGACGAGCACGTGCACGAGGCAAAATGAGCAGCAGGCAAAACGGGCGACAGCCAAAACATGCGGCGGACAAAACGAGTCTGGGGAAAATGGGCAGACGAAGCGGCGGGGCTAAACGAGTGTAGGCTAAAACGGGAAAAGTATATATATGAAAACATAGAAATAAAAAATAGTAATACTTTTTTGGAAACCGTGATTATAAATAAATATAAAAGATTTGTTTGATAGTTTATTTAGTATTTTACATGCACGTCCATTCGACCTATTTAGTGTGTTATATATTCGTTTAACCCATTAATACTAGTTAAATGAACAAAATGTACCCATTCTTTTATTTCTATCAATCACAATATTCTAATTTATAATACTTGTATAAACAGGGGCATCGAAATTCAGATAGCATCGCGCTCGAGAACGTAACTTCGAAACAAACGTCATTATTGACCCTAACGTAACATAAAAACAAATGTTATTGACGAGAATCCGACACCAAAATTACTCCCTAAACACTTAGGCACTCCTTATATGTAACACATCAATATAATGGTATACGATCAATTTTTCGTAAAAACCTCGCACGATGCAACGCACGAGTATGACTTGCATGAACCAACAACACTTTATGCGCTTCATTAAAAGGTATGACTTTTCTATAAAAGTTACAACCTTTTATTTAAGCCTTAAAGAAACAGTGTTCAACACAGGCCTCGATTTGCTTCTTGGGTTTGTGTAAAGCGGCGAGTTTGTTTATGTAAGCGGGTTTATTTTGTTTATGTAAACCGGGTTTATGTAATTCGGGTTTATGTATGTAAAGCGGTTTGTTTTTTTTTGTTTTTTGTGTGAGGGTTTTTTTTTTTTTTTTTTAAATACGAAAATTCCCATTGTTTATTATAGTTATAATTAAATATTTTATAAACAAAAAATCGTCAAATGATAAATTACAACGAGAATTTATTTATCTTTCTACAGAAGGCACATGTATAATCTTTCAATGATTTTTTTCTGAGAAAATCATATATAATTTCAAAAAATCATATACGAATCATAAACGATTTGTAATGCGAATCATATATAATTCCAGAAAATCACATATGATTTTCTCAGACAAAAAAGGGTTTTCGAGGCCCCTCGATAGAATGATGATTTACTTCTCTTCGCGAGATATGTTCTGTTTTACGTAACGATTAACGGTTTGTGAGATATTTAATTTTAAATAATTAAATTTTTTTATTAGATAAAAAAAATTAATAACTGTGATTGGTTGATTTTGTCTATACTAAAATAGTGATTTACATCAAACTTTAACCTTTTCGTATGTATGAATTATGTTTGTAATATATGTGAAAGCCTTGTAATTATTTCATCGTTATTTCATGATTATGATGTCTTTTTTATTTGTAAAAAAAATGATTTTACGATATCAAACAACATAATCAGAATAGTGTTCAAAAGATTTTTTTTGGAAGATTTTTTTAATTACGTATTTACGTTGGATAATGCAAGTGATGTACAAACGACATAGGTAGACTAAAAGTAAAATACAAACCGCCTTTGAACGACTTATCTTATCATAGTAGATGTGTTGCGCACATCATAAATTTGATTGTGCAAAACGGACTAGCGGTGACCACGACAAATCGCATGAAAGAAATTTTAAACTAATGTTAAAGGATACACATAAATCACGCACTAGAAGATATGTTAAGTATGTGGTGTTGTGAAGAAAAACTATGAAAACTTTTTTAGTGCTTAATAAGACATTTTTTCGAAATTCAATTCCACTTATCATATGTTTCAAAATAAAACAAAAACGACTTTACGATTTTTTCATCACAATTTCTTCACACTACTTTTGATCCATTTTGGATTTTCAGCCACAAATACGGATACCATTAAAAAGACTAGCCATATTGGGTATGTTTGGCGAAAGTAACTGGCGCTGGATATTATAAAAACAAATTATTATTAAAAGTTACATGAGTCAGTTTTTGATTTTGAGAGATTATGGAAGATTATTTTTTTCATAATCTCTTATAAGCTGATATGCCAAACAAAGATTGTTTTTAAATTAACTTATTTTTTCAAAAAAATAATCATAATCTTTTTTTTTTTTTGTTGCCAAACATATTCATTATCCGAAGTTTTTAACAATGTCACAAAAATATTGTAGAGTTTAATGTCTTGTTTATAACTTCCCACTTATATCATTGTGAGAAAAGACTTATAAAATGATTGGTGGAGGAACCTATTAAATGACAAACCATGTTTTAATGCATTGTTTACAACTTAGTAACATTTAATATGGCATTGAGTTGTTGGAACCTATCAACATAGATCATAAACTTGGATTTGCATTCTTAGCCTTATGCCTTGTCAACTCACTTTATGATTTATGATAGATATGGGTCATAAATACAAGCTATATCTGATTAGTAGTTGCAAGTCAGCAAGTGTAAAACAGTAATACTCTGTTCTTGAGTTTTATTTTCTAAAGAATGGAAAAGGAAAGAAAGGGAAATTAAAAAAAGTTGTGTTCTTTAGATTTTTTTGAGAAGGAATAGAAAGGGAAGGGAAAAGTAAGGGAAGTAAGCTGTAGTGTTATTTGTTCCATAAATGATCCTCCCAAAATCGGGATGGAAACGAAGGAAAGCTTATTCTCAAGTTTTAATTTTCAAGTAAATTACATATTTAACCATGTTTACCCAAACATGATTCTTCACAGCACATGCTCTTTATTTTAAAGAATGGTCGATGTGTTCCTGCGTTTTTTATCTCCAATATTGTTGCAACTAATAATCTAAGGTGAGAACACAATTTAAAATCAACCATTGAATGATTACATTTTTCATTCATAAACAAATAAACGAATAAACCTCACCACGTTAATGAATGCCATAGGCCTTGATTGTTTGTGGTATTAACTGATTTATACATATTGTTAAGGTAAATGTAATTGTTGAATACCCTTTACATCTGGTAACAATTTGCAATTTTGCATACATTCTTTATATAATGATTCATTTAGTTTTCTTTTTTGTTCTTCAACTTACATCATCTCTAGTAGTATTTAAGTAGTATAGTGTAGCCATGTCACGAAGAACAGTTGCATTCTCAAGAATGACATACCAACATGCTGGGATCTAATGTCTTTGGTAAGATGGAGAATCTGACCAAAGAAGAGAGGCTAATTTAGTAATTATATTTGGTTCCTTTTCCTTTCTTCTCAACTAAAAATATAAACTCGAGAACATAAATTAATACATCCCGTCCCTTCCTAATATGATCCCTTCCACTCTTCTTCCTATCCTTTCATTTTCTGTTCCTTAAAAAAAAAACTTAAGAACAGAGAATAAAAGACCGAATGTCATTAACTAAAGGATACAATAAATTTAAACAAAATAAACCATTACCCAAAGCTTGTACTAAGAGCATCTGCAGTGGGGGACTTTTCAAATGACTTTTTAGTTTTTACAAAGCTTTTGGAAGATTTAGTGATTGTGGGAAAAGCTTGACAAACAACTTTTACTAGAATAACTTGACATATACCAAGTGTTTGATACAAATTTAACAAGCTGTTTTCATTAATGATATAATTACTAAACTTGTCATCTATACCCCTCAATGAAACGTGAACTTTTTTGCCATCTTCAATATCACCAGCAGCTAGTTTGATTTTGTTCAAATCACCACTGTATCTTATGCTTGTTCCATATCAGCAATTTCATATCATTATGTACTTGTTTTATATCATAAATTAGTTACCTTTTTACCATCGTTACACGTTATGGTAGTATTTTTTTAGTTGGAAAACATGATTCGCACATATGGTTATTTTGGATTTGTAACATGATTCTCAAATATTGGTACTTGTAAGTATCAATATTAAAAAATGTAATAGCACCAAATGAACTTGCAGGTATCTAACGTTTAATTACAATATAAATGTATAATTTATGAATTATTCATTCAATATATGGCTATTTGTGATGTTATAATAAGTTTAATAGAACATGTAGGTATCAAAATTCAATATATCGGTAGGTATCAACATTCAAAAATGTAGTAGCAAATGTAGTAGCAGCAAGTGAACTTGTAGGTACTCCAAGATTCTTCAAAATGGAGAGTTAAAGTGAATCTGCAAAGCTAAAAAAAGGAATAAAATCAGTTACTCATTAGTCATTAAATCAAATGCAGTAGCATCAAGTGAAGTGTACAAACAATATGAGTAGCCTGTATTATACTCTATTGAGTTATCTTATTTCTGTGACTTATCATTTTTCTTTATCTACGTATCATGCATGCATTTAGTGTCTTTTTTTACCCACTGTTAATTTTGCATCGCTGCATATTGGTATCATTTCATATCTACATTTCCTGGGCATATTGTTAAAACATACATAGATAAAGGATAATTTATGTAAAATGTTTGTGTAAAGCTTTTGAAAAACTTTGTGCATTGAAGAGTATTTTATAAATGACTTTTTAAAACACGACATTTATTTAGAAATTGATTGTGAGAGAAATAAAAAGTCATAAAGGGTAGGAGACGCTGCAGATGCTCTAAAGCCAAGCAAAAAAAAATCATGTAGAGATGACAAATCAAGTCCATATGCTTAAATTTAGTGATCCATTTTTTTAACTAATGGATTAAATGGATATTGACTTTTATTTTATTTGGATTATTTAGACAACATAAAAGCATTTGATTAAATAAATGTGTATTATGGACTATTTGGACAACATAAAAGCATTTAGTTAAATTAATCTTTTTCGGACCAAGTATATTTAGTCCAAAGATAAAAAATTGCCAATTTAATCCACGTTCATGAATCAACGTCTATTTAACCCACTGCCCATACCCGTTCAGTCCACCCATTTAACCACACTTAATCGTATGTCATCTCTCATAAGTGACCGACCCATCATCGAATGCCCGAGTAACTTTTTGGCATATACATTGTGAAATACACTCTCTCCGTTCCAGAACATTGGTTTTGTAAATTGAACATGTCATCGAATTGCAGAAAAAAGAATGAAAATCCATTTTAAAGATCAAAAATAGGAAAATGGATTCACGTGAAGAAGAGTTGGCAGAATCAAAATACCGACAATGTCAAAAAGACAAAAAGTTCTATCTACATCCATATAATCATTTGGTTTGGGATGCGCGGCAATAATAAAATGACGACAAGCTTATAACAAGGCGAAGTATAATTTGCCATTTTAGTTTTTACTTATTTATGTATCATTTTATATATAATTTTTTATGTATTGTTTTTTTTAATTTTTTATGTGTTCGTTTTAATTATCGATGTATCTGAATATAAGTTCTAAAATTAAGTATGAGTAATGTTTTTATTAATTTCGTACGTATGTTTTTATTTACGTTTTAATAAAAGTAAAAAAATTATGTATGAACGGAGAGTTTTCCACCCACTACTACGATTGAAATTTGAGTCGAGTGAATTGAGAGAAAAATTTAAAATGACGTTAAGATGACGATAGACTTCCCATCCACCATTCCTTCCATCCTAAAGCGAAATACTCTACTACTCCCTCCGTCCCACTTTTATTGTCCTCATTACTATTTTAATCTGTCCCAAAACATTGTCCAGTTTCCTAAATAAGAAATCTAAATTAATTAATATTCCAGTTTTACCCATGTCATTAATTATTATAAGGAAACTATTAATGTAATTATAGGGTAAATTTGTCTTTTTAAACATAATGTGTCTACATTCATTGTACCTATCATAAATCACAAATTTTTTTTTTGGGGGACTATTAAAATGGGACGGAGGGAGTATTTACTACTACTAAATAAAAAAGTGGTCATATTTATGAATTGAAAAAAGAAAAATGGTATTCATGGCATTAAAATTATTCAATTTCTGATATGATTTTCTTAACTATTCATTTTTTTTTCAGTTCAAAACAAAAGGTAACTCACTCAACCTCTTCAATCTCGAGTTTACAAATAAAAAAACAACTTTTTTTCAATACGAGTTTACTATGAAAAAGATTAATTCTTGTTCACCCATATGAAAACCTGATTATCTATGCTGTGTTTTTTTTAGTAAAGCAATAAACTTGCTTAAAAAGAGAACAAATGGAACAACTATAAATCCATAACAAGTTGACTTAACTTTAGACTAGTTCTAATAACATTTTTACGTTGTGTAGCGACACGATGATGATGAATAATTAGTAATCAGTTAGCCATGTGTACAACATTGGGTACTCAGGAATAAGTGTTTACGGGTCAGTTCGGTTTGGTTAGTTAGAAACATTCAATTATCCGTCGCGAGGCGGGTAATTAATTTTACTACTTGAAATCGAACCGTACTAGGCTGGTAACCGGACATGTGGGTATCCGAAGTGAGCGGTTACCTCTGGTTCGGTTCAAGGTTAACCATTTTTTTATGTTTAATTGAATTTAACCGTATAAAGAATAATGTGGTGTAAAACATAATATGTCATTTTAGTATAATCAAATAATATCGAGTAGATAAAAGCTATATAAAAGTAATATAATCGAATTTAATCGTATAAAAGTTATTTCGTTTATATATTAAAATTAAGTTATTTTATTTTTACACATAAATTATTTCATATGCTTATATTAGGAGCTAAAAAGTTTTTATAGAATAAAAGTGGTGCAATAAAATAATCGAACGATTATTTGAATATTTAACTAAAAAGAGCGTGTATAATATGCATGGTTCGGTTCGTTTAAATGCGGATTTCTAAAAGTAAAAACCGAAACAAACGTGTGATGAGCGGGTTTTTTCGGTTTCGGTTTTTTTCGTTTTTGGTTTCTTTGTTTTCGAGTTTTTCAGTTTCTGATTGAGCGATTCGGCTCGGTTTTTAGATTTCTCGGTTTTTTTAACACTACTAGTTAACATCCCTAAAAACATTATTATACAGTAACAGTTTGCTTTAAAAGGAAATAGTACTAATTTTTATAGAAAGACATCACAAATTATGTTTTGTTATGGCCATTTTATAAGCATGTTACATTTGATTGTTGTATACTCCGTATTAGATGTACCCATAAGAAAGTAATCATATTTATTAGGAGGGTAGTAGTACATTAAAGTAGTCATATTTATTACGAGGGTAGTACATTAATCAATATCTGTTTTGTGTGAGCATAAGATTGTAAGTTGGTGTTATCTGAATTGAAGAAAAATATGGTATTTATGGCATTAGATGGACAAACACGAAACAAAAGACTACTCTTGCTGATATGATAATTTGGTTTACTTTATTCACTTTTTTTACTTCAAGACACAAAGTAAATCACTAATACTCGGTTTACAAATACAAAAATACAAGTATTTTTCAATAAGACTTTACTTGCAGAAGATTAATTCTTGTTTACCTATATGACAATATGATGATCATCTATGCTATGTTTTTTTACTAGTAAATAGATGAAGTTGACTTAAAAAGGGAACAAATAAAACAAGCTATAAAAAGTCGACTTAACTTTAGACTAGTTCTAATAACATCTTTACGTTGTGTAGCGGCATGATAGTGAGTTAGCCATGACTGCAACGTTGTGTACTCATGGCTTGTCCGTCCTTACAAAAGCTAGAAAAAGCACACGTTTAAGGCTCGAAAGCACATCGAGTTGGTAAATTTAACATGAGCCGAGCTCAAACAATCTGAGCCTTTTTGAGACTCATTTAATATACGTACCTACCCACAAATATAGTTGGAACATATAATCCATAATTAATTTGTAAAAAGGCACATTTGTTAACTAAATTTTGAAGATTAAAAGTAAAATAGAGAATACAATATAATTTAAAGAAATAAAATTTAATGATTGATATAAATAATGCATTTTTTTTCAAAAGTTATCTTAAGTTGGATTTCAACGCTAGTTAAATATACATAAAAAGAGTTAGGGGCCGGATCACATGCATCTTAAACAATACTAGTACATCAAAAGATAAAAAAAAGACACATAAATTGGTGCATGAACATTAATTCATATGACTAGACTTTTGGGTAAAAACCCAATGGATATAACAATGAGCTAGGGGTGTTAAGGTTTGGGATTGATACACGTCAACGCATGCTATGAAATAGTAATCAAGTTGTAGATAATTCAACATGTTCATTAAAAGCTGCTATGAAATAGTAATCAAATTGTAGATAATTCAACATGTTCATTAAAAGCTCTTCAGTAAGTTAAAGCAAACATAAATAGGTATCACATATTGGGTGTGCTGTCATGAAGACTCCGTTTAAATATTTGGGGGTTAAGGTTGAAGGGAATATGTCTTTGGTTAACTCTTGGGATGAGGTTATAAGTAAACTTAAAGCTAGACTGTCCAAATGGAAGTGCAATACGTTGTCTATCGGAGGAAAACTCACTCTCTTAAAGTCGGTCTTAGGTTCTACTCCTATCTACACTTTGTCTTTATACAAGGCCCCCAAATCAGTTCTAAACGTTATGGAATCTATTAGGAGGAATTTTTTCTACGGATCTAATGGAGTGGATACGAAGATTACATGGGTGAAATGGTCCAAAGTGCTTGCGGCTAAAAAACATGGTGGTCTTGGGGTTTCTAGTTTTTTTGCACTAAATAGGGCCCTCTTATTTAAATGGGTTTGGAGATTCATTTCTCATGATTGCTCGTTATGGTCTCGTGTGATTCACGCTATGCATGGCTCCGATCTGATTCAAGGTTCGCCTCGTTTCTCTTCTGTATGGGGTAAAATTATTAAGATAGTTAACGATATGTTAATTTACATGGTGGTAGAATTAGTAACTCAGTGACTAGACCAGATTAACCAGGTGGTAATTCGTTGACTCGACCGAATTAACCCCGTGGTCAAACCGTGTTCCAGTGACTCGATTGAGTTGACCTAGTGATCGAACACGTGACCCGATGACTAATACAATTGTTTTTTATTATATCATTTATATGCATTTAAACACATTTCAATACTTTCTAGCATTTTGTTTAAATATTTCACATTTCTATAATTAATCCATTTTAAACATTTCTCCTTTTTAACATTACTAGGCGATTATCCGCGTATAGCTGTGGAATTGTCTGACAGCAGATAATTAACGAAACGCTATATTGTGGTAAGATAAAATTGTAGTTGGAAACATTGAATTTACAACATTTCATTTTTTTAGATAATTTTCAACATTCAAGGTTTTGGGGTATTCTCTTTATAAGTAGTAGAGATAGCTTTCCAAAAATGGCAATGTTGAAAATATCAACAATTTTAACATGTGGATAGCTTTTTTATATATTAATATCACTACAAAATTCATAATATTTGCTAAGTAAATTAAAAAGTGACGAAGTTGCTTTGACTACCGAACCATGGTTCTGACTGCCTGTTGGAGCGAATTGGATGATCGAGGGGAGGAATGCCCCTTTTACCCTCACTCAATATAAATGCATTAGTTGAAAATTAAATATAATCAAGGTGAATCTATATAGACTAAAATGTAAGTTGAAAGTTTAATATAAGTTATAAATGAATTTTATATGTGTTGTAGAACGGCCATTTTAATTACTTATCTCGTACAGTAATATTTTAACCACAAACTATCTCACATGTTCGGTTGGGAAGCTTCACACACAACATGGGGTACTATTGAGCTACAAACCTTTATGAGTTTTATATGTTAAAAGATGGCTTATTTTGTTTAACTACATTCACTATATGGTGCAAATTTAATTCTAGATAATCATGTCATATCTCGACTATAACGGTTAATCAATTCGGTTCGGCGACTATAGGTGGAAAATTACTAAAATTTGCTCTCTTTAGATATCGTGTCGTCGGTGTAGCTATATTGATGAGGAACCGAATGCTCTGATCGTGTCACATTTTTGCTCTGTTTTTTTGTTATCTCATTAGCATTAGATAGTTAACGTTGTATGATACGTGTATTCACTCTTGTTCTCGAATGCACAAAATTTATTTAAGTTATCATGCTAAATACTTCAATGTATCTTTCAATGCAAAAAAACAATACAGTGTAATGTAGTTAATTCACTTAAGATATAAAATTTAGATAAGTCACTAGTTGCTTGCTATCAAACACACAGTAAAGCGAGTTTTAGCTTGGAATTCATACGCAAGTTCTCTTTTTTTTTCTATTATAAATGATACACGTAGTAATATATATTTCACGATGGGCTTTCAAGAAAAAATTAACGGCAAATTGAAGGTCGTTTTTGAGCTGGTATATTATGTGGTGTTTGAAGTTGTTTTCCTTTTAACAAATCATACGAGTCGTTCTTGTAATTAAATTTAAACGTGTATGGTTTTCCCTATTGAAATTACGCGGAGAGGTCGAGCCTTTTTGTAGTTGCTACTATTAATTACTACGTAATATTTATTGCCGTAACTGTATAAAATGGTTTGGTATTTATTTCTCCCTAGTAATCTAAGACTTATAAATGTCGTGGAGTACATAAAGTCATAAGCCATAGAGCATATGCAATGGTAAAACCATTGGAAGACTTTTCACTATTGTAACAAGTCATTTTTTGTGTTTTTTAGCATTGCATTAAGAACTTTTTGATATAGCTTTTTACAAAAGCTTGGCATGTGCCAAGTCTTTGGTATAACTTTTTGCTATAAAATATGAAAATCATTAATGCATTAAATGCATTAAGTGATAATAAGTTAGTGTTATCTGAATTGAAGAAAAATATAGTATTTATGACATTAGATGAACAAACACGAAATAAAATACTACTACTCTTGCTTGATGTGATAATTTAATTTACTTTATTCACTTTTTTTCACTTGAAGAGAATAACTCACTATGCCTCTTCAATACTTTGTTTACAAATACAAAAACACAAGTTTTTTTCAATAAGAATTTACTTGCGAAAGATTAATTCTTGTTCACTTATATAACAACATGATGATCTATGCTATGTTTTTTTACTAGTAAATAGATGAAGTTGGCTTAAAAGGGAACAAATAAAACAAGCCATAAAAAGTCGACTTAACTTTAGACTAGTTCAAAAAACATCTTTGCGTTGTGTTGCCACACGATAGTGATGAATAATTAGTGATGAGTTATCCATGAGTACAACGTTGTGTATTCATGGCTTGTCTGTCTTTATAAAAGCTAGAAAAAAACATATAAGGCTCAGAAGCACATTGAGTTGGTAAATCTAACACGAATCAAGCTTAAACAATCCAAGCTTAAGCAATCCGAGCCTTGTTTGAGACTCATTTAATAAACGTACCTACCCACAAATATGGTTGGAACATATTACCTATAATTAATAAGCGTGTAAGTTGTAAAAAGGCACACTTGCTAACGGAATTTTAAACATTAAAGTGAAGTAGAGAATATAATTTAAATAATAAAGTTAAATGAGAAATATAAATAATGCATTTTGTTTTTCAAAATTTTAACTAAAACTAAATTTTAAGCTAATTAAATATACATAAAAATGGTCCGTACCACATGCATCTTAAACAATACTAGTACCTTAAAAGATATCAAAGTTCCACATAAAAAGGTGCATGAACATTAATTCATATGACTTGACTTATCAAGTAATGACTTATCAGTAGATAACTGAAGTGACGTTGAGGCGACGGTAAATTTCGTACCCACCACCCCTTGTAACCTAAAAGAAAGTATTCTATACTAGTAGTAGTAAATAAGAAAATAGTTATACTTATTACAATTAAAGGTATATTTGTTTAATGGGTTTATGAATTATGAAATTATAATCATACCCATACATATTGGTTCGAAATCTAAAGATTCAAAAAATATTACTAATATTTAAGTACACCCATAGATGATAGATACCGACTAAAACCTATTCTTATGGGCCCAATTGGCTTCCTATTAGTACATATTTTTGTACTTCATTTATTTTTCTTTTCTTCACCGGTGTTAGCTATCCGCAACAGTTCGATCAACGGAATTCGAAGTAGGTCATCTCTGTTGCGACGATTTGATGCGACCCATATCTTGCCCCAACTCGTTCGCTCACACGATCTATTTGATCATTCGGTCCTCTGTTTTTTTCTTTTTTTTATATATATATTTTTTGGATAAATTATATTAGTTTTAATTAAGTTTTAGTTAGATAAAACTTGTAAAAAAAATTATATATTTTAATATATTGAGCTTTGTTTAATTCCTCGCATTATATATATTAATTTAACAATTTTTAAAGTTAGTTTTAGTTAATACATTTTACCCTCTTTATTTTTAATTATTTTTTTTAATTATTTCTTTAATAATATTTAAGTATAAATATTATTGTAATATTTTTTATTTTATTTAAATAATTATTTAAATATATATATTAAAAATTTGAACTTGGTCGCAGTAGGTCGCCTTGTTAAGGCAACTAAATGGCTGAAGAGAAAAAACTGACGTAACAGAAAAAAAATCAAAGTCGTATAAAATCGTTGTTACGGGTAACCTAATGTTTTTTTTTTCAATTGTTGTCTTTCAAATCAAATGACCCCATTTTATTTCACCAAGTACTATCTTTATCATCTTTTGCTAAACTATAAAAGGTCGAGTTCTTCCCACTATTTTAATGTGTAAATTATCCTTATTTTGAGAACTAAAAGATCTGATTCGTTGGAAACATGTTGCATAACTTGCATTTGTTAAATTTATTTTGAGAACGACCCAGTGATCTAGTTATTCGACCAGAGTCCGGTTATTTTGAAAGCTTGTTTTTTTGTGGAATGTAAGGGACAAATCCTAGCCATCTATTACCTAAGATTAAAAAAAAACGAAGGGACCATTTTTGCCAAAATTTCCAAAATTTGCAAAAAACGGCGGAAGGATTAAATTGTAAATATGACGAAAATCGGTTTTCACAAGTGATATTTCGTTACTGATAAAAACAATGAATATCACTAGAGATAAATCAATGAAACATCACTAGTGATATCTCATTAACATAGACACTGCGTAATATCCTAATGATATTTCATTGTTTTATAAACAGTGATATTTTATTGATTTTCGCTAGTGAAATATCACTAGTGATAAATCATTACTCCGTTATATTTACAACTTTGTACCTCCACCCATTTTTCAACTTTTGGACATTTTAGCAAAAATGGTGCCTCCGTGTTTTTTTTAGATCTTAGGTTAATTTCCACCATTAAATGAAAAATAAATGAAAAGTCGGGATTTATACCTTGGTTTCCACCAAAAAATAAGGATGCAAAATAACTTTTGTTCATTCGACCAAGTCGTTGTGAAAACCATTTTTTAAAACATTGCTCTATGAAACAACATGCCATAGTTTATACCAATGTTTTAAAAATTGGTTTCTCAACGATGGGTCGAGTCATCCGATTAACTGGTTCGACCATCAAGTCAACCCGGTTTTAAACAAAAAAATAAAAAATATTTGGAAAGATACTACAAAAATAAATATACAAATCATAAATATCTCATAGATTAAGTCTAAAACTATTTACTAACGAATGTAAAAATAAAACTACATTGTAAATATATACAAAACTTGAATTATTTGTAAAAAACGAAAAAATCAAAACTTGACCGGGTCTTGTGAACCCGGTTGACCCGGGCCGCTTCAAACTTGTTGGATTTAACCTGAATCCGAGAACTAAAAAATCTCAAAATCAAGAACTGGAATCTGAACTTACTGTTTCGGTTTCGGTTCGATTCTTTCGGTTCCAACACGGTCCTTTTGTTCACCCTAAACCAATTTTGAAAAATAAAAAACCAATTTAATTTAACTCATATTTTTTCAGAATCGATTCAACCGGTTAACTCAGCCAAATCAAGCCAACTTTCATCAAAACGCTAAGAAAATACACACGCAAGTATAAATTAAAATACCAACATAAACCACTACTACACAAAACGCTAAAGAGACCCCCTTAAAAAGATTGGTTATGAAAAAACATGTCTCTATGACCAAAAATGGTGGGAAGGGAATGCATGGAAACTGGTTTTCTTTTAAAAAAAACAGTCTCCATAATGTGAATTCTAAAGAAACCGGTTTTTAAGATGCAACCAGTCTTTTTTATAAAAGTAAAAACACTGGTTTTTACGTAACAACATGTCTCTATGTGTTTGTTTTATGGACACTATTTTTTTAAAAAAAAACCAGTGTTTTTACACATTTTAACCCAAAACTTTATTTTCAATTTACTTAAAACTAACAAGCGGGAATTATCCCTCCGTCTATTTCTCCAAAAACTTTAAACCCAAAATCATAATTTCATCTTATTTCCAAAAACCACATCCAAATACACCCCAACTCTCACTACTACACAAAAGGCCACAAACACCCCCTAAAAGAAATCGGTTTTGAAATAACCCCCGTTCTTATTTTAAAAAAATAAAAGGATAGAAAGCATAAATACCGGTTTTAAAAAATAACATAAGATTTTATAACCTAAAATGCATAGAAAATGGTTATGTTATAAAAAACCAATCTCTATAAGTATTACTCTCGTCTATATTTTCAATTTTTTTTTATATTTTAACAAAAAAAAAGTCTAATTTACCAAAAGCAACAAGCGGGAATTATCCCTCCTCTTTTTCACCAAAAATTGAAATCTAAAATGAAAACATATAGGAGTACAGAAAAAAGTTTATTATAGACCCATCTATTATTATAGACTAAATAAACACATTTGAGCCTTTCATTTTTGTATACATCGATGGCTCTGATTTATTGTCTTTATCATACACTAAATAAACACATTTGAGCCTTTCATTTTAGATCTTCACCGGAGATGAGGATCTTCTATCGGAGACGACCATCATCTACCATCGACGGTGATCTTCAATCGGATCAAATCTGCCGGAGATCTTATCAATAAAGGTTGAATTGGTTCCTTTTTGTTTGAAATCAATGATTATATGTTTATTTGATTAGTGTTAACCTAACTTTAAATCTTTCATCTCAAATATTATAGCATTAGTTTTAACCTGTTTTGTTGATTGGTTACCTGTTAGTTGGTTTGTTTGTAAACGTGAGTGTCGGTGGAAGATCCTCATCTTAATTAATTATAAATATTAACAAAAATCATGATCTACCATACTCACAGATGCTACAGTAACCTTCAAGAAAATAATATTTTATTCTTATGAACAGTAATCTAATAATAATAAAAAATGATGGTTGATGGTAATCCAAAAAGAAAGCACGTGTTATCTTCTCAATATACACCATCCAATCCCCACCGCCTCCTCCTCATAAGAAAATACATCGCAAATTCATCAAATCCATCTAAAATAAAATCAAGGTGCCTTAATTTTATGAATTTGAGTATTAAGAATCAATTCATATTGATGGATGTAGCTTCTTCTTATGATGCTGACTGCTGAGTCCACTAAGATTTGCACTCAGTGCCTTACTGGTAATATAATTGTTATTACATCTATACTTATCATGACCATATAGTAATTGATAATCGATATCTAAAAAAACGGATTGTTGGAAACTAGCCAAATCAGAAAGACCAGCTATATTCATTGCTAATACAAGACAAGATTGTTTTGTTTGGTGGCTCATATATTAAATTCATTGAATTTGAGATTTCAAATTGAATTTTCTTATGATATTCAAAAGTAAATGCATTTTTAGCTTATGATATTGAAAGTACTATTTAAGGATTCTTAGGCGCTAGACTCAAATTTTTTCCTTATATTCTATAGTATTTTCCTTTTTATATCTGTTTACAGAAAGCATATAGGTAATGAATATTGTCATGTGATCGGCCTAAATAAGTGTCCATGGCGTTGGTTATCTTAATATGTTGAGCTTATTTTGGTCTGATTATTAGATATATGCTCTTAAATTGTGTAACCCTTGGTGGCGAAGCTTTACGTTATGCATAACACTATACTACATGGAGAGGTTTTGAGTGTATGTGTTGAATATTATGGTGTTAGAACAATTGTTAAAAAAATGAAGTCAAAGAAGAAATAGAATTTACAAATTGCAAGAGAGCTGGAAAGGTATTAATTTTGACTAACATATTGTAATGCAGAAAGTTAGAGTTTGGCAATTTTGTTCATTTTACTTATGAATCAGTTTGCGCAATATATGATATTTAGCGGGTCAAATACTTGACATAACATCAATAGTTGATGATGTGTCGAATGGGTAACATTAAAAACTTGCTAACGGGTCGAAACTCAAAAAATAAATTTACACACAAAATCACTTTCCTATAAGGTGATTAATGTGACAAGACCAGGACTATATTAATAAACCATCAAATGTCTATGAGAACACAAGAATAAGATACCTCTTCACATGAATAAATAAGATTTAGTGTAGAAGATTCAAAACTATTACTCCAACAGAGATGAAGATAGAAACCAATATCAAGTTTAAATTAGCTGCATAAAATAGTAAGTTCTGCTACTATGTAAAAAATAACATGCATCCAACAATTAGAGGAGTGTTATGTGAATTTATACTTGGTTGTTTTGATCCTAAAAGTACATGTGAGGATCAGAAAGAGCTACGCCTAACTCGAAGGTAGTTAATAATATGCCATTCGGGTTGAAAGTTGTTATTTTAGTATGGCCTGACCGAGTTGATCCATAACCATTATTTTCCCATTTTTAAGTTTTACCCAACATACTTATATATTTTTCTCATCTTGGTAGATCTTCATCAGGATTAGCAAAGTAAACCTTCGGGGATTGGTGCTAAACAACATGGAGAGAAAAAAGAAACAACTCAAGAGAGACTTGAGCCGATTATGAGCTTACAGCTAAATAAGCAAGGTATATATTTTTATTTGTTAGTTAAATTTTTATTAGTTGTACATGACTGTTAATGGACTTAAATCTTAATAATTTATTTTTTCTTACAATCAAGAAAGCATTGCTGTTGAATCATCTAAGAAACCGGAACACGTTTGCCATAGGCTTCAGAAACTAAGACTACCAGACTAAGTAGATCTAGGCGAGAAAGTCAAAGCATAAGTTTTGGTTGCATACCTCCAAAGTGATGTATCTTTCGAACTAATGTATCTGTGAACAAATTGATTGAAAATATATGCAGATGAATCTCTTTAATTTATTTATGCAAGTGAGAACTTGCTTCGTAATATTCTGAAGCAATATAAAGCATTATGTTGGCTGCAATACACATGCGTGGGTAGATTACGAAGGCTTAAGAGAACGTAAAGGATTCTACTACATCGGTTTATTTAATGAAAAGAGTGTCACAATCTGCTTGAAAGGCCTATTGTTGCTAAAGATGTATCAAGCATCGAATCGAGGCATCGATCAGAATCAGATGATAAAATAAATCAACATATAAGAAGTGGGTATGTTATTCTTTCAAAACGACCCTTTCATATATTTGCAGCTAACTTTAATACCCATTTAGTTTGCTAATCCTATTTGCTCATAGGTTAAAAGTTTTGTTTACAAGTCTGTTGGTAACTAGGTTTTTACCAGTTAAAAATTATTCGTTTTAAGTATGTCTCTTCGAATTGAAAAACTTGTGTTTAATGTGTGACTCAGTTATCTTTTGGTGGAACAAAAATGTGTCGTTGTAGTGTTTAAAATAAAAGGTGCAAAACAATTAAAGTAAATGACTTTTAAAGTAAATCTAAGTCTAATTAAAATAAAGTGCAAGTATTTAAAGTGCGACTAAAACTAAAGGGCAATAAAATAAATAACGCAAACTTAAATTTAACTAAGGCAAACTTAAAATGCAACTAAACTAAATCTTAAACTAAGGCAAATAAAACTTAAAATGAAAAGGCAGTAAACTAAAAATAATAAGTCCCTATCCGGAATAAAACCCCTATTCGGAATACTGTCACTTATGCGGAAAAAGGTCCATTCGGAATAGTTTCTTATGCGGAAAATAAAACCTATTCGGAAAGATTCCCCTATTCGGAATAAAGTGCCCACTCGGAATAAAAGGTCTATTCGGAATACTGTCACTATGCGGAAAGTCCTCCTATTCGGAATGTATTCCCTATTCGGAATAAAAAGGGTAATTCGGAAAATCAGCTCTATTCGGAAAACTCCCCTATGCGGAATATTGAGTCCTATTCGGAAAATCTGCCTGTTCGGAAAATCAGTCCTATTCGGAAAGTTATCCCTATTCGGAATAACTTCCTATGCGGAAAATCACCCTTATTCGGAATATAAAATATTCCGCATAAGCCTAGTTTCTAAACCCTTACTCGGAATGTTAAAGTTCCGAATAGAGCACAAACAGGCAAGACCTTACTCGGAATAAATGCTTCGAGACTGGGAATGATCAGAAATGAGATCCGAAGAACAAGGAAAGTAAATAGCACGGATCAAATAAAAACTTAACTAAATCAACAAAAAGCTTAAACCAAACTAATAACAAAACATCTAATAAGCATAATCAATCAATCCAAAACAACAAATCAAACAATAAAGATCAAATTAGTCAAAACCCACTTAAATAAATCAACAAGAATTAAGAACATGAACATAAACCAATCAATACAAAGATTAAAGAAAGGAAGAATGAGATTAACAAAATAAAGATAAAGTTTGACAAGAATTAAAAAGAAACACTTACTTGAATTAAATGGTAATTAAGGTGCAAGACAAGGTAATTAAATGACAAGTATTTAAATGTGCATAAAATAAAGGTGGAAGAGCTAATTTGTCAAGTTAGCCAACAAAATGAATAATTAACAATCCTAAACTATTTATAGGGGAGGATTAGGAAGCTTCCTCCCCTCCTTCATTTCTTGTTAATTGCGGGATTAAGTCCCTCCTTCATTTAATCTTCATTAATTACGTCATTAGTCCTTTTCTTCTAATCTTTCTTTTAAATTTGGACTTTAAAGACTTGTGGCTCGGGATTTCTTTTGAATTCGTCTTTAATTTCTTCAATAAAATAGACTTGAATTCTTCGGCTTTTGATAAACTTCCGTCTTTTGACTTATTCTTCGATAAATCTTCAGAATTGGCCTTGGACTTCCGTTCTTTTTCCACTCTTGACTTCTCGACTCCGTCTTTCATCTCTTTCTTCAATAAAAGCCGTGAATGCCCGTGTTTTCTCCACTTTTCACAATTTCGTCCTAAATCACAACAAAAACACAAACCACGCATAATTCTGACATAAAAGACATAAAATACACGTTTTGGTCCGGTTATTATTGTAATTAAGTTGTAGAAAAGATGGGTGTTTACACACCTATCAAATCCCCTACACTTGACCATTGCAATGTCCTCATGCAATGCATTAGTTACAAAGCATGTTTACACTTTTCATCATAATCAATCCACGTTGGCCTTTATTAAAGAGATAGAAAATTATAAAAATGCAAAGCAAAGAAATTAAAAGCATACCTTGGGTTTTGAAAATGTCATGAATAATTATCATCCTCAACTTTTCACTTTCTCCAAACCAAGCTTAAAAACGAGATCATTGTTATTATAAGTTAGCAAACTAACACGAACTCATGTGGGCCAATTATTCACTTAGACTCCCTTATTCCTATGGGTATCTCTTATATTTTATTATTTGTCTTGAATGATCACGAAGATGCATTGTTTGACTTATTTCGATAACTATTAAGTCTGAAAATAAAGTGCACGATTTAATCAATAGTTAGCTAAAGGACCAAATCTTTTAAAACTGCTTCTCGGGATATCAAAAAGTTCATATCTTGGCATAACTTGGTTCGCGATTTGAGACCTTTCTCGGGCCGATATTTGGCAGCGACTTCATACTTCAAATCTTGAGAGACGTTCATGAAATAATGGTCTTCTCTTCATAATTGGAATTTCTTCACTTGGAATTTTTGAGAGATTCTTCATATATGGACCACGACTTCTTCATTTTTCTCCAATCTTTATTTTGGATTTTAATATACAACGATCCGCCTCCTTTATTGACTTGGATCTATTTATCCTCATACCTTGTTAGGGTCTTTTCGGATACACTTCTCCATGACTTTTTGGGAGTTTTTGCTTTTCGTCGTGTGTCTCGATCCTTCATATTGATTTTCGATAAATGATTCTTCACATCACTTTTGGATCTTTAGCAACAAAACATAGCCCTCATGCCTTGTTAGGGCCTTTTCGGACTCGCCAATCTTCGCGCCCCGCTTCATAAGTTATGCCTTGGCTATGAACTCTCGTCATTACCGAGCAACTTTTAAACGATCTGGGGCTAGAAGCTAAGTAACTTTTCAAATCGTACAACCTTATTTATTAGCAGATAAATTTATTAGCAAGCGATGGGAGAATAGGCTTATAATTACTCACATAAATTCACGAAAGAATACCGAACTTATAATTGGCTCTATCATCTCTCGTTCTCCACAGTTTAAAATCTCAAGTAATGAGACTCGTGGATACTTAGCCTATTAAATCAAAGTTTTGGGTTTTCGAGTCGCCTATAGGATCTTGCAAATTCTTAGACTCTTTCAAGTTTAGAAATCGCATCTTAAAGTTCCCTTGATAAACGATTCTCTAGGATCAATTATAGGAACTTGCGAAAAGTTCTAGTTCTTAACCCGTGAGGGTTAAGACTTTCGCGTTTTATAGCTCCCTATATAAAAGCCTAGCAAAGCTTGACTTAAACACGTTAAGGATACTAGCTAGAGTTAACTCGGATTGAGTCAAAAGATTCACAACGTTTGAAAATTAAAACCACTTATTAAACATTTATTCTAGCAAAGAAAGAAAATAACTATACAAAGGGAAAAACTAATAGGCCAAAATAGATCAAAAATTTTGAAAAATGTCGAAAAATTGATTTTCCGGTTAAAATAAGGACAATTACAAGGAAAAGACCACTTAACTTCGATAGAAGTCCCCCTACACTTAAGATAAACATTGTCCTCAATGTTTAAGAATGTGGGAGTAAACTCCCCTACACTTAGGACATTGTGCACGTTGTTTAAATCTCGCTAAGGAAAAGACAACTAAAGAGATTCCTATTTTATTATTGAGAAAATATAAAATAGTGAATCAAAAAAGAGTTTAGGATAGAACCGGGAAGAAGTAGAACACGGAATCACGGGTCGTCAAGAATCATCAAGAGTGGATCATTGAAGCTCGAATCCCTGATTAAGAAGTGAGGAGAGGAAATAGCAAGCCAAAGGGTCTCCCCTACACTTATGGTAAAGAAAGCGAAAAGATAGATGCATGGGTTGCCTCCCAAGAAGCGCTTGGTTTTTGTTTACCGAGTCGTGAGCCTGACTCGACCTTGATCATCAACAGAAGTAGCATGAAACAAATCCACCAGAATCAAAGACATAGTTTTCATCCATCAATAAGCAAGAGCTTAAGGCGAACAAGGCAAGCCAAAAGAGAAGTGGCAGGGTTCCCTTAAGCAGTGATGGAGCACGGTGGAAGCAAGTATGAAGCGGTGTAAGCATGTCTTCAAAGTTTCCAAAGATTTTTCCTTTTATTGCATCAGGTGGATACTGAGATGGCTGAAAGACTTCAATACCGGGATCGAACACCTTTTCCTTCAGGGGAAAATAGCACTCCGGCTCAGCCGAGTGTGAAGAAGATCCGCAAAGAAGCACAACCTCGTCCTCAGAAGTGGGACAAAGAGGTGTGAAATCATACGTGCAACGGATTTCGGTGTCGATCGGTTTCTTCTCCTTTGACAAAATTTTCTTCAAATCCAAAGTAGGATCAAGACGATAAGATTCAAAGTCCAGAGGAGGTGCATCACTTTCATGCGGGAAGTATGTGTTAAGAAATTCAGAAAAATCTTCCTCAAATGAATAATCGTCCAAAGTAGGATCGAGTGATGGCGGAGGATCTTCATTATGTGAAGAATCGCTCGAGAGAGTATCGGCCTCATCAAAATCATCGAAAGTGGGCAGCTCGGGATACTCAGAAGTACAATCAAAATCATCCGAATCTGAGCTAGAATCATCATCGTCATAAGCATCAAAGACCGGTGGCGAATCATAACTGGGGAAAGCTTCCAAATTGGGGCGAGAATCATCCACATTATCTCCAAAGAGTGGATTATCAGTGGAAGACTCGAATAGAGGATTGTCATAGACGGTAAAGTTATCGAGCACATTGATCATATTCACTGATTCTCGGCCTCCAAAAGATTTGCCTGTAAGCTTCCCCATTTTAAAAACTTTAGAATCATCCCCGACTCGTAAGATTAACTCACCTTCGGCCACATCTATTAAAGCACGTCCGGTTCTCAAGAATGGCCGACCAAGTATTAAAGGAATACGAGGGTCCATTTCATAATCAACTACGACGAAATCGACCGGGAAGGTAAATGTGCCAACTTTAAGAAACACATCTTCGGCTATACCAACGGGGTAAGCGAGAGTGCGGTTTGCAAGTTCGAGAGTCATCTTTGTTGGAATGAGGTCGGGCAATGATAGTGTTTTCCAAACACTGAGTGGCATCAAATTAATACTAGCCCCGAGATCAGCAAGGGCAGTAAATTCTTCAGTTTTATTGAACACGCAAGGCAACACAAAACGACCGGGATCTCCAAGCTTTTCCGGAAGTTCTCGAAGAAGGACTGCAGAGCAGTTTTCATTTAAGCGTGTGTTGGCGAGTTCAATCAGCTTCTCCTTCTTGCTAAGCAATTCCTTGAATGCTTTGACAAATTTCGGCATGTGGCAAAGTGCTTCAACAAGGCTAATGTTGATGGTCATTTTAGATAGCATATCCACATATTTCGATACTTGACAATCATTCTTGGTTAGATCATTGGTCTTGCCTATGCGAGAAGGGTATAGGATTCTGGGTTGATAAGGGTTAGGTGAAGGTGTAGTTGGTGAAGATTTTGATGTTGAAGGGTCCTTCCGAGATACATCGTCATGGCGAGGCGGAGACGGTAATGGTGTACTATCACTAAGTGTAAGAGGAGTAGGGATACATGGTGGTGGAGGAGGTGTAGATGATGGTGGTGAGTCAGGTGGATTGACAATGGTAATTCCACTACGCGTAGTTATAGCACTTACATTAGCTCGCGGATTGGTGACGGTGTTTGAAGGTAGAGAACCCGAAGAAGAAGAAGGTTGAGCTTCGGGCAAGAAACTAGCCAACGGATTCTTCAATTCAGTTGTTTGAGTGATGAAAGAGGATTGAAGATTATCACGAACCTCGGTTCTGATGTCGTTACCTTGCTTCAAGATATCTCCTTTCAAATTGATTATTTGGCTCTGTAGATTCTTGATTTGCTCACCTTGAGTTCTCATGATTGTGTCAACATCGGGATTAATGGGTGGGTGTTGTTGGGTGGGTGGTTGATAAGGGTTAGAAGCACGAGGTGGGATTTGGTTGCTTCTATTGTAGTTGTTGGCGGGATTTTGGTTTTGAGGAGAAAAACCGGGTGAAAGGTAGTTGTTGGAACGGTAGCTCAGCAGATTTCTATCCCCTTGTTGTCTAGCTTGGTAATTTTCCGGTGAATAATTACCGTAAGCTGCATACACATTTTCCGGATTTCCTTGTGTCGAAGGACAATCGGTGTATGAGTGAGGACCGCCACATGTTTCACAAGGATTAGCAACCGCTTTAACTTGTTGTTGTTGTTGGTTTGAAGCGAGAAGCGTAATACTTTTGCTCATTTCGGCCATCATGCGGGTGAGTTCGGTCATCTCAGGGTTTGCTGAGGTAGAAGAAACATTGACTCTCGTGTTGTTTCTAGAAGAAGCAGAGGAATCCCAGTTCTTATGATGAGTAGTCATGTTTTCAATTAACTCTCTACACTCCTCGGGTCTCCTTTTCATGAATGTGCCACCGGCGGCTGCATTGATCGTATCACGATCTCGAAAAGTCAATCCGTTGTAGAAAGTATCGATCAAGGTGACCGGAAGCATGTTGTGGTTTGAACAACGGTCGATCAAGACATTATATCTCTCCCATGCATCAAAAAGAGATTCATCGGGATCTTGCATGAAACCGCTGATCTAATTGCGAAGGCTTGTGACCATGGATGGTGGAAAGTAGCGCGAAAGAAAGCGTTGAGTCATGTCATCCCAAGTGTGAATAGAATTCTTCGGGAGACGATCAAACCATTTCTCGGCATGATGTGATAGAGTATGTGGGAAAAGTTGTAAGCGGAGAACATCCATTGTGGCACCAGGCAACTTCATGCTTTGGGTGATTGTAATGAACTTGTCGAGGTGTTTGTTGGCATCATCATCAGGCAATCCTCTAAATGGGTTTGTTTGTACTTGCTGAATCATGTGGTGCTTCAACGAAAACTCAGGAGCGTTGATTTGCATCGGCGCAATCGGTCCTCCTCGTCCAAACATTGTTGGTTGACAAAGTTCCTCCATGGTCCGAAGATCGGGCTGTGGAAGAGCATTGTTGTTGTTATTATTATTATTGAGGTGCGGTGGCATGTTGTTGTTGTTGACACCTGCCATATCTAAATCTTCTTGAGGCTCGGGCTCTTGATAATTAGAAGATCTAGTACGCATACACCTGAAAATGCAAAAGAAAACAAAACCAAACACAAAGACAATATATATACACAAGAAAGATAAAATCTTTTTGGATTTTTGAAATTTTTAATTTTTATGGTTTTTTTTTGGATTTTTTTATGCAAGAAAAGTAACGCTCACAAGTGAACGGATCCCCAAAAGCAACGTGTCTCTCACAAAAAACTGTTGATCTTTACGAAAAGAGCCGGCAGCGGCACCATTTGGTAACTAGGTTTTTACCAGTTAAAAATTATTCGTTTTAAGTATGTCCTAAACTATTTATAGGGGAGGATTATGAAGCTTCCTCCCCTCCTTCATTTCTTGTTAATTGCGGGATTAAGTCCCTCCTTCATTTAATCTTCATTAATTGCGTCATTAGTCCTTTTCTTCTAATCTTTCTTTTAAATTTGGACTTTAAAGACTTGTGGCTCGGGATTTCTTTTGAATTCGTCTTTAATTTCTTCAATAAAATAGACTTGAATTCTTCGGCTTTTGATAAACTTCCGTCTTTTGACTTATTCTTCGATAAATCTTCAGAATTGGCCTTGGACTTCCGTTCTTTTTCCACTCTTGACTTCTCGACTCCGTCTTTCATCTCTTTCTTCAATAAAAGCCGTGAATGCCCGTGTTTTCTCCACTTTTCACAATTTCGTCCTAAATGACAACAAAAACACAAACCACGCATAATTCCGACATAAAAGACATAAAATACACGTTTTGGTCCGGTTATTATTGTAATTAAGTGGTAGAAAAGATGGGTGTTTACACACCTATCATCTGTAGATAGGATTTGTGGTTGATCACAATGAATTTGAAAAAGGAATTTCTGTAATTTGTGTCTACAAAATATCGTATATGATAGAATGAATTATTGTATGATGTATTCTTAAGTCGTAACTGATTAGGTTGTGGTCGAGTAATGACAGTAGATTAGGTTCTAGGTAGAGAGATAGTTAGATATAATAAATTTGGATATGTAGGATTTGTAATTGCATCTGATAGCAATATGAAGTTCTTTACGCTGTATAAATAATATGAAGATATTTAAGTTTTGAATTAGAGATAAGAAAGAGATTACAAAGTGCAAGCTTTCTCACTCTGCTATTTACATTATAACAAGCTGCATTAAATCACATATCCTGCCACCCAAAAATATAATTGCAAAGGTGAAAGCTTTTTCACCTAATTTATATTCATTTGTTGTGTTTTCAGCTTCATGTCTTTATTTTACAAGTGATTTACTTTTGCTCAAGTGAAAAAAAAATAATGGTTAATCATTATAGGAATAGTAGCCAATTATGCAGTTGTATGAACATGTCTAAGCAAACTTCTTCAAAAAGAAAAAGTTGCACGAGCAACCTTTTATAGTGTATTTTATTTGGCCTCACATGTATGCATAAACTCGCTTCGACTGCTGATATGTTTACGAAAATGGACAACACAACAAGGAAGTAATCATTTCATGTTTACTTTGCATTCAAGGTCAAGGCATCAGAAGACGCATCACCGGTAAATGCACAGTGAGTTGAGCTTGGATCAGAGGTGTATATCAGAATATAGATATAGACTTTTATTTACAACCATTATGTTTTAGGTGATTGGTTTGCAAGCTTTTTATGTATATTGAATATCTACCATCTAATGTTATGCCAAGTTTCATTACGTTTAGTGCTAAACTGGGTGAAAGTGGGTCATTACAGGTTTCGTCAATCTGGGTGAAAATGCAATTTTTTTTTTGAACATGAAAATGCAATATTTTTAATAGCTACACTTTAGTTAGAATCAGGTATACATTTATTATTACATCTACATGAAAAAGTATTCGTTATTATTGGAAAAAGTATTTGTAAAATGTACTAAAATGTACTGGGCACAGTTAAAACCAGAATGATATTTCTTCTTAAACGTAAACAAAATCCTCTGCGGCGAAGCGCGGGTCTCCAAAACTTGTTGAATAACAAAGAAAAGTTGCCATCAGATTTATGTATGTATAGCTCGCCGGAAAAGATGGATGGTTGGGGAGCTCGCCGGAAGAAGGCGGGTTATTGGGATGCCCGATCTACTGGTGTGTTTTCAAATGAGAATATGGTGGATGTGAAAACTATATGGTCCAAATACTGTCCAAATACGAATATGGTGGATGTGAAAACTGTATGGTCCAAATACGGAATATGTCATCAATAGAGAAAGGGAACTACAGGTTAGCATTTATAGTCATGTTCGAACTCTGTATGGTTATTTATATTTGTTTATTGAAGTAATGGGATTGTGAAGAGGTGAGCTATTTGATATGTGTTACAAAGTGAATTCTATATCTTAAGCGATGTACCAGTGTGTTTGACATTGTAGTTGCTAATTGGTGACTAATTGTAAATATTGTTTCAGGTCTACATCTGTATACAAAATGGGTTGATTGGAGGAATGCCAGGATAAAGATAGCAGCACACACATCTAATTATCATGTATGGCCACATGAACTAACCTGTTATAAATCTAGGACTTGAAACGATCTAACATTTTATTAGGAGATGGTTATCATGCTAAGTTGTCGGAATTTTGGTTTGGTAAAGGTGGCCTTATTTATGACGACACCCATGTCTCCACACGAGTGATGGGTACCTACTGCTGCTGTGATCCAAATTACACAAGGAGTGGCCATCTTACCTTTAAATATGGCATCATGGCTTTGGTGTAGTGCTCTTGGAGCTCATTAGAGGGAGAAGAGCAATTGACAACGTCTGGTAATTTGCTGGTCTATAGAAAAAGTAGCTAGACTCCTAAAGACTTTGCTTGTCAACATTGTTTGTTGTAGTCTATAATTCAGCTTAGAATCCATGAGAAAACTAAAACTAAAGATGCCACTGTCTTCTAAGAACTAATTTAACTTGAATCTACATAACTGTTGTGTGCAAGTTCCTCATTTTTACTATTTTTTAAGTTTCAATATCCTAGTTAGGTGTATTTAACTAAAGATATAGGACGATGCACTAATTTTTTTGTTGTTGCTAATTGCAGATATTTGATCAAGTGAAGACTCGCTTCTCTTCAAGGTTATCCAAACTTGATAAAGGCAGCAATCAGCTTCTGCTGAAGGGTGCACACTAGTATCCAGGATGATGTAGAAATCGTAAAGTTTGTCTTAAAGGTGTTTCTCATGAGAGTAAGTCGACTCCTGGAGTTTGTAGTCTTATATATTATTGTACGAGTACTTTTACAATCTGAAATCAGGTTCTTTTTATTTGTTTTTTCTTCATTCTAATCATCAATTGAGGTTTTAATTGGTGAGCAGGTAATGGTCATAAGACCCATCTTTATTACTTATATATGGTAGTTTTAAAATTCTGAGTGAAGATGACTTATGATTCGCTTCTTTTGCCAACTAGAGTAATACGATAATGGAATATAGGTACTGGCCAAACTGTCTACGAATGGATATCCGCCTTCCCCATGAAATGAATGTTTATCAGGTATGTTATGAGGGATGGATGATTTTTGTGTATTGTAAGTTTTATTATATATTTCCATTTCAGCAGATTTAGAGTGTTTGGATTTGCTTCTTGTTGAACTTCTAGGAATTGTTAGGTGTGGTATCTCATTTGTGCAAGTTTAGGTGGCTGTAGATAACTCCAATATTGCACAATACAAGTAAAAAATCAGCCAATTAAGTCAAACAGGGTATTTGTTCGGGTATTTGTTCATAAATAGTTTGAAAGAGCTGAGGATAATGAAGTTTAGCAGTTAATTGAGTTTGTTCTAGGCTGTAGATGTAACTTTCACTATAGCTGAGTTTAGGTCTGATGTTGTAAGTTCTACAATGTTTAAAAAGAATTAGAGGACAGCTTTTACTTGGGGTGTGAAGAAGTGTATCCTTAAATCATCAAAAGTAAATGTCATCTGCAAGTAGCGAAATTGTATTCTGTTTAAAATAATTGCGTTACAATGTCAGTCCAGCTCTGTTAGTTCATGTCTGTTAGTCCAAATCTGTTTGTCCAAACCTGTTAGGTTCCAGTCTGTTAGTCCAAACCTTTTAAGTTCCTGTCTGTTAAATTCTGTCTGTTAGTTAGTCTGTTAAGTCCTGTTTGTTAGTAGTCTGTCTGCCAGTTAGCCAGTCTGTTAAGTCCAGTCAGTCTGTTAGTCTGCCAGTTAGCCAGTCTGTTAAGTCCAGTCAGTCTGTTAGTCTGTTAAGTCCAGTCAGTCTGTTAGTCTGTTAAGTCAGCCAGCTTTGTTCATTCAACAAGTCAAATCAGTTAGTTAAGTACTCATAATAGGATTAAGAACAGTCAAGTTGTTGCAGTTCAATTACAAATTGGTTAGGATATTTTAGAGGTTGTTTTCACTTGAATTTTGTTTTTGAAATGTTAGAGTTGATATGTTTTTTATTGATTAGATACATAGCTCAATTGATTTGTTTAAATTCTAGCTTCGTAAATGCTACCTAGTTAGATAGCTTAAGGTTCATATAGTGTAAGTTTGGCTGCGTTACTTAGAATTCAAAAGAAGTTGAATTAGATAGTGACTTAGATAAGGTTTTTTCACAAAATAAAATTTAGTATCAATAAGCTATAGTAGTTGTGTTACTATCCGTTAGTAGCCTTAACAACTCTTTTCCACAAGCAAATGTTTTAGCTTTTAAATGTTTTAGCTTTTAATTGCCTTCGTTGGTATGATTTGCATGTTGCTTTTATCTAGCTTATTGTGTTAATTTGATTAAATTACTTTTAGGTACCGTGAATAACGAGCGTTCGTTTATAAGAAAGAGTTGAACGCGATTGTTGGAGCTCATTTGATATTAACGTTTTTCAATGGGTTCAGATTTTATCTCTCGATATCCTCTCGAATTGATCTAGGTCTTAAGTGGAATGATTGTTCTTGGTTACTAAATAAAGGGGTTTGGTTTTCTATTCTAATAAGAAGTGGAAATGAAAATTTAAATCAAAGGCAATTACTTTAATTAAGATTAACAAAAACTTGGTTGAAAATTTAAAGTTAAAAATTTAAAGTTCAAATTAAAATCCAATTAAAATTAAAGTTAACAAGTAAATTGTGAAATATGAGTGAAGAAACAGTAAATCAACAATAGTAAAACAGTAACTATACTCAAAAATAACTGATCCGGAACTTTTAAACCTTGATTCGGAACTAACTGATTCGGAAAATACTATTCACTCATCCGGAACTTTTAAACCTTGATTCGGAACTAACTGATTCGGAAAATACTATTCACTCATCCGGAACTTGCTCATTCGGAACATACTCATCCGGAACTTGCTCATGCGGAACTTTCCGAATGAAGGGTGTTGATTCGGAAGTTTGGAAACTTCCGAATGAAGGATTGGTTCGGAACTTTATGACAGATCCGGAACTTTCCGGATGAAAGCTCGATTCGGAAGTTTTCTCTTGATTCGGAACTTTAGTGCTTGGTTCGGAAGTTTCCGAATGAAGGACTCATTCGGAACTTTTTGGCTGATTCGGAAGATCTGGAAACCAGTTACAGTAACTGTATAGCGAAGAACACGGAACACGAATTTTAACCAAAATCAACTCCAATACTTAAAAAGATTTTACCAAATTAAACACAAATCATTTAGACACCATAAGCAACAAATCCCACTAATAAAAACACAAATCCAAACAACTTTTGAAGATCAAATCAAGAAAAATAAAACTTAATAACTTGAAGATAAAGATGATGATGAACAAGATGAAATGAAAGATTAAACAAGAACTTGGTATTGAATGATTGATGTTTTGACAAGGTGAAACAAGGATTAAAATTACAAGATTAAAGAACTAAAAATAAAAATCACCAATCACCCTAGTGGTGATGGTGTTCTACGAACCAGGAGGAAAGAAAAGGGAGGAAGAAAGAAAAACTAGCTAGCTAAAATGTGTGTGGGATGGCCTATTTATAGGTGTTTCCTTTGGTTGGTGAGTGGGCTTTCTCCCGTTCTTCGTGTCTTTTCGTCTTTTCAGAAAAGTTTCCGTTTTCGATTCTGATTCGGGATTTGTTGTCGATTAAATTCAACTCGTCTTTTAATTTCTTCGTTTAATAGACTTGAGTTTCTTCGACTTATATAAATCTTCCATCTTTGGTCCTTTTCTTCGATAAATCTTCGAATAGGCCCAGCGACTTCAAATCTTTTGCATCTCTTGGACAATAGACTTTATCTTGAGTCTTTTTCTTCAGTAAAACCCGTGCAATCCCATGTTTTCTTCAATATTTATCCGGTTGTCTCTGAAAACACAATAAACACAAAAACCACGCATAATTCTAAACAAATGATATTAAATACGTGTTTTGGTCTCGTTTTTAGCCCGAATTAAGTGGTAAAAGGATGGGTGTTTAGACACCTATCAAATCCCCTACACTTAACCATTGCCATGCCCTCATGCAATGCTTAGTGATAAAGCAAGTTTACACTTTTCTCATAATTAATCAACCTTGGCCTTATTTAAAATTCTACTAAACAAAAATTAAAGAAATAAAACTTCAAAGATAACAAAGGGATAGAAAACCATTTTCACGTGAAAATAGCTACATGGAAATAACTTGTAGAGAAATCGATGACTTACATTAGGGCTTTGGTGCTGCGAAGATTTATCACCCTCAAGTTTCACGTTCCCCAAACTAAGCTTAAAAACGAGATCATTGTTATTATAAGTTAGCAATTCAAACACTTACACACATGGCTTAATTAAATGCTTAAACTCCCTTATTCCTAGGTGTATCTCTTATATTTTATTTTTGTCTTAGAATGATCATGAAGATGCATTTTTGGACTTATTTCGATAGTTTATTAGGGCAGAAAGCAAAGTAGGACGATTTGATCAATAGTTAGCTAAAGGACAAAATCTCTTAAAACTGCTTCTCAGGATATCAAAAAGTTCATATCTTGGCATAACTTGGTTCACGATTTGAGACCTTTCTCGGGCCGATATTTGGCATGTACTTCATACTTCATATCTTCGAGAGACGTTCTTGAGATAATGGTCTTCTCATCATAATAGAGTTTCTTCACTTGGAGACTTTTGAGGGGTTCTCCAACTTTGTTGACCACGACTTCATGATTATTTCTTCAATCTCTAATTGGGATTTTGAGATACAACGATCCGCCTCCTTTTCGGACTTGGATCTATTTATCCTCATACCTTGTTAGGGTCTTTTCGGATAGACTTCTCCATGATCTTTATGGGAGTTGATTGCTTTTCGTCGTGAGTCTTGATCCTTCATATTGACTTTAGGAATAATGCTTTTCACATCACTTTGGATCTTCAGCAATAAAATTGAATCCTCATGCCTTGTTAGGGCCTTTTCGGACTCGCCAATCTTCGCGCCCCGCTTCATAAGTTATGCCTTGGCTATGAACTCTTATCATTACCGAGCAACTTTTAAACGATCTTGGGCTAGAAGCTAAGTAACTTTTCAAATCGTAAGACCTTACTTATTGCAGATAAATTATTAGCAAGTGATGGGAGAATAGGCAAATAATTACACCAAGTGAGCTTGCGCAAGAATACCGACTTATAATTGACTCTATCATTTCTCGTCCTCCACAATTTAAAATCTCAAGTAATGAGACTCGTGGACGCTTAGCCTAATAAACCAATTAAGGTCTACATGGTTAAGGATACTAGCTAGAATAAACTTGGATAAGTCTATTCGGGTTGAGTCAAAATAAACGCAACGGGCCTAAGATGTCAAAGACTTCTAAACTAGCTACACCACTTTATTAAAATTTGACTTTATTGTGGGATATATACATATGAAAGCAACGATAAAAATTTAAAAATTACAACTAAATGGCCAAAGTTAATAAAAAAATTTGAAAAATGTTGAAAAATAGGATCTTCCGGTTAATTGAAGGCATTTTCATGGAAAAGTCCACTTAAAACTTCGATAGAAGTCCCCCCTACACTTAAGATAAACATTGTCCTCAATGTTTAAGCATGTGGGAAAAGGTTCCCCTACACTTAGGACATTGTGCACGTTGGTTAACTCAAGTTAAGGAAGAGACGACTAAAGTGATCAATTTCAAATGTGAGTATGAAGAAAATTGAATCACGATAGTTGAGAGATAGAACCGGATTTCGGATAAACACGGGAGCATGGTTCTTTAAAGATTCCAAGAGTGCACATATCCCTGTAATCACATCACCACAAAGACAAACGCATATACAAGTCCCCCCTACACTTAGGGGATTAAAACATACAAGGATAGATACTCGGGCTGCCTCCCGAGGAGCGCTTGTTTTTGATAACCGAGTCACGAGCCTGACTCGACCCAAAGTTAGTTCATGGGGAACGTGGTGAGGGATGGAATCACCTCCCTAGAGGTGTCCTCACCAAAGTACAACTTCACTCGTTGGCCATTCACCTTAAAATTTGGTCCATTAGGTTGAGCAAGCTCGAGAGTACCATATGGAAAAATTTGGGCAATGGTGAATGGGCCAGACCAACGAGATTTGAGCTTTCCCGAGAAGATTTTCAACCGAGAGTTAAAAAGTAAGACTTTGTCTCCAACATGGAACTCTCGGTTTTTGATCTTAGAGTCGTGAATGAGCTTAGTTCTTTCCTTATAGATCAAAGAATTTTCATAAGCCTCATTCCGAAGTTCATTCAGCTCATTGAGTTGGATCTTGCGTAGGTCACCGGCTTTGTTTATATCAAAATTGGCCCACTTCAAGGCCCAATAAGCCTTGTGCTCCAACTCAATGGGGAGGTGGCACGCTTTCCCGTACACAAGACGATAAGGCGTACAGCCGATCGGGGTCTTGTAAGCAGTACGGAAAGCCCACAAAGCATCATCCAATTTATCAGCCCATGAGGCACGATGCTCTCCCACGGTCCTTTCAAGAATTCGCTGCAACCCTCGGTTGGATATTTCAGCCTGGCCATTAGTTTGTGGGTGGTAGGCTGTGGAAAGACGATGATTTACACCGTACTTAGCCATGACTCGAGCAAATTGGTCATTGCAGAAATGAGTCCCACGATCACTAATAATGGCGCGAGGCACACCGAATCTAGCGAATAGAGCCTTCAAAAAGTTACAAACCACCCTTGCGTCATTAGTAGGCAAAGCTTTGGCTTCAACCCACTTCGAAACGTAGTCAACGGCTACAAGGATGTATTTGTTTCCTTTAGACGAAGGGAATGGCCCCATAAAGTCGATACCCCAAACATCAAAAATTTCACACTCTTGAATAAAATTCTGAGGCATCTCGTCTTTATGTGTGATTTTGCCTTGCTTTTGGCAAACATCACATCGTTTGACCATATCGTGAGCGTCACGGTATATGGAGGGCCAATAAAATCCCGAATCAAACACTTTCTTAGCGGTGTAGTTGGGACCAAAGTGACCACCGGTGGGTCCTTTGTGGCAAGCATCAAGGATGTCCGACGCTGCCGGTCCATCAACACATCGGCGAATTATCAGATCAGCACATTGTTTGAATAGGTAAGGGTCGTCCCAAAAGTAAGTCTTGATGTCGGTAAAGAACTTCTTCTTTTGCTGGGACGTCAACCCTTCCTTGAGAATTCCACCCGCCAAGTAGTTTGCAAAGTCCGCAAACCACGGGGTTTCATTCGGCTTCGAGTTTATAGACATTAAGGTCTCCAAGGGAAAAGAATCATTGATTTCTTTGGTCGGATGATCCCCTTGGTAAGGATCCTCAAGTCTACTAAGATGATCCGCGGCTAAGTTTTCTGCTCCTTTTTTATCGCGGATGTCGATTTTAAATTCCTGGAGCAGCAAAACCCAGCGAAGAAGTCTTGGTTTGGAATCTTGCTTTGTCAACAAGTACTTCAACGCGGAATGATCGGTGTACACAATGGTGGTAGAAAGGACAAGATAGGGGCGGAATTTTTCAAAAGCATAGACAACGGCTAAAAGCTCTTTTTCGGTTGTCGTATAATGCAATTGTGCCCCAGTCATAGTCTTGCTAGCGTAATGGATTGGTTGGAAGTGTTTATTCACTCTTTGTCCAAGAACCGCTCCAATAGCAAAATCACTAGCATCGCACATCAACTCAAAAGGCAGCTCCCAATTAGGGGTAACCAAGACGGGTGCCTTAGTTAGCTTATCCTTAAGCGAGTTGAAGGCATCAAGGCACTCTTTGGAAAAGATAAAAGGAGTATCTTTTTCCAAGAGGTGGGTCATCGGGCGAGCGATTTGCGAAAAATCTTTGATGAATCGACGGTAGAAGCCCGCATGACCCAAGAAACTTCTCACACCCTTCACAGTGGAAGGTGGAGGCAGCTTTGCTATAACATCAACTTTAGCACGGTCTACTTCAAGACCGGCTTTCGAAATCTTATGGCCAAGCACGACGCCTTCTTTTACCATAAAATGGCATTTTTCCCAATTTAGAACAAGGCGAGTGTCTTCGCACCGCTTTAGCATACGTTCTAAATTGGCAAGGCAAGCAGAGAAGGAATCCCCGAAGACCGAGAAATCATCCATGAAGACTTCCATGGTTTGTTCAACCATGTCATGGAAGATAGCTAACATGCACCTTTGGAAAGTCCCGGGCGCATTACATAAGCCAAAAGGCATTCTTTTGTAAGCGAAAGTGCCGTAGGGACAAGTGAATGTAGTCTTCTCTTGATCTTGGGGATCGATGGGTATTTGAAAATAACCCGAGAAACCATCGAGAAAGCAGTAATATTCATTACCGGCTAATCGTTCAAGCATTTGGTCCATGAAAGGTAGAGGGAAATGATCCTTTCTCGTGGCATCATTGAGTTTGCGGTAGTCTATACAAACTCTCCACCCAGTAACGAGACGAGTGGGAATCAGCTCGTTGTGTTCATTGGGAACAACGGTTATTCCGCCCTTCTTGGGCACACAATGGATTGGACTAACCCACGGTGAATCCGAAATAGGGTAAATCATACCCGCATCAAGAAGTTTGAGAACCTCTGTTTTGATGACTTCATGTATTTTTGGATTCACCCTTCGTTGGCTTTGAATAGTGGGCTTATAGTCGTCCTCCATGAGAATTTTGTGCGTGCAGAAGTGAGGATCAATTCCACGAATATCCGAGATTTTCCACGCAATAGCCTTCTTGTGAGCTTTCAGCACGGCAACGAGGCGAGTCTTCTCTTCATCTTTCAAATCCTTTGCAATAATGACGGGTGACTTCTTGTTGTCGTCAAGGAACACGTACTCGAGATGAGGCGGCAACTCCTTAAGTTCCAAATCCGGAGGATTTTCGACGGGAGGTGTTTTCAAAGGCGTGGCATCGATAGCAATAACCGTGGGAGATGGAGGCGAAGGATTGTCTTCGGTGAGCAGATTGTCAAAGAAACTCATATCTTCATCCCCCTCGGTGGGAGAATCATTAGTAGCTAAATTCGCATCTCCCATGGTAGCTTCAAGATTGTTCCAGAATAAATCACTATCTCCAAATAGAGACAACGATGAATCAATAGAGGACACGGTCTCAACATTGGGAAGAGAGGTAGGAATACTTTTGCAAGCATCATTAAAGTGTTCTTCACAAGCCTCATCAAGAACGTCAATACAATTAATGCTCTCATATGAATAAGGCTGTTTAGACAACTTTCCCATGTTGAAGACTACTTTGTCGTCACCCACTCTCATGATAAGCTCTCCGGCTTCAACATTAATAAGAGTGCGACCGGTCCTCAAGAATGGACGACCAACAATAAGTGGCACACGGGGGTCCATCTCGTAGTCGACGACAACAAAATCAGCAGGGAAGGTGAATTTGTCGACTCCTACAATAACATCTTCGGCTATCCCCACTGGATAAGCAACCGTACGGTTGGCCAATTCCAAAGTCATTTTAGTGGGGACTAGCTCTGGGAGAGATAATTGCTTCCAAACACTTAGAGGCATGAGATTGATACTGGCACCTAGATCGGCTAGGGCCATGCAATTCTCTACTCCCGGGAAATTGCAAGGGATAAGAAAACGACCCGGATCACCAAGCTTGGTTGGCAATTTCCTTAAGAGCACTGCAGAGCAGTTCTCATTAAGTTGGGTGTTGGCAATGTCGAGGAGCTTTTCCTTGTCGCTCAGAAGGTCTTTAAACATTTTGGCGTACTTGGGCATGTGAGCGAGAGCCTCAGCGAAGGAGATATTGAAATTCAGTTGTTTAAACATTTTAAGAAAGTTAGAAACCTGAATATCATCCTTGCTCTTTTGCTTCTCTTTCCTCAACCTAGAAGGATAAGGTATATTGGAAGAAGAGGAAGTCTTTGGGAGTATAGGATCACTCACAACCACGGGTGGAGGAGGGGTAGAAAGAAGAGGTGGAGAAATTGGGGAAGGAGAAGGATGAGGAATGGGAGCAGGTGACTCGTTCTCCTTAGTCACAACCACCGGTGGAGGTATAGGAAGCTCGGGTTCCTTGGTACCTTTACCACTTCTAGTAGTGATTGCTTTCATCTCCCCTCTTGGGTTCGCAACGGTGTTACTCGGAAGAGTACCCGAAGAAGAGGGTTGACTACTTTGGAAAAAACTAGCCATCATGTTCCTCAGATCATTAGTCTGGCTATCCAACGTGTTTCTCATATCAGCTCGCAAATCATTTCCTTGCTTGACCAGATCTGCCTTCAAATTGCGCACTTCTTCTTGGAGATTTCCCACTATCACATCATTGGTCCTCATATAGGTGGCGACCTCTTGGTGTAGTGCAGTGTTGGTTTGGTTGGAAGGAGCATTGTATGCAGGTGGTTGGTAAGCAGGTTGTTGGTAGACTTGATTGTTACGTTGAGGCGGTTGTTGCTGCTTGTGAGGTGGAATGTATGGTTGTCGAGGTTGTTGTTGTTGTTGAGTAGGGCGGTTAAGGTTTTGTTGTTGGTTTGGGTTGGTAGGAGGAAAGCCAGGTGGTGAAAGATAGTTGTTGTTGCGGTAGCTAAGCAAGTTACGGTCACCTTGAGGTCTAGCTTGATAAGCAGGTTGTTGGTAGGTGCCATATGCCGCATTCACATTCTCAGCAGGGTAATCTTGGGTGGCGGTACAAGTTGTGTAAGAATGGGGACCACCGCATATCTCACAAGGTTGGCTGACAGCATTCACTTGAGCGTTTTTGGCGTTGTTGCTGTTGTTGTTGCTGACGGTGTGGGTGACAAGCGATTCAAGAAGCGTAGTGATTTTGTCTAATCGCTTGTCGCTGTCATTAGTGCTAGCACTAGCAACATTGGTCCTAACGCTCTTGGTTTGCACACGAGACTTGTTCTCAATGATATCCCAAGCAGCATTGGAAGTCTTAGCCAATAAATTACCCCCTGAGGCACTATTCAGTGAATCTTGGTCACTCATGCTTAAACCATTGTAAAAAGTATTTATTTGATGTACTTCGGTAAAACCATGTTGTGGGCATTTTCTTAAAAGATCTTTGAAACGATCCCAAGATTCACTGAATGGCTCATCGTACTTTTGTTCAAAGTTTATAATCTCATTCCGCAAAGCGGTAGTACGAGAGGGTGGAAAAAAGTAGTTGATAAACTTTGTTTCCAAATCCGTCCACGAGAGAATACTCTGTGGCGGTTCTTTAGCAAGCCAATGTCGGGCTTGTCCCTCTAAAGAAAAGGGAAAAAGTTGTAACCTTATCACTTCTTGTGAAACTCCATTGAACTTGACCGTGTTAGTGAGTTGTAGAAATCTCTTGATATGGTCGTGTGGGTCATCAATGGTTCGTCCCAAGAATGGTTGAGCTGAGACCATCTGGATAAAGCCTGACTTGAGCTCGAAATTGTTGGCGGCAATTGGAGGGATGACAATTGGATCCGTGTTGCCATCAACATGAGCTTGCAGCAATTCAATCATTGGGCGATTATCCGGAAGGTGCTCATTGTTGTTGTTATTATTCATGTTGTTGAAAGGCGGGTTGTTGTTGTTATTATTGTTGTTCGGAGGTGGTATGTTATTGTTGTTTTGTACACCAGCCATGTCTAAGTTATCGAGAGGCTCGGGCTCTTGATAAGACGTGGATCGAGTGCGCATACACCTGCAAAAGAACGAACAAAGAAAAACAAAGCAAAAATATTTTTGGTTTTTATTGTTTTTTACTTTTTAGGATTTTTTTGAAAATTTTATATATTTTTTAGTTGTTTTTGAAGATTTTCTTGAAAAAGTAACGTTCACAGGGAACGGATCCCAAAATCCAATTTGTCACAAAAAACTTTTGATCTTAACGAGAAGAGCCGGCAGCGGCGCCATTTGATATTAACGTTTTTCAATGGGTTCAGATTTTATCTCTCGATATCCTCTCGAATTGATCTAGGTCTTAAGTGGAATGATTGTTCTTGGTTACTAAATAAAGGGGTTTGGTTTTCTATTCTAATAAGAAGTGGAAATGAAAATTTAAATCAAAGGCAATTACTTTAATTAAGATTAACAAAAACTTGGTTGAAAATTTAAAGTTAAAAATTTAAAGTTCAAATTAAAATCCAATTAAAATTAAAGTTAACAAGTAAATTGTGAAATATGAGTGAAGAAACAGTAAATCAACAATAGTAAAACAGTAACTATACTCAAAAATAACTGATCCGGAACTTTTAAACCTTGATTCGGAACTAACTGATTCGGAAAATACTATTCACTCATCCGGAACTTTTAAACCTTGATTCGGAACTAACTGATTCGGAAAATACTATTCACTCATCCGGAACTTGCTCATTCGGAACATACTCATCCGGAACTTGCTCATGCGGAACTTTCCGAATGAAGGGTGTTGATTCGGAAGTTTGGAAACTTCCGAATGAAGGATTGGTTCGGAACTTTATGACAGATCCGGAACTTTCCGGATGAAAGCTCGATTCGGAAGTTTTCTCTTGATTCGGAACTTTAGTGCTTGGTTCGGAAGTTTCCGAATGAAGGACTCATTCGGAACTTTTTGGCTGATTCGGAAGATCTGGAAACCAGTTACAGTAACTGTATAGCGAAGAACACGGAACACGAATTTTAACCAAAATCAACTCCAATACTTAAAAAGATTTTACCAAATTAAACACAAATCATTTAGACACCATAAGCAACAAATCCCACTAATAAAAACACAAATCCAAACAACTTTTGAAGATCAAATCAAGAAAAATAAAACTTAATAACTTGAAGATAAAGATGATGATGAACAAGATGAAATGAAAGATTAAACAAGAACTTGGTATTGAATGATTGATGTTTTGACAAGGTGAAACAAGGATTAAAATTACAAGATTAAAGAACTAAAAATAAAAATCACCAATCACCCTAGTGGTGATGGTGTTCTACGAACCAGGAGGAAAGAAAAGGGAGGAAGAAAGAAAAACTAGCTAGCTAAAATGTGTGTGGGATGGCCTATTTATAGGTGTTTCCTTTGGTTGGTGAGTGGGCTTTCTCCCGTTCTTCGTGTCTTTTCGTCTTTTCAGAAAAGTTTCCGTTTTCGATTCTGATTCGGGATTTGTTGTCGATTAAATTCAACTCGTCTTTTAATTTCTTCGTTTAATAGACTTGAGTTTCTTCGACTTATATAAATCTTCCATCTTTGGTCCTTTTCTTCGATAAATCTTCGAATAGGCCCAGCGACTTCAAATCTTTTGCATCTCTTGGACAATAGACTTTATCTTGAGTCTTTTTCTTCAGTAAAACCCGTGCAATCCCATGTTTTCTTCAATATTTATCCGGTTGTCTCTGAAAACACAATAAACACAAAAACCACGCATAATTCCAAACAAATGATATTAAATACGTGTTTTGGTCTCGATTTTAGCCCGAATTAAGTGGTAAAAGGATGGGTGTTTAGACACCTATCAGTTTACATTGTGACGGCAAGTTAATAAAAACAAATTTGATTCGAAATATGTATTTGACAATTTTAATCCTTCCAATTAATAAAGTTGTCTTTATTTACATACATTTGTTGTTTATGACAATTCTAGTCCTTTAATTTAGTTTTTTTTTATAGAATTCTTGTATTTACATTATTTTATTGTAGAGGGTTAAATTTGTAAAATTTGGAATTTAATAAAAATTCCAATTTTTTTTAAAAAAAAATTAATTAAAAAGAGACTGGTTTTTAGAAAAAAACACATTTTTTACTCCATAAAAAGACTGGTTAGATGCTTTTAAAAAGACTGCTTTCTGGAGATTAGTATGAAGACCAATCTCTAAAGAGACTTGTTTTTATGAAGATAACCAGTGTCGATTCTTTTAATAGAGACTGGTTTAGAAACCAGTCTCTTTATGTTTCGAGCAAGGAGATCCTCCACATAGAGACATCCTACAAAACCAGTCTCCATTGCCTTTTTGGACCACTCTCCATGGACTTTTTTGTAGTAGTGAACAAACCATTTCGGTCACTCTTTCCTTAAGAAAAAACATCTCAACCAAAATAAATAACGACATATTAACTTAATTATATATCCTTTGTTTACTGTGGGAACTGGTCATAGGCTTCAAAAATATGAGTAGACTTATCACTGTAATGACTTTTGGGTAAAAGGTGTAACCGAATGAAGTGCATTCAGTGCTAATGGGTAATGACTTTTGGGTAAAACCCAATGGATTTAACAGTGAGCTAATTAATGCATACCTACCACATTACAACTATAAATAACTCATAAGGAGTTGATATGTACACATACACTTTTTATTTGCACACATAAAAGAACTGTTTGAAATGACATGTGTATCCTTTCTTTAGGCTAGGTACAACGCATGGGGGTCGCGACCTAGTTTTTTCGGTCGGCGACCTAGTGCGACCTATTTGCCACAACCCGGCGACCTAGTGCGACCTAGTAAAAAAATTTTTTTTTTTATTTTTAAAATCAATATTTTTTCTTTATAAATACCATATTTTCACACACAGTTATTTCACACACAACTCAACACACAACTCTGTTTTTTCACACACACATTCAGAAATAAAAAATGGCATGCTCATTCCCACATACCGAAGCCGAGATTAAGGCTATAGTTAACAGACAAATACTTCAACAACAACGCCGTTACGAGCAGCTTACGAAGTTAGGTGATGATTTCGATGCTGCGTCCGAAGAGAATAGGGAATTGAGCTCGGCATGTAAGAAATGCCGTGATCTCTCCCCACAGGAGCGTCAGTTTATCGACACATATCTTAGTAAGCAAGCTGAATTGGATTTCAGCCTCCGGAGATCTTGCGCAAGAAAGGCGACAAAATTTGAGGCCAGAATTGAAGAAAATACTAAATGGTTGAATAACTTTGGTTCTTCGTCCCGATATCAAACAACACATATCGGTCCTTCGTCGCAACAACACCGAATAAGAAATGAGTCGCCCGATCTACCATTTCCAATTCCAAACCTCACAGATGGCAGAATGACTGACATTGAGGTGTATCAAGAATACCTAGATCAAAAAGTGTTGAGACAAATGCAGGAAGAAGAAGAAAGGGAAAGAAGGGAGCGGGAGGCGCAAATTATGGCGGAAGAAGATGAAGAAGAAACATTGCGTTGGGAGTTTCCTTGTGGTCTGTTATCGGATTCGGATCCGGGAACTGATTAATCGTATTATGTAATTTTATTTTTAGTATCGTATTGCATTTCCTATTGTATTTCAGTATTTTCAAGTTTTATTAGTATTGAATAAAATTTTAACTTTCGAATACAAGATTTTTACATTTCTTTTTACAGTATATAGTATTAATTATATAATAAATATATATATATATTTTTTTTTACATTTCTTTAAACAAAAACAAACCAATTTTATTTTTTTTACACAAACACAAGCACACACATGAAACAAGTCGCGACTAAGGTCGATTTGGCCTCGATCGGCACCGGCGACCGAATCGCCGCAACGCGACGATTCGGTCGCGACCTACTGGTGACCGACTAAATGTCAGCGCGTTGTGCCCAGCCTTACTAAAATATATCGCATCGTCATCCTCCTTTCTTTAACTCTTTTCTGTCACTATCAAACCTGCTTGTAAACCCATTTTATATCGAATTTACCACAAACAAAAAATATGCATTAGATATATATTCAGCCACCAAAAACTCATATAAATTTGATTCTATGTTTTCGGCTAAAATATTTGTGATTTATAAAAGCTGTTTGAAGCTTTCTTTCTTTTTTCTTCATAAACATGAGCTATTTTGAGACTATCATGTGGTGGCCATCATTGCATATACCAAATATTGGGATATAATGTTTTGCTCGTTTTGCTTTTCAATTCATAGAAATGATCTCTTACTTCTGATTCTACTTAGAAAAATACATTTTTAGCATACAACCTTTTGATATCAAGAAAGTCAGGTTTGTATAGTTAAATAAGAGCACAATGGCGAAGGTGTAGGTATGCAAACAAGCACAAATACTTGATATTTCATTTATTGCTGTCTTTTTCTAATCGACAATTAAATACACAAAAATTATGTTTTTGTGTAAAAGGAGTGTTGTATGGCTTTCTCACAAAATTACTAACAATAATGTTTCTGGTGTACTTGAGTTTGGAGGATCAAAAACAAGGAAACCAAATAAAACAGAATGGAGATAATAAATATAAAGGCATTAATGTCATTTTACATTGTATTTTATGTGTGCAAATAAAAACATTATGTGTACATAGGGTGGGAATCGGGTCGGGTCAACCGGGTTCGGGTCAAGTCGGGTCGGGTCAAGTAGGGTCAGAACTTAAAAAAATCAAACCTGAACCCGAGCCTAATTAGAACTCGGGTCAGTCGGGTTCGGGTCAATTCGGGTAGGGTTATTTCGGGTCGGGCCAACTCGGGTTCGGGTCAACCCGAGTATAAGTAAAAAAATTAAAAATTGACTTATTTAAGTATACTTACAAGGTAAAATGTGGTTAAAAACTCGGGTCAAGTCGGGTTGCTCGGGTTCGGGTCAAGTCGGGTCAAGTCGGGTCAAAGCTAAAAAATATAAACTCGAACCCGAGACTAATTAGAACTCGGGTCAATTCGGGTCAACCCGAATTGACCCGATTATATTTTTGAACCCGAGTGACCCAACCCGGATAGGCTATTTCGGGTTCGGGTTCGGGTCGGGTTCGGGTCGGGTCAACTTTTTAGACACCCCTATGTGTACATATCAATTCCCTAACTCATATTGTTTCCATTTTTTCATGAACAACACACACTTTTCTAACGATTTAAGAGTTTCATCTATCTGTTTTTTTGTTCTTTCAAACAACCATGATGATCACAACATGTCGAAAGGTTAAGGATCTTTGTCTTATGATGCTTGCAGGACGAGGCCGCCACCCAAAACACCCAAAACTCAGGTAAATCTGTTTTTGGCAGTTTTTTTAGCATATTTATTACATGCTGGTAGTTAATAATCTCAAAAATGTGTTATTAACTTTTTTAATACGTTGTTTTGTTTCAGGATGTGTTTCAGGATGTCTCACATCGGGAGCGTTCTCTTCATAATACCAAGTAAGCATTTGTGTGTTGGATTAAGTATTTTTGTTTTCTTTATGTGATTTCTAGTTTGCTAGGATTGAAAGATTAAAAGATGGGTAATTACGGACTAAAATCAAAACAATAATGATACAATAATAGTTTATATGTAAGAGGTTTTTATCATGTCATAGTTTTTACTTGAAAGATTGTCTCTTAAGAAAGAAGGTATGGCGTTATCTACTTTAATTACAACTAGACTGTAAATAAAATGGATGTTATTGGATACAATGTTTGACACATTTCTTCATAAGTTTAGTTTGTTATTTTGATTTTAGCATACGTCTTGATTTATACAGTATATGTTTCTTAAACATGTTGACCAGATGCAACCACAGATGCAACCTCTTTGGTTACAATATATCATTTTGTTCACAAACTTTTTGAGAGTTCACACCAACTCTATTGAAATATCATTTTCATCAGTTAAACTTTTTCTTAATTGGGTAATATAAAACTAAACGTGTATTCACGATTAGAGGTGGAATTATTTAGCGACATATACTTAACGACATGCTAATTTACTAGTTGGTCGAATCGGTAATTTCGCGATTGAACCGTGACCTGATGAATCAATTTGGTTGACCCGATAATCAAACCGTGACGTGATGATTGAATCTGTAATTCGGTGACACGAACGAGTTGACTCGGTAGCCGAATCAGTGACTGGTGACTCGACCGAGATCACCCAGTGGTCAAACTCGTGCATCGATGACTCGACCGGATTGGTCAGGTGGTCAAATCTGTGACCTGTGACTCGACTGGATTAACTCGTTGTTCGATCATGTGACACAATGACACGATCATATTAACTCGGTGGTCGATCTCATGACCCGATGACTCGACTAGATTGACTCGGTGGTCAAACTCGTAAACTGATGACTTGATCGAGTTGACCTGATTATTGATTACGTGACTCGGTGACTCGACTAAATTAACCCCGTGATCTGATAATATTATATGAAAAAATCAATATTGGAATTTATATTTAAAAATATTTAAAATTTTCAAGCTTGGAATAATTCATATACACTTTTTATGATGTATATAGATATAAATGATCATTCATTTTAAATGTTTTGTTAACATTAACAAAACCCCTTATTTTAAATATTCCAAGATGAACATATGACGTTTATCTTAGAACGGAAAGAGTATTTACTTTTGAGTTATATAACAAAATCGTTATTATTGAATCATGGAGACAGAATAGAAAAACTTATGTGCGACATATGAACATTCGTGTATACAACAACACCGTCGACGAATAAAAAATGTGTTTCGGGGACGATCACAAACACTATATGCAAGGTTTTACGAAATATGAGAGATTTGTGGGTATGTGTAATCAAGAAGCCGGTGGTTCGGATTGAATCCTAGAGATGTTTATGTTGATCTTCAGTTGAATATTGTTTGAAATTGGATCGAATGATGTGAAATACATGAGAGGAAAACAAAAGAAATTCGAGATCGAAGAGTGCACAACGAGCTTTGAACCGTAATCACTAAATTGTAACCTTTATTTTTATGTAAAAACGATCTTAGTCTTAGGATCTTACGACTTTTTTTATACAATGTTTTTTAATTGGGTAAACCGCAAAAAACGCCCTTGTACTGTGTAAGCAACCTGCTAAATCTTCCATAGCCTTTGTGGATCCTTTCTGAGCTGGGAATTGAAAATCTATCAAACTCTTCCTTCAACGCAGTCTTATTCATCTACTTTGATTTGTCGTTTCCTCTAAATCTAATCTTGATTGCTTACCACATGACTTTAGAATATTTAAAATGATGAAATCTAGGTAAGAGATCTTCTGAAAGTGCCATGGCTAGAGTATTCCTATCCTTTCTTTCCCTTATACTAGCTTGGATATCTGCATTGGTTTTGGGAGGCACAACTTGTAGAGTACCATAAGCTAAGTAGGTTACTTGGACTGAACTATTTCCATTCTTGATGACATCCCATAAAGTGTGATTTGTGTGATTCAAAAAGTGTTCCATCTGCATGACCAAAGTTTCATAATTGTCAGACTTGAGAGTTGGGAGTTTAACAGTAGAGAGAGTGTGTTGACAAATGTAGGAGCTTGGACTTTTGGTTCAACTACTGCTTATGCTCCAAATGCTACACCTTGCTGAATATGATCTATCCCATTTTAAATGACATCGTCTAAGTGAGGATTTTATTCACCATGAACTGACATAGTGAGGTTTGTTTTGTGAAGAGTGAGGTTATGGGTTTGGGTGAGTTCTTCTTATTCAGAGTTTCTCAACCAGTTCTGATACCACTTGTTGATCCCAAAGAATAGATCGTGATCATGTTAAGGATTGTACTTATAGCTTGTAAACAAACTAGAGCACGAGAGACTCTTACTGAACAAAGATAAATTATGAGAAATATAACTTGCTAAGATGAACAGGGATTCTACTAACTATTCGATTCTTTATTAATCGTAAATTGTGTTGAGGTACATAAACTCAATGACCCTATGTTCCTTTTATAGTGCAAGAATTTCAAGAATATACGTATATCACACACGATATACTCCTATAATAACTATAACGTATCTTTACCTAAGATATATACGTCCTTATCAAACTAGCAGTACTTACTATTACAACCAACGATACTTGCATGTACGGTGATAACACTAATAGTACTTGTTATAACTAGCAATACTTGGTTGGCCAAATCGCTTGACCGATTTCGCATCAGATCGGCTTGTTGTGACGATTCGGTCGTCTAGGTCAATTGGAGGAAACCGGTCTGCAGCTCGACCTAATTGAAAAATGAGAAACATTTTAATTATTGATTTTTGGCACTGTTTAATATAAAAAAAACTTTATATAGTTTTAATTAGATAAATTTTGTAACAAATCTCAAAATTTTAATATATTTTGAGCTTTGTTTAATTCGCCACAGCATATATGAATTTGATCATTTAGTTAATGCATTTTACAACCTCTAATTAAGTCTTTTTTCAATCATTTCTTTAACAATATTTATATATAAATATTATTGCAATGTCTTTTATTTTATTTAAATAATTACTTGAAAAAAATATATTAAAAAATGAGACTTGGTCGTCTTGTTGTTAAAATAGATCGTATGTAATCGTCGGAGAAAAAAAAACGATGTAACCAAAAAAATTGAATATCGTGGTTGTCACGCCCGACCTTAATTTTCATGTTTTGGATGAGCTTTCATTTTATTTACTACAACCAATGTAACATGATAATAACCTTTTGGTACTAGTAAAAAAAAAATTATTTTGACAGTGACAGAGTGCAAAACGTAGCCTCCACATAAAAGTAAAAGACATAACAACCCCCACAAACTAGACACAAACTCTCGAAATACAAGGGGTAAAAGGGGTAAATCAATCAATAAACCAATAAAGACAAAAAAGAAAGGGCCCATGTGAGTCGCTTATTGGCTGCCAAGAAATACTCACACATCACCATGCTCCCACACCACCATGTAGGTAGCTACAGAGCATTAATTTCCCTACAACACAAGGTAAAAAGGAGAAGACACGTGTCATTCAATTATTCCGTCCCAAGAACTCACACCATATAACCTTCGTGTTTGCACCAAAAATAGTGTCTACTCTTTTTCATATTTTCTTTTCAACTCACTCACTGTGTGTGTGTTTTTTTTTTCAACTCCATATTTTTTCTTTCAAAGGTAAAAACAAAAACATTTTCTACTCTTTTTCTTTCAAGGTTAAAAAAACATGCATGTCACGATTTCTACGAATTTTTATATATAAAAAATGCCTTTTAGTTTTTATGTTTGTTTCATGTTTCTTGCTTTGGTGTTTTTTTTATATAAAAAATGCATTTGAGTTTTTTTATTTATGCTTGTATGTTGTATTTTTTTCTAGAGTAACTTTTTTTTCTAAAAATAAATAACCAGTGTGTTTATTGTATCTTTTATCTAAAGTTTTGTGGATTTGTCTCGTAAATTTAATAAAATATATTAATTCGCCACAACATATATTAATTTGATCATTTAGTTAATGCAATTTACTACCTCTAAATAAGTCTTTTTTCAATCATTTCTTTAACAATATTTACTAAGTGTGAAACACTTATCTTTTTACCACTTAATTATAATAATAACCAAGCTAAAACGTGTATTTTATGTCGTAAATGTCGGAATTATGCGTGGTTTGTGTTTTTGTTGTGATTTAGGATCAAAATGTGAAAAGGGAAGAAAACATGGGCTTTCACGGGCTTTTATCGAAAAAAAACAACAAAAGACGAAGTCAAAAGATCAAGAGTGTAAAAAGAACGAAAGTCCAAGGCCTATTCCGAAGATTTATCGAAGAAAAGTCTAAAGACGGAAGTTTAATAAAAGCCGAAGAACTCAAGTCTAAATTAATGAAGAAATTACAAGACGAGTTTATTAATCCCGGGACAAAGTCGAAAAAGTGGAAGAATTTAGAAGACGAAAAGACGAGAAAGAAAGATAGAAAGAAGCAACACATGCTTAACCTTCCCTAATCACTATAAATACCCTCCTAATGTCATTTACTTAATTGCTCCTTTAATTTCTTGTCTTGCACCTTAAATTTGTAAGCTTTTAATTATTGTCTTTACTTTAATTGTTGAATCTTAATTTTAATCAAGTATTTAATTAATCTCTCATTCTACCTTTCTTGTTCTTGATTTAATATTTATGCTTATGTGCTTATTGTCATGCTTATTTGATTATTTGTCATGTTTTTATGTTTATGATTGTGTTAGCTTATTGATTTTATAGCTTATTGTGTTTTTCTTAAATTTAATTAAGTGCTTATTAGTTAATTTTTATAAAAAGTTGTTCAAAAATATTTTTATTATTTACTGTTTTTAAAAGTTTTTAAATTTAAGCTTATTTGCTATTTCTTAAATTCAATTTGGTAAAAGTTTTACTTAAGTGCTTATTTGTTTTTATCTTAATTTTAGATTTTTAGCTTATTTGGAACTTGTTCTTATCCGGGTTAGTAAAACCCCATTATTCCGAATACTGCTCAAAACCAACATTCCGGATAACTGCTCGAAGTTGGGTATTCCGGATAAGGAATTTGTGGAGATTCCGGATAAGTGTTTGAAGGGGATTCCGGATAAAGATTACAACCTTATTCCGGATAAGCAACATCTGGGTATTCCGGATAAGGAGGTTTTAATTATTCCGGATATCAGCAAGGTTCGAATTCCGGATAAGGGCATTTTCTGATTATTCCGGATAAGCTACAGAAGTAAATTCCGGATAAGTAGCAGTCTCGATTCCGGATAGTCTTCCGGACTCATATTCCGGATATAGTGAAGAAGAAATTATTCCGGATAAGGGTGACAGTACTAGATTCCGGATAAACTTCGAAACTCGGATTCCGGATAAGAGAAAGGTGGTTATTACGGATAAAGCTTCACTCAATTATTCCGGATAAGGAGCTAGGGTATTCCGGATAAAGGTGACAGCTTTATTCCGGATAAGCAGTACTTTGTTGGGTATTCCGGATAGTGACAGTATTTTGGATTCCGACTCAGGTTTTGTTTATACTCTGTTTTAATCTCAAGCATTTATTTTTCCCGCTATATTTCTTTAAGTGTTATTTTAATTGTCTTTCTTTATTTTAAATTTCAAGTTTACATTTTTATTACATTTTCAAATTAATTTTAAGTCATTTAATTTGTTTACTTTAAAAGTTTTAATATTGCACCATTTACTTTTTAATTAGTTTTAGCTTTAATTACCGTCATTTACGTTAACGTCTTGCACATTTACTTTACTACAACGACCAATCTATTCTTTTTCACCAAAAGACGACTGAGTCACAATTTTCCCTTTCTCAATTCGAAAAGATGGCACGATAATTTTAACCCTAGCAAAATCATACTTTCAAATGGCGCCGCTGCCGGCTCTTTTCGTAAAGATTAACGGTTTTCTGTGAGAGACGCGTTAAACTTTGGGATCCGTTAACTCGTGAACGTTATCTTTCTTGCTCAAAAATTGTTAAAAATCCATTAAAATTAAAAAATTGTTAAAAATCCATAAAAATTTCAAAATTTTCAAAAATCCAAAAAGATTTTATTTTTATTTTTATAGTGTATATATATATTGTCTATTTATTTGGTATCTTTTTCTTTTGCTTTTGCACGTGTATGCGTAATAGATCTTCAACTTATCCAGAGCCCGAGACTCGTGAAGATTTAGATATGGCAGGTGTGAACAACCACAATAACCCACCGCACCTCAACAATAATAACAACAACAATGTTCTTCCACCACCAGACCTTAGAACGATGGAGGAGCTTTCTCAACCTACAATGAACGGACGAGGAGGACCGATTGCGCCGATGCAAATCACGGCTCCGGAGTTTTCATTAAAGCATCACATGATCCAACAAGTGCAGAACACTTGTCCATTTCGCGGATTACCGGATGATGATGCCAACAAGCACCTCGACAAGTTCATTATCGTTACTCCAAGCATGAAGTTGCCCGAGGTTACTATGGATTTTCTTCGCCTTCACCTATTTCCACACACCTTATCCCACCATGCCGAAAAATGGTTTGATCGTCTTCCGAAGAATTCAATTCATACTTGGGACGAGATGACTCAACGCTTTTTGTCACGCTACTTTCCACCATCCATGGTCACGAGCCTTCGAAATCAAATTAGTGGATTTACTCAAGAACCCGATGAATCACTTTTTGATGCTTGGGAACGCTATAATGTTTTGATCGATCGATGTCCAAACCACAACATGCTCCCCGTTACTTTGATTGATACTTTCTACAATGGTTTAACTTTTTGTGATCGTGATACGATTAATGCAGCCGCCGGTGGCTCATTTATGAAAAGAAGACCTGAGGAGTGTAGAGAGCTTAGAGAGAACATGACTACTCACCACAAAAATTGGGATTCATCTGCATCTTCAAGATCAAACCCGAGAGTCAATGTTTCTTCTACTTCTTCAAACCCCGATATCACCGAGTTGACCCGCGCAATGGTCGAAATGAGCAAAAACATGCAACTCTTGGCTACAAATTAACAACAACAAGTTAAAGCTGTAGCACTTTCTTGTGAGACTTGCGGCGGTCCTCATTCATACACTGATTGTCCTTCTACTCATGACAATCCAGAAAACGTGTATGCAGCTTATGGTAACTATTCCACGGAAAACCATCAAGCTCGACCTCAAGGCGATCGTAACTTGCTAAGTTACCTTTCTAACAACTTTCTTTCACCCGGTTGTTCTCCTCAAAACCACAACCCCAACAACCTTAATAGAAGCAACCCAAACCCACCTCGAGCTTCTAATCCTTATCACCCACCCGCTCAACAAGCCCCACCCATTAATCAAGAGGTGGAAACTTTCATGAGGACCCAAGGAGAGCATATCAAGAATCTACAAAGCCAAATTATCAATTTGAAAGGAGATATGACTAAGCAAGGTAATGATATTAGATCCGAGCTTCGACATGATATACAAACCTCTTTTAGCACTCAAACAAATGATTTGAAGAATATCCTGGCTAGTTTCTTACCAACCCCTCAACCCTCTACTTCGGGCTCTCTTCCTTCAAATACTGTCACCAACCCGAGAGCGAATGTGAGTGCTATTACTACACGCAGTGGAGCAACCTTAGTAGGACCATCTACTCCTCCCCAAGTTACTCCATCTACACCTCCTACACCACCATTTATCCCTCCTACTCCCACGCCTAGTATTAGTTCTCCATTACCGTCTCCACCTCTTAATGAAGACGTACCCAAGAAACACCCTTCACCAACTCCACCTTCCACCTATAAACCCAACATCCCTTATCCTTCTCGCTTAGACAAAGGCAGATTGCTCACCAAGGATGACATTCAAGTGTCAAACTTTTTGAAGAAGATTTCGGGCGTGACCATCACCCTTAGCCTTGTTGAAGCTCTTGCCAAAATGTCGACTTTTGTCAAGATGTTTAAGGAATTGCTTATTAAAAAGGAGAAGATGGCCGAGTTTGTTAACACTCGATTGAATGAAAATTGTTCTGCAATCCTTCTTAAAGAACTTCCGGAGAAACTTGGAGATCCCGATCGTTTTGTGCTGCCATGTACTTTTCACCAAACCCAAGAATTTACTGCCTTAGCCGATCTCGGGACATGTATAAATCTGATGCCTTTAAGTGTTTGGAAAAAGTTATCATTACCCGATCTTACTACAACAAAGATGACTCATGAGCTAGCAAATCGCACTCTCGCTTACCCCGTTGGTATTGCCGAAGATGTGTTCATTAAAGCTGGCACCTTCAATTTTTCGGTCGACTTTGTTGTTGTTGATTATGAAATGGACCTTCGTATTCCGATAATATCTGGTCGGCCATTCTTGAGAACCGGAAAAGCATTAGTCGATGTTGCTGAAGGTGAGCTCATTTTAAGAGTCGGGAATTATGCACAAGTTTTAAAATGGGGAAGATCACAACCAAATATAATGGAAGAGAATCAGCGAATATGATTAATGTGCTTGATGATTTGGTCGTCTACAACAATCCTCTATTCGATTCTTGCTATGACAATCCAATGTTCCAAGATAATGTGGATGATTCTCTCTCTAATTCTGATCCTCCACCAATTTATAATTCTCTACCGATCTTTGATACTTATGATGACGGTTCTAGTTCCGATGGAGATGATTATGATAATTTTACTTCTGAGTATCCAGACATGCCCACTTATGCTGATTTTGATGAGGCTGATACTCTCACGAGTGATTCTTCTCATGATGACCTTGCACCTACTTTTGATGAAGATCCTCCACCAACAATGCTTAATCCTACTTTGGATAACTACTCATTTGAGGAAGACTTTGCTACTTTTCTCAACACTTACTTCCCAAATGAGAGTGATTCTCCTCCTTTGGACTTTGATGATTATGGTCTTTATCCTCCTTTGGATATGAAGAAACCCATTGCAAAGGAGAAGAAGCCGACCGATACCGATATCCGCAGTACTTATGTCTTGACACCTCTCTATCCACCTTCTGAGGATGAGATTGTGCGATTTATGAGCGGATCCTCTTCAAGGTCTACTGAGCCTGAGTGTTATTTTCCCCTAAAGGAAAAGGTGTTCGATCCCGGTATTGGAATTTTCAAGCCATCTCAGTATCCATCTGATGAAATAAAAGGAAAGATTTTTGGAACTTATGGAGATATGCTTGCACCTCTTCACCCTTGCTACCACCGTGCTCAACAACTGCTTAAGGGAACCTTGCCTACTCTTCTTTGGCTTGCCTTGTTCGCCTTAAGCTTGTGCTACTTGATGGACGAAAACCATGTATTTGATCCCGGTGGATGTGTTTCAAGCTTCTTACCATGCTAATCAAGGTTGAGTCAGGCTCACGACTTGGTTAACAAACACAAGCGCTTCTCAGGAGGCAACCCGTAGTATCTATCCTTTTTCTTTTGTTTTCATAATAAGTGTAGGGGGAGACCCTAGTATGTGTTTTTTGTTTTCTTTCTTATCATGTGCAAGGATTCGAGCTATCAAAGATCCATTCTTGATGACTTTTGACGAACCGTGATCCCGTGTACCCGTCTTCCCGGTTCTATCCTAAACTCTTTTGATTCTCTATTTTATATTTTGTAATATTAAAATAGGAATCACTTTAGTTGTCTCTTCCTTAGCAAGATTTAAACAACGTGCACAATGTCCTAAGTGTAGGGGAGTTTACTTACACATGCTTAAACATTGAGGACAATGTTTATATTAAGTGTAGGGGGGACTTCTATCGAAGTTAAGTGGGCTTTTCCTTGCATTTGTCCTCATTTTAACCGGAAAATTGACTTTTCGACATTTTTCAAAATTTTTGATCTATTTTGGCCTTGTAGTTTTTCCTTTGTTATAGTTATTTTATTTCGTTGCTAGAATAAATTTTAATAAAGTGGTTCTAATTTTTAAACGTTGTGAATATTTTGACTCAACCCGAGTTTACTAATCTAAGTTTACTCTAGCTAGTATCCTTAACGTGTTTAAATCAAGTTTTGCTAGGCTTTTATATAGGGAACTTTAAAACGCGAAAGTCTTAACTCTTACGGGTTAAGAACAAGAACTTTTCGCAAGTTCCTATAATTGATCCTAGAAAGTCGTTTATCAAGGGAACTTTAAAATACGAATTCTAAACTTTAAAAAGTCTAAGAATTTGCAAGATCCTATAGATGACTTGAAAACCCAAAACATTGATTTAATAGGCTAAGCATCCACGAGTCTCATTCCTTGAGATTTTAAATTGTGGAGAACGAGAGATGATAGAGTCAATTATAAGTTTGGTATTATTTCATGAATTTATATGAGTTGATTATGAGTTTTTTTCTCCCATCGCTTGTTAATAAATTTAATTGCAATAAGTAAGGTTGTACGATTTGAAAAGTTACTTAGCTTCTAGCCCAAGATCGTTTAAAAGTTGCTCGGTATTAATTAGAGTTCATAGCCAAGGCATAACTTATTGAAGCGAGATGCGAAGATTGGCGAGTCCGAAAAGTTCCTAAGAAGACATGAGGGCTACATTTGTTGCTAAAGATCCCAAGTGATGTGAAGAATCATTTATCAATAATCAATATAAAGGATCGAGACACACGGCGAAAAGCAAATACTCCCCTAAAGATCATGGAGAATTCTATCCAAAAAGGCCCTAACAAGGTATGAGGATATATAGATCCATGTCCTAAAAGGAGGCGGATCGTTGTATATCAAAATCCCAAATAAAGATTGGAGAAAAATGAAGAAGTCGTGGTCCAAATATGAAGAATCTCTCAAAGAGTTCAAGTGAAGAAATTCCTATTATGAAGAGAAGACCATTATTTCATGAACGTCTCTCAAGATTTGAAGTATGAAGTCACTGCCAAATATCGGTCCGAGAAAGGTCTCAAATCGTGAAGCGAGTTATGCCAAGATATGAACTTTATGAAGTCCCGAGAAGCAGTTTTAAAAGATTTTGTCATTTAGCTAACTATTGATTAAATCGTCCTACTTTATTTCAGCCTCAATAACTATCGAAATAAGTCAACAATGCATCTTCGTGATCATTCAAGACAACAATAAAATATAAGAGATACACCTAGGAATAAGGGAGTCAAAGTGAATAATTGGCCCACATGAGTTTGTGTTAGTTTGCTAACTTATAATAACAATGACCTCGTTTTTAAGCTTGGTTTGGGGAACGTGAAACTTGAGGGTGATAATCATTCATGACATTCCAAAACCCTAAGGTAAGTTTTTGATCTTTTTACTTATTTTCTTCCTTTAAATATTTTGTCTCTTTAATAAAGGCCAATGTGGATTGATTATGATGAAAAATGTAAAACTTGCTTTGTAATTAATGCATTGCATGAGGACATTGTAATGGTCAAGTGCAAGGGATTTAATAAGTGTGAAAACACTTATCCTTTTACCACTTAATTATAATAATAACCAAGCCAAAACGTGTATTTTATGTCATAAATATCGGAATTATGCGTGGTTTGTGTTTTTGTTGTGATTTAGGATCAAAATGTGAAAAGGGAAGAAAACATGGGCTTTCACGGGCTTTTATCGAAGAAAACAACAAAAGACGAAGTCAAAAGATCAAGAGTGCAAAAAGAACGGAAGTCCAAGGCCTATTCTGAAGATTTATCGAAGAAAAGTCTAAAGACGGAAGTTTAATAAAAGCCGAAGAACTCAAGTCTAAATTAATGAAGAAATTACAAGACGAATTTATTAATCCCGAGACAAAGTCGAAAAAGTCGAAGAATTTAGAAGACGAAAAGACGAGAAAGAAAGAAAGAAAGAAGCAACACATGCTTAACCTTCCCTAGTCACTATAAATACCCTCCTAATGACATATTATGAGGTGTTGGCTATTTTGACAAACTACTCTTCCATTTTAATTACTTGCACTTTTCTTAATGTCATTTACTTAATTCCACTTTTAATTTCTTGTTTTGCACCTTAAATTTGTAAGCTTTTAATTCTTGTCTTTACTTTAATTGTTGAATCTTAATTTTAATCAAGTTTTTAATTAATCTCGCATTCTACCTTTCTTGTTCTTGATTTAATCTTTATGCTTATGTGCTTATTGTCATGCTTATTTGATTATTTGTCATGTTTTTATGTTTATGATTGTGTTAGCTTATTGATTTTATAGCTTATTGTGTTTTTCTTAAATTTAATTAAGTGCTTATTAGTTCATTTTTATAAAAAGTTGTTCTAAAATATTTTTATTATTTAGTGTTTTTAAAAGTTTTTAAATTTAAGCTTATTTTCTTTTTCTTAAATTCAATTTGGTAAAAGTTTTAGTTAAGTGCTTATATGTTTTTAGATTAATTTTAGATTTTTAGCTTATTTAGAACTTGTTCTTATCCGAGTTAGTAAAACCCCATTATTCCGAATACTGCTCAAAACCAACATTCCGGATAAGTGCTCAAGTTGTTAATTATTTATGCTTGTATTTTGTATTTTTTATAGTGTAACTTTTTTTCTTCTAAAAATAAATAACCTGTGTGTTTGTTATATCTTTTATCTAAAGTTTTGTGGATTTATCTCGTACATTTAATAAAATATATTAATTCGCCACAACATATATTAATTTGATCATTTAGTTAATGCATTTTACTACCTCTAATTAAGTCTTTTTTTTCAATCATTTATTTAACAATATTTATATATAAATATTATTGTAATGTCTTTTATTTTATTTAAATAATTATTTGAAAAAAATATATTAGAAAATGAAACTTGGTCGTCTTGTTGTGAAAACAAATCGTATGTAATCGTCGGAGAAAAAAACTGATGTAACCAAAAAAATGAATATCGTGGCAGTCACGCCCGACCTTAATTTTCATGTTTTGAATGAGATTTTATTTTTTTTACTACAACCATGTAACATGATAATAACCTTTTGGTACTAGTAAAAAAAATTATTTTAACTGTGACAGAGTGCAAAACGTAGCCTCCACACAAAAGTAAAAAGACAAAACAACCCCCACAAACTAGACACAAATTCTCGAAATACAAGGGGTAAAACGGGTAAATCATCAATAAAACAATAAAGACAAAAAAGAAAGGGCACGTGTCAGTCGCTTATTGGTTGCCAAAAAACTGCTCACACACCACCATGTAGGTAGTAGCTACAGAGCATTAATTTTCCTACAACACAAACTTAGTGTGTGTTTTTTCTCTCTTTCTTTCAAGGTAGTAAAAAGGAGGAGACACGTGTCATTCGATTATTCGGTCCCAAGAACTCACACCATATAACCTTCCTGTTTGCACCAATAATAGTGTCTACTCTTTTTCATATTTTCTTTTCAACTCACTCACTGTGTGTGTGTTTTTTTCCAACTCCATATTTTTTTCTTTCAAAGATAAAAACAAAAAACATTTTCTACTCTTTTTCTTTCAAGGTTAAAAAAACATGCATGTCACGATTTCTATGGTTTTTTATATAAAAAATGCCTTTTAGTTTATATGTTTGTTTCATGTTTCTTGCTATGGTGTTTTTTTATATAAAAAATGCATTTGAGTTTTTTATTTATTTATGCTTGTATGTTGTATTTTTTTATAGAGTAACTTTTTTTTCTAAAAATAAATAACCAGTGTGTTTATTATATCTTTTATCTAAAGTTTTGTGGATTTATCTCGTAAATTTAATAAAATATATTAATTCGCCACATCATATATTAATTTGATCATTTAGTTAATGCATTTTACTACCTCTAATTAAGTCTTTTTTTCAATCATTTCTTTAATAATATTTATATATAAATATTATTGTAATGTCTTTTATTTTATTTAGATAATTATTTGAAAAACAAATATGAGAAAATGAAACTTGGTCAATAGCCTTAAGTTTCCTCTCTTGATCATGAACCGTTAATTTACGTGTGTTGCTAAGCGCGAATGTTGTGGGTGGATCCACCGGAATTCACAATCCCCGTCCCGATTACCTTGTCGCATTTAACATTTGATTTGTTATTTGAGTATTTAGGCTGAATACTCACTAGAGGAACTTACATGAGTTAAGCTTCGGTTCATGAACTAAACTGCAATAATAATGTTTCGGACTATGGTTAATGTACATAACCATTTCCCCTATTTCTTGTTTACAAATGAATGCTTGTGTTCCACTCCTTTACTGCTAAACTTATGAATATCACTCAACTTTATGTTGACGATTTTACATGTTTAATCTCAGGTATTAATACTTAGCTTGCTTGGATGGGAGCCCGCAGGATATTATCGTAGCTTGGAGATTTCTGTGATGCTTTTAAAAGTTTGGTTTTGTTAAAAACTGTCTAAAATTTATTCTGTCTTTTTGGAAACTATATGTTATAAATCATGATGAAATAATAGATTTTTCCGCATATAACTCTTTGGGACCGATGTTTAAAACTCTGATCTTTTATGATATAATGTATATGTTTTTATTACGTCAACTTTGTGTCAACACTATTTCATCGTTTCTTGTACTATGACGTGGAATCCCTTGTTTCCTAGTTGTTACCTTGCCTGATTTTGGGGGTCTCACACAAGCTATGTAATGAAGAACAATTTAGGGGAAAAGTTAATGAGTTGATAGACCTTTCCCAAGCTCCTATCCAACTGAAATCCTTTGCCTAAAGGCCTGTTTCTTCATACCACACTTATCAACACCAAGTAATAAGCTTATTTCAGGAAATGGGATCTAAACCCACAACATACATTGTGTCTAACGGGTCAATGAGCTGTTTGTATAAATGTAAATTCCGAACTACGAGTCAATTCAGGTTATGTATTATGTGTAACGGGTCAATAAGGGGAACTAAATATTAGCTTGAAAGTGAATCTGGTTAAATGGGTTGAATATGGTTATTGAAATAATAACATTATATCAGTTGTTCGTATGAATGTTATTATTTTCCTCCAAGTAATTTTTTAGTGATTGTAAAAGGCTCAATCCTTTCTTGTCTTTTACAAAAGTAACATCGGGTTGGTGTTACAAAGGTGTGCTACTTGGGCGTACACAAACGGGTTGGTTCTTGACTGTCGTTCTGTAACCTTCTTGTGGGTCTGTACAAGCAGCATGGAAGAAAAGCCTGCAGCTATTTCCCTTCCTTAACAATGGTATCTAAACACACAACATGCATTGTGTCTAACGGGTCAATGAGGTGTTTGTTTCTATGTATCTTATTCATTTCCTCCAAGTCTTCAATTTTGTAGCTCAATCCTTTCTTGTCTTTTACAAAAGCATGCTACTTGGGCGTACGTAAACGGGTTGATTCTTGACCGTCGTTCTATAACCTTCTTGTGGGTCTGTACGGGCATCATGAAAGAAAAGCTTGCAGCTATTTCCCTACCTTAACTTTGTTAAGATCTTCGAAGCACTAAAATTATCCAATTTGTACCTGATTAGAAACGAGTAAACAACAAAAAGATGGCAAAAAGACGGGTTATTTCTCTAACATTGTTGGGAGTTGATAAGGACATAGGTGGCAAAAAGATGGGTTATTTCTATAACATTGTTAGGACTTGATAAGGACATAGGTTGTCTTGTAGTCGTTGGAGTGTATAGCAATATGTATTAACGACAAGGTTAGTACTTCCTTGCGTTCATCTCAGATAATCAAGCAGCTGGGGTTGGAAAAGTACATCTTTTTGTTTCATACAATGAGAGTTACTAACATTTAGAGAGAAAGCACCATCGAAAATGTTATGCGAAATTGACATCTTGTGACGGGTCGAGTCTGATTCGTTTATCCCTCATAAAATGGTCAAAACAAATTCAATGTGAAAAAGAAAACAAAGATCTATATTGTTTTCTTGTTTGGATGCATGACTGCAATTTGTATCCCATGTTCATCAATTGTCACTGTCAACTTCAATTATTTTCACTTTTTTCGCAATGCGTGTGAATTTCTTCAGATGCCATTGAACACTAAAACAATGAAATAAATGTGATCCAGTTCTGTATTCTTGAGTCATAATGAGTTTCATGGTGTGAAAATTGGATCTTTGTTCTCAAGAACATGCTCAAAATCCGTTGCAGACACTTCTAATGATCTAAGCAATTATCTACAGCAAATTTTCCACTTATTTTCATAAACTACCCTCAACAATTAATTTATTTAAAACTTAACTTACTTTATTCATTCAAATAAAAAACATTACATCATAAATTAAATCCTAACATACCAAATTTTAAAAAATATAAATGACATAAAAATAATTATAATAATTATACGTGGTAACCAACATATCAACGCCGGATTCATCATCAACGACAAACGCGGAAGGTCGGTACGCCATTTTTGTGTGTTTAAAATTTGTGTTGGTGTAAAGTTATAATGAAGTTGGTTTGTATATATGGAAGGGTTTCAAAAAACTAGCCGTTATAGTTTTTTTTTAAATGAAATTTTTTAAATATAATGGTCATCCGACTGTTGGATGGTCCTGTGGTTTATATATTTTCTAGACAAAATTACGTGGTTTACATATTTTATAGCAACGTTAACTATTACTTGGTTTATATATTTTCTAGAAAAAATTGCATGGATGGTCCCTGTGGTTTGTTTAAAATTACAACTTTCGTCTCTCGATTTTTAAAGTTGCATGGCTGATCCGTAACTTCGAAAAAAATAACACTCTTGGTCCCTTATCTTAACTGGTGTAAAGTAAACTCCGTTGGAATCTACACATTAAGTTCTTTTCCTTACCATTCGTTGCATCATCCATCCTTTTCGAAACGAAATTAACTTTTTAACATTAAATATTTTAAAAGGGTTAGAAAAATTAAAGTTAATTTTTTTAGAAAACATAAAAGAAAATTTGCTCATTGAAAGTGTGATAACCTGAAACCGAGGTCATTGCTTAATCTTATTTTACAAATATTTTTGAAATTTTTGATGAGCTTGAATGTTTTTATTTTTGGTGGTTTAAGTTGAAACCAATGTTGGAAGATTCAGTTTTACATTTTAACTAGTATGAGGAGTATTAGTAAGCGCGATACCGACGGATGCCCGATATTTTACGTTTTATTGTCGATCGTTTCGATGTTTAATATTTTCAATGTTTCCTTTTTAATTGCGTATTAAGTCGTGTCGGAGAACTATATTATTATATTTGTTTATGCATTTTAACTTTTGAAAAGTATTTTTATGAATCCCGAGTCCCATGAATATTTTCAAAATTGACTATCAGTCATTTCTCGGTTTTTAACTAGCTATTTACTTTTTAATCCAAAAGATTTCAAAATTGACAAAAATGACCCTCCACCACCACTATAAATACGTTTTCCACTATCATAAACACATAAAAAATAGTTTAAAAAATCCAACCACCCTTTCTTCTTCTTTTTCTTGCCGTGAACCACCAATCCCCAAAAACACCCACATTGTGTGATTTTGAGTTTGAATTTCTAAAAACTAATTGAAGTCTCATCCTAGAAATTTAAAGGTGGTCATTTTGATATTAAATTTACCCACATGCATCAAGTTTTTATTTTTCATAGGAATTAGGGTTGGTGAAATTGTTTTAAGGTCATGCATGTGATGATCTCACTATGATCTTGATGTTTGATTGTTGAAAGTATGAAATTTTGATAAAGATTTGTTAAGAGTGACATGCAAGTGTAATAAGAGTGTTAGAAATTGATTTGGGTAATTATAGGGTGATAGTAGTGATGTAAAAATGGTTAAAATGGGTTGCAAATTTGATTTGGTATGAGTTTTAAAAAGGTTATTTAGGATAGTAGGTTTGAACCTATTTTCAGATGTCTTAAGTTTGAAATGATGTAGTATTATTAGGATAGTGTTTTAGAGATTTTTATAAGTTTCGTTTTGACATAAATTAGAGCTTCTAACTCAAAACGAGGAGGAAGGTACGATAGTTTGATTATTCGTGTACCGGGAGACGAGTATCGACACAATCCAAATTTGTTGTTGATATTTGTATCAAATCTCGGGGACTGTAAAATGAGTTTTAAAAATAGTCAAGGGTTGTTCTTAGGTTCTAAACCTAGGATTGCGAGTCTGTTTTCAAACTCAAGTGTCGGTATTGTAAATGGAATTGTTTAGGAAGGTTAAAATGGTTTTATGAGTCGCAGGCGTAAATCTGTCCGGATTTTGTAATTCAATGATGTGTCGGGCAGAAGGTCTTAGAAGTAAAAACTTTCGATGAACTTTTAAGATGGCTTTCTATAGATAGTAAGTGAGTTTCTCAAGTTTTTTCATAAACGATTAATGTGTCTAAGTAAGATAAATAAGCTTGTACATTTGGTATGTGCTGGCAGATTATTATCGGGAGTGTGGTTTAATAATGTAAACATGTAGAAGGGAATAGCAGTATCATTTGCATGGTTGTTCTTTTGGGTTTGTCATGGTTTTGTAATTTTGAATTTTGTGTTACTAAGTATGAATTATACTTGAGTCTATTATTAACGAGCGCGCCTTATTTGGTAGTTTGCGATTTTCGTGTTTTACGGGCATTACTTATCGTCGACGATCATCTTGCTACGTCTCTTGTACTAAGGTGAGTCTATACACTCGCTTCATACTAGTTATTAAATGATTTTAAACCCGTGAGGGGGATGCATGCTATTTGAAATAAAATGAACACAAGTCCTGAATGATTGTTTGGACCCGAATGTTGCCTCGAATTGTATTGAGTACCTTGTTGCTGAAGACCCTAATTTCATGAATCGTTAACTATCTTCTAGCTTAATGTTGTAAGTTGGGAATAGCCGCTTATTCAAATGGTAGTACTACGGGGTTGACAACCCTATCACGGTCAAAAGTTGCACGCTGAGTAATCTATTGGATGGATAATTTCGATGAATAAGATGTGGGTATATATCTAGCAACTAATACCCTAGAGGGGCAATGGTTTCATCTAGTCATGCTGGCATTTAGTGTGAGTTACTAATTAGTTAAGGGGTCGGTGTCATGAGCTTAATACAATTATATAGCTTTTGGTTATAAGCTGAGTTGCCTAAATAATAGATTGTGTGTACGACAATGCTATTAAATGATTATGATTGAATTTTACTCTTGTGTTCAAATGTGATCTGTTAAACCTATGGACTCACTCAACATTATTTTTGACTCGTTTAAGCATGTGTTTCAGGTAATCAAAGGTGAACGATGGCGGAGCTTCCTGGGAAAGGTTGTGGGTTTGCTTTTGGAGTCTTGTGGTCTAAAAAACCTTTTCTTTCCCCGTTGTTTATGAACAATCTATCTTTGGTTGTGTATTGTACTAAAACTGTTTGGTTTGATGGTCGAGATCCTTGGGGGACTTAAACGCTTTCTCTGATGTCGTTTTAGTATATTTTGGGGACTGAATGTATGTTTTAGACAATGTTGCAATATATTATCTACTTTTATGTTTAAATGTCTCATTTTGAGGTCGTTCAATATACCTTGCGTGATGATGTTTGCGTTTAGCACCCAAATATGTATTTTCGCTGCGCAATGTATTTGGAGGTGTTAGAGAAAGCATAAAAAATTAAAATTAAAAGCTTTATAATTATTTTTTCCGAATGTAACTTTTTTTAGATTTTCAAATTTATGTTAACTTTTTAATGGAAATTTCTAAATGTTAGAAGAAATTTAATTTTTTTAAAAGAATATTTTTTCAAATAAACTAAGTTTCGAAGACATAAAACAAATATTTTTTTTTCAAAAATTTTAACTTTTTTCGAAATAAAATGAAAAACAATAAAAAATTTAACAATTCTGTTAAACCATTTTTGAAATGAAATAATTTGTTTTATGTCTTCGAAAAAAGTAATTTTTTCCGAAAATATTAATTTTTTTAAAGCTAAAAAATTTTAAAATATAAAAAGAAGATATATTTGGGAAAAAAATCAATTAATTTTGTATATTCCAAATTTTTTGACTTTTAGATTATTTTTTAATTATTATAGAAAAAATTAATTTATTTCGAAAGAAAGAGTCTACTTTTATTGGAAAGAATTTTTTTGTTTTATTTTATGAAAGTTTTAAAATGTTAGAAGTTTAATTAAAAAAACTAAACCTAAGTTCCGAAGACATAAAACAAATTATTTTATGAGAGAATTACATAAATCGTCCTTGTGGTTTATCGAATCCTACAAGATTAGTCCCTCAGTTTTTTTTTCATCATGATTAGTCCCCGTGGTTTTTTTTCATACATATTCAGTACACCCATCAATATTTATAATTAATTACCCAAAAATATGAGGGGTATTTTGGTCTTTTTCAAAAAATATTTTTTGAAAATCTTTTTCAAACTTTTTTTCCTTGAATTTGTTTTAATATTTCGAAAATATTTTTTCGAAAATCTTTTTTTTTATAAAATTCGAAAATCTTTTTTTTTAATTCGAAAATTAATTTTTTTTTATTCGAAAATCTTTTTTTTTATAAAAATTCGAAAATCTTTTTTTTAATTCGAAATTTTTTATTTTTCGAATTTTATAAAAAAATAGATTTTCGAATTAAAAAAAAAGGTTTTCGAATTAAAAAAAAGATTTTCGAATTTTTATAAAAAAAAGATTTTCGAACTAAAAAAAAAGACTTTCGAATTTTTATTTTATAAAATCTTTTTTTTATGTTCGAAAATCTTTTCTTTTATATAATTCGAAAATCTTTTTTTTTATAAAATTCGAAAATCTTTTTTTTTAATTCGAAAATCTTTTTTTTATAAAAATTCGAAAATCTTTTTTTTATAAAAATTCTAATTTTTTTAATTCGAAAAATAAAAATTCGAAAATCTTTTTTTTTTAGTTCGAAAATCTTTTTTTTTTATAAAAATTCGAAAATCTTTTTTTTAATTCGAAAAATAAAAATTCGAAAACCTTTTTTTTTAATTCGAAAATCTATTTTTTTATAAAATTCGAAAAATAAAAAATTTCGAATTAAAAAAAGATTTTCGAATTGAAAAAAAAAGATTTTCGAATTTTTATAAAAAAAAGAATTTCGAATTAAAAAAAAATAATTTTCGAATTAAAAAAAAAGATTTTCGAATTTTACAAAAAAAAGATTTTCGAAAAAATATTTTCGAAATATAAAAACAAATTCAGGGAAAAAAAAGTTTGAAAAAGTTTTTCAAAAAATATTTTTTGAAAAAGACCAAAATACCCCTCATATTTTTGGGTAATTAATTATAAATATTGATGGGTATACTGAATATGTATGAAAAAGAAACCACGGGGACTAATCATGATGGAAAAAAAACTGAGGGACTAATCTTGTAGGATTCGATAAATCACAGGGACGATTTATGTAATTCTCTCTTATTTTATTATTGAAAAAAGTTTATTGTTTCTCATTTTATTTCCAAAAAAGTTAAACTTTCTTTTCGAAATTAAAAGAATTTTTTTATGTGTTCGAAGCTTAGATTTTTTAAAATATTTTTTTAAATTAAATTTCTTTTAACATTAGAAATTTCCATTAAAAAGTTAAAAACTATTAAAAATAAAAAATGTATATATGCTCAGATATTTTTTATAAAGCTTTTCATTTTACGATTTTTATGTTTTTTAATGTTTATAAAAAATTAAATTTTAAACTTTTAACCCTTTTTAAAAATATGTAAAGTTAAAAATTTAATTTTTTTCGATATGGATGGATGATGCAATGAATGGTACGAAAAGGACTCAATTTGAAAATGCCAATGGAGTTTACTTAACACCCGTTAAGATAAGGACCAAGAGTTTTATTCCTTTCGAAGTTAGGGACTATCCATATAATTTTGTAAGTTGAGGGACGAAAGTTGTAATTTTGAAAAAACCACAGGTACCATCCATGTAATTTGAACTTGTAAAATAATCTACGTCATTCTATGTCATAGTCACGTGTTTTATCTATAACTTTACAAAAATGATCAAAGACACTAGTTAATATTTATATTCAAAGCAAACATTAATGACACAAGGTCATAATACATGTTTCATAAGCAAAAGTATACATAATCGCCATCAATCTTCCAATCGAGAAAAGTGAAGATGTTAGGATGGTATGGAGACGACCTAATCTTCTTAACAATCTTCTCTGCATTAGGCACGTTTTCAGCCATCTCAATGAGAGCATCAACGTTGTCACATGTTCCCTTGAAATATCGAGTCTCTTTCAATTATCGAGTCCTTTGGATATGGTTACTAAGCTTCATTCTGGGTTTCTTGGCAGTTTTATCTTGGCTATTGCGGAGTTTTTTTTCACTTATTTATTCAATATTTTAGTATCTTTATGTAATACAGAGTTTTCCTCACTGAACCTATCAGGGTCCATTATCAAGTGATTTAATGGACATACACTTAGAAAGTGGTACATCTTAAATTTCTTACAATCTTTAAGATATGCGTGGAAATCTTGTGCATGAAACACCAAACATTTTGTACGAACTCCCTTCTCTCCCCCTCTTGGGACCTGAAACCACACTTGGATCAGTGCACATCGGAAGGTCCAAACTAGTGGTTCTAACCGATGTAGAAAAAAATCCACGCCTTTGATCACGAAGTACTCATCAAAAACTTTATGTAGATTTAATGTATGCTAGAAACTAAACAATTTTTAAACCACAAAAGTTGAGATGAGTACTTCGTGATCAAACGCACGGATTTTTTTCTACAGCGGTTAGAACCACCAGTTTGGACCTTCCAATGTGCGCAGATCCAAGCGTGGTTTCAGGGTCCCAAGAGAGGAGAGAAGGGAGTTCGTATAGAATGTTTGGTGTTTCATGCTCAAGATTTCCTAATATATCTTAAAGGCTGTATGAAATTTAAGATGAACCACTTTCCAAGTGAATGTCCAGTAAATCACTTGATAATGGACCCTATTAGGTTCAGTGAGGAAAACTATATATTACAGAAATATATTAAAAGATTGAATAAAGAAGTGAAAAAACTCCGCAATAGCCAAGATAAAAATGCGAAGAAACCCAAAATGAAACTTAATAACCATATCCAAAGGACTCGATAACTGAAAGGGAATCGATATTTAAAGGGAACGTGTGACAACGTTGATGCTCTCATGGAGATGCCTGAAAACGTGCCTAATGTCGAGAAGATTGTTGAGAAGATTAGGTCGTCTCCATACCCTCCCAACATCTTAACTTTTCTTGATTGGTAGAGTGATGGCCATTATGTATACTATTGCTTATAAAACATGTATTATGACCTTGTGAACACCATGCTCGTTTGAAAGAACGAAAAACACAGTAGATTAGACTCTTAAATGGTTAGAAAAGTAGGTGTTGTTGGTGTAAAACTGGAAGCATTTTGTGAAGGAGTAGAGATGAGTATATATATTTATAAAGGGGTACTACTATATTTATGAAGGAGTTGTTGAGGTTGTTATTGTTGTATTAAATTTTCTACCAACAATGGGAACACTTAGAACCATTTTGATTTTATTGGAAAATTATTATTAAAAATTCATTTTTTATGGTGTTTTTCTTTTTCGTCAAAAGGACCAAAAGAGTCGACGACTTGACGACTAGGAAATTTAAGAAGAATTTGACATTTGTAATTTATTCAAATGTTTACTTACATAATACTTTTAAGTCGCCCCATTGTCTTAGAGGATGACTTGTTCTACATAAAAATATAAAGGATATGTGTCAACTTATTAAAGTTGAAAAATGTTTACTTTTGGACTAAAAAGAGAAACCCTATATGTGTTTTGAGTTTCTCGAGAATTTTTTTCTTAGGTTTTTTCAGAACATTCGAGTATGGGGTAAACCACATTAAAAGTAAAAGTAAGAAAGAAACATCATTTTACTAGGTAAAAGAATTACGAAATTTACGAATACTTAAAAGAGTCGTCACAAAAAATTGTTAATGACTTATGATATAAGCAATTGTAATATTTTTATGTAGACTATGTTTGTTGAGTTATTCTATCTCGAATTAAGATGTGGAGCCATCTGTCTTTAAAATTAAGTCATTTCCTAAAACACAAGATCGTTAACTTTACGGTAGAAAACCATTTTAAATCACTTTTTTGCTATCGACGCGAGACAGGGTCACATGCAGCTCAACATGTGTGAATGCATGTCTTGGCAAATACAAACCCACATGGCTGAAATATTGTTTAGGGATTCACTAGATCGCGAAAGCGAAATATATAGACACGTGGATTGTTTCCTCACCGTTCTAGTAAATTTTATTCTATGTCCTTAGGAAAACACACAGTTCTAAATTTGGTTTCCTTCTATTCTTGTTTCATTGTGGAATTACATAATTCGTTAGAAATTTTAATGTTCCATAAAAGCATTATCAAAACAACCACTTTCATGTATGCTTGTGGTTGTAGAAAATTTAGACCATTAATAAACTCATTGGGGAATACATATTTGTTTATACTTGTATCATTTTCAGGCTAACAAACATTTTCGCTACTTAAGTATATGAACTTTTTTTCCAGGAATTACCGAGAGTAAATGATCCTTTGTAGTTTCAAAGACCTATTCGAATAACGGGTTTCACATACATGAAATCACCACAAGAAAAAAAATCATGTTCCCGAACAATTAAAAGTATCACACACACAATTGTAATGAATTTAAACATCCGCTATTCCTAAAACTTTGTTCTAAGCTTTTGTTACTTATCGTAAAGGAATCCATTTTGTTTTAGGCATAATATGAGACCGGACTTAAGACCAAACCAGACTGACGCGAACTGGATCGAAGACCGAAGCAGATCGAATGGACTGAGCCGGAGATCAGAGTACGGTAAGCAATTAAAGCATACCAATTATTTAATTTAAACCCATTATACACAATTGTATGTTGGAATTAACTTGTTCATGATGATTATGTTTCTGCCAAATTAAAACGTATACATGAGTTATAAAGTTCAAATAGGTAATTTTCACATGTGCAAAAATTTACCTCATATAGCGTAGAGTAATTAATTAAAGCATGTAAAACTTTTTATTAGTATTTCAAATGTAAAGAAGGATATGTATATATATGATTTTCCTTTCTTCAGTTCTTGGGTTTTGTCTTATCTTAGGGAGTAGTACTAATAGTACTAGAACAATTTTTGATCTTCAATGGAGTAATAACATTTATGTTGGTTTGGTTGGTATACTTGTTTTGGTCATTTATGAGTGTTATTTATGAATCGGTTGTTTGAAATATTCATTGGTGTATTAAAATTCCTGATAATAGAGTGTAAGTGTATTTATTATATTGTTTCAAAAATTGTTTTAAAATTTTGTGGTTTTAATTTTTTTCTATACGAAGAAATTATTTCATGTTTAAGTGTCATGAAAAAGTCTATGATTTTAAAGAGGTCTAAAATTTTATGTACATTTAATGTATGTTAGAAATTAAACAATTTTTAAACCTCAGAATATTTAATTCATAATAAAAATATGTTCATGATGTAAGAAAATTTATAAATTAATAACATTATATAATATGACAACTTTATAACCTCTAAAAAAGTTTACAAATTCAGATGCCTTAAGCTGGGTAACGAGAAAAAATAGAGAACATTCGAACCATTTTGATTTTATTGGAAAATTTTTATAAAAAATACAAATGTTTATGGTGTTTTTTTTAGTCTAAAAGGTCAAAAGAGTCGCGACTTGACGACTAGGCGATTTAAAAGAATTTAACATTTAAATTCTAATTAGTTAACATGATCAATCAAGTTGCTTTCAACTTGAGAGGATTTTGATCCATGTTTGTTGTGTGATTCTGTCTCCAATTGAGCTGTGGAGTCATCTGTTTATAAAATTAGTCATTTCCTAAGACGCAAGCTAGTTATCTTTACGGTAGATAGTCATTTTTAATCTTTTTTTTTGCTTTCGACACGAGACAAGATCACATATAGCTTACCATGTGTGAAAGCATGTCTTGGCAAATACAAACCCGCATGGCTGGAATATTGTTTAGGGATTCTCTGGATCGCGAAAGCGAAAGTTATAGACACGTGGATTGCTTCCTCACCGTTCTAGTAATTTTTATTCTACGTATGTCCTTAGGAAAACACTCGGTTTCTAAATTTAGTTTCTTTCTATTCTCATTGTGTAATTGCATAATTCGTTAGAATTTTCAATGTTTCATAAAAGCGTTATCGCATTTATATTCTAAAAATTTTAATTCTTTAGAATTTTAATTTACTAAAAATTAAAATGTTAAAATTTTGACCCAAACAACACCTTCTAGTCTATAATAAACTTTCATCTACTACTCATTCCATCCTAAAATTATTGTCCAACTACAAAAACATACAGTTTAAGAAAAGTAAGATTTTTACAGCTTTCTTTTTACTTTTTGCATAAAGACAGTTTTACCCTTATTTAATAAATTTAAAAGTTTTTTTTTTAAATTTGTAATTTTAATTTCAACTAAAAGTAATATATTAATTTCGATCTAAACTTCGTATCTATTTTTAAAAATAAATAATTAATTTAAGACAACTTGAAAAAATTAGATTACAATTTTAAAACGAAAGTAAGTAGTAAATTTTACTTTATATAGATGCAACTTGACTATATTAAATTTTCAACTAATGCATTCATATCAAGTCAAGGGGCCCGATCATTCCAATTCGCTTCAACGTCATAGTTCTGTAGTCAAAACAATTACGACATTTTTAAAACGGAAGCAGCAGTAGATGTTAGTAGAAAGAAAAACGTAAAAAAATGTTGATCATGAAAAAAATAGCTGAAAATAGTTTCGTCTAAATATTGTTCGTTTTTTTTTTAAATAAAAAATATCATCTAAACAAATTTTCAAAATTTTTAATTCTACATAAAAAAAAGTCTTCTCTAAAAATTTAGAAACAAAAAATTATAAAAAGATTTCCACAACTAAACACCCCTTAATTTCACAAATCTACTAGTATGTATTAATGAGCATCTACCCGCACTTAAATTCTCAACTATATATACGAACTTTATTTTACCCTCAACCATATCACACGGTTTGGAAAGCAAAGCTCAGCATGGCAGACATAAAATCGATTCGAATCAGAAAACCATACCAGACCAGATCGATCCGAACTGGACCGTATAATTTCGGTCCGATCCTCGGTCTAGAATTTTGGACCATTTCGATCCTCGGTCCGATCCGATTCGGTCTTACCAAAAATCTCGTCGATTATGTTTAATAGAACCGGACCGAAGATCGAACCGAACCGGTCCATTTTGGTCCGACTTGGTTCAGGATTTTGAAACATTTCAGTCCTTAATCCGATCCAATCCGATCTTAATAGGTCCGGTCTCTAGTATGAAAAGCATATAACACATTCAAATTTAATGCTATGCTAGTAGTAGAACAACATTAACTTTTTTTTTCTTAATGAAATATCATAACATGAGTAACTGAATATTTTACACATTCGTATATATCTTAGAAAACGGATTATGGCGCCCATTTAACCTACAAAAAAGTTGTGTGAGTCGTAGTATTTGTTTACGTGCGTATGTTTACTGTTTTGCTTTGTGTGCATGTCTAAGAGAAAACTAAATGAAAACGATGACATTTAGTTTAAGCATAAAATACACTACACATACATATGATAAAGTGTTTTACAGCTTTCTCTTATACTTTTTTTTACATAAAGACAGTTTTACCTTTATTTAGTTAATTTAAAACATTTTTAAAATTTGTAATTATAATTTCAACTAAAAATAATATAGCAATCTCGATCTAAACTTCCTACCTATTTTTCGAAATGGATAATTAATTTAAAACAACTCGAAAAAAATAAACTACAATTTTAAAACGGAAGTATCAGTAAATTTTAGTCTATATGGATGCAACTTGACTATATTAAATTTTCAACTAATGCATTTATATTAAGTGAGGGGAAGAGGGGCCTGATCATTCCAATTTGCTCTCAGGGCAGAGCTAAGGCTTGGCTACCTATGGCACATGCCACATATGGTTTGCCAAGGTGCACGGCGGATTTTAGCAAGTACATAATGATCAAGTGCACAGGAACTTTCTTTTTCAATTCAATAACTTATGATAAAGTGTTTCATAACGTATCATATTATTGATTCATTCCAAATTAAATTATTTTGTTTAGTTTCAGACCCGTTAAAAGAATATATGAAAACATGGGAGGTATAACGAAGGAAGAAGATGATATTTTGTTTTTATCTATTTTCATTTTGCACCCTATAGTCTATATTTTCTTACACTAGAATCCTTATATTTTAGTTATATAAAAGTTTGAAATCTGACATCTTTAACCTAAAATTATTAAAATTATTTAATACTGCGAACATTTGAAACTTTGATAGATACAATAGGATACTTTCATAGTATCATGAGTGTGTGGTGCCTATAAGAATTTGAAACATTCTTCTAACTTTTTAGATACTTATAATACAATACCCAAATTTATAACCTTTGTTCTATACGTTGTAAAATATATTATCAGTGCGTTAATTTTACCTTTAACTTTTGTATAAGTTAGAGTTCCAGGAAAAAAATATTGTGCTACACATACATAAGATTTCTGGATTCGCCACTGTTTGCTCCAATGTCATAGTTCTGCAGTCAAAATAACTATGTTTAATAGGACTGGACAAGACCAACAGGATGTTTGTTTTAGTTTATATAGTGGGTTTATAAGCTTATTAGATTATATAAGCTTATAAGCCGAAACAAAATATTTGGTTAAGGTATATATAAGTGGGTTTATAAACTTATATAAGTGGGTTTTGGTAAGCCAAGAATTTATATCTTATGTAAAGTTAGGTGAGCTTATATAAAAATATAATATAGAAAAACTTTTATACTTTCATTTAATAATTACATCCTTTTTATTTTTATATATATTTTGTCATTTTACCATATTAGTTATATAAGATAAACCAAACAATTAACAAAAGCTAAGCTTATTATATAAAACCATAATTTACTTATATAATATAAGTATAAGCCCACTCATAAGCTTAACCAAACTCTCTCAATATGAGTGACTATTTATTTTTGCTTTTATTTATTTTTGCTTCTACTCAATCATGTGGTAGGTATATGCATTAAATTCAAATTAGTACGAGTACTATTTATTTCATAGCCTGTGTTAGATATGTTGTGATCACCAAACCGAACGTTGTAACATTAAATTCAAAAGTCATTGCCCATACTTAATTGGGTTTTACTTTATACCCAAAAGTGACAAATTCAAATGCAGCAACATTGATATGTGTTCGTTTATGTTTAGTTTTGGGATGGATACTACGTCTAATGTTTGAAAACCCGATTTTAATTGGCCAACTTAAATGCTCGAACCGGTTTAGATCTAAAAGGTAAGGTAAAAACTAACCATGTTCGAAAAATTAATTAATTAATTAGCAAAAAGTAACATTGTTATTGTGCTAAAAAATAAGAGGAAGTAAAATGTAATAAATTCTTTTTTTTAAACAGATTGTTTTTTATCAAATATAATAATTTTGAGACGAAAGCAGTACTATTTTTTATGGGTCACATGTAACAAGATTTTATAAATTGTGCCTTTTAAGATATTTACTGAAAATATTGGACTTTATACAAGTTGGACATCACCAATGGCTCGTTTGGCTTTGGTTTGATAATGAACGAGGGGTACAGCTCGCGTCTCATGGTGGGAGATGCAAAACTAACGTCTGCATCAGACCGATAATACGAAGAATTGTTTACGTCAATAACTGGCTTTCCAATAAACGAATGATCTCAAAGACTATTTCGATAAAAAGAATACTTAAAATATGTTTTAAATTTTAATATTTTTATAAGATTATATGTATATAGGAACGTTGCAAAATTAGGCTTGTTTGACACGCAATTCAGCGACTATTTTAAAGATATTTTTTCCTTAAAAAATGATAGATTTATGTTTCAAATAGGGATGAGCATAATACTGAGCCCGAACCGAATTAGTGGCATCCATTTTTTCCCGAACATAAATTAGTGATACTGGTACCGTACCGATCGGGATTCGGATATCGGTACGGTACGAGTATTGGTACCGGTAACGGGAAATCGGATTTTTCTTGTTTTTTCGCGAATTTTTCAATTTGTTACCGGTCCCGTACCAAATTAGTGGTTCTCAATTTTTTACCTTATTTCATAGTTTCAGAATCGTATCGAACGAGATTCGAATACCAAAAATTGATACGTTCTGATATGGTTTCAGTTTGATTTCGGGGCTTGACCCAAAATGCTCATCACAGTCTAAAAAATATACATATGTAAAGGTTGCTTTGTAACTTGTTTTTTCATTCAAGTGATGGGCCATTTGAGCCGTTTGTGTTCAAACGACAATGACATAAAAATAAAACGACATTGGAGACGATAATACGACGTCATTTACTTCACCGCTTAATATATTATAGTGCGTTAGGTCACGGACTTTGCTATACTGATACTTAAATTCATAACTATTAATTCATTTTTTTGTTGCTCGAGTTAATTTTGAATAGGTTTTGTATCACAAACACATCCTTGAACGATAGTACAAAGTTTTTTTTAACAATTGTTCGTGAAACGGAGTTTTATCGTACGACCTTGTGTAGTGTGCACCAAAACACGACGCCTCGAGTTTGAAACATCTCCAAAGAGAATAACCACCCCCAGTTTAGTCATTCGGTTTCCATATAAAGCTTCAAAGCATCAACTGGGATTAGAACCTGGCATGTGTTCACAGAAAAATCTCCCATATGTGCTTTAGCCAAAAGTTGAACTCCTAACCTTCAGCCACATAAAAACTATAACTCATGCATCAATCTAGCTAAACTAGAGTACTAGACATCATTTACGATAATACAAGTTTACTACTCATTTCCTAAAGTCAACACAACTACATTACTTTACTAAATTTCTAATGGCACAACTGCACAAGATTATAGAAGTAACTTTTCGTATTAGCTAAAAAGTATATGTTTAGTGACACTATTATTTTTTGCATTGGAAAGATAAAGTTAAGTAATGTTAGCATGGTAATATAACTAAGGGTTTGTTTGGTTTACATGGTTAGGAGTAGGATTCAAGGATTAATAGTATATATTGTTTTTTAATTACTAAATGTGAATTAAAAAATGGTTTTACATTAAAAATTATGGCATTTATAAAACTCATCCAATTTATCTCTTTCAGTTTTTCTTTTATAACATGTGGTCCACAAGCTGTTTTCATCAAATATTTTTAATTCTTTTTTCTTTTAAATAGTTTTATAATAATAAATACTAGTAATTTTTTATTTTATACATACCTATATTATAAATAATATTTAAATCAAACCCAAATTCATAACCAACCAAAATTCTAATCCTAAATTCACATTTTATAAACCCACGCTTAAATTAAAACCCGACCTTAAACCAAAGAGACCTTAACTTTGTGTATTTGATAACAAGAGTGAAATACATGTATCTACAACTTAACGATCTAACGCAAAAGTGAGAGAAAAAAAATGTATAGCAAAAATCTATATGGTGCGAGCATTTGGTTCTTGATCAATACAATCACAATAACAACACGACATCCAAAGAGAGAAATTTTAGTGACCTTACACTTGTAGCATCAGACCGAATTGATTTAATCATTATAGTTCGAGATGACATGCTCACCTACAATTAAACTTGCACCATTTAGTGAATGTTGTTAAACAAAATAAGCCATCTTTTAACATGTAAAATTCATTACTATGGGCTTGTAGCTCAATAGTACATCATGAGGTGTGTGAAGCTCCTCGACGAAATAGTTGTTGGTTCAGGTCTCGTTGTGAACATGTAGAAAAACAAGATATGATGATTCAAAGCAATTTTATTAACATCAAACAGATCAAACTTAAAGAGAAAGTTTATAAAAAAAACAAAGAATCCAACACACATTAAACTAGTGTGGATCTAATGATCTATTATCTATCTTGATTATAGTCTTACAAAGTTAAACAAGAAAAACTGATGAATCAACAATGGTGGAGAGAGTAGAGGTGACACACCATGACGATTCTCACACACACATAAAACTCTCACAACCGTAACTCTGAAAGAGTTAGGGTAATATACTAAACATCGACCAACGGTCATAAACCCAAACAATCTTGGGCCTTCAACACTTTAAGCCCTTCTTCATTCCAGCCCACAATGCAAGTCCAGCAACAACTTTCCAATATGCACAATAGTAGTCCCTGAAATATCCAAAAATACACAATAAGACCCTAAACATATGAATATCAGATTATTGGGTATTTTAACATCCCCCCTTAATCTGATATTCTAAACAAGTCAATCATCCTAAGCTTTTTAACCAGGATTTCATGCTCAACTATGTCCAATCCTTTGGTAAGGATATCTGCAATTTGATTTGCAGAATCCACTTTCTTAGTTCTAACAATGCCACTTAAGATTTTTCCCTCACAAAGTGAAGGTCAATCTCAAGGTGCTTTATTCTTTCATGGAACATAGGATTGGCAGCAGTCTTGATTGCTGAATTACTATCACAGAAAAGATCCACAGGTAAAAGCTTGTGACAATTCAAATCTTTTAAAAATTTTAGGATGCAAATGACTTCACTAGTCACTGAAGCAAGAGCCCTATACTCTGCTTCAGCTGATGATTTAGAGAGTGTGTTTTGTTTCTTACTCTTCCAAAAAACAAGATTTTCATTAACAAATACACAAAAACCAGTCACAGACCTTCTAGTCACAATGCATTTTTCCCAGTCAGCATCAGAGAATACTTTGAGACACATACCAGAATTCTTCTTACCATGAATACCAAGGCCTAGAGAGCCTTTCAAATACCTAAGAATTCTAAAGGCAATTCTCAGATGTGATCTTAAAGGAGAATGCATAAATTGACTAAGACAATGAACAACATATGAAATATCTGGTCTAGTGTTGGTCAAATAGATTAGCTTCCCCATAAGCTTTTGATAATCAACAATATTTTCCAACAAAGGGTCATTATCAGAGGCCTCACTAGAAATTGATAGTTTTGCAAAAAGATGAGTATTAGAGGGCTTGCATGCAAGCATTCCATATTCAGACAAAAGGTCAAGAACATATTTTATTTGATTCAAACAAACATCATAATTGGTGTAGACAACCTCAATCTCCAAAAAATATTGTAAATTTCCCAAATCTTTGATTTAAAATTTTTGTTTTAAGAAATTTTTAAAACTGTCAATTTTTTTTACATTATTTCCAGTAACTATAATGTCATCCACATAAACAAGCACAACAATAAAAACCTCATCACAAGACTTAGTATAAAGAGAGTAGTCAGATTTACTTTGAGTAAAACCATTTTCTACAAGCACTGAAGTGACTTTGACATTCCATTGTCTAGGAGACCGTTTGAGTCCATAAATGGACTTTTTTAGTCTACAAACAAGATTAGGGTTATCAGAGTAAAAACCTTTAGGGGGTTTCATATAGACAGTTTCATCCAATTCTCCGTATAGAAAAGCATTGTTAATGTCAAGCTGGTAAATAGGCCAACCTTGATTAACAACAAGATTAATTAAACACCTAAAAGTGACCATTTTTACAACAGGAGAGAAAGTTTCCTCATAATCAATCCCCTCCTTTTTGACCACAACCTATGGAAACAAGTCTAGCCTTATATCTTTCTATTTCACCACTGGACTTAAACTTAAGTTTCCAAACGCATTTAGAATTCAAAGCAGTTCTACCAACAGACAATTCAACCAAGTCTCAGGTATCATTCTCAAGCAAGGCAGCAAATTCAAGGTTCATGGCATCAAACCAATGAGGGCTTTGAGATGCTTCAAAAAAACTCCTAGGTTCACTACTCTTGTTTAACAGAGTAACAAAACATAACACATCCCCTTTAATCTTAGAATAACCAACAAATTTTTCAATCCCATATTTAACTTTTGAATTAACAACAAATTCATTGTAGTTTTTAGGAAAGATAGAAGGTCTGGAAGACCTTCTCAAGACTTGGTTATCCTGAGCATTGGTATTCGATATGCCACCCAAGTTTTGTCCATGTAAAAGAAGACCTGGGTGAATTTCTAAAGTTCCTTCAGATACTTGATTATCATCAAGTGTGGCAGCCTCAATGCCACTTGGACTGGCATCTGTGGTATCATTGTTGGATGCAATGTGTCGACTGTCACCTAGACCCAAGTGCGGCCTACTAGCACTTGGTAACTGATTGTAACCATTATGATCATTTGAAACTCTCTCATTATCATTAGGAAGCTCACGATTTTCCAAATAAAAAAAAGTTAAAACTTTATCATTTTGAAAAACATTAACATCTTCATTATTATTCTTCTTATTCAAAACAGTACATTGAAAGGGAAAATAGATTCAAAAAACTTAACATCTCTAGAAACAAAGAACTGATGTCTATCAAGACTATAAAGTTTATAACCCTTTTGAGAATTAGAGAAACCCACCATAACACATTTTTCAGACCTGATGAGTTTATCATGACTATTTAAAATAGTGGCAAAACAAAGACATCCAAAAGTCCTAATATGAGAGAGATTAGGGGATAAATTATACATCATCTCATATGAAGATCTACCATTTAGCACAAAAGAGGGTAATCTGTTGATAAGATATGTAGCAGTTAGAATGCATTCAGTCCAAAATCTTAAGGGTATTCTCCCTTGAAACATAAGGCATCTGGTAACATTAAGAAGGTGCATATGTTTCCTTTCAACCATCCCATTCACTGTGGAGTATAAGCACAAGAGGTTTGGTGTACAATGCTCTTAGTGTGACAAAAGTCTTGAAAAATCTGATTAACAAATTCAATCCCATTGTCACTTCTAAAAACTTTAACATTTCTTTTGAATCGGTTTTTTAAAAGATTATAAAAAATCTCAATTGAGTTACCAACTTCATCTTTGGTTTTGATCAAATAAAGCCAAACATCTCTTGTGTAATCATCCACAATGGTAAAAAAAAACTTATGACCAGTGTGACTAGTCACCCTATAAGGTCCCCATAGATCTAAATGTAACAGTTCACCAAGATATTTAGTTTTGTGGTCACTTAATGAAAAAGGTTCTCTAGTCTGTTTAGCTATTTGACAAATTTTACAAAACTCATTTTGATCAGTAGAACTAATATTCAAAGAATGTTTAAGCACATTTAGAGCTGGGTCAGCAGGGTGATCTAATCTACAATGCCAATCATGTTTAGGAAAAGAGCAAGCAATCACATAAGGTTCATTAACACATTTAGTACCTTATACATCTAAATAGTATAAACCACCACATTATCTACCAATCCCCAAGATTTTTTTGACATTGAAATCCTGATTCACAAAAAAACATTTGCTCTCATAAAAAACAACAAAAATTTTGTTATCCTTGGCCAACTTATATGAATATAAACCAAAGTAACACAATAATCAGGTATAACAAGAACATCAAACAAAACAAGACCATTTGAAAGCTTTAGATTACCAATTTTAGAGATGATGGCTTCAGTCCCATTAGGGTGAGCCACCTTAATGTTAAGATGAGAAATATCAAAAGCATTTTCCAATTCAGTATCATTATTGGTCATATGTTGATTTGCCCCATAATCAACAACCTTCCCATTGTTCCCAAGTTTTGACTTGATGTTGGTGTTAGAACAAAAAAACTTCTCAAAATTATCATTAAAAATCTTACTGTTATTCAAATAAGTACCTGCCATATTGGCATGAACAGTTTTTCCAGATTCACTAGTGCTTCCTTTGTTTTCTTTAAACATAGAGAGAAAAGTGGCAAGTTGCTCATCACTGAATCCAGATGAAGAGGATGTCCCAAAAGAACTGTTGGAGACATTCTTGCCTTTGAAAATTTGCCCCCATCCCTTTTCTTCCCAAAGTTATTAGGGTAACCAATAATCTTGAAACTTCTATCAATGATGTGGCCATTATAACCATAATTCTCACAAACAATTTCAGGATTATTATTACCATAAGATCTAAACACATAATTGGTAGGAGCATTAGGTCTAAATCTAGTGGTGAGAGAGTTTGGTCTATAAGTGCAATTGTTACCATAGTTAGGTCTAAATTTACCATTGTTAGTCGCCTGGTTCCTTTGAGAGTTGTTTCTAGCAGGCCCATTAGACAAAAAAGCTGATGTCTGAGTCCTCTGAGAGGATCCAACAAGAGTTCTAGATGCTAACTTGTGAGATTCCTCACTGGAAGTTATAGCATAGGCCCCCTTAACATCAGACAATGTTTCTCTAGTGAAAATAGAGCTTCTAATGCTCGTATAAGAATCATCCAACCCCTTCAAGAATTGCATAAGTTTTACATCTGATTATGTTTTTTAAATTCACTAGAAGCAGAACACACACAATTAGGCAACACAATCATAGCATCATATTTTTTCCAATAAGCATTCAATTTATGGTAATAATCAGACAAATTAGACCCATTTTTCTTAAAAGTATTCATCTTATGATGAAGATTGAATATAACAGACCCATCAACTTTATGGTAAGTTTCTATAAGTTCATTCCAAACATGCTTAGCTCTTTTTGAAAAAAATTGACCAATTAATAATTCCTCAGATATAGAATTCAAAATCCATCCAAGAACCACAATATTAACTCTATCCCATTGTTTTCCCAAAATCTCATCAGTTATTGACCTTTTACAAGAACCATCAATAAAGCCAATTTTGTTTTTTTCCTTCCAAAGCCAATAACATAGCATTGCCTAAACTTGATAAATTTTAGTACCTTTAAGTTTAACACTCACAACAGTCAACACAGTAGTATCATTAGGGTGTAAATGTAATGGTCAGACACAGTGAAGGGTCACAAGGGTTAGAAAACAACTCACAACACTACCAACAAAGTTCCTAGGCTTCCAAACCACTCAAGGGTGGCAGGTCAAGGGCAAGCAATGAGTGAGGATCCAGAAATATAAGGTTAAAAAATAAATACAACCAACCCAATACAAGAACAAATACACAAATAAGCAAATAAACCAGATAGCAATAAAAAAGGTGAGAGATGAGAGGTGTTACAGTGAGACCTAAAAATCAAGCACGATCGATATGATATTTCTAGATTCACTTAGTCTAGAAAATATCAGAACCTCCAAGTGACAAACCCTAATTTTTCCTTCCTGGGAAAAAATTAGGGAAAATCAATAATGCCAACAGATCTGCCACCAAAGTAACCAAATAATACAAAGAAACCTCAAGAACATATCACAAATAGCAAACCCTAATTTTTGTAAAAAATTAGGCATTGACCACTTATGAGAGTGAGAATGCCACGAGAGTCTCAAAAGTACCACCAATAAGTCATCGGAACCTTTAAATCAAAAGATCCCCAAAAAAGTGAAACCCTAATTTTTTTCAAAAATTGGGCGTTTTGTAAATCGAGAGAGTATAATGCTATTTCAATAGCAGATTCAACGGAAAAACCACTTTAAAAGCTAGTATCAAAAAAGTATCAAAAGAGAGGAATTTATCAAAAAGCTTTTCACAATAACAGAGTCAGATTCGTAAACCAGGCTCTGATACCATGTAGAAAAACATGATATGATGATTCAAAACACTTTTATTAACATCAAACGGATCAAACTTAAAGAGAGAGTCTATAAAAAACAAAGAATCCACCACAGATTAAATTGGTGTGGATCTATTATCTATCTTGATAATAGTCTTACAAAGTTAAACAAGAAAAAACAGATGGATCAACAATGGTGGAGAGAGTAGAGGTGATACACCATGATGGCTCACACACACACACACATAAAACTCTCACTACCCTAACTCTGAAAGAGTTTGGGTAATATACAAAACATCGACCAACGGTCATAAACCCAAATAATCTTGGGTTTTCAACACTTTAAGCCCATCTTCATTCCAGCTCACAATGCAAGTCCAACAACAACTTTCCAATATGCAGAATAGTAGTCCTTGAAATATCAAAACATACACAATAAGACCCTAAACATATGAATATCAGATTATTGGGTATTTTAACAGAACATGTAAGATAGTTTGTGGTTAAAATAGTATGAGATAAGTAGTTAAAATTGCTATTCTAAAAAGAGCATATAAAATTCATTTTTGGGTCGTTTGATTGAGCAATATTGAAGGATATTCATGACATTTACATTTTAACTTCTCTCAAATATTGCGTTTAGTATAACAAACGAAAGAATTAATAACTTCCCGAATTGTAAAAAAGGAAGCAATTAAAATCCTCCTAAAAGTCAAGAATTTTAATTTACTTGACAATTATATTTTTATAAACTTTCTCTCTAGTGGTTTTTTCTCGGGTTTTTACTCGTTCAAATAGAAAAATTATAAAATTTTATATAAAGAAGTTGTATTTGGGTTTTACTACTTTATATTGAAAAAATAAAATTTGTATAAAAAGTAAATAAAACTTATATAATAATTTTTATAAAATTGATATAAAGGTCAAAATTTTACTTTTTAATCATTTAAATAAAAAAGTTAAAAAAAATCATGTTAGATTTACTCGTTTAAATAGAAAAAATAAAATTATGTAATCTTTTTTATTAAGTTTATATAAAAAATGAAAATGAAAATTTTACTCATTTAAATAGAAAATTTAAAAATTTTAAAAAATAATTATTCGGCATTTACTCGTATAAACAAGAAAATAAAATGTATATAAATAGGAGTCAAGTTATAATAGATACATGTATATCTTTGGATATTGAGGGACACATCTCAACCATTCATCCAAAACTTTTAATAGCTGAGATAAACTCTTTCTTTTATTAAAAAAAAGGAGGAGGGGCATTTTGGTCATTCCATCCATCAACCCACCTTCCAAATCCTCTACTCCATCTTTGTTTTCCAGATTCATAATACATCAAACACACACACACACACACACACACACACACACATACACACACACACACACACACACACACACACACACACACACACACATACACACACATATTCGATCCATCATCTCGATCTAAAAACAAGAATTCGACCCATCTCGGATCTATTATGTCATCATCTCCTTCGTAATTCAATCATCTTCATCTACAATTGATTAACATAAGGTAATGTCATCATGATCTATATCCTTTTATATCTTCTTTGATGTAAATACGCTTATTTTTTAGCTTATTTGACGTGAATTCGTATACGAGTTTCGATTTGATATGAATAAGATAATAACTTTAATTAGATTATCATTCTAATCTTTGTCAGCTTATTTTGGTGTGATTATGGATGTGTTAGCTTATTTGATGTGTTAATTAATCTTATTTAATTTGTTATATTTAAGCTTAATGTGAATAGGCTTATTAGAAGAGTTATATGATAAGCATATGAATTAGATTAAAGTTATGTGAATAAGCTGATAAATAGAGTTTGTTGAAGATATAAGATAAGCTAAAGTGAGTTATGTAAATAAGCTTATTAGAAGAGTTACGTTGAAAGTGTAGGCAACATTGAACAGATGTATCATATATGATACCTCCGTATATCATATATGCTACATCCATATATCATATATGATAAATAAATCATATATGATATATAGAGGTATCATATATGATAATATGATAATGTGCTTGAAAACAAATACTCGTGAGTTTGTGATCTTCTGTTGACTAATTAAAGGTAAGTTGTGTGTATATTATCATATATGATAATCTGGTTGAAATTCAATTTCTGTAATATATCATATATGATAATCTGATTGAAACTAAAATCAAGTATTTTTATTTGTGTAGTGAAAGATGTTTTCAATCCATTTTGAAGAACTCAATCATCTCAAGGCCAAGAAGTGGAATATCGGATTCCCGACTCAAATAACAAGATCATCTGCATGAAAGACGAACACCAAGTTTGCAAAAAAATTGTTGCTGACTGACGTCAACATCCATTGTTTCAAACATTTGAATAGTATATCTCTTAGTAATTCATGTATGGTGATGTATTAGTTTAACTTTGTCATGCTACTCATTAATTGTCATTTTTGTTGAATATGAAAATGACAAAACATCTATTAGTGTGATTTTTGGATAATGTTGTTATTTTGATAAAGTTTTTATCATAATCCTGAAAGTTTTTACCTCTTTTAGTATCATATATGATAATACCTTTAACTCTTAAATTCTGCCATATATTATACTGTGTTATCATATATGATAATGCAGTATCATATATGATACTAAAAAGAAGTTTGACATATTAAACAAAAAGTGTGCTAAATTCATGATTAAAACAGGGAGTCTGCTAGATTCATGATTAAACACTTGTTCATAAAATAAAAAGAGTATTTTTTTTTATGAATTATCATATATGATACTCAAAAAAAAGTTTGGTAGATTCAACAAAAGGTATGATGAATTTAGGATTAAAACAAAGAGCAGGCTAAATCAATGATTAAAACATATTCCTTTTTAAAAACATAGAATTGATGATTAAAAACTTATTCAAAATAGAATGTACCCAATCATGATTAAAACACTTATTCATAATAAAAAATACACAAAACCAATAAGTGTACTATATTCAAAATTAAAACCAAATAAATCTTATTATTAAAACTACTATTCTTCGTCTTCAATCAATTCTTGTTCATTATTCAATCACATATAATTTTCTCTTGTAAGACTTCCTCTTGTGTCATGATGGCGACTTCGTCTTATCCTTACACATGTGTGTGCACGTCATCGTGGTTTGCTCCAACCGGACAATTGTAGCATCCATATATGCTCGTTGTTGGGTTTGTACAATCTGCATTAATAAAAGAGAGGAAAGAACATATTAGGCACCATTTTAGCAACAACTGAATTACATATCGGACAATATCAAAATGCACGATAGGTCAAAAGTGTAAAAAATCCAAAGTCGGGTTTTTTCTTGTAGTTTGTTAGAAACATCATATATGATATTGCATGTATCATATATGATATACTTGTCATATTTCATATGTGATATATCTATCATATATGATAAATGAGGTATCATATATGATATATCAAGCTTAATTCAGCAAACATCAGCTACGTAAAAAAACTAATAATACAGCTTATTCACACGAAAATAAGCTTATTCATAACTCTCTTATTCATAAAACCTTATAATTCGTTAAAATAAGCTAATAAACTAGCTTATAAGTCAACACAATAAATCCAAATCATCTAATTCACAAGCTTATTGATAACTCTCATCTATTTAAAAAGCTTATTTAAACAAATAATCATATTCACATAAATCACCTAAGAAGTTAGCTTATAAGTAATACTAATCCATCAAAATAATTCGTGCAAAATAAGCTATGTAAAAGCTTATAATTAAAATGATAATAAATTAATAATCTTATTCAAAATCAAATAAGCTATAAATAAGAATATATTTTATAAAAACCTGATGATGGATATGTGTTTGATCACCAATTCCTGTTGAGTAATTGATGTATTTAGTCGATTCGTGATGGATTCCTGATTATGTTCGTGAAGGATTCGTGATTATAAGCTTCGATTAAACAACTGTGGAGAGAGAAAATAGATCAGGATAGAGAGAGAAAGAGAAAGACGATGTATGTGTGTTAGTGTTTATGAGAAAAAAAGGTGAAAAAAGCTTATAAATAGAGCGGATGAAAAGACGAAAATATCCCTGCAGTTTAAGATAGGGATTTAATCTCAGCCATTTGATGGTTAGGAGATGGAGGGTGAGGATGAGTCCCTTCATATCTTAAATAAGTTTGGTATCCAAATGAACTTAAATCTATAAATATTTATAAAAAATATACAAACTATTTATAAAATATATTTAAATTTTTATAAAATTTATATAATTTGTTCATAAAATTTATAGAAATTTTTATAATATTTTTACAAAAATTTATAAAACTTTTTTGTAAAATTTATAAAACCTTTTTATTAAATTTATAAGTTTTTTTTATTGAAAGTGAACCTATAATTCTTTTTACTCGTTTAAAAAGAGAATTTATATAAAAGTTATGTGTTCTTGTTAATCAGTTCGACCTAAAATCAAGATCTCAAAATATTATGAATTTCTGTCAACCGAATACATGCATAGCATTTGTATTCTAAATTCTTGAATCAAACAACACCTTATAGTCTATAGTAAAGTTTCATCTACTACTCATTCCGTCCTAAATTTATTCTCCACTTACAAAAACACACAATTTGAGAATAAAATAATAATTTTACCGTTTTCTCTCTTACTTTTTGCATAAAGACAATTTTACCTTATTCAGTTATAAAAAAAAATTTAAAAATTTGTAATTATAATTTCAACTAAGAATAATATAGTAATTTCGATCTAAACTTCTTACCTATTTGTTGAAGTGGATAATTAATTTATGAAAACTTGAAAAAAATAGACTACAATTTTGAAACAGAAGTAGCAGTAAATTCTAGGCTTCGTTTGTTTTTCTTGAAAAAACTCTTTTAGCTTATTTTCATCTCTTTTCTTTGCAAGCCTCTTTACGCGCGCAGAGACTGTTTGCTTTTTTTTTTCAAACATAAGTGCTAAACCTCTCCAAACCACCAAGGTTCCACTAAGTGGTTTGCATGAGGAAGGATTCCTGGAGGTCTTGGGTTCAAGACCTGCAAAGGACCTTTCAGGCGAAGCGGATAAGGAGTCTAACATAACTAGGCGAAGGTTCGAAGAAGACATTTTTCCGCTTGGATGTCATTGCCCGACTCGACCCACTAACCACTAACATTTTCCGTTTTAAAAAAAAATGCTAAACGTCTCCAATATTTCTGACATTACCTTCCTTTTTTCTACTCTTTACACAAAATCCCCATCTCTTTCTTTTCTTTTTACTTCTTACTTCTTTAAAAAAAAAATTTATTTCTTGCGCATAAAATTTAAAATTTTAGATGTATGTATTCTTTTACAGACATAATTTTCGATAAAAACATAAAACATCTAAAAAATCAAACGAAGCCTTACTTTATAGATGCAACTTGACTATATTAAATTTTCAACTAATGCATTTATATCGAGGGGAAGAGGAAGCCTGATCATTCCAATTCACTCCAACTGCGCATTAAAAGCAGAACCAAAACCTTAATTTCACAAATCTACTACCATGTATTAATGAGCATCTACCCGCACTTAAATTCTCAACCATATTTATACGAACTTTATTTTACCCTCAACCATATCACACGGTTGGAAGACAGACTTAAAATCGACTCGGACTAAAAAATAAAACTGGGTTAATTTGATACGGATCGTATAATTTTGGTCCGGTCTTCGGTCCGAAATTTTGGACCATTTTTATATTTATTCTGGTTCAGGCCGGTCTGATCCGGTCCGGTTTGATCTTCTCAAAAATCTTTTCGATTATGTTTTTATAGGATCAGACCCAGGATCAATCCGAACCAGACCGATCCATTTTGGTCCGTCTCGGTCTAAAGTTTCAGACTATTTCGATCCTTAGTCTGATCCGATCCGATCTTAATCGATCCGATATGGTTTTGACCCGATGCTCAACCCTAGTTTGAAGAGCATATAACACATTCAAAATAAATGCTATACTAGTAGTAGAACAACATTACTTTTTTTTCCTTAAAGAAACATCATAACATGAGTAAATGACTATTTTACACATTCGTATATATCTTATAAAACGGATTATGGCGCCCATTTAACCTACGAAAAAGTGTGTGTGTCTTAGTATTTGTTTACGTACGTATGTTTATGGTTTTTTTCTGTGTGCATGTCTAGGAGAAAACTAAATGAAAACGGTGACATTTAGTTTAAGCACAAAATATTCATTTCGATAAATTTTATTTACTTTTAGTTTGTTTATCATTTTTAGCGAGTTTTTTTTTAATTTAAATTTTTTACCATTTTAAATTAATGTGAATACGAACTTGATAGGTAAAATAGTGAGTAACATTTATTCGCTTCAAATATCGTTACGAATTACTCGTCGCTGCATTACGCGAGCACCACGTTGGTAGATAAGTAATTTGGTTTTGAATCGTGCAAAGTTCATTTAAAGTTTCCTTACAAAGATAATGGTGAAGCTTTCTTTATCTTTAATGAAATTCAGAAAACCCTTGTTCATAGTAATTTCATTTTCAATCCTAATATCATGAAAAGAAAATGAAAGAAAAACCACTTATAATGTTGGCCTCATACATCCACTTGTTATAGGTGCATCTTCATTAATAACTTATGAATTTGGTAACTCTTTTAGACTTTAATATCCCAACTTACATCCTCTATGACCCTTCATACGTTACTGATACATCAAATCACACAATTAAATGTACTGTCATAATGCTTCTTTCATACACATACACAAGCCACCACAACTTGTAAATTTACTTTTTATTCTTTCATACACATACACAAGCCACCACAACTTGTAAATTTACTTTTTAGTTATTTAGAGAACTTGTAAGTCACAACACAACTACAACCACAGTGGTCTACAAAGGGAAAAAAACAAGGAAGCAATACTATCCGACGACGAGCCGACGACGAGCCGACGACGTTCCTAGCGGAGACCTTAACTAGTAAACCCTAATTCTAAATATACGTAGACCATATAGCCTCCACACAACATATCATTATTTCCTACAACATAGTGTTTGTGTGTTTTTTCATCTTCATATTTCTTTCTTACTTTTCTTTTAAGGTAAAACATTTTTTACTCTTTTTTTCAAGGTTAAATTTATGCATATATGTGTTTATGTATGTTTTTTTGGTTTAAAATGCATGTCACGATTTTGCTTATTTTTGTGTTTATATCTTTCTCTAAAGTTTTGTGAATTTATTTCGGAAAATAATAAAATTATTTTTTTATATTTGTTTCATGTATATATGTTTCTTTCTATGGTTTTTATTTTTTTATTAAAAATGTATTTGAGTTTTTACTAAAAATTTAAATGAAAATTATGTTTCAAGAACAAAGTACGTTTTTGTTATTTTTGTAAATATTTTATAACTTTTATTTTGTTTATTGTTTTTTTGAAAATATTTATATTCTATGATTTTTAGGCCTTTTTTTATGTTTTTAGGCTTGTTTTAAAAATATTGCAAGTTTTAATAATCAATATATTTTTTTATGTTTGTTTCATGTACTATGTTTCTATGGTTTTAATTTTATTTTATTTTATAAAAACAAAAGTACATTTATAGTTTTATGGGTTTTTATAAAACTTAAAAATGAAAAGTATAGGTTATGCTTTTTTTTTTTAAATATACTCTGTATGTGCAAGAAGAAAGTATGTTTTTATGTTAGGATTTTTTTAAATATTGCAAGTTTTGATTGATTTTTTTAAATATTTTTATATAGTAACTATCTGTGCGCGCAAGCTTTATGTCGACATCTACAAATGGAAAAAACAAGGAAGAATATTATCCGGCAACGACGACGCTCCTAACGGGAGACCTTAACTCGTAAACCTTAATTCTAAATTTTACACTTTAAGATTTCATTAACTTATATCTAATACTAAACCACGCATTCTTGTATTTATTCTCCAGTTGTAAGATGTTTATGGTTGTTTCCTCTGATGGGATATGCTATTTGCTCAACAAATAGACGTGCTACGTTTAGTGGTCAGCTCCTACGAATGGCCGTCCGTTACACATATCATATCAAGGAGAAAAAGTCGATGATTATGTAGAGTTGAAAAAAGATGATGAGATACAAGATGAGGAAGAAGAAGATAAGAAAAAAGATGATGAGAAAAAAGATCATTGGAAAAAATATGATGGGGAAGAAGATGATATGAAAAAAGATGATCAAGAAGAAGATGATAAGGAAAAAAGATGATGAGAAGGAAGACGATAAGAAAAAATATCATAAGAAAGACGATCCTATTACGCATATAACAACGAGATGTGGCACTTTCAGCCCGACTGCCCCAAACGACAGGTCGAACTTCTTTGATATTCTATGTTTTTTAATGAGTATGTACAATTGTTAGTTTATACAATAGTTAGTTTAAGGTGGGTGAGTTTCATACATTTTATAAACGTTTAGCCTACTTGTGCATACTTAGCTAATTAATATTAATGTAATTCTTTATTAAGAAAATATATTTCTAAATTGTTTTTTGGAAAAATTTCAGCTAAAATATATGTGTGTCAAAAATTAAGAAATAAAAACCTTAGAACAAACGGGGTAATATTATATATTTTTAAAGGGGTAATTTGAAACTAACTAAAAAAGCAATTAGCTGATCTATAGTCCATTAATCCTTTAACCTAAATCGGAAAGACTGGAGAACAAATTAGTTGAAAGAATAAGATATAATCATTAGTAAGGTTTTGAGTTAATTGTGTATATTATGTTTTTATAGTGGATTTATACTGAATTATATATTGTTTGTATTTATAGGAATAAAAAGATTTATACATAAGGATGCCTATTTGTTAATTTGTGATCATACAATTAACTCAAAACCTTACCAATGATCATATCTTATTTTTTTTTCAACTAATTTGTTCTCTAGTCTTTCTGATTTAGGTTAAAGGATTAATGGACTATAGATAAGCTAATTGCGTTTTTAGTTAGTTTCAAATTACCCCTTTAAGAATATATAAGATTACCCCGTTTGTTCTAAAATTTTATTTCTTAGTTTTTGACACACATCTTTTAGCTTAAATTTTCAAAAAAAACAATTTACAAATATTTTTTTCTAAATAAAGAATTACATTAACATTAATTAGCTAAGCATGTACAAGTAGGCTAAGCATTTATACTGTGTATGAAACTCACTCACCTTAAACTAACTATTGTTCATAATCATTAAAAAACATAGAATATCAAAGAAGTTCGACTTGTCGCTTAGGGCAGTCCGGCTGGAAGTGCGACATCTCATTGTTATACGCATAATAAGATGGTTTTTTTATGATCTTTTTTCTTATTATCTTCTTTCTCATCATCATTTTTCTTATCATATTCTTCCTTATCATCTATTTTCTTATCATCTTCTTCCTCATCATCTTTTTTCTTATGATCTTTTTTCTCATTATCTTTTTTCTTATCGTCTTCTTCTCATCTTGTATCTCATCATATTTTTTGAGCTCTACATAGTCATCGACTTTTTCTCGTTGATATGATATGTGTAATGGACGGCCATTTGTAAGAGCTGACCCGTAAATGTAGCATGTCTCTTTGTTGAGCAAATAGCATCTCTCATCATAGGAAGCAACCATTAACATCTTATAACCGAAGAATAAATACAAGATGCATAGTTTAGTAATAGATATAAGTCAAACAAATCTTAAAGTGAAAATTTTAAAATTAGGATTTACGAGTTAAGGTCTCCGCCAGGAGCGTCGTCGTCGCCAGATGGTATTTCTTTCTTGTTTTTCCTTTTGTAGACGTCCACATAGAGCTTGTGCGCACTCATAATTACTGTATATAAATACTTTAAAAATCAATCAAAACTTGCAATATGTTTCAATAATCTAATATAAAAATATACTTTCTTCTTGCACATAAAGTGTATATTTAAAAAAAACCCTAAAAATATACTTTTCATTTTTAAGTTATATAAAAATCCATAAAAATTATAAATGTATTTTTGTTTATATAAAATAAAATAAAAACCATAAAAACATAGTACATGAAACAAACATAAAAAAAATAAGGTGAAAGCTATAGGTACAATATAACTATTTAAGAAGATCGAAATACGTAATCAACTTTATTTTGTACTAGTATTTTTAATATACTTTTAAATTTTGTTCAATAGACGTAATATAACCGGCTAGGTTACTTGTTTGAAAGGTTTTACATTCAAATTTTATAATTTTGGTCCCTTGACCTTTGTAGGACTTTCAGTTTTAGTCTTTTTACTTTTTCACCATATATTTCGAATGCTATTTTTTGTGTTAAAAATACATAATATTATTTTTTTCAAAATACACAGTAAAAATACTTTTTTTTAAAGAAATTCATAATACTGATTTTTTTTGAAATTTCGAGAAAAAAAAGTTTTTTGAAAAAAAAATTATAATATTTATTATTTTACATTTACAAAACATTGTTTTAAAAAAGTGAAATTTACTTTTTTTCAAAGTTTTGTTATCTTTTTTAGAACTATTTATTTAAAAAAAACATATTTTTTGAAAAAAAAACCGATTTTGAAAAAAAAATTGAAAGATATTGTATTGATTGATATACTATCCCGTAATAAATATGACTACTTTCCTATTTACTACTCTCTTCATCTTAAAGTTATTGTTTTAGAAAAAAGTACACGGCTTAAAAATTGCCTTTTTTATAGGGTTTTTATTATTTTTTTATAGGGAGAGCAAAAAAAACCGAGAAACCGAAACCGAACCGAAAAACCGAAAAAATCGAACCGGAAAAACCGACCGAATATTAAAACCGATGGTTCGGTTTTTATGTTTTCAAAAACCGAAAATTTTCGGTTCGGTTTCGGTTTTCATCCAAAAATCGAACCGTAAAAACCGAACCGAACCGAATCATTTTATTATATAAAAACATATAATATAATATAACATAATATAAATAAGTAATATATCAAAATTATAAAATAATATTTATTTTTTAAAGAAATAGGAGTAATATACTTATCTTATTCTTTAAACGCGTGTTTGATATATTTTGTGCTTACTTGACAATGTATCATTACATTGGCAATAATCGTTTGTATGCATGTTTACTTGCATGTATGTGTATCTTATTAATATGTGTGTCATTATAGATTAAAAATTTGAGATAAAAATTATTAGGCTTAGATTGAAAATAAATATAAAACCATTTTTTTCACGCAAAACAAGTTTTTTAATCTAAATCGGACGTACTCAAATATAAACGGTTTTAAAACCGATCAACCGAACCGAAACCAATTACAAACCGAAAAACCGAACCGCCCAAAACCGAACGGTTTCGGTTTTTGGTTTTTTAAAAACCGAATATGTCGATTCGGTTTTGGTTTTAGCCAAAAACCGACCCAAACCGAACTGTGCACACCCTTAATTTTTTAGCAGAATGACAATTTTACTCTTAAATAATTAATTAAACTCTTTTATAAAATTTGTAATAACCAATTTCAAGAAAATGTAATAAGGTAGCTTTGATCAAACTTTTTTATATTTTTAGTGTTGACAATTAAATTAAAACATAAAAAATATAAAATTCGGAAAAGATAGTAACCAATAGAGTACTTTCTTTTATCATAGATGACTAGCGATGACATTTCTTATTCTTAGACTGCTGAGAGTGGGGTGAAACTTATTCACTGTCACCTCAGCGTCACGTCAGCTTTTTAACAAACTCACCTAAACTCACCCACGAGGGTAATGACACTCACCTAAACTCAGTCACACTCACTTTTCATACATATTTTTTTATTATTTAAATACACCTCACTCACAAAAAACACCCAAAATTAAACCTAACCTAAAACTAAAAAACATTTGGGCCCACATGTATAAAACTCATCTGGGTGAGTTTGCCCAGTTTTTTTTCTTGGCTAGGAACAAATCGCGCGTGGGTTTATAGGGGTGCGGTGGGGGCTGCGAGTGGCTTTGGCCAACCCACGAGTGGGACTTAACCCACTCCCACCAGCCTTATTGATGAAACACCATCTTTTGCCTTTTCCATCTTTCTTTTTTCTAACATGAGTGATGTGTTTTATCGCCATTTTTCGATTGTCAAAGAACACACAAATATAACTTGAAATGAGTTCTTAAAAAACTTGTTAAGTAACAAACTTCGTTATATTTAATAAACTTAATAAATTCATCACTCTTTATTCTCTTTTTGGTTTGTCAAGCTAATTTTGAATATTTCTCATATCACCCAAACAAGTCCTTGAACAAGATAGTACAAGTTTACTCATTTCCTAAGTGAACACAAGTACACAACTACATTGTTGTACGAAATTCCTAATACAACTGCTCAAGCATGTAAAAGTAACTTCTCATACTAGCCGAAGAGTTACGTGGCAAAACGGGCGGGCGGACGAGCACGTGCACGAGGCAAAATGAGCCGCAGGCAAAACGGGCGACAACCAAAACATGCGGCGGACAAAACGAGTCTGGGGAAAATAGGCACGCGAAGCGGCGGGGCTAAACGAGAAAAGTATATATATGAAAACATAGAAATAAAAAAATAGTAATACTTTTTTGGAAACCGTGATTATAAATAAATATAAAAAATTTGTTTGATAGTTTATTTAGTATTTTACATGTACGTCCATTCGGCCTATTTAATGTGTTATATATTCGTTTAACCCATTAATACTAGTTAAATGAACAAAATGTACCCATTCTTTTATTTCTATCAATCACAATATTCTAATTTATAATACTTGTATAAATAGGGGCATCGAAATTCAGATAGGATCGCGCTCGAGAACATAACTTCGAAACAAACGTCAGTACTGACCCTAACGTAACATCAAAACAAATGTCATTGACGAGACTCCGGCACCAAAATTACTCCCTAAACACTTAGGCACTCCTTATATGCAACACATCAATATAAAGGTATACAAATAATTTTTCTTAAAAACCTAGCACGATGCAACACACCAGTATGACTTGCATGAACCAAAAACACCTTATGCGCTTCATTAAAACAAAATTAAGAAAAGAACAATAAATGAGATATAGATATACTCACGACATAACATAAACATGGTCGAATAAATTCTCACACTGTGTTCTCAAGATTAGTTTAATGAAGAAAATAAAAGAAAGTGAAAGTAAACACAATTAGTTATGTTCTTGAGTTTTATTTATAGATGAAAAGAAAAGAAAACCAAAGAAAATATAATGTTATTTTCTTGATTTTGAAAGTAAAGTGTTTTCTCCCAAACTTGAGATGAAACTATTCGGTTTCAATCACTTTATTTTTCTTTAATAATACATATTGAGAACACAATGGAAGTAAAAAAGGTATTTAGTTTTAAAAAAGGTATGTTCTATTTTGCGTAACGATATTTGTAAGATATTTAGTTTTAAATAATTGGGTTTTTTTGTTAGATGAAAAAAATTAATAACTCTGATTAGTTGATTGTATATGCTAAAAGAATAATTTACATTAAACTTTTACCTTCGAAAGTATGAATCATGTTTGTAATATCTGTTTAAATCCTTGTAACTATTTCATCGTTAAATTGATAAAAATATTTCATGATTATGATGTCTTTTTCATTTGTAAAATAAAAAAACGATTTTACGATATCAAACAACATAATCAGAATAGTGTTTAAAAGATTTTTTTTGGAAGATTTTTTTAATTACGTATTTACGTTGGATACTGCAAGCGATGTACAAACGACATGGGTAGACTAAAAGTAAAATACAAACCACCTTTGAACGACTTATCTTATCATAGTCGATGTGTTGCGCACATCATAACTTTGATTGTGCAAAACGGACTAGCGGTAACCACGACAAATCGCATGAAAGAAACTTTTAAACTAATGTTAAAGGATACACATAAATCGCGCACTAGAAGATATGTTAAGTATATGGTGTTGTGAAGAAAAACTATGAAAACCTTTTTAGCGCTTAATAAGACATTTTTTCGAAATTCAATACCACTTATCATATGTTTCAAAATAAAACAAAAACAACTTTACGATTTTTTCATCACAATTTCTTCACACTACTTTTGATCCATTTTGGATTTTCAGCCACAAATTCGGATACCATTAAAAAGACTAGCCATATTGGGTATGTTTGGCGAAAGTAACTAGTGCTGGAACTGGAGATGGTGTTGGAGATGGAGATGGTGCTGAAGATTATAAAAACAGATTATTATTAAAAGTTATATGAGTCAGCTTTTGATTTTGAGAGATTATGGAAAATTTTTTTTTTTTATAATCTCTTATATGTTGATATGTCAAACAAAGATTGTTTTTAAATTAACTTATTTTTTCGAAAAAATAACCATAATCTTTTCATAAGTTTGATGCCAAACATATTCATTATCTAAGCTTGGTGCCAAACATATTCATTATCCGAAGTTTTAACAATGTCACATAAATATTGTAGAGTTTAATGTCTTGTTTATAGCTTCCCACTTATATCATTGTGAGAAAAGACTTATAAGATGGTTGGTGGAGGAACCTATTAAATGACAAACCATGTTTTAATGTCTTGTTGATAACATATGCAATGCTCAAAGTCATACTAGTAATAACTTTTTCTATTAAATACCATTAATGTTTCCATAAATTTCATATTTTAAAAAGTCATTTTGGAAAACAAAGTTCAATGCATAAAAGCCTTTCTAAAAGCCTTTCTATCTCTTCATTAATAATAATCACTTGTTATAATTTGTGTCAAAAACTTGGTGAACAACAAGCTATTCTTTAAAAAGTTATTCGTCAAGTTATTACCACAATGCTAAAAGCCATTTATATGACTTGATGTAACAGTAAAAAGTCATGTAAAAAACAAGCATTGCAGTTGCTCTATTGAGTTGTTGGAACCTATCAACATAGATCATAAACTTGGATTTGCATTCTTAGCCTTATGCCTTGTCAACTCACTTTATGATTTATGATAGATATGGGTCATAAATACAAGCTATATCTGATTAGTAGTTGCAAGTCAGCAAGTGTAAAACAGTAGAAGACCGAATGTCATTAACTAAAGGATACAATAACTTTAAACAAAATAAACCATTACCCAAAGCTTGTACTAAAGCCAAACAAAAAAAAATCATGTAGAGATGACAAATCAAGTCCATATGTTTAAATTTAGTGAACCATTTTTTAACTAATGGATTAAATGGGTATTGATTTTTATTTTATTTGGACTATTTGGACAACATAAAAGTATTTAGTTAAATTAATCTTTTTCGGACCAAGTATATTTAGTCCAAATATCAAAAATTGCCAATTTAATCCACGTTTATGAATCAACGTCCATTTAACCTACTGCGCATACCCGTTCAGTCCACCCATTGAACCACACTTAATCATATGTCATCTCTCATAAGTGACCGACCCATCATCGAATGCCCAAGTAACTTTTTGGCATATACATTGTGAAATACACTCTCTCCGTTCCAGAACATTGGTTTTGTAAATTGAACATGTCATCGAATTGCAGAAAAAAGAATGAAAATCCATTTTAAAGATCAAAAATAGGAAAATGGATTCAGGTGAAGAAGAGTTGGCAGAATCAAAATACCGACAACGTCAAAAAGACAAAAAGTTCTATCTACATCCATATAATCATTTGGTTTGGGATGCGTGGCAATAATAAAATGACGACAAGCTTATAACAAGGCGAAGTATGATTTGCCATTTTAGTTTTTATTTATTTATGTATCATTTTATATATAATTTTTTATGTATTGTTTTTTTACTTTTTTATGTGTTCGTTTTAATTATCGATGTATCTGAATATAAGTTCTAAAATTAAGTACGAGTAACGTTTTTATTAATTTCGTACGTAAGTTTTTATTTACGTTTTAATAAAAGTAAAAAAATTAGGTATGAACAGAGAGTTTTTCACGCACTACTGCGATTGAGAATTTGAGTCGAGTGAGTTGAGAGAAAAATCTAAAGTGACGTTAAGACGACGATAGACTTCCCATCCACTATTCCTTTCATCCTAAAGCAAAATACTCTACTAAGTGGTCATATTTATTACGGGGTATTACATTGGTCAATATATGTTTTCTATGAGTATTTTCAAGTTGGTGTCATATGAATTGAAAATAGAAAGATGGTATTTATGGCATTAACATTATTCAATTTTTGATATGACTATTCATTTTTTTTTTTCAGTTCAAGATAAAAGGTAAGTCACTTAACCTCTTCAATCCTGAGTTTACAAATACAAAAAACACCTTCTTTTTTTTTAGGGTTTTGCTAACCACCACCTACAGGGTGGTTTTTTACCTTTCCGTAATTCAAATTATTTCCAAATATGAACTCATCATTTCTTTAAATACATAATTTAAACATATACAATTAAGGTAAGTTAGTTTTAATAAGGTATGTATTAATATCAAGTAAGTTCATATTTGGAAATGTTTTTAATTATGGAAAGGTAAAAACCACCCTATGGGTGGTGGTTAGCAAAACCCTTTTTTTTAATAAGAGTTTACTATGAATTTCACCTATATGAAAACCTGATTATCTATGCTGTGTTTTTTTAGTAAAGCAATAAACAATGCTCGATATTTATAAATATAAAGTTTTTTTAAATATATATAAGGTTTTTTTTTAATTTTATATTAAAAAAATAAAGATTTTAAACGTACAATTTTATATTTAAAAAAAAAAATTTAAAACATTATTTTAGGGTCGATCCTAGATTTTTTATATATTAAAAATTGTGGCGCGTTGTTTAAACTTTTGGTGAAATTTTTTTGGAAAATTGGAGGAAAATTAGGGCCGACTTTCTTTCTTAATTTTAGAGTCGACTTGGTCGACCCTAGACCAGTGGCGGAGCCAAGAATTCTAATCAAAGGGGGCAACCTGCAATAGGAACGGTTTAGTTACGGGTTAAAAAAATCGAGTAAAGAAATTCGGGTCGGGTCATTTTTAACAAAATGCAAAAATTACTTGTTTTAATAAAACTTTGAAAAATTCGGGTCGGTTTTGATAAGCGAAGCCATTTAATAATCTTATTCCATTAAATTGAATTTAAATTAAATAAGCTTAGTTACTGTTTATTTAATTTTTAGTTTTTATATAAAGATCAACGAATCATGACAAAAAGAAGCTGACATTATAAGTATTAACCTTAATTAAATTTATATTTCTAGTAACATTAAAACGGATTTCTTTTCCCCCTACTAAATTTTATTTTTAATAATTTTTTATCACTCTAAAGTGTGTGAGGTCTCAAGTTCAATTCCCACTAGGTGCAAACAACCTTGAAGTGGCCACGCCGACCTCCTAAAAAGGGAGGGCTTTACCTGGTTTGAGTCTGTGTGGCGGTGGGCTCAAACCCCGTGAATTAGTCGGCTAATGAGTCGAAAATCACGGTTACCAAAAAAAAAAAAAAAACATGAATGAAACTTATAACTCTATACCTACGAATCTTGAATTTAAAAAAGAATTATAGAAACAATATAGAGGGAGTATTAAAATATTAGTTTATATTAAAGTAATAGATCTTTTATTGTATATTTTATTAACCACTAAAATTTAAGAATATCTTCATCTTCCTTTCCACATCTTTACTTTCTAGTTTCCACCATTTTTTTTCTTCATTTTATCCATTCAATCGATTCGATAAACAAAAACTGAAGATCCAATTGTTGATCTTAGCTTTTTTCATAAAGGGCATTTTCTAAATTGGGCAGAGGGCACTATCATTTTTTGCAACAAATATCACTATTTTTCTACTAATTTTTCTACTTTCATGGAGGTTTATTGGGGGCCTTTCCCCCCACTACCTACAACATGGCTCCGCCCCTGTCCTAGACCTTTTGCATATTTTCTTTTCCTCCGGCCTAAACTTTATGTAGAGAAAATTATTTTTAATATTATAAATAATAAAAAGTAATAATAAAAGTTAAAAAAACAGTCGCAAAGTAATTTTATCCACTTAAGGTCGATTTTTTCGACCCTAAAAAGTCGACCCTAATTTTTTTTCTATAACTTTATGCTTTTGTTGAAAAGTGATGGGCTCCCACTTAATTTATTGTCGATCTAATCGACTTTAAAAAACCGACCCTAAATCCTTGTTTTTTTATAGTGGGAACAACCATAAATCCGTAACAAGTTGACTTAACTATAGACTAGTTAACATCTTTACGTTGTGTAGCGACACGATGATGATGAATAATTAGTACTCTCCCCGTCTTAAAAGTTATAGTGTTACTTTTGATTTTTTCGGTCTTTTTCTTCTAACTTTGACTTTAAATAGTTTTGATTTTGTTATGTAATAGTCAATGAAAAATATATGAATTGATAAGTTTTTCAATGCATTTTTATTGTTATAGTTTTTATCAAGTATTACATAACACAAACAAAAATATTTAAAGTCAAAATTGAAAAACAAAAACTGAAAAAATCACAGCGAGATTATAATCATGTGTACAACATTGTGTACTCATGAATAATATAGTTAACATCCCCAAAAACATTATTACTTTAAAAGGAAATAGTACTAATTTTTATAGAAAGCCATCACAAATTACGTGTTTGTTATCATAATATGGGCATTTTATAAGGCTAATGATTTGCACACTCACAAATTTGCTTATTACACCTTAAACTGTGTGTTAAATAGTTGTACTGTTGTTATAGCAGGTTATATATTTAAGTATCCAATAAAAAACAAAAAATGTGATAATCAATTCCCATTTTCTAAGCATGTTACACTTGATTGTCGTATATACTACCTAACCTATGTTTTGAAAAATGGGTTTGTAATCAATTCGGCAGAGTTAGCATGTGAGGGATGGAAAAAACTTGAACTCATTAATAGTCATAGTATGTACTATGTAGTACATGAGTTTTTGTAGGAAAGAAAATATATATGTCACACATAAAAAATTAGTAACAAAAACATCAAGCAAAAATAATATGATAAATTTCAACAAATTTTAAAATCTATTTTCTGCACAAGACAATAATTTTAAAACAATCTAAAAAATTATAATTTTAGGACGAAAAGAATAGATAGGTTTAAAAGAAACAAAAAAAAAAAAATTAATCACACCCCCGCACACACCAACCTTTTAAGTTTGGTCATTAATCGAGTCGGTTGATCAACCGATTCGATTAATGGTTAAACCGGTTATGTCAGCGGTCTACGAGTTAGTTAGTTTGAGTTGGGTTTTTAAAGGCTCGAGGGTTCGAACTATTAGATAATAGATATGGCCTAAGCCCGACTTGTGGGTTGAGTCCATTAAGGTTTGCTAGTCTATATATTGTGTGGAATAATAATGCATTAAAATCCGTAGGTAATACATTATTATTCCACACAATATATAGATTATCAAACTCTAATGGACTCAACCCACAAATCGGGCTTTGACCATATCTATTATCTAACACGAACATGGTTCGAGCGTTTAATTCGACCAAGTAAAATCGGGTTTTAAAACATGAGACGTAAAGTAGTTGGTACAGAATTTAATGTAAGATCTACATGCATTTGAATTTGTCACGTGAAGTATTGGGTAATAACTTTTGGGTAAAACCCAATGGATATAACAACGCCCTCGATATACTTAATGCCATACCAACTCCTGTACATTATAAGCAAATTAGAGCATATACAATGGATCAAGTCTTCAAAAACTTGATTTATTTAATACATTCAATGAACACAACACTTAAACACTAAATTTTTTTACAAAGATTTTAAGTTTACCAAGTGTTTATGAAAAGCTTTACAAAAAGTCATTGATTCAATGCAAAAAACCTCCTTCAAACACTTTTCAAAATAGTGAAAAGCTTTTGTTCATTTTACCCATTGTGGATGCTGTTAGTACTAGAACAATTTTTTATCTTCAATGGAGTAATAACATTTATGTTCGTTTGGTTGGTATACTTATGTTGGTCATTTATGAGTGTTATTTATGAAGCGGTTGTTTGAAGTATTCGTTGGTGTATTAAAATTTCTGACAATAGAGGGTAAGTGTATTTATTATATTGTTTCAAAAATTGTTTAAAATTTTGTGATTTTTTTCTATACGAAGAAATTATTTCATGTTTAAGTGTCATGAAAAAGTCTATGATTTTAAAAAGGTCTAAAATTTTATGTACATTTAATGTATGTTAGAAACTAAACAATTTTTAAACCTCAAAATATTTAATTCATAATGAAAATATGTTCATGATGTAAGAAAATTTATAAATTAATAACATTATATAATGTGACAACTTTATAACCTCTAAAAATTTTTACAAATTTAGATGCCTTAAGCTGGGTAACGGGAAAAAATAGGGAACATTCGAACCATTTTGATTTTATTGGAAAATTTTTATAAAAAATACAAATGTTTATGGTGTTTTTTTAGTCTAAAAGGTTAAAAGAGTCGCGACTTGACCACTAGGTGATTTAAAAGAATTTAACATGTGTCATTTATTCTAATATTTTTTTGAACGATATTAAGTCGCCTCGCCATCCTAGATGACGACTTGTACTACATAGAAAATAAAGGATACGTGTCAACTTCTTTAAGTTGTTCAACTGTCAAGTTGTCTTGAACTATTTTGAGAAAAATAGTAGTTTTTTTGACCGAAAAAGAAACCCTATATTAGTTTCGAATTTTTTTCGAATTTTTTTTTCTTTGATTTTTTTTTAAAAAAAAATTCTTTTATTTTTTCAAAACACCCGAGTCTCGACTAAACCACATAAAAGTAAAAGTTAAAGAGAAATATCATTTTACTAGCTAAAAAAGTTATGAAATATACGAATACTTTAAAGATTCGTCACAAAAAATTGTTAACGACTTATGATGTAAGCAATTGTTATATATTTATGTAGACCATGTTTGTTGGAAAAAGATCCTCTCAAGTTGAAGACAACTTGATAGGTCAAGTTTTCAATCACAATTAAAATAAATACATATGGGCCCCATGTATTTCACTAAAAGAAAAACTTTTATACATTTATCTAAATTCTAATTGGTCAACATGATCAATCAAGTTGTTTTCAACTTGAGAGGATTTTATTCATGTTTGTTGTGTGATTCTGTCTCCAATTGAGCTGTGGAGTCATCTGTTTATAACTTTAGTCATTTCCTAAGACGCAAGCTAGTTATCTTTATGGTAGATAGTCATTTTTAATCTTTCTTTTTTTTTTGCTTTCGACACGAGACAAGATCACATATAGCTTACCATGTGTGAAAGCATGTCTTGGCAAATACAAACCCGCATGGCTGAAATATTGTCTAGGGATTCCCTGGATCGCGAAAGCGAAAGATATAGACACATGGATTGCTTCGTCACCGTTCTAGTAAATTTTATTCTATGTCCTTAGGAAAACACTCGGTTTCTAAATTCAGTTTCGTTCTATTTTTCATTGTGTAATTGCATAATTCATTAGAATTTTCAATGTTTCATAAAAGCATTATCGCATTTATATTCTAAAAATTTTAATTCTCTAGAATTTTAATTTACTAAAAATTAAAATGTTAAAATTTTGACCCAAACAACACCTTCTAGTATATAATAAACTTTCATCTACTACTCATTCCATCCCAAAGTTATTGTTCAATTACAAAAACATATAGTTTAAGAAAAGTAAGATTTTTACAGCTTTCTTTATTAATTTTTGCATAAAGACAGTTTTACCCTTATTTAATAAATTTAAAAGTTTTTTTTAAAATTTGAAATTATAATTTCAACTAAAAGTAATATATTAATTTCGATCTAAACTTCCTATCTATTTTTCAAAATGAATAATTAATTTAAGACAACTTGAAAAAAATAGACTACAATTTTAAAACGAAAGTAAGTAGTAAATTTTACTTTATATAGATGCAACTTGACTATATTAAATTTTCAACTAATGCATTCATATCAAGTCAAGGGGCCCGATCATTCCAATTCACTCCAACGTCATAGTTCTACAGTCAAAACAACTACGATATTTTTAAAACGGAAGCAGCAGTAGATGTTAGTAGAAAAAAAAGTGAAAAAATGTTGATCATGAAAAAAAATAGCTGAATATAGTTTCGTCTGAATATTGTTCGTTTTTTTTAAATGAAAAATATCATCTAAACAAGTTTTCAAAATTTTCAATTCTACATAAGAAAACTCGTCTCTAAAAATTTAAAAACAAAAAATTATAAAAAGATTTCCACAACTAAACACCCCTTAATTTCACAAATCTACTACCATGTATTAATGAGCATCTACCCGCACTTAAATTCTCAACTATATATCCAAACTTTATTTTACCCTCAACCATATCACACGGATTGAAAAGCAAAGCTCAGCATGGCACACATAAAACCGATTCGAATCAGAAAACCATACCGGACCAGATTGATCCGAACTGGACCGTAGAATTTCGGTCCGATCCTCAGTCTGGAATTTTGGACCATTTCGATCCTCGATCTGGTCCAGTTCGGTCTTACCAAAAATCTCTTCGATTATGCCTAATAGGACCGGATCGAGGACCAACCCGGATCAGACCGGTCTATTTTAGTCAGTCTCGGTCCGAGGTTTTGAAACATTTCGATCTTTGATCCGATCCAGTCCAATTTAATTGGTCTGGTCTCTAGTTTGAAAAGCATATAACACATTCAAATTTAAAAGCTATAATAATAGAACAACATTACCTTTTTTTTCTTAATGAAACATCATCACATGAGTAAATGACTATTTTACACATTTGTATATATCTTAGGAAACGGATTATGGCGCCCATTTAACCTACGAAAAAGTTGTGTGTGTCGTAGTATTTGTTTACGTACGTAGGTTTATGGTTTTGTTTTGTATGCATGTCTAAGGAGAAAACTAAATGAAAAAGATGACATTTAGTTTAAGCACAAAATATACTACACATGCATACGGATACGGTCCATAATCAACAATCTTCTCTGCATTAGGCACGTTTTCAGCCATCTCAATGAGAGCATCAATATTGTCACATGTTCCCTTGAAATATCGAGTCTCTTTCAATTATCGAGTCCTTTGGATATGGTTATTAAGGTTCATTCTGGGTTTCTTGGCAATTTTATCTTGGCTATTGCGGAGTTTTCTCACTTATTTATTCAATATTTTAATATCTTTATGTAATACAAGAGTTTTCCTTACTGAACCTATCACGGTCCATTATCAAGTGATTTAATGGACATACACTTGGAAAGTGGTACATCTTAAATTTCTTACAACCATTAAGATATGCTTGGAAATCTTGTGCATGAAACACCAAACATTCTGTACGAACTCCCTTCTCTCCCCCTCTTGGGACCTGAAACCACACTTGGATCAGTGCACATTGGAAGGTCCGAGTTGGTTCTAACCGATGTAAAACAAATCCACGCCTTTGATCACGAAATACTCATCAAAAACTTTATGTAGATTTAATGTATGCTAGAAACTAAACAATTTTTAAACCACAAAAGTTGAGATGATTACTTCGTGATCAAACGCGCGGATATTTTTCTACAGTGGTTAGAACCACCAGTTTGGACCTTCCAATGTGCGCATATCCAAGCGTGGTTTCAGGGTCCCAGGAGGGGATAGAAGGGCGTTCGTACAGAATGTTTGGTGTTTCATGCTCAAAATTTCCTAAAATATCTTAAAGGCTGTATGAAATTTAAGATGCACCACTTTTCAAGTGAATGTCCAGTAAATCACTTGATAATGGACCGTACTAGGTTCAGTGAGGAAAACTCTGTATTACATAAATATATCCGCAATAGCCAAGATAAAAATGCGAAGAAACCCAAAATGAAACTTAATAACCATATCTAAAGGACTCGATAACTGAAAGGGACTCGATATTTAAAGGGAACGTGTGACAACGTTGATGCTCTCATGGAGATGCCTGAAAACGTGCCTAATGTAGAGAAGATTGTTGAGAAGATTAGGTCGTCTCCATACCCTCCCAACATCTTAACTTTTTTTGATTGGGAGAGTGATGGCCATTATTTATACTATTGCTTATAAAACATGTATTATTACCTTGTGAACACCATGCTCGTTTGAAAGAACGAAAAACACAGATGAGACTCTTAAATGGTTAGAAAAGTGTGTGTTGTTGGTGTAAAACTGGAAGCATTTTGTGAAGGAGTAGAGATGAGTAGATATATTTATAAAGGGGTGCTACAATATTTATGAAGGAGTTGTTGAGGTAGTTATTGTTCTATTAAATTTTCTACCAACAAAGGGAACACTTGAACCATTTTGATTTTATTGGAAAATTATTATTAAAAATTCATTTTTTATGGTGTTTTTCTTTTTAGTCAAAAGGACCAAAAGAGTCGACGACTTGACGACCAGGCAATTTAAGAAGAATTTGAAATTTGTAATTTATTCTAATGTTTACTTACATAATATTTTGAAGTCGCCCCATTGTCTTAACGGACGACTTGTTCTACATAAAAATATAAAGGATATGTGTCAACTTATTTAAGTTGAAAAATGTTTTCTTTTGGTCTAAAAAGAGAAACTCTATATGTGTTTTGAGTTTTTTCAAGAACTTTTTTCTTAAGTTTTTTCAGAACATTCGAGTATGGGGTAAACCACATTAAAAGTAAAAGTAAGAAAGAAACATCATTTTACTAGGTAAAAGAATTACGAAATTTACAAATACTTATAAGAGTCGTAACAAAAAATTGTTAATGACTTATGATATAAGCAATTGTAATATTTTTATGTAGACTATGTTTGTTGTGTTATTCTATCTCCAATTAAGCTGTAGAGCCATCTGTCTTTTAAATTTAGTCATTTCCTAAAGCACAAGATTGTTAACTTTACGATAGAAATCCATTTTAAATCACTTTTTTGCTTTCGACGCGAGATAGGTTCACATGCAGCTCAGCATGTGTGAAATCACGTCTTTGCAAATACAAACCCACACGGCCGAGATATTGTTCAGGGCTTCTCTGAATCGTCAAAGCAAAAGATTAGGACATGTGGATTGCTTCCTCACTCTTCTAGTAAATTTTGTTCTATGTTCTTAGGAAAACACTTGGTTTCTCAATTTGGTATCCTTCTATTCTTGTTTCATTGTGGAATTACATAATTCGTTAGAAATTTCAATGTTCCTTAAAAGCATTATGGGAACAACCACTTTCATGTAAGTTAGTGGTTGTAGAAAATTTAGACCATTAATAAACTCATTAAGGAATACATATTTGTTTATACTTGTATCATTTTCAGGCTAACAAACATTTTCGCTACTTAAGTACATGAAATCACCACAAGAACAAAAATCATGTTCCCGAACAATTAAAAGTATCACATACATAATTGGAAAGAATTTAAACATCCGTTATTCCTAAAACTTTGTTCTAAGATTTTCTTACTTATCGTAAAGGAATCCATTTTGTTTTAGGCATAATATGAGACCGGACTTAAGACCGAACCAGACTGACGTGAACTGGATCGAAGACTGAAGCAGATCGAATCGACTGAGCTGAAGCAATTAAAGCATACCAATTATTTGATTTAAACCCATTATACACAATTGTATGTTGGAATTAACTTGTTCATGATGATTAAGTTTCTGCCAAATTAAAACGTATAAAATGAGTTATAATGTTAAAATAGGTAATTTTTACATGTGCAAAAAATTTACCTCATATAGAGTAGAGTAATTAATTAAAGCATGTAAAACTTTTTATTAGTATTTCAAATGTAAAGAAGAATATGTATATATATGATTTGCCTTTCTTCAATTCTTGGGTTTTGTCTTATCTTAGGGAGTAGTACTAATAGGACTAGAACAATTTTTGATCTTCAATGGAGTAATAACATTTATGTTGGTTTGGTTGGTATACTTGTATTGGTCATTTATGAGTGTTATTTATGAAGCGGTTGTTTGAAGTATTCATTGGTGTATTAAAATTAATAGATTGTAAGTGTATTTATTATATTGTTTCAAAAATTGTTTTAAAATTTTGTGGTTTTAATTTTTTTCTATACGAAGAAATTATTTCATGTTTAAGTGTCATGAAAAAGTCTATTATTTTAAAGAGGTCTAAAATTTTATGTACATTTAATGTATGTTAGAAACTAAATAGTTTTTAAACCTCAAAATATTTAATTCATAATGAAAATATGTTCATGATGTAAGAAAGTTTATAAACTAAAAACATTATATAACGTGACAACTTTATAACCTCTAAAAAAGTTTACAAATTTAGATGCCTTAAGCTGGGTAACGGGAAAAAATAGGGAACATTCGAACCATTATGATTTTATTGGAAAATATTTATAAAAAATACAAATGTTTATGGTGTTTTTTTAGTCTAAAAGGTCAAAAGAGTCGCGACTTGACGACAAGGCGATTTAAAAGAATTTAACATGTGTCATTTATTCTAATATTTTTTTTGAACGATATTAAGTCGCATCACCATCCAAGAAGACGACTTGTACTACATAAAAAAAATAAAGGATACGTGTCAACTTCTTTAAGTTGTTCAGCTGTCAAGTTGTCTTGAACTATTTTGAGGAAAATAGTAGTTTTTTTACCGAAAAAAAAACCCATATTAGTTTCGAATTTTTTTCGAATTTTTTTCTTTGGATTTCTTTTTAAAAAATTTCTTTAATTTTTTCAAAACACCCGAGTCTCGAGTAAACCACATAAAAGTAAAAGTTAGAGAGAAATATCATTTTACTAGCTAAAAAAGTTATGAAATTTACGAATACTTTAAAGATTAGTCACAAAAAAATGTTAATGACTTATGATGTAAGCAATTGTTATATATTTATGTAGACCATGTTTGTTGGAAAAAGATCCTCTCAAATTGAAGACAACTTGATAGGTCAACTTCTCCAATCACAATTAAGATAAATACATATGGGCCCATGCATTTCACAAAAAGAAAAACTTTATATAATAAACACCTTCTACTCTTCTAGTATATAATAAACTTTCATCTACTACTCATTCCATCCCAAAATTATTGTCCAACTACAAAAACATACAATTTAAGAAAAGTAAGATTTTTACAGCTTTCTTTTTTACCTTTTGCATAAAGACAGTTTTCTCTTATCTAATAAATTTAAATTTTTTTTTTTAAATTTGTAATTATAATTTCAACTAAAAGTAATATATTAATTTAGATCTAAACTTGAAAAAAATAGACTATAATTTTAAAATGAAAGTAAGTAGTAAATTTTACTTTATATAGATGCAACTTGACTATATTTAATTTTCAACTAATGCATTCATATCAAGTCAAGGGACCCGATCATTCCAATTCGCTCCAACATCATAGTTCTGCAGTCAAAACAATTAGGACATTTTTAAAACGGAAGTAGCAGTAGATGTTAGTAGAAAGAAAAACGTGAAAAATGTTGATCATGAAAAAAAATAGCTGAAAATAGTTTCGTCTGAATATTGTTCGTTTTTTTTTTTGAAAATAAGAAATATCATCTAAACAAATTTTCAAAATTTTCAATGCTACATAAAAAACTCTTCTCTAAAAATTCAGAAACAAAAAATTATAAAAAAATTTCCACAACTAAACATCCCTTAATTTCACAAATCTACTACCATGTATTAATGAGCATCTACCCGCACTTAAATTCTCAACTATATATACGAACTTTATTTTACCCTCAACCATATCACACGGTTTGAAAAGCAAAGCTCAACATGGCAGACATAAAACCGATTCGAATCAGAAAACCATACCCGACCAGATCGATCCGAACTGGACCGTACAATTTCGGTCTGATCCTCGGTCCAGAATTTTAGACCATTTCGATCCTCGGTCTGGTCCGATTCGGTTTTACCAAAAATCTCGTCGATTATGTCTAATAGGACCGGATGGAGGACCGTCTCAGACCGAACCGGTCCATTTCGGTCTGTCTCGAACCGGGATTTTGGAACATTTTGATCCTTGGTCCGATCCAATCCGATCTTAGTTGGCCCGGGCTCTAGTTTAAAAAGCATATAACATATTGAAAATAAATGTTATACTAATAATAGAACAACATTACCTTTTTTTTTCTTAATGAAACATCATATAACATGAGTAAATGACTATTTTACACATTCTTATATATCTTAGAAAACGGATTATGGCGCCCATTTAACCTACGAAAAAGTTGTGTGAGTCGTATGTTTATGGTTTTGTTTAGTCGTATGTGAATTACGCATATGGTTTGGTATTTATCATTTTTTTTGTTAAATTTTTTTACTTTTTGTAAATTTTTAAAATAATTTTAGTTTATAATAGTATTTTTATTTTCGTAGTGTATTTTCATTTAAGTATTTGTAATTTTTATTTGGATGAAATGAATTAAAATTTGTGTGAAAATGAAAAAAATAGTAGTGGGCCAACGTAGAGACGGGTTGGCTCTCCACTAATGAATGAGTATTTTGATTAGTTGTTTTGTGCTGATATATATCGCTGATTTGACAGCTGTGAGAACAAAATAAAGAGAATTTGACTCTCCATAAAACCTTCCTCTCTAAGTACCATACTTGTTTATCAATAAGACTTCAAGTTGATAATAGTTTCTACTAAACAAAGTCAAGGGGCGTCTATTTCGACTTATATACCGGGTTTGCTTATTTGGTTTTCAGCTTATGTTTCATAAGTCTACCATTTTTCTAATTCTTTTTTAATCAAAGGGTTTGTGTTTGGATGGTCTCCCGTGTTAGGTAGAAGCCCTTCAGCCAAATGATTTTAGGTTCAAGTCAAGTCATGCTTAGGACATGCGAAATAGTTTGTCTTAAATACATTGCAAGATAGTTAGTTTCTGTTCTCGATTTAAAAAGAATGCAACAATAACTTTTTGAAATTATCACAATGAAACAATTATTTTTTTATTGATACCATCAACGCACTTTCAATTTTTTTTAAATTGAACCAAACATTTATATGTTGGATAACGTTAGTCCATTAGCCAACGCTCATTTGCAAAATTAATCATTTATATTAACGAATTAATTCATTAAAAACATTTTTTACTGTTAATATAATTTTACTTTATTTCGTACTTTAAAAAGATAATTCTTTCGTACATTTTAAATTGAAAAAAAATAAAATACAAAAATTAAAATATGTTTTTTTTTACGTTTTTTTTCTTTTTTTAAATTTATAGAAAATAAAAAGTTAATTTTCACTTTACTCTTTTCTTAAAAATCTTTTTACAAAATTTTAAATTTTTAATTTTTTTTTGTAAAATCTTAGTTTCTAAAAATCTTAAAATTATAAATTAAATTTCAGTAAAAAAATATTTTTTATAACTTTTTAAAAAAAGTGTAAGAGTAAAATTCTTTTTTAAAAAACAAAACTAGATTTCTTTTAAAACTTAAACTATACGATAAAAAACTTAAATTTAAAAAAAATAATTAAGACTTTTGAAAGTACGAAATAAACTAAAAAAGTAAATTAAAAGTAAAAAATATTTCTTAAAGTGATTTGTGGAAGAGTTTCTTGTATTTCATTAGTGTTTCGATGGTCTCCCTTGTTGCGTAGGAGTCCTTCAACCATATGATTTTAGGTTCAGGTCATGCTTAAAACATGCGAGATAGTTAGCTTATGTTCTAGATTCAAAAAAAAATAAATTGCAGTATACTCTATAAACCAAACAAACAAGGGAACATTTATATGTTGTGATAACGTTAGTCCATTAGCCAACGAAATTTTTAATTAGTCATTTATATAAACGGATTAATTAATTAAAAACTAAAAAAAGTTATTATTATTATTATTATTTTACTTTATTTCGTACTTTATAAAGATAATTTCTTTCGTACATTTTAAATTGAAACAAAATTAAAATAGAAAATTATTTTTCTTTCGAGAAAAATTGAAATAATTTTTCTTACGTTTTTTTTCTTTTTTTTAAACTTATAGAAAATAAAAAATAAATTTTCACTTTACTCTTTTCTTAAGTTCTTTTACAAAATTTTAAATTAAATTTTTTTTTCATGAAACCTTAATTATTTAAAATCTTAAAATTTTAAAATAAATTACAGTCAAAAAAATATTTTCCTAACTTTGTAAAAACATGTGTAAAAGTAGAAATTAAATTTTTTTAAAACTAATTTGTTTTAAAAACTTAAGCTATACTAAAGAAATTAAATTTTAAACATATAATTAAGATTTTTGAAAGTACGAAATAAACTAAAAAGGTAATTTAAAAGTAAAAAATATCTTTTAAAGTGATTTGTTGTAGAGTTTCCGTGTTGAAGTGTATCAGTGGCTCATTGTTTTTGTTTACGGCGATTATATTAAATAGCCAAAGGCTAAAAAAAACCATTACAAAGGAAAAAATAAATCTATAGGCTTACGCAACCAACAATCCCATCTAAACTTACAGTTTGGATTTCTAGAATAGAAATCCAAAGATACGAGAACGAAAGAATCAAATCCCATAAAGAAGACTTATTGGGCGGAGCATGCGAGAAGAGAAACTCATTCCTAAACTTCCATATGCACCACAAAAGTGTACCTCCCGCGCCTTTAATGACAACCTTAGACGCTCGCGAGATGTGCAAAGAGTCGATCCACCCGAACCAGCCCTCAACGGAAGAACAAACCGAAAGATCATACTCCCACCAAGAAGCAAAGTTACCCCTAGAGAACAAAATCTAACTCGCAAGAAAAGATGTAAAACCCCATTTTGGCAAATAGAATGTCACACGTGATTATGGCGTGTGATCAAAGTATACAAGGTAAATGTCTTAAAAACATTAAATGACCATGAATGTAAATACCGGAAACAAACATTGGTAGTCCAAGTATAAGCTCATCACACACAAACATAAGTACTGAAATGGAAAAGGACTAAACAATGTCCAAAGAAATAAGTAGCAAAATGTATGATGAAATGCATAAAGTAGAGAAGGCTAGATAGCTTCCAATCCATATGCACGTACGCTTAAAGTCTACGAGCGCCCTTGGGTACCTGCCGTTTGGGAACATGAAAGGAAAAAGGCTGAGCATAACTCCCAATGAACGGATATACAAGTATAGCATGGTATAACATAAGCATAAAAGACTAATAGCAGCGGAAATGTATAACTCTTATGTAACCTGGAAACATGGTCATAAAACTGGTTTTATAGTTTGAAAAGACTTATGTTTCTATGAAAAATCTGTATTAGTTAGCCAATAGCCCATATAGGTCACGAGGTTCCACCGCGCATGAATAACTGGAGGGGAGACCTTGTCATGCAATTAGAGGGGTTGCCTCTAATTAAATAGTCTGGGTAGGAGGGATCAACTCCTAGTGAAGGATGCATGGCACACATCGCATTCACTCTGGTAATACTGGTAAAACATGTAACTAGGATGCACCCATATGCCCCACATGATAATATAATATAATGGCCAAAACTGTAAAGGGGCGTCACGAGCAATCACTTCACCGTGGGGAAGTCATAACACTAGTGCCTCTAGTGTTATGGTTATGGTACCTCCATAACAAGGTGACACTGGTCATGCATGTATATGGCTTAGGCTCTTAAACTAACATAAGTAATCAAACATATATAACAATACTGGAAAAACAGTTGGCTGCAAACGGAAAATCCTAATAAAGAAAGAATGTCCATACTGAAGGGACGGAAAAATCCGTACCTTATGTCCAGTGAACGAAGAAGACGAAAGAATGAAATTCCTACTCCGATCTCACTAATGCTACATAAATAGGGGGACATGTATAAGTATTCTGTTTAATGTGTCCGTAACTGATTATATCATGTCTTAGCTTGTTTTATATGTTCTTGTCTTGTTTAACTGATTTATAATTTTATGTTGTGTTTATCATGTATTCTAAGTATTCTGATTAAGTATTACTTGTATTCTTGTATTATTATACTTGTTGTGTAATAATAAGTAACTTTCTAAAAATATCATGTTTCCTAAAATAGAAAGTTTCTAAAAATAGAAAGTTTCCAAAAAATAGATTAACTTCAAAAAATAGATGAGTTTCTAAAAATAAAAAGTTTCTAAAAATAGTAAGTTTCCTGAAATAGAAATTTTTCATATTTAGAAATAAGATGGATTAATAAGCTAATAATATAAGCTTAAGTTTACTGATTAAATATCATAAGTCATGTAATTATTTGTATAGTTTATTAATAATATCATGTTTATTAAATAAACTATAGGTTATACGATTTAATTAACATATAAGCATGATTTAATTAAATTAAGGTGTATAAAAAAAATACTTAGGTTAAACATGTATTAATATTATATTAATTATAACCTACTTCATGTTTATTAATTAATTATATTCTATGTTTAAATAATTATTTAATACTATAGTCTAAATTAAATAAATAAAATACTTAGGTTAAAACATGCATTATTTCCTTAATAATAATAGCCTAAGTCCATATTTAGTTAAATTAATTATTAGTCATGTTTAATTAATTTAATTTCTTGTTAAATAATATTAACTTGTAAAAACTAATAACTTGTAAAAATTAGTCGTGAACCGGACCCATGATTTTAATTTAGACTTATCATGATCCGGACCGAATTCCCCCTTGAACCGTACCAAAAGAACACCCCTTAACAGTGGCGAACCGGTTCAGCTGGTTGCCACTATTTGTCTAAAAACGCCATCGGCTGTTAGCTGGTGGTTTGCCCCTGGTCTGCTTCGGCTAGCCACTGCCTCAACAAAGTTCCCACCGGCGGTTAGCCGATTGTTCCCCCTGTCGAGCCATGCGTTCCCCCTGCTTGACCAAAACCGCCACCGGTCTTGGACCGGTGGTGTTTCTAGTTGTTTCCGAGACCAAGGAAACCACAAGGCCACTCCGACTTACGTCGGGGTCCCTTGTTTTACCCAGCTGCCGAACCACAAAGGATACACCGAGACCCCAAGGTCTCGGCTGTGGTCACACGTGAGACATCGAGAGCTTCGGCTCTCGGTTTGTGTGTGTCGGCCGAACCAAACCAACCCCAAACCCGATTCCTTTTCCATTATTTTATTTATCCCATGATTTTAACATGTTTATTTACTTGTTTTTACTAATCCCCATGTTTACATGTTCTTGATCTAATCAAAGAATAAAAAGAAAAGGATTTTAAAGATTTACCGAATGCGTGAACAATTGAGAATCAATAACACGAACACTATATTTGTTTTTAATTCACCAAGATCAATCAAACACCTCCTTTGGTGTGTTGTAGCCGGCGACCAAGGAAGAAGGATAAGGAGGCTAGGGTTTTTGATGTTTTAGAAAAACTCTGTATAATGAAAATTTGTTTTCCCTTTTTGTTTATTTGGTAAAAATAACATGGAATTGGCCCTCCTTGTCTTGGTGTCCGCGGGTATGTGGGGCCCACAAGGGAAACCCGAATGTTTTTCATGCTTAATAAATTACGTGTACATACGTTAGCGTTTTCGTGTTAGTTCGTAATTTATTATTTGTGTAATAACTAATAGTTTTACGTAAACGATATTTATCGTATTGTAACAAATAAGTACGTAATTACATGTTCGTGATGCCGTTCTAAAAAAACTACATGTTCGTGATTTAACGTTCATGATCTCATGTTCGTGATTATAATTATTATGTTTAATAATTATCGTGTAATATCACATACTTAATACTTATCGTGCAATAACACGTAAGTAATTTCTGTAATTAATATTCGTGACACGTGTTCCTTCTATAAAAGGAAAGTTTTAATATGTACATACGTTTACTGAGTGTACTGTACATGGTAAAAGTATGCGGGCTTTACAAAAGAAGATAAGATTGACAGTATCGACATCTTCCATACAAAGAGGGCAAAGAGTCGATCCAAATACAAGCCCTTTCTATCTAAGTTAACCCTCGTGGGAAGTTTTTCGAAAAATAGCCTCCAAATGAAAACATTGAGCTTGATGGGTACAAGTTTATTCCATCTCGTAGGAGTAGAAGAAGTCTCCAAGAGATGCGAATCAATAATGAAACGCACTGAAGCGACCGAAAATCGCTTGGAGGCATTTATAGACCAAGTCCAAGAGTCACATGATCCCGAGAGAGCAATATCTTGTAGCAGGACACGAAGATCATTAAATTGTGATTCCTCGACACCTCCTTTAGGTTGACGTCTCAACGAAGGAGCCTAGCCAATTTCTGAGAAACGATCGGCCATCAACCAGACTTGGTCCGTATCCAAATAGAATATACGCGCGGTAAGAGGCATTTACGGGGAGACGACCCAATCCATACATCCTCCCAGAAATCTACAATTCCTCCCATCCCCTAACTTTCGGGTACATAAAGAGAACAAATCAATACCTTTCTAATTGAGCTTTCCAATGGTAGAGAGAATATCGCCCCGTGTAGATTGATGTCGAGGATGTGAACCATCAGTGATACCTCCTCGATACCTATAAATGCGTTTGATGACCTTAACCCACGATTCGGATGAACTACACATTAACCTTCAAGCCCATTTAAAGAGAAGACCAATGTTGAGACCATACATACTACCAATACCAAGGCCCCCCAAATCCTTAGATGGAAGGCACTTCTTTGATCTCACCTAAGCCATTTTGTGGTCATCAATGTCACCACCATTAAAATAATTCCTCCGAGACTCAAGCTCATTTTCGACAGCGACGGGCATCATATAAATCGACATGTAGTAAATAGGGAGACTACTAAGGACCAATTTAAAAAGTGACAGACTACCTTCAGCCGAGAGAAGACGCACTTTCCACGGGGACAAAGAGGACCGAATGTTATTAATAACATCCTCCCAACTAGAACGACGGCTCACACTGCCACCTACAGGCACCCGAAGGTATATAAAAGGGTTTTAGTAGTCACACAACCAAGAAAGAGAGCCAAATCAGAAACGTCACTATCCGTCTTACCAACACCAAAAATACTGCTTTGACATTAATTTGATCGCTTTATATCCAATGGGGTTTTACCTCATTTGGTTATATCTTTTTCTCTCCCGAAATTTGATCGCTTTATGTGTGGAGTTTTTAGACCTTTGACATATTGTTTAAGATTTGCTACGCTGACTATTTTTATGTATATTTAACTATCTTAAAACCATTGTAATCTAATGTAATCTACTATCATACACAAAACATGCTTTTGAATACAAATATTTTTTATTCAAATGACATTATTTATTACTTCCATTCTTATTACACATTTATGTAGGATAATTCACATTCCTAGTATAAAGATGACTAGAATCAACACAAATGGAAGTAGATGCTTGGGCAACTCTCTCATCACTAAGCTTAGGACTAGTAGCAGTAGATGCAAAAGTGTCATTTCTCTTGGGGCTTGGGAGACAAACTTTTCACTTGAATCACAGGATACAAACTCACTTGACTTGTCACCGAAAGTATAAGAGAAAAAGTCATTAGTATTAGTATTACTTTTAGCGGACTCAAGCATCTGTGATTCATCTAAGTCTTTATAGAAAGGGGTAGGCGTAAATGTTCGTGTGAGAGGTGGAGGAACAACATGCATTTCTACAGGTGGTTTAAAACTATTGTAAAGAGGTTTTCCTTCCACATCCTCAGGAGTTTGTCAAACACACTAGAGAAAGAGGTGTCAAAAACATCATCTAGTCCTGTGTAATTAGCAAATCCTAACCCTATTTGGTTCTACCTGACATGGTGCTATCAACTAATTTGGATAGATGTTTGGGAGCCTTTTGCCATTTATCAAACCTTGCCAAAGTACTATCTAATTTAGCTTGCAAATCCTGTTTTTTAGGTTATATCAGTATTAAGTTTTTCAGAATATTTTAGCAAATTAGACGTGTTCTCTAAATCTATGCTTAAAATTCTAATCTTTTCCTCACATTCCAACTGAGTACTTTGCAACCATTTCTTTTGTTCTTCTAAGGTATTTAGAGAACTTTTGATATGATTGAACTTCCAAGAAATATTTATCATTTTGAGCAGTTCATTCATCACATTGTTTCTTAAAGTTTAAATATTTATCATCGCATCCAAGGGGACAATTTTGTACCTAAGGAGAAAATCCAAGGAAAGCATATTCCTCTTCTTCCTCTGTCTAAGAAATGTGTCCAGCAATCATGGCATAGATGTCAGCCCTAGGTTCTACTACAGCAGGTTCCTCATGTTCATTCCAGTTGATCATGGTATCATAAGAGACTAATGCTTTCTCCTTATCATCCTTGAGCTCCTGAACCTTCAAAGCAGAATATGTGTTCTTTTCCTGATCATTTCTGTTGGTGCATTCCATAGCAAAGTGACCCTTTTGATGACACTGATAGCATTTAATCTTGCTTATGTCAAACTTGGCAGCTTCCTTAGGATTATACCAAAACTTCCTTCTAGCATTCTTTTCAAACTTGTTAAGTCTCAAAGAGAGCATAGCCATTTGCCACTTGAGACCCATTTCATCTAGATCTAGCTTGTCAACCTGTTTAAAATCTTTAAAAGCTAGTTGTTGTTGAGATTCAACATTAGCAACAAAGGAATAAAGAACATTTTCCATAATACTCAATGATCTATAGTTAGTCACAGACTCATGAGTAGGAGTATGATATGAAGAGGATGAGTGACTTGGACTGCTAGCATAGGTCATCTTGTTAGTACTTCTAGTACTAACAAAGGCAAAATAGGATGGGCCAGAGTAAGAAGAATATCCTTTAACATCAGGCTTAAGGGATTTGAGTTTATAGAACAAATCATCAAAAGAAAGATATTCAAGTCCTCATTCTGCTTTCAGAGAAATAACTACCAGATTCCAAGAGTGAGGCAATGCTATAAGGAACCTTGAATTGATGTCTTCATTTTTCTGAAATCTATCATAGCCTTGGTGAAGTCCTTCTGACTCTGAGATCTTGAAGTCTGAAAATTCATCTCTGAGCCTTGATCTTCTCATCTTCTTGGATTCCTCATTTCCTCCAAATCTTGCCTTTATAGCATTCCAGATCTCCTTGGCATCATCTAGATGATAAAAATCACCCATATGATCATCAGGAAGGGACTGAAGTAAAATGGTTTTTTCTTTGATTTCTTTCTGAACTACTAGTAGGTCTTCAACATTTTTGGGATCAAGATTGGTAATCTGACCATTCTTGTCTCTTCTAGTTAGATTCCTTCTATTTCCATTTTGAACAATCTTCCAAAGTGCTAGATCAGTGTTTGCGATCCAGTATCTATCTTCATGGCCCATATCTCATACTCATATTTCTTCATGTATGGGAATTTAGCATTTATGTTTATGAGACAGTGGTGGTTATGACAATTTGTTGTTGTGGTTGTGTAACGGGAGTGGTGGTATTGATTGGGGGATCTTCTTTTGATGAACCAGGTCCAACCAGAATTTAAGAATTTTTATAAGAATTAAATGATTCTTCTTGTTCAGAGATTATCCACAGGCTCTGATACCACTTGTTGGGTCTTTTAGAGATAGATCTTTCAGCCTGTTAAGGATGGTAGATAACTTCTGTTATCACAAGTTATCTACAGAGAAACTCTAAGAGAGAACAAATGCTTATGAGGAATATAAACAGAAGAAACAAGAAGAAACAGAAATTAAATGAATAACATGATCATTTCTAAGGATTTCTAATATTACTAATGAGAAATAAAATGGTGAAAGGTGTGTGTAACCCTTCAGCCGTGGGCTCCTTTTATACTACAAGGAAACCCTTATGGCATTTACACCAAAACGTATAACTTGCGATATGCATATCCTTTCCTAACATATCTCATACATATCCTAACTAACTACTACTAATAATACGTTTGACAAAGTAACAACATGAGTAACTAATTACTCCTACTAGGAGTACTGACTCCTGTTACTATGAGTAGGATGAACTGCATACCTCATAGTTATCCCTATTGTAGTACTAAAAGTAAACATCTATTACAATATTCCTAACAAGTATCCTTCCACCTACTCAATAAAGGAAAGAACGCCGAAATAAGCACAATCACCTTTATGTTTCACCAACATGATAAACATGCACATTCATGAGGTGGAATGTCTCCCCATCGTCACAAACCATTTTTCGCCACCTAACCAAACCACACACCATGATATCCCAAACATCAACTCAACTCATGTATGTGACCATTGTCACTATACACAAACCCTTGTCACCTAATTCCATGACGAGATAAGTTTCATTCTCAACAACATCCTTCAAGGGATTAATGCTCTTCTACACCCACCATCTCAATACACCCTCGTCTTGGGATATCGTGCTGCATTTCTGCAACTTTCTTTGTCTGTCTCAGCAGGTCACGGACCTCGTCGGACCCCTTCCAAAAGGGTCCGACACCCCACAAGGGTCCGTGTCCCCCTGTGTTTCTTTTCTTCTTTATTTTTCAAGAATTAAGCATTGTAATTCCATTCTTGATCCAATGTTTCACATGCTACATGCTGTAATTTTACTTGGCCAAGATGAACGAACCCATTTTCTTTCTAAAACTAACGCTTGTACATGTATGCTAATGTTCTTTCTTATCACCACCGCTATATGAGCATACTATGTCTCTCGAATCTCTTTTTCTATGTCTAACTTTCTTTTGCAGGTGTTCAACACATTTTCTCTTGATTATTATGGCATGAATCAAGGGGGAGCAATCTATGAAATGCATCATATGTCCACTTATCCTTCTTAATTCATCTTTTTCTTTATATGTAATATGTAATCCAAAGACCATTTGTTAGGTCTTACTCTACTATCTACTAACTCTCTTTTTGAAGGATTTTTATTATTCATGTCTCTCGGTTCTCCCATTTAGAGGGAGTCTGAACCGAGGGGTAGGCGATGGAAACACATTTTTATATTTAGATTTCTCTCTTACTATATAAATCTATCTCAAAAATATTTTCCATCTATCCTTCCTTTTTTATTTTGACAAAAAAGGGGTAAAGAGATATATAAAATCATAATTCTAAAAACATATATGTTGATTCTAATCACCAACTAAAAATAAGTTTATGTTTTTTCTTCAACAAAAATGGGGAGATTTCGAATACAAATATCGTATTAAAACGATGTTTATATTTTAATCACTCTTAAGGTTTTGTTAATGACAAAACATCAAACATATTTTTATGTTGATGTTACAATCAACATTAAAGCTTTTTGACCCATTATCTTATATTTCTAAACTTTTGTAAAAAGTTTTCTACACTTTTAATCTTTTTTGTGTAAACTTAAAATGTGTAAAACCTCTCTCTCTCTCTCTCTCTCTCTCTCTCTCTCTCTCTCTCTCTCTCCATGTATTTAAGGCAAAAGTCAAACTTAGCTCGAAACATTGTTTGATTGTGATCTTGGACAACTATTTATGAGGCAACAAAAGTCAAATGTCACGGACCCCTCGACAAAGGGGCGGACTTCTTTGGTAAAAGGGTTTGCGGGGTCCGAGAACTTACTGATGAAGTTGCCCATAAATACCAAGCTAACTCCAAGCATAACATTCAACCCTCTTATAATCAATCTTTCTAAATCTCTGATTATCTCTAACCTCCTAACTTCTATTCTTCTATTACTTCTTGTCTCTTGTGATTTATATATTTGCTAACTTGAAGATCACTTACAAATTTTTTATCTCCAAGCTTTAATACTTCAAAGATTACATTGTGTGATTATGTTAAGTGTTATCTAAACAATCATCATTTTTGTACCCATTCATCTACTACTTTTGTAATAGTGTGGTTGGTGTTGTAGTCCACAAAATATATAGTGCGAAGGGAGTTGTTGTACCGTGTAAAAAAGCACGGCATCATAGCATATGTGTCGATAAAGTTGTAAGTTAAGCGTAAATGTTTCTCCACTGGTATTAAGGAGATACTTGACTATTGAAAGTAGAACTCTCGAGTGGATACTCAAGGAGTGGAAGCAGGGGCAAGATAAGTGAGATCTTGCTAGGGCGAACCCCTAAAAATCCTTGTGCATTTTGGTTTGATTTATCCTTTCTCTATCTCAATTACTTAGTCTATCATACTTGATCTATTTCCACACTAATCACATAAAAAGTTTCAAAAAATTAAAACTAATTGATAAAACTATTCAACCCCTTCTAATTTTCTATAAACGCCATTAAAGAACCAATGTTTTTAATGAGTTGATTAAGAGTTGCGAGTGTAGGAGATCTCTTAATGTTTTTCTTTGTGAGAGTGCGAGGTAGAGATGAACCCGACCGGTTACAGTGTAAAACCTATTAAAATTAAACTTGATTAAATTAAAATGAGTACTTTATTTTTGAAGCCCGATTAAACTCCCCGGGTTTGAAATAATTCGGTTCAACTTGATTTTCGAGATAAATTTTATTTTCTTGGAAGACCTGGTTGACCCGGTAATTGAACCGGTAACTACGTTACTCGATCGGGTCGATTAATGACCCCTTTTTGTGGAAGACTGGGTTGATTTGGTGATCGAACCGAGAACTAGATGACCCGATTACTCGAGCTGGTCCACTAGTAATCAATTATCCAGTGGATGATTTAATACTTTATATTATAATTTAAAATTTTCCTTAAATAAAAACAATGTTAAATTTTTAACATTTTACATATCTTACTATATTATAAAGCATTTTAGACTCTTATAATAAACTTTTAGAAAACTAAATTTTCAGATTTTTTACTTTCTATATAAAGCAAATTGTTAGATATTTTTCTCACATTATATATTATGACTTTTAGTAACAAACTTTTGTAACAATCTATAAAAATAACATTTTAAATTTTAAATTGAAGTATCTTTTTATCCATTCATTATTTTCGTAATTTAAATTTATAACCCATTATCCATTTCGATAAATTTTATTAACTTTTAGTTTGTTTATCATTTTTAGCGAGTTTATTTTGATTTAACTTTTTTACCATTTTAAACTAATGTGAATACGAACTTGATAGGTAAAATAGTGAGTAACATTTATTCGCTTCAAACATCGTCGTGAGTTACTCGTCGCTGCATTACGCGGGCACCACGCTAGTAGATAAGTAACTAGTTTTGAATCATGCAAAGTTCATTTAATGTTTCCTTACAAAGATAATACCGAAGCTTTCTTTATCTTTAATGAACTTTAGAAAACCCTTACTCATAGTAATTTCATTTTCAATCCTAATATCATGAAAAGAAAATGAAAGAAAAGCCACTTATAATATTGGCCTCATACATCCACTTGTTATAGGTGCATCTTCATTAATAACTTATGAATTCGATAACTCTTTTAGACTTTAATATCCCAACTTACATCTTCTATGCCCCTTCATACCTTACTGATACATGAAATCACATAATTAAATGTACTGTCATAATACTTCTTTTACTACAATCTACTACATGATTTAAAGTGCATTTATACACACACACAAGCGACCACAACTTGTATGTTTACTTGTTAGTTATTTAGACAACTTGTAAGTCACAACACAACTACAACCACAACCACTATGGTCTACAAAGGGAAGAAACAAGGAAGCAATACCATCCGGCGACGAGCCGACGACGCTCCTAGCGGAGACCTTAACTAGTAAACCCTAATTCTAAAAATACGTAGACCAAATAGCCTCCACACAACATATCATTATTTCCTACAACATAGTGTTTGTGTGTTTTTTCATCTTCATATTTCTTTCTTACTTTTCTTTTAAGGTAAAACATTTTCTGCTCTTTTTTTTCAAGGTTAAATTTATGCATATATGTGTTTATGTATATTTTTTGGGTTTGAAATGCATGTCACGATTTTGCTTATTTCTATGTTTATATCTTTGTCTAAAGTTTTGTGAATTTATTTCGAAAAATAATAACAATTATTTTTTTATATTTGTTTCATGTATATATGTTTCTTTTTGTGGTATTTATTTTTTATTAAAAATGTATTTGAGTTTTTACTAAACATTTAAATGAAAATTATGTTTCAAGAACAAAGTACGTTTTGTTATTTTTGAAAATATTTTTATATTTTTAAAAAAATAAAAAAACAGTGTTTTTATTTTGTTTATTGGTTTTTTGAAAATAGTTATATTTTATGATTTTAGGCCTGTTTTTATGTTTCTAGGCTTGTTTTAAACATATTGCAAGTTTTAATAATCAATTTTTTTTTTGTTTCATGTACTATGTTGCTATAGTTTTTATATTATTTTACATAAACTAAAATACATTTATAGTTTTTATGGCTTTTTATAAAACTTAAAAATGAAAAGTATATTTTTTAGGTTATGCTTTTTTTTAAAATATACACTTTATGTGCAAGAAGAAAGTATGTTTTTATGTTAGGATTTTTTAAAATATTGCAAGTTTTGATTGATTTTTTAAATATTTTTATATATTAACTATCAGTACGCGCAAGCTCTATTTCGACATCTACAAATGAAAAAAACAAGAAAGAAATACGATCTGGTGACGACGACGCTCCTAGCGGGAGACTGTAAATCGTAAACCTTAATTCTAAATTTTGCACTTTAAGATCTGTTTGACTTATATCTAATACTAAACCATGCATTTTTGTATCTATTCTTCAGTTATAAGATGTTTATGGTTGCTTTCTATGATGGGAGATGCTATTTGCTCAAAAACGAGACATGCTACGTTTACTGGTTAGCTCCTACGAATGGTCGTCCGTTACACATATCATATCAAAGAGAAAAAATCGATGACTATGTAGAGTTGAAAAAAGATGATGAGATACAAGATGAGGAAGAAGACGATAAGAAAAAAGATAAAGATCATAAGAAAAAATATGATGAGGAAGAAGAAGATGATATGAAAAAATATGATCACGAAGGAGATGATAAGAAAAAAGATGATGAGAAAGAACACGATAAGAAAAAATATAATAAGAAAAAATCATCTTATTACGCGTATAACAACGAGTTGTGGCACTTCCAGCCCGACTGCCTGGATTGTCCCAAACGACAGGTCGAACTTCTTTCATATATATGTTTTTTTAATGATAATGCACAATTGTTAGTTTATACAATAGTTAGTTTAAGGTGAGTGAGTTTCATACACTGTATAAATGTTTAGCCTACTTCTACATGCTTAGCTAATTAATATTAATGTAATTCTTTATTTAGAAAAAATATTTCTAAATTGTTCTTCTTTTGAAAAATTTAAGCTAAAATATATGTGTGTTAAAAATTAAGAAATAAAAAGTTTAGAACAAACGGGTAATCTTATATATTCTTAAGGGGGTAATTTGAAACTAACTAAAAAAGCAATTAGCTGACCTATTGTCCATTAATCCTTTAACCTAAATCAGAAAGACTGGAGAACAAATTAGTTGAAATAATAAGATATGATCATTGGTAAGGTTTTGAGTTAATTGTGTATATTATGTTTTTTATAGTGGATTTATATTGAATTATATATTGTTTGTATTTATAGGAATAAAAAGATTTAGACATAAGGATGCCTATTTTGTTAATTTGTGATCATACAATTAACTCAAAACCTTACTAATGATCATATCTTATTTTTTCAACTAATTTGTTCTCTAGTCTTTCTGATTTAGGTTAAAGGTTTAATGGACTATAGATACGCTAATTGTGTTTTTAGTTAGTTTCAAATTACCCCTTTAAGAATATATAAGATTATCCCGTTTGTTCTAAAAATTTTATTTATTAGTTTTTGACACACATCTTTTAGCATAAACTTTTCAAAAAAAACCAATTTACAAATACTTGTTCTAAATAAAGAATTACATTAACATTAATTAGCTAAGCATTCGGAAGTAGGCTAAACATTTATATTCACTACAAGAAAACGGGTATTTAGGAGGGTGCAAAAGTGTGCGAAATACTCAAAAACCCGTCCCAAATACTATTTGGCACGGGTTTGGCACACTTTTGACACCGTCCTAAATATGAGGGTGCCAAATACATTTGGATCGATTTGAAACTGTGCCAAATAGTATTTGGTACGGATTTTGGGACGGTTTTGATTTTGTGTCCCATATGTTTTTGTTTGGCACAGTTGGTAGTTTGTCGTTCTAAATGTGCATTTGGCACGGTTTGTTTGGCACTCACGTCTCCTTTGCCAACTACTGTACTTATTTGGCACGGCCTCATTTTCCATGCCAATGTGTTATTTGGTACGAAAAATGTATTGGCACAATTTTATCACCCATGCTAAAAGTATCCGCGACATTCTCATCCTGGTGCGAGATTTAGAACAATTTGTTTCCTTTTTGCAAGATTTTGGCACGATTACAATCTCCCTGTCAAACTCCTTTGGCATTATTTTTACAGTATTCATATATTGTAATTGAGAAAATTCCTTCCTCTCAATATAAAAGGTCAATTATATTAACAAAACGTAACACTATTGTGCAAAATTATTATTAAAAGCGAAACATAAATACAAATTACTAGTAACTTGCAATACTCTTTAAAATTTGTCATTACAAAAAGATGAATCCATTCCAATATACAAAAAGAATGAGATGAATAACAATTAAACTCTATTATAGTATGCTGAACATGCACTACAACAAAATGTGGGTTTAGGGTCGAAAATTTCGACCCTAAATACAAAGGGATTTCGACCCTAATATTTAGGGTCGAAATATTCGACCCTAAGTGCTCGACCCTAACTTTTTGACCCTAAAAAACTAGGGTCGAAATACCCTTTGTAATTTAGGGTCGAAATAATAGGGCCACCACTTTTCAGCAAACCTTTTGACCAAAATTTAGGGTCGAAGGTCTTTGTAATTTAGGGTCGAAATTTTCGACCCTAAATAATATCCACGTGTAATTTAAAACACATTGTGAAAAGTTTTTTTTTTTTTATTAAATTAGGGTCGAAATATGATTCAAATTTAGGGTCGAAAATTTCGACCCTAATTAATATCCACGTGTAAATTAAAAAAAGTTTGTGAAAAAGTTTTTTTTTTAATTTAATAAATTAGGGTCGAAATAGTTTTCAAGTTTAGGGTCGAAAATTTCGACCCTAAACATTTTATATTAGTTTTTTTCCAGAAATCATTTGTGCAGGATGGATTTAGGGTCGAAACCTAGGGTCGAAATTTTCGACCCTAAGAGTTAGGGTCAAAAATTTAGACCCTAGCTATAATTTAGGGTCGAAATTTCGACCCTACCTATATGGTTAGGGTCGAAATTTCGACCCTAAATGGTTTCTGGGCAAAAAAAAAAAACTGCATTTTGCAGCTTGTTTCCAGATTTTTTCCGGCATTTTTTCCGGAAAAAATCTATATTTCAACAAATCCACAATATTAAAAATCACTAAACAGTACAATACTAATAATTTACAATACGTTAAATAGCCAAAACGTTAGAATACATTTCACCAAATCCTTATTTCACAAATGTAACAAGTCTAAAATTATTACACATCACAATAAATCCATTTTTCACAATTTAACAAGTCTTAAGTTATTACACAAAATAAAAAGTCTAAAACCAACAACAACTCCTAATCTGAATAGTCCCCGGCCTGATCATCATCCCCCTCATCATCCCCCTCACCAGCATCCGAGTTAATTAGCTCATTATCGGACATGTTGTTGGCATTCTCAAGATCTCGAGCCAACTCGTCGACGGTCCGAGTATCATTTTGATGAGGATTTAGGCTGACGGTATAGTTGGGACTTTCCCGAGAGTTAGAACTCGAGGGGCCAGTGGTGTTGACAACGGGTCGATTACAGTTGTTGAAACTGTTATTTTGGGTAATTGGAGGTTGGAGTGGGTTGAGTGGAGCATTATATGGAAATCCGGGAGGGGGAGGAATACCACAGAACTGGGGCATAACAGGGACCTGAGACATACCAGGGAACTGAGGCATACCAGGGATCTGAGACATGCCAGGCATAGTAGCGAATTGGGGTGGCGGTATAAAAGGGTTATTAGGTCCGGTATACCCTCGACCCACATGTGAAGTATAATGAGAAATCAAATGACTTAGGCGGGCGTTTTTTACCTCAGCATTTTATTGCGCCACACTAGCATACATATGGGCCAAATTAGCCTGTTGCTGCGCCTCCTCGGTTTGCTTCCTCAACAGCTCTTTTTCTTGCTCATGAATCCTAAGTACCTCCGAGAGTTGTTCTCGAGTCACTCCCTCACTATAAGAACTACTCCCGCATCCATATGAGGTACCACCACCCGGCAACTTCCTGCCCCTGCCGACGATATTTTGAGTGTTGCAGCTCGGATTTACTAGATCAATTATTTCTTGATCACTTTTGTACTGCTCAGCACCGCAAGAAATCGCTTCTTTTATGGCCATCATTCTCGACTGTGAAAAAGAAAGAGAAAAAAAGAAGTTAAAAACAAATAAAAATATGTTATTAAAGCATGTATAAACTAAACTACTTACATATCTGTCTGCATTTTCCTCGGACATAGTGCCATTCTTGTTTGTGCGTGCCCTCTTCCAAGTTTGTATAAGGTCCTCGTGGTACCCATGCTTGACTTTCTGTACAATATCAAATAAATTAATAACAAGATCTTTACCAAAAAAATTAATAACAAGATACAAATAAACAATATAAAACTTTTAAATGATCACAAAAACTATAACGATTCTTACATATTCGTTCCTTCCTTGAGCGAATGATTTTTTCCCTTGATGTGTAGAAACTTTGTTTTTCGAGCGGTTAACTGCATTAACTTCACTTCTCCTCACCTGTCTCGGGTCGGACCAATACCGGCACAAATCAAGCCACTCCCTTGCTGATCTGTTGGCCCATGTAGAACTCGATGGGGGCGGTACAAGCGCCGCTTCCTCGGCCGAATCATGGATAGAATAATAGTCACGCTTTAACAAGTACCTATTTTTGCGCCAAAGTAGCCTCAACTTACAGTTAATTCCAGTTTTTATCCTTTTTCCCACCACATATGTTACCCCGCCATAAGTCACACTATCACGACTATCCAACCAACCCGTCAGGTTGAAATAGGTCTACATGTAAACATATGCATTTAAATAAACAAACAATTTTCAACCAAAACAGTTAATAAGACTAGATGTAACGCAAACAATTAATACCTCAAGTGTAGGAAAGATATGGGTTTTGAGGTTCAATGGTATCTGTTCCCACTCGCAAGCAAGTGGAAGTGGTCGGACTGTTCCCCCCATCAGAGAGCTCAACATCGCAGCATTATCGCCTAAAGGATGGAAGCTATTAAGATCATAAACATCAAATGTAACTGGCAAAGGTCCTCCATGCGCCCTATGCTTCCTCCTTAGGCTCGTATTAACCGTAACCATATGTGGTATCGGGTCACCTGCAAAGATTAGTTATTGAAGTTATTGATTCGTGAAAATTCAAACACACTTAATTAACAATAAGAGTTGACATAAAATAAAAATAAATCACAATTTCTTACTTTCGCAATTGCCAGGTACGGACTTTGTGGGTCGTCTAGGTGGAGTACCACCACCATCCCCACCGTGTGATCTACCACCTACACACGCCATCTGTAATATAACAAGAATCCTAAAACAATCCTAAAATTATTTACTACAAAAGACTAACAATATAAAATATAATAAACATATGCATAATATTAATTACACACCTCGGTCACGGCTGAAATAAACAAAGATGGAAAGATAGAAAAAAAGGTCCGGATGAGGAACTTGTCCCGACTGTCCCGGTGCTAACCAAACACAAATATAAAATAAAAAAATCTAAATTAGTTGGTTTCCGAGATTTTATCTAATTTGAAACAAACACTAAAACAATTTCAAAAAAAAAAACATTACCTTTTATACGACTGTGACTCGGGAATTCGGTTCTCGACTCGCTTCCCCGCTAACTCGGCTGTGACTCGGGTCTCGGCTACGACAAACATATCAAAAAAAAATTAAACTTATGCCTATATAAGCTGAAATCTATTAAGCCTAAATCAGTTAATCTCTAAATATAATCTGAAATCATAAGCTTAAATATAATCTGAAATCAACTAATAAGCGCATATCGTGATAAGCTTATCAAAACAAATACACTTTTAAAACACCTTTCAACTAAGCCTAAATAAGCCTAAATCAATTAAGCCGAAATCATAAGCACCTGTGGTGGTGGTGGAGGCTACTGCTGCTGCCGATGGTGGTGGTTGCTACTGCTACCGCTGCCGGCAGTGGTGGTTGCTACTGATGCCGCACCGGCGGTGGTGGTGGGTGGTTGCTAGCAAAAAAATTAACAATAATTTAACAATAACAAAACATTAACAATCACATTTAGCAAAAAATTAAACAAAATTAATATATTAAACAAAAAATCAATTACCTTTATATTTATTAAAAAAAACAAAGTGGTGGGACTGTGGTGGTGCTATATGCCGATGGTGGTGGTGGGACTGACTTTGTGGTGACGGGGTGGACTGTGGTGGTGACGGGGTGGACTGTGGTGGTGGGTCGGAGTGTGGATATACGACTGTGGTGGTGCGAAAATGGTGGTGTGTGTGGTGTGGGTGATGAACGTGGGTGACGGGGTGGACTGTGGTGCGAAGGTTGTGGTGGGAAGGAGTGGTGGTGCGAAGGTTGTGGTGAAAAGGAGTGGTGGTGCGAAGGAGTGGTGGTGGTGGTGCGGATTGGTGATGCGGATTGGTGGTGATGCGAACGGTGGTGGTGCGAATGGTGGTGGTGCGAAGGAGTGGTGATGCGATTGGTGGTGATGCGAACGGATTGGTGGTGGTCGGATTGGTGGTGGTCGGATTGGTGATGCAGGATGCTTGCTCCCGTTTTTTTTTGTTGATGAAGATAGAATGAATGAAGAGTGTTTTGGGTAAAGTTGTGGATAGAATTTAGGGTAAAAAATTAGGGTCGAAAATTTCGACCATAATTTTCGACCCTAAATAAAAATCGCGAATTTTTTAATTTTGGTATAAAATTTTAAAATTTTCGTGAAATTTTTTGAAAATAAAAAGTTTTAGTGCCAAATTTAGGGTCGAAATTTAGACCCTAAATTTCGAAACTATAATAGTTTTAAATTTAAAATGTTTAAAAAAATCAATAAATACAGTTTTTAAATTACTAAATTGTTTATATAGAAAATTAATAAGTATCACCAATATATTTTATTTATGTAAATTTATTTTATAAATTACAATAATTACGTTTTAAAATAGTAAATTTCGATACGAGAATAATTTTAATTTTAAAATGTTTTAAAACATTAATAAATAGAGTTTAAAATTACTAAATTATTTATATAAAATATTAACAAGTTATTTTGTTTATATAAAAAATTAATAAGTATCACCAATATATTTTATTTATGTAAATTTATTTTAAAAATTACAATAATTACGTTTTAAAATAGTAAATTTCGAAATGAGAATAATTTTAATTTTAAAATGTTTTAAAACATTAATAAATAGAGTTTAAAATTACTAAATTATTTATATAAAATATTAACAAGTTATTTTGTTTATATAAAAAATTAATAAGTATCACCAATATATTTTATTTATGTAAATTTATTTTATAAATTACAATAATTACGTTTTAAAATAGTAAATTTCGAAACGAGAATAATTTTAATTTTAAAATGTTTTAAAACATTAATAAATAGAGTTTAAAATTACTAAATTATTTATATAAAATATTAACAAGTTATTTTGTTTATGTTAAAAAATTAATAAGTATCACCAATATATTTTATTTATGTAAATTTATTTTCTAAATTACAATAATTACGTGATATGAGCCAATATGGTATCGTATTACATGATATGAGTCAATAGGGTATCGTATTACATGATATGAGCCAATATGGTATCATATTACATGATATGAGTCAATAGGGTATCGTATTACATGATATGAGTCAATAGGGTATCGTATTCCATAGCTATAATTTAGGGTCGAAATTTCGACCCTACCTATATGGTTAGGGTCGAAATTTCGACCCTAAATGGTTTCTGGGCAAAAAAAAAACTGCATTTTGCAGCTTGTTTCCAGATTTTTTTCCGGCATTTTTTCCGGAAAAAAATCTATATTTCAACAAATCCACAATATTACAAATCACTAAACAGTACAATACTAATAATTTACAATACGTTAAATAGCCAAAACGTTAGAATACATTTCTCCAAATCCTTATTTCACAAATGTAACAAGTCTAAAATTATTACACATCACAATAAATCCATGTTTCACAATTTAACAAGTCTTAAGTTATAACACAAAATAAAAAGTCTAAAACCAACAACAACTCCTAATCTGAATAGTCCCCGACCTGATCATCATCCCCCTCATCATCCCCCTCATCAGCATCCGAGTTAATTAGCTCATTATCGGACATGTTGTTGGCATTCTCAAGATCTCGAGCCAACTCGTCGACGGTCCGAGTATCATTTTGATGAGGATTTAGGCTGACGGTATAGTTGGGACTTTCCCGAGAGTTAGAACTCGAGGGGCCAGTGGTGTTGACAACGGGTCGATTACAATTGTTGAAACTGTTATTTTGGGTAATTGGAGGTTGGAGTGGGTTGAGTGGAGCTTGGTTTAAAAATGCGTTTTGCGATCCATTGCGCTAAAGGTCTCAAAAGCCGTTGCGTAATGCGTGATGCGATTGCGAGCGCAATTTGGAAGCGATGCGATTAGTATAAAATAAAGTAAATAATTTATTTAAAAATAGTATAGTTTCTCAAGTATGAAGTAAGTGAAATAAAGTTACAAAATAAGTTACTAGCATATTGTAATTAGGCCTATAATCCTTTTTAATACAAATAATTCGAAAGTAAAGCTCGACAAAAAACACTTAACAAAATGCAAGATACTATATTTTCATTATTCTGTTTCCTTTTTAACAAGTCTTGTATTTAACGATCCATTAAAATATGCAGGTCTCTTTTATATGGTTAAAATTTGATAAAAATGACCTATGTACTAGATTGCGACAATTGCTACTGTTGCTAGCATCACACAAATGCGGTAAATTGCGACTTAATGCGAACGTAATCTGGGATGGCAATGCATTAGGCATCTTAATGCGAAATTTTGAATGCAACGCATTGATGCATGCAATTTGCGCAATGATGCGCGCATTTTTAAACCAAGGAGTGGCGCATTATATGGAAATCCGGGAGGGGGAGGAATACCACGGAACTGGGGCATAACAGGGACCTGAGACATACCAGGGAACTGAGGCATACCAGGGATCTGAGACATGCCAGGCATAGAAGCGAATTGGGGTGGCGGTATAAAAGGGTTATTAGGTCCGGTATACCCTCGACCCACATGTGAAGTATAATGAGAAATCAAATGACTTAGGCGGGCGTTGTTTACCTCAGCATTTTGTTGCGCCACACTAGCATACATATGGGCCAAATTAGCCCGTTGTTGCGCCTCCTCGGTTTGCTTCCTCAACGGCTCTTTTTCTTGCTCATGAATCCTAAGTACCTCCGAGAGTTGTTCTCGAGTCACTCCCTCACTATAAGAACTACTCCCGCATCCATATGAGGTACCACCACCCGGCAACTTCCTGCCCCTGCCGACGATATTTTGAGTGTTGCGGCTCGGATTTACTAGATCAATTATTTCTTGATCACTTTTGTACTGCTCAGCACCGCAAGAAATCGCTTCTTTTATGGCCATCATTCTCGACTGTGAAAAAGAAAGAGAAAAAAAGAAGTTAAAAACAAATAAAAATATGTTATTAAAGCATGTATAAATTAAATTACTTACATATCTGTCTGCATTTTCCTCGGACATAGTGCCATTCTTGTTTGTGCGTGCCCTCTTCCAAGTTTGTATAAGGTCCTCGTGGGACCCATGCTTGACTTTCTGTACAATATCAAATAAATTAGTAACAAGATCTTTACCAAAAAAAATTAATAACAAGATACAAATAAACAATATAAAACTTTTAAATGATCACAAAAAGTATAACGATTCTTACATATTCGTTCCTTCCTTGAGCGAATGATTTTTTCCCTTGATGTGTAGAAACTTTGTTTTTCGAGTTGTTAACTGCATTAACTTCACTTCTCCTCACCTGTCTCGGGTCGGACCAATACCGGCACAAATCAAGCCACTCCCTTGCTGATCTGTTGGCCCATGTAGAACTCGATGGGGGCGGTACAAGCGCCGCTTCCTCGGCCGAATCATGGATAGAATACGGTATCGTATTACATGATATGAGCCAATACGGTATCGTATTGCATGATATGAGTCAATAGGGTATCGTATTCCATGATATGAGTCAATAGGGTATCGTATTACATGATATGAGTCAATAGGGTATCGTATTCCATGATATGAGTCAATAGGGTATCGTATTACATGATATGAGTCAATAGGGTATCGTATTACATGATATGAGTCAATAGGGTATCGTATTACATGATATGAGCCAATACGGTATCGTATTGCATGATATGAGTCAATAGGGTATCGTATTCCATGATATGAGTCAATAGGGTATCGTATTACATGATATGAGTCAATAGGGTATCGTATTCCATGATATGAGTCAATAGGGTATCGTATTACATGATATGAGTCAATAGGGTATCGTATTACATGATATGAGTCAATAGGGTATCGTATTACATGATATGAGCCAATACGGTATCGTATTGCATGATATGAGTCAATATGGTATCGTATTGCATGATACGAGTCAATAGGGTATCATATTACATGATATGAGTCAATATGGTATCGTATTACATGATATGAGTCAATATGGTATCGTATTGTATGATACGAGTCAATATGGTATCGTATTACATGATATGAGTCAATACGGTATCGTATTGCATGATATGAGTCAATAGGGTATCGTATTGCATGATATGAGTCCTTATCATCACAACCACCAGCATTGGAGGGAAAACATTGGAGGGAAAATGTTAACAATTTCCCTCACTTTTTTAGCATAAAAAGAGAACCACACACACTCCTTATCATCACAACCACCAGTAGATCACACACACTTATCATCATAAACAAATTGTTATTATGTACATGTTGAAGCATGAAGCTTTTCCGTGCAGGTGTGGACATGGAGATGTAGTTCTTCGAGAATCGTGGACAACTGAAAACTTTGGTAGACTGTACTATGCTTGTCCACGTTCACGGGTTCAACCTCCAGTTTCATATGGATGCAAATTTTTTTTGTGGAAAGACGAACGCGTCCAACTACTAATCAATTCTCTTGGAGGTTCAATGAGCTTTTCTCCTCCAAGCTCTTCTTCAAGACCTTCAACGAGCTTTTCGACTCCAAGCTCTTCTCCCAAACCTTCAACGATTCCAGTTTCTTCTCCAAGCTCTTCAGCGTGTGCAAACTGTGTGCGCTTGAATGGAATGATAATGGTACTTGAGCGTACGATAGAGTTGTACCGCAACTCCGATAGGCACACATTGGATTCAGCTGCACTACTTCACGACCTTTACGATGACATGCGGAACCTTAGTTTGAACTAGTTTGTGATGTGTTTTTTACCGTGTTTACGAGTCTAATATCGTTGTAATATCTATGTTTAATTAAGCGCGTGTTTAAGTGTCCGTGACGAATAAAATTATGTTTAGGAGTGTTTGGTTCTATGATTAATTAGTATTCTAGCTTGAATCATTGTGAGAATTTAGTTTGTTTGAGTCACAAAATTTAGTTTAAGTCTGTTGTGTTAGGTTTTGCAGTCAAAAGTTCAGTCAAAAGCATTTTACTTCAATCAAATTTTGCTCAAACTCATAAATAAAGGATCCTTTTATATTCATACAAACATACAAGTACATTTCAAACACAAAAACCATAAAAGATGCAGAAGCATCATTATACACAACAACATGTGTTAGTATGGTTCTTATTCTATATGAACAACAATTATTAATTAGATTAAAAGAGACACAGTCTTAACGAATTCCTTCATCAAACTTTGCTCAAACTCATAAATAAAGGCTCCTTCTAAGCATTTACGAATGCTTATTTATTGATCCTTCATTTTCTTAACGAATTCCTCCTTCTCAGTCATTTTTGCTGCTGTATCTTTAATTAAACCTTCCAACCGACTTGAGGTTTTCTTATCCTTCTTTTGAGTATCTTTCAATACTTTAGCGCATTTCTTCAAGATATATATATCTCCAGCACGTTCTAATTCCTGGATAAACTGTTGTCTTTCTTCAACAGCTTCATCTAAAACCTCATGTAAACGTTCAAGTTTCAGACCAAAACGTTTGTCCGCTTCGGCAGATTGTTCAAAATATGCTACCATTCGATCAGTCCAATTATCTGAACGAGCAACTTCTTTTAATTCTTCTAACCTTCATAACCAGGCCATTATTGTTGTTTTTTTTAGTATTGGAAAACTGAGATGAGTGATAATTGGAGGCAAACTACAAACCATTAAATAGCAAAACAACTACCCAATATGGATGGCACACATACATCTATTATCATCTTCCTGTTCACAATTGGTACATAATGAAAGCACTAAAACTAGTACAATCAATAGTGGCCAGAGCTAGTGCACAGCTTTAATAATTCAGACTAAAAGAAAATTTTAAAAATATAATTCATAATTTAGGGTCGAAATTTCGACCCTAAATATAAACCGGGAATTTTTTAAATTTTTCGTGAAAATTTTTGGTGTGAAATTTTAAATTTTTCGGGAAAATTTTAAAAAATTTTAATTTAGGGTCGAAATTTCGACCCTAAATTATTAAATATTAAAAATAAATTTTTTAAAATTATTTTTAATTATTAAAAATATATTATATAATACATAAATTAAAATTATTTAAAATTTAAAAATTAGGGTCGAAATTTCGACCCTAAAATATTAAATTTAGAAATAAATTCTTTTAAAATTATTTTTAATTATTAAAAATTCATTATATAATACAAAAACTATAATTATTTATAATTTTAAATTTAGGGTCGAAATTTCGACCCTAAATTTTGTGGGCCCACTTGCTTTTTGACCAGCCCTTTTGGGTTGAAAAATTATGGGCCCCCACCTTAATTTAGGGTCGAAAATTTCGACCCTAAATTATGTCCGACCCTAAACCCACATTTTGTTGTAGTGATGATCAATACTCATCCTCGCAGTTGTAGTTCGTGTGTTCATATGTCCTGATTATGATAAAATTCAAGAAAAATTAATTTGCTTCAAACATGATCTTAGATGTTAGATTTACAAAATATTGAGTTAAAGAAATAACGAGTAGAATCATATCATGTAATTGAATGGAAAGTTTTCTTATGAAGCTAGTACCTGAACAACAACTCCTGCCACACCTGTAATTTAATGTACTAATCTTGCATCATATTATTAGTGATGAAGATAATATTATAGACTTATAGTCATAGTAACAATTCATTTTCCAAAAAAAAAATACAAAACCCAATAAGGAAATAAAGCTTACAGTGTGAAAACCACAAAGTTTTCATCTCATATTCTCATAAATCAACGTAAAACAGTTTGAACAACCTACAAAATGAACGCAATCAGTAAGTAGTTGAATATACATACATGGAAATGGAAATAGACGCTGGACTAAACTTATACATTCAAAACAAATCAACAATATAATATATGTAGATTTTGTAAGGTTGTGGAGATAAGAAATAAAAATGGCGTACTTTTATCAAGGAAGCGAAGGTGGGACGGCGGTGTAGGGTTGAGGAGAAACGCTCAGTTAATGTGTGAAATTATTGGGCTAGGCCCATAATTTAAAAAATAGGGTTTGCCTTGCAGAGGAGCGGGAGTATTTAAAAATTCACTAAAATTCCTGCATGTATCTTGAGCAGGTAAATTGTAATTGACTAAAACTTAACTCCACAAATACATTGAGCGCGTTACTTAGTGGCAAAAAGTTATGATTATTATTTTAAAAAATATGTGGTTGTAAGTTTGATTACTATTAGTAGTTGGGGTTTAAACTTGATGTTAAAAGAGAAAATGGTGTTTGATACGAGAATTCTTTGGCATTGCATTTTGTGGTGGTATGATGAGCCAAAAGTGTTGTCAAAAGATGGAAAAATTGGTATAACAGACTCACATATACACTTTTATTGCAAAAAAATGAAAAATCATAACACCTGGATGTTAAATAACAGTCGGGGACCTTTGACACCAACCTCGGAGCGGTGCGTCCAAAAAAATCTCACGCCAAAGGCCTAACAGTCTACTTTTGCTCGACCGCTCGCTTTGCTCTTAGTGTAAAAAATCTTAAAGTGATTACATTAACTTTTTAAAAATTGAGGGCTTTATCTGATTAGTCTTTGTGGTGTGGGTTCAAACCCTATAAATGAGTCGATCAAAAGGACGAAAATCATAGTTAAAAATTTTATTGAGCGGGTAAAACATCATTGACCCGCCAAACCCAATTAATATGTGCACATATGTAAATACATATATAATTGTATAGTATTTTCTTAATATTTACGTAATAAAAATATTTCTCTAATGCTATTTGTTCTTTTATCTTTATAAAATTGAAAAATTGTGATTATAAAAACTCTTTTGATTACTATAGAATAATACATTTTAATAAGAAAACTTAATAAAATGTATTTGTAAACGATTATTATAATATGTTCTTAAAATTATAAAGTATTACTAACAATCTTAAAATAGTATTAAAAGTCAAATTATGTGGCTTTAGTAGAGAATTGCAACCAAATAGCACACTTCGATAAAATCCTCGATTTAGTAGAGAATTGCCATGATTTAGAAATGTTTACAAAGTAGTCCTAAAGACATATATTTGGAACGTGCCTTAAAATATTGTTCTAAATAAAAATAGAATTCGGCACACTTTTTTAGAACATTCTAAATGTGTTCCAAATACATAAGCAGTTGCTACTCTTTCTTATTACCGTCTCAAATACATATGTTTTTAGCACCATTTTCTAAAATCGTCTCAAATACGAGTGTATTTGGAACGACTTTTTATTAGTAGTCCCAATTACATATGTTTTTGGCACGGCGACTATAATAGTGCCAAATACTAGTATTTGGCACCGTTTTTTGGTCGTTCCAAAAATGTTCGTCTCAAAACACTCTTTTTTTGTAGTGATTGTATATGAAACTCACTCACCTTATAACTATTGTTCATAATCATTAAAAAACATAAAATAACAAAGAAGTTCGACCTGTCGTTTAGGGCAGTCCGGCTCGAAGTGCCACATCTCATTGTTATACGCGTAATAAGATGGTTTTTTCTTATGATCTTTTTTCTTACTATCTTCTTTTTCATCGTCATTTTTCTTATCATATTCTTCCTTATCATCTTTTTCCTTATCATATTCTTCCTCATCATCTTTTTTCTTATGATTTTTTTTCTCATCATCTTTTTTCTTATCTTCTTCTTCTCATCTTGTATCTCATCATATTTTTTGAGCTCTACATAGTCATCGAATTTTTCTCGTTGATATGATATGTGTAATGGACGGCTATTTGTAGGAGCTGACCCGTAAATGTAGCATGTCTCTTTGTTGAGCAAATAGCATCTCCCATCATAGGAAGAAACCATAAACATCTTATAACTGAAGAATAAATACAAGAATACATGGTTTAGTATTAGATATAAGTCAAACAAATATTAAAATGAAAATTTTTAAAATTAGGGTTTACGAGTTAAGGTCTCCGCTAGGAGCATCGTCGTCGCCAGATGGTATTTCTTTCTTGTTTTTTCCCTTTGTAGACGTCCACATAGAGCTTGCGCGCACTCATAGTTACTGTATAGAAATACTTTAAAAATCAATCATAACTTGCAATATTTTTCAATAATCCAATATAGAAACATACTTTCTTCTTGCACATAAAGTGTATATTTAAAAAACCATAACCTAAAAATATACCTTTTATTTTTAAGTTTTATAAAAATCCATAAATATAAAGGTATTTTTGTTTATATAAAATAAAATAAAAACCATAGAAACATAGTACATGAAACAAACATAAAAAAATAAGGTGAAAGTTATATGTACGCAATATAACTATTCAAGAAGATCGATATACGTAATCAACTTTATTTTATACTAGTATTCTTAATATACTTTCAAATTTTGTTCAATATACGTTATATGACCGGCTAGGTGACTTGTTTGAAAGGTTTTACATTCAAATTTTATAATTTTGGTTCCCTGACCTTTGTAGGACATTGGGTTTTAGTCCTTTTATGTTTTCAGCATATATTTCGAATGCTAATTTTGTGTTAAAAATACATAATATTATTTTTTTTCAAAATACACAGTAAAAATACTTTTTTTCAAATAAATTCATAATATTGATTGTTTTTCAAAATTTTGAGGAAAAAAAGTTTTTTGAAAAAAAAATATAATATTTATTATTTTACATTTACAAATCATTATTTAAAAAAAAGTGAAATTTACTTTTTTCAACGTTTTGTTATTTTTTTAGAAATATTTTTTAAAAAAATATATTTTTTGAAAAAAAGCAGATTTTGAAAAAAAAAATTAACCGATATTGTATTGATTAATATACTATCCCGTAATAAATATGACTACTTTCCTGTTTACTACTCTCTTCATCATAAAATTATTGTTTCAGAAAAAATACACGGCTTAAAAATTGCATTTTTTACAGGTTTTTTATTATTTTTTAGCAGAATGACAGTTTTACTCTTAACTAATTAATTAAACTCTTTTATAAAATTTGTAATAACCAATTTCAAGAAAATGTAATAAGGGCAATCAAACTTTTTTAAATTTTTAGTATTGACAATTAAATTAAAACATAAAAATATAAAATACGGAAAAAATAGTAACCAATAAAGTACTTTCTTTTATCATACTGTAAATGACTAGCGATGACATTTCTTATTGATGAATCACCAATTTTTTCCCTTTTCCATCATTCTTTTGTTTAAATTTAGTGTATCAATTAACCAACCTTTTTTCTAACATGAGTGATGTTTTTTGTCGCCATTTTTCGATTGTCAAAGAACACACAAATATAACTTAAAGCGAGTTCTTAAAAAACTTGTTAAATGACAAACTTCGTTATATTTAATAAACTTAATAAATTCATCACTCTTTATTCTTTTTTTGGTTTGTCAAGCTAATTTTGAATATTTCTCATATCACAAACAAGTCCTTGAACAAGATAGTACAAGTTTACTCATTTCCTAAGTGAACACAAGTACACAACTACATTGTTGTACTAAATTCTTAATGGCACAACTGGTCAAGCATGTAAAAGTAACTTCTCATACTAGCCGAAGAGTTACGTGGCAAAACGGGCGGGCGGACGAGCACGTGCACGAGGCAAAATGAGCCGCAGGCAAAACGAGCGACAACCAAAACAGGCGGCAGACAAAAGAGTCTGGGGAAAATGGGCAGGCGAAGCGGCGGGGCTAAACGAGTGTAGGCTAAAACGGGAATAATATATATATGAAAACATATAAATAAAAAAATAGTAATACTTTTTTGGAAACCGTGAAAATAAATAAATATAAAAGATTTGTTTGATAGTTTATTTAGTATTTTATATGTACGTCCATTCGGCCTATTTAGTGTGTTATATATTCGTTTAACCTATTAATACTAGTTAAATGAACAAAATGTACCCATTCTTTTATTTCTATCAATCACAATATTCTAATTTATAATACTTGTATAAATAGGGGCATCGAAATTCAGATGGGATCGCGCTCGAGAACGTAACTTCGAAACAAATGTCATTATTAACCCTAACGTAACGTCAAAACAAATGTCATTGACGAGACTCCGGCACCAAAATTACTCCCTAAACACTTAGGCACTCCTTATATGCAACACATCAATATAATGGTATACGATCAATTTTTCGTAAAAACCTCGCACGATGCAACGCACGAGTACGACTTGCATGAACCAACAACACTTTATGCGCTTCATTAAAACAAAATTAAGAAAGAACCAAAAATGAGATATAGATATGCTCATGACATAACATAAACATGACCGAATAAATTCTCACACTGTGTTCTCAAGATTAGTTTAATGAAGAAAATAATAGAAAGTGAAAGTAAACACAATTAGTTGTGTTCTTGAATTTTATTTATAGACGAAAAGAAAAGAACAAAATATAATGTTATTTTCATGACTTTGAAAAAAAGGCAAAGATAAGTATCTATATATAAATGTGATTTTATTGGATAAACAAGCACGTTTTTTTTGTTGAATATTATTCTATGAGTCCATATTGTGGGTTTTATTTTTTTAAAAAAATTATGTTATCGTATGTAGAGTTGAAACTAATGTATACTATTAACTAGCTTCAAGGCCCGCCCGTTGGGCGGCGAGCTTTAAGATTTTATTCTAAAAAACATTTACGTTTTGATTGTGGTTCGATATTGATTATGGTCGTTTCTATTGTTTCATAAAATATACGTATGGCAAAAAAGAGTTTATAAAATAATGTCAAAACAATGGCGTAACAAAAAAAACCTCATTTAGTAATAGAAAAACCAATCAGTAGTTGTAGGGAAAATATATTCATTATAGATACCAATATGACATTTTAATGCGTAGGCAGAGTAACAGAAGAAGAAAACAAAGTATATGTCAATCACCACTTGAAGTATTTACATGAAATTTTGATTTCATTTTGTGCGAGTCTTCATGACAAGTTAAATATACAAAATAAACATTTATCATACAATTTATATTTGGTTACACCTCCATTCGAGCTTTCAGTGGAGCTAACATATCCTACCTTCGAAAGACAGATGAAAGATTATCACTTGTCTTCTCTCTAGATTGACCATAATCCAAAGATGATGCACCTCACATTTTATGTTCTGATAGAAAAGCATTTTTTGCATGACAACAAATGTGAGTACTGACTATCTAGACACACCTAATTTTCTTCTATCTATATTTATCATTAAATGCCTTTAGAATAAAATTAGCAGTTAGCAACCTCTAACTTGCTGTCCAAATTTTAGTTCGTCAGTTTTATAGAGGATTTAATCTTTTTTTGTTCAAACTGATTTTTATCCTAAAGCTCACATAATGACAAAGTTCATAATATAAATATCACCCTCTAACTCTTTGCGATTCTCCAGCTATGAATTTATTTAGTAAAATCGCCAACCTTACATATATACAATCTACCTTAATCTTTCATAAACCTTTGTAAATTAACAACCGCTTGTAAAAATTGGTAAGGCTTAATCTTTGCCTCTTTGGTACATATATAATCTACTTAAATAGGACTTATAAAAGAACTTACTTAAGCTACATTAAACTTCCGTAGTTGGACTTACAGATCGGGACATAATTCTTATTTGTACCATAACGCTATAAGATTGTAGTGTAACGATGTAGGGAATAACGGAACATAGTTGTTCAGATGCCAACAAATGATGAGATAAATTCGAACAGATCCGCCAAGCTCAAACACAAGACCACATCCTGCAGTATAATAGCTCTTTTATGAATATGCATAAAATGGAAATTTATCAGTTATTATATAGGTAAGTTATCACAAAAGCATAAGTATCAGTGGTAACCAAAAACATATTTCAAATAAGTGTCGTGAGTTTTTAGATCTAAATACTAAATTACCTACATAAAAAGGGCAGTATTGTAATAGTATATTTTTATCTTTTTATTTTCTTAATGGACTCGATTTGTTGAGCTTAGATCACCACCTGAACACCACCTAAATAATTCACAGTTTTTTGAGTATCAAAAACAAATTTGCAAAAATATAACCCAAGTGGTTCCAATTTTATATCCCTAACTAAAATTCGTATAGATGGAGAGTTTAAAATATGCAGTATGAATAATCAACTATCAAACTTCTTGATTTCAACTTCTAAAAAGTTGCAACAACACACAATCAGCATGAAGACAGTTACAACCCAAGAACCCCTGGATATCAAATTTCAAAATAGCTCAAGATATCAAAGATCACATCCGAAAAGAAACATGTATTACTGAAAATAACTCCATTGCATAAATGATACAAATTATATTGCATATTTAAACCAAGGAAGAGCTTAATCTTTTTACATTTATCACATGCTTGATGCATATATCTTATTTCTACAAAACACATCATGCACATTTCAAATATAAGGATACTCCATTGAAGAAATTATGATGCAAAATGCTTAAATCAAAACAAAATAAGCAAATAAGCACAACCTATTGCTCCATCTAAACAATCAATAATGATTCATGTATCCAATGAAACAATAAGCTAATAAGACTACACCTAATTAGATTAGCAATTATGATGAATAAACAATAACTTCTAGCAGGATTAATATAGGTTCAACTAACACACACAACAATTTATGTATTTTTTTAGCATTTTGATTTTGGATAAATATGGATAACCGCTATACATATAGTTGTAATGTAGTTATAAAAATATGCCTTTAGAATTTCACTATGATTTTGCAATGTAAGTTTTTGTGATTGCGTTCTTTGGATTATTAGAATACCTGGTAAAAGTACTTTTTATAGACAAAGTTGTGTACCTATCATCTTCATTCCTCGAGTTCCAACAGCAAGATCCTCTCCTTTTTTTTGTTATTTTTTTTTGTGCTCAAGTAATCCCCATGACGTTAGACTCCTAATGAGGTCTAAATGGACAAAATTACATACATAAAAATTGATCTTAAGAATTCACGAAAAAAGCAATGTATGCATTCAATTAATTTGCAAAGGCTATGTCATAAGTTAGTCTTGTGTACTCTAATTAGTTATTTTATTAGTGACTTTTAAAAGAGGTGATGATAATATTCCGAAATCAAAAAATTGTTCAAAATATTACATTGCAGAAAAAAAATTTAGGGTACCTTTATAGCTCATGATCGGGCATTGATGGCTTTATGAATAGATTTAGCTATGACCATGTCATCATTGTTGGTCGAACCATCCATTTGCTTCCAATGTGTGAAAGACACGTTTAATGGGCGATCAATAAACTGCATAACCAATAAAGCTTGTTAATAAGTCGCTAATAAAATAATTAATTATAGTACATTGTACACAAAACTCATAGTTTTTGCAAATTTTTGGTATGCGTACCATGGTTTTGCAGTGAATACTTAAGATCCCCATTCTGTGTGCCAATTGGGCTCTTGCTCTTCCTATTCATACATAGATTTCGTGCACTAATCTTGTACCTGAAATACAACGAAAACAAATGGCTTATAACCAACACCATTTTTTATGAACATGAATTTTATCTAATGCAAGGCATAATTTCATGATAAATCACGCTTAAAATATCGACAGCTCCCAAGAAAAGGTAAGATATAACTTTTAAGTTAAAAGTTTATAAAATAGTCTCTAACTCTCTATTCTTCCGAGTTATATCATAGTATAAAGATTATTCATAGCCTAAAGCCTTACGAACAATATTTTTTGACTATGACCTAGGTAACGTTTGTGACTTGACCAAGTTTATAAAAACATTCAACTTGAATAAAAGTGCATTTAAGCATTTCATCAAACACCTTACCTACATATACCCAACCAAACATATAAATCTACTATCCAATCAATCCATAAGAAAAACCCCTAATTTATACTGATATTCAACATACGTGATTGGAGACTAAAGATTCAATTTTATCAATTAAAATCCGCTAATTATAAAAATCAACTACATCATTTAATCGATTTAACAACAAATTACACATTTAAATTACCTACAGTAGATGATGAATTTCCTTACACGACTTCAATCTTAATTTCAAGAAAACATAAAGTTTTGTAATTAAAACCCTAAAAATTAATGAAATGAAAAACCCCAATAAATGAAGAAAAAGCAAAAGATAAATCTTAGCAAAATCAAACAACCTTGATCGTTCCGTTAAATTATTCATCATAAATTGTTTAGATGATTCCAGCAAATCGATTTTTTTTGGATTTGATTTTTTTGGGGATTTAATATTGTAGTTGGAACTGGTTGTGACTTAGAGATTTTTGATTAGGCTTTTGTGTAACAATTTGTTGAATCGTTAGATTTTTTTTTTGGAGTTTTTGTTTCACATTTAATGCTGAAAGGTGGCAATTTATATACACCGTTGATTATTGAGGAATATACACATGTCATTTTTACAGATTTTTGAGCTAAGATTGAATTTTACAAAACCCTCCTTTATATAGATAGTAGATTTATCATAAATTACATCAATCAGTTATATTTACTCAAACTCATTTTTCATCTTTTTTTTAAAAATTAAATATCTCACATACAAAAAATCGCTAAATGACAAATTACAACAAGAATTTATTCATCTTTCTATAGAGGGACACATGTATAACCTTTCGACGATCTTTTTTTTTGTCTGAGAAAATCATATATGATTCGTATCACGGATGATATATGATTTTTCAACATCACATATGATTTCAAAAAATCATATATAATTTTGAGAAGATCATATACGAATCATAAAGATTTGTAATATGAATTATATATTATTCCAAAAAATTATATATGATTTGTAATACGCATCATATATGATTCGTAATACGAATCATATATGATTTTCTCAGATAAAAAATAGTTTTTCGAAAGCATGCATGTGCCCCTCGATAGAATAATGATTTAATTCTCGTCGCGGTGGTATGTTTCATTTTGCGTAACGATATTTGTAAGATATTTAGTTATAAATAATTGGGTTTTTTTGTTAGATGAAAAAAATTAAAGACTCTGATTAGTTGATTGTATATGCTAAAAGAATGATTTACATTAAACTTTTACCTTTGAAAGTATGAATCATGTTTGTAATATCTGTTAAAGCCTTGTAACTATTTCATCGTTAAATTGATAAAAACTATTTCTTGATTATGATGTCTTTTTCATTTGTAAAATAAAAAAATGATTTTACGATATCAAAATAACATAATCAGAATAGTGTTCAAAAGATTTTTTTTAAAGATTTTTTTAATTACATATTTACGTTGGATAATGCAAGTGATGTACAAACGACATGGGTAGACTAAAAGTAAAATACAAACCACATTTGAATGACTTATCTTATCATAGTCGATGTGTTGTGCACATTATAAATTTGATTGTGCAATACAGACAAACGGTGACCATGATAAATCACATGAAAGGAACCTTTAAACTAATGTTAAAGGATACACATAAATCGCGCACTAAAAGATATGTTAAGTATACGGTGTTGTGAAAAAAACGAAAAAACCTTTTTAGCGCTTAATAAGACGTTTTTTCAAAATACAGTTCCACTTATCATATGTTTTAAAATAAAACAAAAAACAACTTTACGATTTTTTTCATCACAATTTCTTCACACTACTTTTGATCCATTTTGGATTTTCAACCACAAATTCGGAACCATTAAAAAGACCAGCCATATTGGGTATGTTTGGCGAAAGTAACTGGTGATGGAACTGGAGATGGTGTTGGAGATGGAGATGGTGCTGGAGATTATAAAAACAGATTATTATTAATAGTTACATGAGTCAGCTTTTGATTTTGAGAGATTATGGAAGATTGTTTTTTTCATAATCTCTTATAAGCTGACTAGGCGAGTACCCACGCATAGCGACGAGAATTTCTAGTGGCAAATAATTTACGATATGCGATATTGTGGTGCGAAACTATTGAATTGTTGTTGTTCATTGCCACGAAACTATAATAGGAGTGATAACTGATGACGGAGTTAAAGGAGTGCGGTTTACGAGATGGATTGTGAGTAGAAATGGGATTATTTAAAGAATGCTCATGTCCTTGAGTCGAAGGGCATTGCGTTACTATGTATTGTAACGCTTTCCATCGGTGTTGTCTTAACTAATTTTGGGTCAATGATTGGTTGCTGTTTCATTGTGCATATACTGATATACCTGCTTGAAAATAATGCTTAACCTAAAAAAACAAAAGATTTGAGCAACGAAAATAAGAATTGAATTATCACACCTGTGTATCTTATCTTTATAGGTACTTAACACACATAAATCCATAACTCATTGACCAGTAATACAAGTAGGTATGTAACAAATGGATACACAAGTACCTAAAGATCATGGGTACAATTAGATTATTAATCGTCACCCGTATGATATTTTGATGTCAAGATTCACAAATTGGTTTATCATTAAAGGATAAATAAAAGTCTATTAGGAGTACAAACATTTGACATTCGATGTACAAATAGATGGTATAAACTATAAAGCATTTTTTCCCTAATCTACACATTGCACAGAATCGAATTATTTCAAATAGTGCACTTGAAGAGTATTTTTTGGCTGGTCAACTATCGGATTGGTTGTAGTCTTCTTAGAAATTGTATCGGCAGATCCACCAATCTGCATGTACTTTGGACCGTCTATGAGTTAATGAGCAGGTAAATCATCTATTGTAAACTGGAAAACGCAGTTGAGGTCTGTAAATATAGTGCCACTTTCTATTCTATTCAGTAATTGATCCATGATGAGACATTGAATTTGTGTCTTCATGGGGAGCCATGGCCAAAACGTGAGAAATCACCTTCTGTCATACCTAGTGCTCTTAGAGCAAATTATAGGAATTGGAATAGAATATCAGCAGATAATAATGATGATAGTTACATAACCAGGTTATTTACATATCTACAAAACTTGACCATTTTTTATAAACACATATGCACACTTTTAAAAAGAGCAAAGTGGTTTCTATAAGTAAAAAAATTCCAACCTGATATGTCTCTTTATAGTTCGTTTTTCTTGGTATCTAATCGAATTGATCAACAATTTCAAGCAAGACTTAATTGTTTTTGGTTACAAGATATTGATATGGTATTTATACTACTTGATACAAAACACGTAAAAATGTAAAAATAGCTAATGTACTACGTGTACGTACTACACTAAAACATTTAGCAATTACCAAATTTAAAAGCACAAAATATGAAAATGAAAAATACAATTTATACTACAAATTTAAAATACAAATCTCAAACTTAAAAATATAAATTCTATTTAATAAAGTTGAAAATCAGATTGTTTAAATCTAATATGCAAAATGATGAAAACATTAAAATCCAACTCAGTCCAAATAACATATATGGCCCAACAAATCTTTAAACCAAATTCCTATTTAGTTCCTAACGGGCCTACTAACAATGAAAATGAAACAAACATTGAATATGAAATTGGTAATACTACTACTCTGCTAGTTCTATATACCAACGCTATTAAAGTCACAGGCCTAAAACCAAAAGAAATCCCAATACAGCAACTCACTATCAGTTAAAAAGAAACATGTAACCACCTATTAACATTTCTATATCTCGCTAAATTCTAACTACAAGATCTGCTACTCAAGTCTGCAAATGAATTCACATCACTGTCCCTATTTGATTACTCGAATGCACAGCTATGATTGACTTAATGGTTCCTAAGGCTATTTCAAAATGAATTCTATTCTACACTATTCAAGTTACAACTAATCCTACTATGACTCCTGACTTGTACACATCCACTCTAACCTTCTGACTTGGAAATTAAACTAAATGAAATTCACTCATCTACAACAGACCTACAAATAATCTCCACTCAATTCTCAACTGAATTCAACAAGATCAACAAGAAATCTCGTAAGCTTAACTCCAGTTAAAAACTAATATGCAAAATTAAAAGGACTAACTCAGTTATAAAAAAATCAAACTTGGACAAATACTCATCAAATATATAACAGTAAACAGCGTTAACAAATTGTCAGTATTTACTCTACACTAAATCTTAACTAACAGTTTACGCTAAATGGCAGAAAATAAGACTTAGCTTGACCTTGATACATCCAGGCCTAGTCCGTTGTCGAAGACGCTAAGGCTATTGAACTGAACTCAGAACTGTTATAAAAGACCAAAACACCAACAACTCTACTTACTATGTCAGCAAATCCAAACATCACCTTCTGAACTGCGAATCTTAAAACCTACATAAACTCAAATAAAACCTGCAAAACAGAAAATGCCTACAAAACTGACAACGAACTAAAACAGAAACATGTAAAGGATTTAAGAGCTAAAATCAGTATTATCAAAGAAAATTTTTTCATCAGCTTATCAAACTTTAAAACAGATTTATAGAATGTAGAATGAGCTTATGATCAATCAACAACCTAACATACTCGTAGACTAAAAACTGTAAAGAAAGGTATTCGAGAAGCCTGTGTGAAATTTCATAAGCTGTTTCGAGCTTATGACAGAGTAAACTGAGAAATCAAAGAGCTTATTTGCTAAGATTTAAAACTGAATTCATTCATGGATTAATTGCAAGAATCAAAATACTAATGACACTTATCAAAAATTATTTATAGATTGACTTTGAACAAGCTAAAAGGTTGTGTGATGAAACTTCAAAGTTTCTTTGTAAAAAGAAAACCCGACACCAAGCCAGTCCTTCCCGGGTCATGGACACAACATCTATCTGAGTTAATATCCACATACCAACATATCAACTGGTATTTCCAACATCCCTACATCAAATAAAGACAATTGTTTTTACATTGTCTTCAATATACAACACTATTTTCCATATGAATCATATGAAATATAGACCTTCACAAAAGAAAGAATATAGTCCTTAGAGCGTTACTAATTATTAACGAAAGATGTGGACTATTTTATGAAGATTAAGTACTCAGGTTGTATATACATTCTTAGTTGTTCAATACTCATATTCCTAAATCGTAAAATGTCATACATTTTTAATATCCTTTGTGGTAAAAGTGATTGCAGATGCTTTTATTAGGTGACAGATTCACTTTGAACACATCTTATAATGAAGTAATATGGTTATTTATGTTTCTTTCATTCAAAGTCAAGTGACCATTGATCTAGAAATATCAAGACCGAAGTAACAATAGTGTTAACAAATCTTAGAGATTTCAGATTGCTGGCTAAGGGTAGCCTGGAGTCGCCAAACTTTATGAGATTATCCTCGTTTGATAAGTAGCCTTTAAAGGCCGGATGACTTTGCTCATTTAGGGCCTGCGGGGAGCTAGGTGAATGCATACAGTTGCGCATAATAACTTTCTGGCCATCTCACTATGGTTGTAGTCTATTGGTAAACATCAATTAACATTTAAGTCAAAATTTCTATCATTCGTAGCTCGAAATAGTAATGGCCCAACGTGCAATGTCATTTAATCAATACAAATAAGCTTTTCAAGAATAGATATAGCAGAGATGAAACACATATGGTTCAAATTTAGAAACAAACATCTATTTCAAAGCAATCAAGAAATTGAAATTCACTCTTGAAGCCCATTTGTAGAACATAGGTATCATGATCTTGAGTTAATTTCCAAAGTGACATATATACATTTATGAGTAGAATAGATGAATATGTGTATATGGGTCAAATGATGTGTTCATGTGCCTCTTTTATGGTCTGTAACAAAGTATTTTTTTAATATACAAATACAAACAGATTCCCCTAAAGACAGTCAAACAAAAAGCTTAAGTAGTTTGTAAGAAGATGAAATAGCATATTTCATACCTGCATAGTGCCACAAGCGTCAGCGACCTTGCACCCAAACATTTAAAATGGTGATTTGTGATCTTTGTAAACCTGCTCCATCATGGAAAACCAATGTCATCTAACTAAAATATACTGAAATATAACATGTAATTTAAATATTGCATCACATTGACAGTCTTACAAAAGTTTAGTATCTATGAGTCGATAGACCACCTTTAAATCTCAGTAGAAGTTCAAGAAGATATTCAGTATTTTGTCCATTTGCAAGGCGTTTTTTTATGGTTCGAGATGACAGTCATCGAAAATAACATCCAGTTTTTGCATATCCATCACAACCTAACCTCGCTGGGTTCTGTTACGCAGTTGAGGAAAATTTCAAAAACGTTGAGTTATTAACAGTGGAGTATGATTATCAAATACAATAGATATCAACAATTTTGTCAGTAAAATATATCCATATGCAGGAGATCAGCCTGCATCAGATGGTCCACAATTAAGCTTCCCCAAACACCAGTTTTTATGCTCTACATAACATGTTAAACAATACATTTTAAGAAGATTCAAAAATTATAAAACAAAATCTATACTTGACCCATCTGCTTTTCCCTTCCACTGTTAATATTAATATCTCATGTCTTCTTTTACTAAAGAGAGTAGCATAACATTCATTTTTCTATCGATTCCTAGAAGAAGGTTGCTACAAACTAATCCGAAAAAACAAAGATACACAACAATCAAATAAAAAATAGTAAATACACAACAATCAACAATGCAAAATAAAATATGTAAAACCTAAAATCTATTTTCTCTTTAATAAAAATGAGAGAAAATAAATTTAATTTAATTAAATCAATTGAAAATTAAGAAAATTGAAAACAAACCGATTGTAGGATGAGGAGTATCAAAACCATTGCTAACTTTGAGTAGCTAGCATCATCATATTATCTTTTGAGACTTCAAATGCTAAAAATACAAAAGGCCCCACACCACTATACATCATCACTACAATGATGCTAAACCTTAAAGAATGCCAAATATATTTTAGATCTAACTAAAAAAACTTGGATCAAAGATCTTGATAAAGATCAAAGTATGACAAGTATCACTCGTCACACACCACCGAAAACACTGATTCTAATCACCATCCCCACACGTCCATCACCATCGTCACACACCTTGAATTGTGGCATCGAGGCAACAAGTGGCAGCGAAGCACAAGAAAAAATATAGTCGAGTGTGTGTGATATGTGATGTGAGAGAGAAAATGATTTTCTGCTGCGTGGTTATATAGACTTTAGGGCATTTAATTTTATTGATACGCTGAAGATTTAATTTTAATTTGATTGATACTGCTGGAGTTTTGAAACGTATGAGAGAAGACAACAATATAAGCTATGAGAGAAGAAAGCAATCAACATTTCCTTAATTATTTTTAAGCTTACAGGAGAAGCTACAAAGGGTTTTTTCAATTTTTAACAAATATAATCCGCCCTTTATATTTAGTTAAGATAAGATAAAATATTTCACGCAAACACTATAAAATCAAAGACACATATTCGAAAACGTGAGTTTAAAAGTCGATTTGAATGTAAAGGAAACAAAAACTGAAAACATACCCTAAGGCGAATTATGTGAGGACTTTCATCAAACACATGATAGGCACGAATCCATCCAGCAAGACATCTTCACTAAATCACCTTCACATTCATCAAACAAACATAAACGTCAAACGTTATAATCTAAAATTTGGGCAAAGCAAAAATAAAATATTAGATATTAGATTAGATTAAAAGAATCAAATCCACGCAAACCAACAACCAATACCACCAACCCGAAACTACCTTGAAAACACCTAAACCATCAAGAGATGGTGGCGGATTCGACAGATGCGGTAGTAATAAAGATTATGGTGGCGGCAGTATTCTTGTATGTATTAGGGTTTAGAAAGAGAATAATGTTTTTGTGTGGTAATGTGGTTTTAATTAGTTTTGATTTTTGAATTAGTTAACAAAAATATGATTAATTAAGGCGCGTAGAAGAAGAATAGGCCGCCCATTTTCATTGTACGCGTTTCAGTTGTGCACAGCTAGCAATATATTGAATTCTCCTCATATTTCCATAAATAGCCAAATGCTTAATTTTCCTTCATTTTTAACAATTTTATTGCTCCTTTATAAGGAGTATATATATGCCAAACAAAGATTGTTTTTAAATTAACTTATTTTTTCAAAAAAATAATCATAATCTTTTCATAAACTTGGTACCAAACATATTCATTATCCGAAGTTTTTAACAATGTCACATAAATATTGTAGAGTTTAATGTCTTCTTTATAACTTCCCATTTATATCATTGTGAGAAAAGACTTATAAGATGGTTGGTGGAGGAACCTATTAAATGACAAACCATGTTTTAATGTCTTGTTTACAACTTAGTAACATTTAATATGGCAGTGAGTTGTTGGAACCTATCAACGTAGATTATAAACTTGGATTTGCATTCTTAGCCTTATGCCTTGTTAACTCACTTTATGATTTATGATAGATATGGGTCATAAATACGAGCTGTATCTGCATACTGGTTGCAAAGTCATCAAGTGTAAAACAGTAAAAGATCGAATGTCATTAACTAAAGGATACAATAAATTTAAACAAAATAAACCATTACCCAAAGCTTGTACTAAAGCCAAACAAAAAAAATCGAAAAATAAGAAAATAGTGATTCCTTAATATCCTGTGTAGAGATGGCAATCATGTCTATATCCTTAAATTTAGTGAACCATTTTTTTAACTAATGGACTAAATGGGTATTGAATTTTATTTTATTTGGACTATTTGGACAAAATAAAAGCATTTGGTTAAATAAATGGGTATTATGAACTATTTGGACAACATAAAAGCATTTAGTTAAATTAATCTTTTTTGGTCCAAGTATATTTAGTCCAAATATCAAAAATTGCCAATTTAATCCACGTCCATGAACCAACGCCCATTTAACCCACTGCACATACCCGTTCAGTCCACCCATTTAACCACACTTAATCGTATGTCATCTCTCATAAGTGACCGACCCATCATCGAATGCCCGAGTAACTTTTTTGCATATACATTGTGAAATACACTCTCTCCGTTCCAGAACATTGGTTTTGTAAATTGAACATGTCATCGAATTGCAGAAAAAAGAATGCAAATCCATTTTAAAGATCAAAAATAGGAAAATGGATTCAGGTGAAGAAGAGTTGGCAGAATCAAAATACCGACAACGTCAAAAAGACAAAAAGTTCTATCTACATCCATATAATCATTTGGTTTGGGATGCGCCACATTAATAAAATGACGACAAGCTTATAACAAGGCGAAGTATGATTTGCCATTTTAGTTTTTATTTATTTATGTATCATTTTATATATAATTTTTTATGTATTGTTTTTTTTATTTTTTATGTGTTCGTTTTAATTATCGATGTATCTAAATATAAGTTCTAAAATTAAGTACGAGTGACTGTTGGAATGTCAAACTTATTTTTTGTTATTTCTCTTTTTGTGTCTTTCTTTATTTTAAAGGGACTGAAGCTCGCTATTCTCATTTCCTTATCCAATGGGCTTGAGTTGGGTTGATCATTTGGACTTGTGGCCCATGTGGCGTATTACTTTTATATAACCCTAGCTGTTGCTAGGGTTCTGGCTCATTATCTCTTATATCACACACACACACTTATAGTGTGACGCTCTCTCTTGTTCTTGCCGTCTGAGGCTGTCATCATGGGAGGATCTTCATCTATTACTATTGTTTTAGATTAGGTTGTGCGAGAGTGATCTTGTAGTGAGGAAAACGGATCAACCTAGTTGGGACGTTTTCACCTATCTCTTTTGTATTGTTGATTAGCATCCATTTTGGGGACTAATCTTTTTTTGTTTTGTTTTGTACTTGAATCTTAATAATAATAAATCACCAAGGGGTGGATGGTTGGGTGATAAGATCTAGTCGTTTTTATATGTTATTCATGTTTTAACATGGTATCAGAGCCATTCACTTAAATCGTATCACCAATCTTGCTCTCTCGTGGGTATTTGTTATTTTTTCTCGAAAAATTATTTAGGGTTTCTTGAAACCCTAATTTATTTTTTTGGGGATTCTTGATTCTCTGGTCTTTGGAGGCTTCCTTGTGTGTTGCCATTGATCTTCCTGGTGATTCAGTTACTTCCCTTGCAAAATAGAGTTTGGGTTTTGTGAAACCCTAATTTTATTTTTGGGGATCTGTGTTCTTTTGGGTTCTGGAAGCTGCTATTGGTGCTGCCGTTGATCAATCTGGTGGTGCCGTTGCCTGATTTGTGTTTTCCATGGTTGAACAAATTTAGGGTTTTGAAACCCTAATTTGTTTTTTGGGGTTCTTTGGTGGTGACTTACTCATCCTCTAGACTAAGTGAATCTAGAGATTGGGTCCTTTTGCTGTTTGCTGTATAGCGCTGTAAGTCCTTCTTGTTCTTCCCTTATACTCTCTTTACTCGTGGTTCGTTGGTTGTAAGTTATTGTTGCTTGTTCTGTAGGTGCAAACGGATTGGTTAACACCTTGACCCTCCAACCTTGACTGGTATGGATACCTGCTCTGGCCAATCCTAGTCCACAACTGGCATTGCTGGTAACTCATCTTCTTAGTGTTCTGTTTGTTTATCATACTTGTGGTTATTTGATTCTTCATACTTGTTTTTTGCTCTTGGATTGTTATTTGTTTCTTCATACTTGTGGTTATTTGGTTCCTGGTTGGTTGTTTACTTTTTTTTATTACTGTTTGTCTGCTTTGCTCTCTTTTGCTTTATCATGAGTGCTGGTGGTGCTACTGACCCCCTGTTAACACGGGTGGGGTGATGTGACTGAACCTATTTTGATTAGTAGTCTTGATCTTGGTGACCCTTTGCATGTTCAAAACAATGATAGTAGTACATCTGCTTTAATTCCTTTCAAATTGCTTGGTACTGCTAATTATAGAATGTGGAATAATGCCATGAAACTTTCTCTTCAAGCTAGAAACAAAATTGGTTTCGTTAATGGTACTTGTTTGAAGGATACTTATGCTCATAGTAGTGTGTTGTCTGCTCAATAGGATAGATTTAATGCTATGGTGTTAACTTGGCTAATGAACTATGTGTCTCAAGATGTTTATATGGGGTTGGTTTACTCTGAAAATGCTTCTGCTGTTTGGAATGAATTGTCGGAAACATATGATAAGGTTGATGGGTCTGTTGTTTATAATCTTCTCCAAAAGATTAACTCTGTGAAGCAAGGAGGCACATCTGTTGTTGAATACTATCACAGACTTAACTCTTTATGGAGAGAGTTTGATGCCTTGACCAAATTGCCTAAGTGTGTGTGTGTGTGTGCCATTAAATGCTCTTTCCCTGCTAGCACTGAATCCATTTTACATCAGCAGCTTATGAAGCTTATGCAGTTTTAATGGGTCTTGATGACTGTTATCAACCTGTTAGAACTGCCCTTCTCACTAGGGACCCTCTCCCTGATGTGAAGGATGCTTATGTAATAGTTTCTAGGGAGGAGTCACATAGAGGGATCCCTGAACCCTCTGTTGTGACTGATCCTAAGCTTAATGCCACCTCCTTTGCTGCCAAAACTTTTGGTTAACAAAGGAAAGGAAATGGTTCTAACAAGAACAATTCTAGAGGTGGCAATCAGTCTTATCCCAATAGGGGTCCCAATCCTAATCTTAACTGCACAAACTGTGGGATGATTGGTCACACTGTGGATAAGTGTTATGAGATCATTGGGTACCCCCGGTTACAAAAAGCCCTAATGCTAAAACTTATGTGTCTAAACCTAATTTCAATGCTAATTGTGAGCCTAAGTTGAATGATGCTATGATGGTTGAGAAACATACTTCTTGTGATGTCCCCACTTCCTTCACTTCTGATCAAATGAAGAAACTTCTACATTTGATCAATGACTCTTCTGCTGGGAACATTTATGCCAACATGGCAGGTAGATGCTCCTTCTATAACTTTAATGTCTTGTTTAATATTAATTTCTCCAAATACTTTTGTGGGAACTTGAAAGGATTGGTTTGTACCATCACTCTTGGGTGGATTATAGACTCTGGGTGTAACCAACACTTGACATTTTCCACTGTAGGTATGTTCAATGTTGTTGATGTTGGTAATCTCAAGCTCACTGTGGGGCATCCCAATGGGACTCTTGCCACCATAAGTCATGTGGGAAATTTGAGACCGTCCAACAATGTTATCGTATATGATGTTCTTGTTGTCCCTGGTTATTGTGTTAGTTTGCTTTCTGTTAATAAATTGATTAAAGATAGTAAATTGTTTGTTGGATTTGATGAGGATAAATGCTATATTCAGGATTTGACTAAGGGGACCACTCTGGGGACTGGTAGTGAGTCTGGGGGCCTCTACTTGTTTGACCTTGATAAAACCAACAAATTGTGTAGGTAAGTCTAACATGATCATGTCTTTTAATGTGTCCAAAAACTTGTGGCATTGTAGGCTTGGTCATCCTGCTGACCAAGTCCTATCTGTCCTCAAAGATGACCTCAACCTCACCAAAAATACTTGTATCTCTGTTTGTGAAGTTTGCCATAAGGCCAAACAAACTAGAGATCCTTTTCCCATAAGTGATCATAAGTCCACCCATCTAGGTGAACTTGTTCACCTTGACTTGTGGGGTCCCTATAGGGTCTCTAGCAGAGAGGGATACAAGTACTTTCTAACCATTGTTGATGACTATTCTAGGGCTGTGTGGACTTACTTGTTATAAAGTAAAGATGAAGTTTTTGACATTTTTGTTAATTGTATTAAAATGATCAAAACTCAATTTAATATGTGCATCAAAGTTGTTAGATCTGACAATGAGACTGAATTTACCAACAAGAAAATGATATCTTTGTTCACTGACCTTGGAATTGTTCATTAAACTTCTTGCACCTACACCCCTTAGCAAAATGGCATTGCTGAAAGGAAACATAGGCACTTGCTTAATGTTGCAAGGAGCCTTATGTTTCAGGGGGGATTCCTCTTGTTTTTTGGTCTGGTTGCATCCTAACTGTTGTTTACTTAATTAACAGGCTTCCCTCATCTGTCCTTAAAGGAAAATCACCATATGAACTGGTTTATAACAAAAAACCTTCTCTCTCTCACATTAGGTGCTTTGGTTGTCTTTGTTTTTCTACTAATTTAAACAACAGTGATAAGCTCACCCCTAGGTCTGAAAATGTGTCTTAATTGGATACTCTTCTAGAAAAAAGGTCTACAAGCTCTTAAGTTTGGACACTAGGGGTGTTCTATTTTCTAGGGATGTGAGATTTTATAAAACTGTGTTTCCTTTTAAAATGAAAAACAATAAGAATGATATTTTGGTTGATGTTGACACAAGTGAAGCTGAACATCTTTCTTTCTTTGATAATCCTACTCCTTCAAGACCTAATGATGAGGAGAGAGCTACATCTACTAAGGATGGTAGAAACCCTCCAAGTGATGATTCTAATACTCATCAATCACTTGAAGTGGATTCTGCAACCCAAATAGATGATAACAATCCATCTAATGGCAATATTTTAAATGCTTTGCCTATTTTTTCTGAACCAGTTCCTAATGTTGATGCTCCTATGACTGATGAGGTGTATGTCCCTATAAGAAAGTCTGGTAGAAGTACTAATTTGCCTGCTAAATTGAATGATTATGTTGTTGATAGCAAACTTAGATATGACATTGAAAAACATGTCAACTACTCCAGGCTTAATTCTGTGAATTTGTGCTTTGCTACCACCCTTAACAAGTCTATTGAACCTTGTTCTTTTAATGATGCTAAGAATGAACCTGACTGGATTGAGGCTATGAACAATGAAATTGAGGCTCTCATTTGGAACAACACTTGGACCATTATTGGCCTCCCTTTGGGTAGAAAAGCCCTTGGTTGCAAATGTTTATACAAAATCAAGTATTGCGCTTATGGGCTTATTGAAAAATACAAGGCTAGGGTTTTGGCTAAGGGGTTTGGGCAAAAGGAAGGAATTGATTTTGATGAAACCTTTAGTCCTGTAATTAAAATGGTCACTGTTAGGTGCATTATGTGTCTTGCTATTTCTAATAATTGGCCCCTATGCCAATTGGATATCAACAATGCTTTTCTTTATGGTGACTTAGAAGAGGATGTCTACATGACTTTACCTCCTGGTTATAACCCAAATCCTTCCAAGGTCTACAAATTGAACAAGTCCCTTTATGGACTCAAGCAAGCCCCAAGGCAGTGGAATGCTAAACTTACCACTGCTTTGGCTGAGCATGGCTTTGTCAAAGCAAAGTTGACTACTCTCTTTATATTAAACATACTGGCAACATTTTACTTGTCATTCTTGTGTATGCTGAGGATTTGGTGGTCACTAGGAATAACATGTCTGAGATTGAGAAGTTTAAGAGATTTCTCAAAAACAAGTTTATGATCAAAGATCTTGGCCCCATGAAGTACTTCATTGGCATTGAGGTACTTCCCAATAGTTCTGGTGTTTGTATGACTCAAAGGAAGTATTGTCTGGATTTAATCCATGAATTTGGCCTTTTAGCTGTTAAACCTGTCACCACTCCCTTACCAGAAAATTGTGTTTTAGCTGTGGAAGAAAGTGACTCTGATAAGTTTCTTATTAATGTGTTTAACTATCAAAAACTTATTGGCAAGCTCATTTACTTAACCCACACCAGGCCAGATATTTCCTATGTTGTTTAATGTTTGAGTCAGCATATGCATGCCCCTTTACAGTGTCATCTTAAGATTGCTTTAAGGGTCATTAGATATCTGAGAATGCTCCTGGTACTGGGGTTTAAATTTATAAGGACAAAAGGCTTAATCTGTCTTGCTTTACTGACTCTGATTAGGCTAAGTGTTTGAAGACTAGGAAGTCTGTCTCTGGTTATTGTGTATTTTTGGGCAATACTCTTGTGTCTTGGAAAAGTAAAAAATAGCCAACTGTTTCTAGATCCTCTACTGAAGCAGAGTATAGATGCATGGCTAGTGCTACTTATAAGATCATTTGGATCTCAAATTTGCTCAATGATCTTAACATTCCAAGGGTGTTCCCTGTGAACATGTATAGTGACAGCTCATCTGCCATTCAAATTGCTGCCAATCCTGTCTTTCATGAAAGGACTAAGCATTTTGAAGTTGATGTTCACCTTATAAGAGAAAAAGTGCAGTGTGGGATCATCAGAACTTTCAAAGTGGCTTCTGTTGATCAAACTGCTGATTTGTTTACCAAAGGTCATGGCTCCTATCAGCATTCCAAACTATGCAAGCAATTGGATTGGTTGATATGTTCAAATGATAAGTTTGAGGGAGGATGTTGGAATGTAAAACTTATTTTTTTATTTCTCTTTTTGTGTCTTTCTTTATTTTCTAGGGACTGAAGCTGCCTATTCTCATTTCCTTATCCAATGGGCTTGAGTTGGGTTAACCGTTTGGACTTGTGGCCCATGTGGCGTATTACTTTGATATAAACCTAGTTGTTGCTAGGGTTCTGGCTCATCATCTCTTATATCACACACACACACACTTATAGTGTGACGCTGTCTCTTGTTCTTGCCGTCTGAGGCTGTCATCATGGGAGGATCTTCATCTATTACTATTGTTTTAGATTAGATTGTGTGAGAGTGATCTTGTAGTGAGGAAAACGGATCAACCTAGTTGGGACGTTTTCACCTATCTCTTTTGTATTGTTGATTAACATCCATTTTGGGGACTAATCTTTTCTTGTTTTGTTTTGTACTTGAATTTTGATAATAATAAATCACCAAGGGGTAGATGGTTGGGTGATAAGATCTAGCCGTTTTTGTCTGTTATTCATGTTTTAACAGTAACGTTTTTGTTAATTTCGTACGTATGTTTTTATTTACGTTTTAATAAAAGTAAAAGTATTATGTATGAACGGAGAGTTTTCCACCCACTACTACGATTGAAATTTGAGTCGAGTGAGTTGAGAGAAAAATCTAAAGTGACGTTAAGACGACGATAGACTTCCCATCCACTATGCCTTTCATCCTAAAGCAAAATACTCTACTAAGTGGTCATATTTATTACGGGGTATTACATTGGTCAATATATGTTTCCTATGAGTATTTTCAAGTTGGTGTCATATGAATTGAAAGAAGAAAGATGGTATTTATGGCACTAACATTATTCAATTTTTGATATGACTATTCATTTTTTTTTTCAGTTCAAGATAAAAGGTAAGTCACTTAACCTCTTCAATCCTGAGTTTACAAATATAAAAAACAACTTTTTTTCAGTAAGAGTTTACTATGAAAAAGATTAATTTCACCTATATGAAAACCTGATTATCTATGCTGTGTTTTTTAGTAAAGCAATAAACAACTGCTCAATATTTATTAATATAAAGTATTTTTTTTAAATATATATAAGGTTTCTTTTTAATTTTATATTAAAAGAATAAAGATTTTAAACGTACAATTTTATATTTAAAAAAAATAAAATTTTAGAACATTATTTTAGGGTCGATCCTAGATTTTTTATACATTAAAAATTGTGGCGCGTTGTATAAACTTTTGGTGAATTTTTTTTGAAAAATTGGGGGAAAATTAGGGCCGACTTTCTTTTTTAATTTATGAGTCAACTTGGTCGACCCTAGACTTTTTGCATATTTCTTTTTCCTCCGGCCTAAACTTTATGTAGAGAAAACTATTTATAATATTATAAATAGTAAAAAGTAATAATAAAAGTTAAAAAAAGCAGTCGTAAAGTAACTTTATCCACTTAAGGTCGATTTTTTCGACCCTAAAAGTCAACCCTAATTTTTTTATAACTTTATGCTTTTGCTGAAAAGTGGTGGGCTCCCACTTAATTTATTGTCGACCTTATCGACTTAAAAAAACCGACCCTAAACCCTTGTTTTTTATATAGGGAACAACCATAAATCCATAACAAGTTGACTTAACTTTAGACTAGTTAACATCTTTACGTTGTGTAGCGACACGATGATGATGAATAATTAGTACTCTCTCCGTCTTAAAATTATAGTGTTACTTTGATTTTTTCGGTCTTTTTCTTTTAACTTTGACTTTAAATAGTTTTGTTTTTGTTATATAATAGTTAATGAAAAATATATGAATTGATTAGTTTTTCAATATATTTTTATTAATATAGTTTTTATCAAGTATTACATAACATAAAAAAAATATTTAAAGTCAAAGTTGGAAAATAAAAACTGAAAAAATCACAGCGAGATTATACTTTTAGGACGAAGGAAGTAATGAGTTAGCCATGTGTACAACATTGTGTACTCATGAATAATATATTTAACATCCCCAAAAACATTATTACTTTAAAAGGAAATAGTACTAATTTTTATACAAAGCCATCACAAATTATGTGTTTGTTATTATAACATGGGTATTTTATAAGGCTAATGATTTGCATACTTACAAATTTGATTATGACATTCAAAACTGTGTTTTAAGTAGTTGTACTGTTACTATAACAGGTTATATATTTAAGTGTCCAAGCAAAAAATAAAATGTACCAATCAATTCTCATTTTATAAGCATGTTACACTTGATTGTCGTATATACTACCTAACCTATGTTTTGAAAAATGGGTTTGTAATCAATTCGGCAGAGTTGGCGTGTGAGGGCTCGAAAAAACTTGGACTCATTAATAGTCATAGTATGTACTATGTAGTACATGTGTTACATGAGTTTTTGTAGGAAAGAAAATAGACATGTCACACATAAAAAATTAGTACTTTTTACGTTTTAAAATTACTGTATTAGATAAAAAAATAAATTAAAATAAATACATGTTATTTTTTATTTTTTTAAAATAATTACAATTTTGCTTTTAATTAATTAAATTTTATTTAAAATTTCTAATAATAATATCAAACAAAAATAATATGATAAATTTCATCAAACTTTATTATCTATTTTTTTACAGAAGACAATAATTTTAAAATAATCTAAAATAAATTATTTTTTTTTTATGAAAATAAATTATTATTTTAAGACGAAAAGAATAGATAGGTTTAAAAGAAACAAAAAAAAATTTTAATCACATCCCCGCACACACCAACCTTTTAAGTTTGGTCATTAATCGAGTCGGCTGATCAACCGATTCGATTAATGGTTAAACCGGTTCTGTCAGCGGTCTACGAGTTAGTTAGTTTGACTTGGGTTTTTAAAACCCCGAGGGTTCGAACTGTTAAATAATAGATATGACCCAAGCCCGACTTGTAGGTTGAGTCCATTAATGTTTGCAAGTCTATATACTGTGTGGATTAATAATGTATTAATGCAATAATATTTCACCCAATATATAGACTAGCAAACCCTAATGGACTCAACCCACAAATCGGGCTTAGGCTATATCTATTATCTAACAAGAACATGGTTCGAGCGTTTAATTCGGCAAAGTAAAATCGGGTTTTAAAACATGAGACGTAAAGTAGTTGGTACAAAATTTAATGTTAGATCTACATGCATTTGAATTTGTCACGTGAAGAATTGGGTAATGACTTTTGGGTAAAACCCAATGGATATAACAATGCCCTCGATATACTTAATGCCATACCTACTCCTGTACATTATAAGCAAACATAAGCAACCTTAAACAACACACACTTTTTTTTAACAATTTCAGAGTCTCATTTAGCTGTTTTCTGTTCTTTCAAACAACCATGGTGATCACAACATGTCGAAAGGTTAAAGATATTTGCCTGATGATGCTTGCACGAAGAGGCCGTAAACCAAAACTCAGGTACTTTTGTCATGTTTTTTTGGCAGTTTTTAGCACATATATTACATGTTAGTTAATTACCAATCTTTGTAAAAATGTGGAATAATTTTTTTATACTTTGTTTTGTTTCAGGATGTGTATTTTTGAATATGTATTCTTGAGTTTTAGAGGTGAAAAGAATGGTCTAATGGTCAACAATACCGACAGGTAAGCATTGTGTGTTCGATTTAGTATTTTTGTTTTCTTTGTGTGATTTCTAGCTTGCTAGGATTCAAAGATTAAAAGATGGGTGGGTAATTAGGGATTATAATCAAAATATTTATGATAAGGCTAATTTTTACTTGAAGATTTTGTAGATCCAGAAAGAAGGTATGGGGTTATATACTTTAATTACAATGTTTGACACATTTCTTGCCTATAAATGAACCTACAAATGTGATTGGTTGAATTCAAATATTGATTGGTGAATATTAGGAGAGAGAATGAGTGGTTCACACTTGGCTAAATATGAATGGTGTAGGTCTAATTGTAGGTCTACTTTGTAGGCCTAAATATCATAACTCATTAGCATATTGTCTTGACTTATATATGTTTATTAAACATGTTGAACAGGCCAATACAGTCAGCTGCCGGCTGTCTTACGTATTTCCATCTTAATCGCATCGTCCCCCATTTCGTCTTTCAATGTTTTAGTTCATCAGTAACTCTTAGTTGGTCTGGTAGAGAATGAAAATCTATAAGTGTACGCGTTTCTAATAAAACGTATGAGAGAAGCGGGTCTGTGTATGTGTAGAACACTTTTGTAACACCCCATTTTGGAAATGGAATATTACGCATATCATGGCGTGTCATCAAAGCATACAAGGATAAATGTCTAAGCATTATTCAACCATAAAAGGAAATACCGGAATCAAACATCGGTATCCCAAAGTAAAGCTCATCACACACAAACATAAATACTGAAAAGGAAGGACGAAACAATGTCCAAAGCAACTGTATCAAAGTAAAGGAAATGCATAAAGTAAAGAAAGACAGTAAAGCTTCCAGTCCATATGCACCTACGTTTCAGATCTACGAGCGTCCCTGAGTACCTGCCGTTTTGGGAACATGAAAAGGAAAACGGCTGAGCAAGACGCTCAGTGCACGGATGTACAATAAAGCATGATATAGGATAAGCATGTAACATATAACAGCGGAAGACTAAGTACTGAGTAAACTGGTTAAGTAACATGAAAACTGGTTTTATAGTTTGAAAAGCCTTATGTTTAACCTGTGAAACTGTTTTAACATATACATACCATAGCCCATATAGGTCATGAAAAGGTCACGTGCATGAATACTTGGAGGGGTGACCTCATCATGCTGATTAGAGGGGATGCCTCTAATCAATATACTGGTTTGGGTAGGAGGGATCAGCTCCTTGTGAAGGGTGCAAGGCACACACCACATTCACCATGATAAACTGAATAAAACATGTAACTAGGATGCACCCATACGCCCCGACTGATATAATAATATGGCCAAACTGAAAAGGGACGCCACGAGCAATCACTCCGCCGTGGGGAAGTCATAACATCGGTGCCTCCAATGCTATGGTTATGGTACCTCCATAACTAGGTGAAACTGGTCATGCTTGTATATGGCTATAGTTTATGCTAAATTAACATAAGCAGTTCAAAACAATAAAACAAATGCTGGGGAAAACAGTTGGCTGCATACGGGGAAATCCTAATAAGGAAGGAATGTCCATACTGAAAGGACGGGAATCCGTACCTCAAGTCCAGTGAAATAAACGGAAGAAAGACTCCTACTTCTGGATCACTAACGCTACATGAATACACACGTGTATAAGTATCGATTCACTGATTACGTACTGGGTTCTGTGTCTTGTTATAGCTGATTTGGTATGTTTTAGGTCATGGTTCACTGTTTAAAGCCTTAAACTGTGTTTATCTTGTATTCTGATTAATCTGATTAAGTATTACTGTTGTTTCATATATTATTATACTTACTGGGTAATAATAAGTAACTTTCCAAAAATAGCAGGTTTCCAAAAATAGAAAGTTTCCAAAAATAGAAAGTTTCCAAAAATAGAAAGTTTCCAAAAATAGAAAGTTTCCAAAAATAGAAAGTTTCCAAAAATAGAAAGTTTCCAAAAATAGAATTTACTGCCTAAAATAGATTAGTTTCTAAAAATAGAAAGTTTCCAAAAATAGATCAGCTGCCTTAATTAAATAAGTTTCCATATATAGAAAGTTTTCATGATTAGATTAGCTGCCTGAAATAGATTGATTTCCATATATAGAACGTTTCCATAATTAGCTTAGTTGCCTTATTTAATTAAGTTTTTATAAATAGAAGTTTCCATAATTAGAATTAAGCTGATTACATAAGCTAACATATAAGTCTAAGTGTTTAAGCTTATTTCTTAAGTCATAAGATATAGTGTATAGTTTAATTATTATTTCATGTATTTTAATTAAACTATAGGTTAAGCATTTTAATTAAAGTATAACATGTATAATTAAAATGAAATGAAAATACTTAGGTTAAAATGTGTATTATTATTAATAATAATATAACCTAAGTCATGTCTAAATTAATTAATTATAGGCATGTTTTTAATAATTAATTAATTATAACTTATAACATAAAAATACTTAGGTTAAATTAATGTCATGATAAACTAATAATTAAAATAACCTAAGTCATGATTTAATTAATACTTCATGTTATTAATTAATTATATCCTAAGTTCATGATTCATAAAAATTACATGTAACATAGATCATGATTTTAACCAACGAACCATGAATCGGGCATGAATTCGACACCGTACCCCGGGCCAAACCCGGGGCACACGTGTCCCCTTGCTGCCGTGGGTCCCACATGAGCCAACCAAGACCAATTGTGGTCTTGGTGGTGGCGGCAATAGCAAACCAAACCCCCCTCGGGTTTGTTTTGCTAGGCGGCTAGAAACAAACACCCCTTTAAATCATTCCTTGATTTTATTTAATACCAAAACATGTTAGATCAATGATTAATTATCTTGTTTTCATAAGAAAAATAATAACATGTTCATGAAAATAATCAAAGATCAAAAGAATTAAAAAGAATTAAAAAGAAGGGTTAGAAAGGTATACCACTATGTAGCTTGGAAAAAGGATGAACAAACACGTATTCTAACACTTGTTTTTAAGATCAAAATCAATCAAACACCCCCTTATGGTGGTGTATAGGTGGCGGCACAAAGGAGGCAAAAAGGAGAGGAGAAAACTCTTTTTAGGGTTTTGATGTTTATTTCTTGAAAATGGAAAATGAAAACATGTTTTTACTTTTACCCCCCTTAACTTGTAAAGTCCATGGGCTAAGCCCATTTCATGCATGTGTGCCGTGGGTATGGGGGCCCCACATGGGGTACCCGTACCTTTCTCGTGTCCCGATGTTTCGTGTTCGTTCGTGGTTAAACGTGCTCGTGTTTAACGTGTTTCTGTTTCTTTTAACGTGTCGTTTATCGTAAACTTAACGCTCGTAAATATATTATAAGTATTTACGTAATTATTTTAGTTAGTATTTTAAATGGTGTTCATGATTTAATTATGCTCACGTGATATATTATTAACTGTTTATCATGGGGTCGTACGTAATCGATACTTGTCATGACATACACGTATGCACTTGCTTGATTATTAGCACATGAATGTGATCAATACTACATGAGGTAAGTTTTAATCTAGAACGTACGATCTTAAGGGCACTATTCATGGTAAAAGCATGCGGGTTTTACAATTCTTCCCCCCTAAAAAGAATAATTCGTCCCCGAATTATAGATAAAGTAAGCTGAAAAGAAGTGACATACCCGAACTCAAAATATGAAGTGAGGGTAAGAAGCCCGGATAGACTCCTCTGTTTCCCAAGTGGCTTCCCGCTCGGTATGGTCCCTCCAAAGGATTTTGACGAAAGGAATCGTCTTCCTTCTCATGACTCGTTCTTGCCTGTCGAGTACTCGCTCGGGTTCTTCTATAAACGTGAGATCTTCACGTATCTGTTCCAGTGGATACTGAACCATGTGAAGGGGATGATAATTGTACCCTCTGAGTAAGGACACATGGAACACGTTATGCACGTGCGAAAGCTGAGGAGGTAACGCCAATCGGTAAGATACTTCGCCGATTCGTTCAACGATATCAAATGGTCCGATGAACCGAGGACTGAGTTTTCCTTTGATCCCGAAGCGTTTAACACCACGTGCCGGCGAAACCTTGAGGAAGACGTGATCTCCCACATTAAAATGTATGTCCCTACGATGCTTATCGGCGTAACTCTTCTGACGTGATCGTGCTTCTTGCAGTTTCTGTTTAGCTACCTCAATCTTCTCATTGGTCATTTCTATAATCTCTGGTCCTTCGAGTGTTCGCTCTCCCACTTGATCCCAGCAAGTTGGAGCGCGACACTTTCTGCCATACAACATTTCGAAAGGAGCACATTTGATACTTGCGTGCCAGCTGTTGTTGTATGCAAACTCGACTAAACAGATGTAATCGTCCCAATCACCTGTCCATTCCAACGCACACGACCTTAACATATCTTCCAATGTCTGAATTGTTCGCTCCGACTGACCGTCCGTTTGAGGATGAAAGGTTGTGCTCAGCTTAAGTTGTGTACCCCAAGCTTTTGCAGACCTTTCCAGAATCGTGACGTGAAACGAGGATCTCTGTCTGAGACGATGCTGGAGGGAGTGCCGTGGAGTCTCATGATCTCCCTTCTGTACGTATCTGCGAGTTTACTTACCGGATCTTCCTTGCGTATCGGTAAGAAATGAGCTGATTTGGTGAGTCGATTAACGATGACCCAAATAGCATCGTGCTTCTTCTTGGTAGGCGGAAGACCAGTAACAAAATCCATGGTGATTTTGTCCCACTTCCACTCTGGAATATCCAACGGTTGAAGGAGACCGCCAGATCGCTGATGTTCAATCTTAACCTGCTGACAGGTAAGACATTTGGAGACATACGTGGCTACATCCTGTTTCATACCACTCCACCAAAAGTGTTGTCTGATGTCATGGTACATTTTTGTCGACCCAGGATGTATAGAAATGGGGAGCTGTGAGCTTCAGCTAACAATGCTTCCCGGAGTTCTGGATTGTCAGGAACACAAAGTCTCGTGCCCTGCCAAATGATACCGTCTGCGTCCATTCTGAATTCTGTCTGCTTCTCCAAATTCTGAATTATCGCCCAAATCTCTCCATCATCCTTCTGCGCTTCCTTGATCCTAGTCAGTAACTCAGGTTCTACTGTAAGATTCGCCCAGTATCCGTGCTGCCCACGTACCATGATTTCAATGTCAAGCCGCTCCAAGTCTCTTATGTTTTGTTCCTTGATCTCAATGCCATTTATCATTCCGGACTTCCTGCTGAGTGCATCTGCTACTACATTAGCTTTCCCGGGATGATACTGTAGGTTAATATCATAATCCTTCAACAGTTCCAACCATCTCCTTTGTCTCATGTTCAATTCTCGCTGTGTGAAGATATACTTCAAGCTCTTATGATCCGTGAAAATGTCGCATGATTCTCCGTATAAGTAATGCCTCCATATCTTTAATGCGAACACCACTGCAGCAAGTTCCAAGTCATGTGTAGGGTAGTTTTCTTCATAGGGCTTAAGCTGCCGTGAAGCATACGCGATCACTTTCCCATGTTGCATGAGAACACAGCCTAGTCCCTTCCCCGATGCATCGCTATAGATCTGAAATCCACCTGTACCAGATGGGAGAGTAAGAATAGGTGCAGATACTAACTTCTGCTTTAGGTCTTCGAAGCTCTTCTCTCGATCTTCCGTCCAGACGAATTTCTCTCCTTTTCGCATCAGTTTGGTGAGAGGCAATGCCAGCCGAGAAAAGTTCTCCACGAATCTTCGATAATATCCAGCTAAGCCTAAGAAACTGCGGACTTCTGTCGCTGATGTTGGCCTTGGCCATTTAGTGATAGCCTTAACCTTCGCTGGGTCCATAGTGATCCCTTCTGCTGATACAATGTGACCTAAGAACGCCACCTTGTTTAACCAGAACTCACACTTGGAGAATTTCGCATACAGCTGCTTCTGACGAAGAATCTGTAGTACAGTACGGAGATGATCTTCGTGTTCCTCCGTTGACTTTGAGAATATCAAGATGTCATCGATGAATACAATGACAAATTTATCAAGGAATTCATGAAAGATTCTGTTCATTAGATCCATGAATACTGCTGGAGCGTTAGTCAGGCCGAATGGCATGACTACAAACTCATAATGGCCATAGCGGGTACGAAAAGCAGTCTTGGCAATATCCTGCTCTTTAACCCTTAGCTGATGGTAGCCTGACCTTAGATCGATCTTTGAGAAGTGTTTGGCTCCTTGAAGTTGGTCAAACAGATCGTCTATACGTGGCAGTGGATATCTATTGCGGATGGTAATCTTATTAAGTTCACGGTAGTCAATGCAAAGTCGCATGCTGCCGTCCTTCTTCTTAACGAACAAGACCGGTGCGCCCCATGGAGATGCGCTCGGTCTAATGAACCCTCGTTCAAGAAGTTCCTGCAATTGGTCCTTCAGTTCTTTTAGCTCTATGGGAGCCATACGATACGGAGCCTTAGAGATTGGCTCAGCTCCTGGAACAAGGTCGATGTTGAACTCCACTTCTCTTGCAGGTGGTATACCTGGAAGTTCATCTGGGAAGACGTCTTGGAATTCTGAAACTACTGGTTGATCCTGAATCGATGGGGATTCAGCATCCATGTCATGAACCGTAGCGAGATAACCTTCGCAGCCATGTGACAGTAATGCACGTGCTTGCAAGGTAGATATGACTTGTACAGACCGTCCGGGTATGAACCCGTTATGAATGTACTCTGGTGCATTAATGTCGCCAAAGATCACTCGATAAGAGTGGCAGTCTATAGTAGCATGGTGCTTGGATAGCCAATCCATGCCGAGAATCATATCGAACTCAATCATGTCTAGGGGAAGTGCATCTACTGCACGAACTTTATCGTCAAACTCTAGAGGAAGGCTCTTGTATACATGAGTTATTAATACAGAGTCCCTCAGAGGCGTGGAAATGGTAAGCTTAGTTTCTAATGGCAAGGGAAGTGTCCTGATGTTCTTAGCATAAGTAGTGGAAACAACTGAATGAGTGGCACCCGTGTCGAAAAGAACACATGCAGCCTGGCCGTACATATACAAAATTCCAGTAATGGTACCTGTAGATTTGTTTGCCTGATCGCGCGATGTCGTGTAGACACGCCCAGTGGTAGGAGGCGGTTTAGTATCAGCATGACCCGAAGTACCCTCCATTTCACCCTTACGGCAATCTCTCATACGATGGCCAGGGAGGCCGCACTTGTAGCACGCGTCGGAGTCACGACGACATGGCCCAGGGTGTCTGCGATGGCAGGTGCTGCAAAGAGGATGAGTGAATCCTCCAGCAGGAGTCCTTGCTTGCTGAGGGCCTGCTGATGACAGAACGTGTTAAGAATAAGGTATATGCACGAGTATAAGACGTAAACGTCGTAAGATGCTTACCAGTGTTAGCTGAACGGTTGGGCTGAGAACCCCTGTGGTTCTGGTCCCTTCCGTTACCGTGGTTCCTGGTAGAGATTAACATAGTGTCAGCATGAGAGATATAACATGAAATCATAAGAAGATGCGTAATTAGTAGGACCTGCTGTTGTTGGACTGTCCCGCATTGTTACGGTAATTGTCATTACCGCTGCGCCTTTCCACAACAGAACGGTCGTTAGAGTGACCGTTTCCTTTGGGCTGACTGGGCTGCTGCTGAGTAGCCGGCTGAGACCGGTCCCCAGTTTTCTGCCTGGAAGATACAGTTTAAGAGATGATTATAGAACATATAACGATAGGATGCGGTCGGGTTAACGCTAGAACATGAAATGTTTTACCTCTTGTCGGGTCTTTCTGCTTCCCCGAACTCATCACGTTCCTGCAACATTTCGAGCTTTCTTGCTGCGTCAGCCACTTGTGCCACCGTATTGAACGTAGCACATACTAGATTGTTCGCAACCGAGGTGCGAAGTGCCCACCTAAAATGGTGTGCCTACTCCTCAGGAGTACCAGCCGCTGCTCCTAGAAAACCAGCAAGGCGAAGAAAGCGCTGCATGAATTCGTTGCTATTCTCGCCCTGTCTCTGACGTATCCCGTGGTATTCACGCTTGAGTTTGTCCTGCTCTGCTTTAGGAAAGAACTGTTCCATCACTCTCTCCTTGAATTGGGCCCATGTCAAACCAGCGACCCATTCATCACCTCCTTCTGACTGCGTCAAAGCTAGCCACCAGTTGAGTACATCGCCTTCAAACCTGTAGCACGCCAATCTTGCCTTGAAGGCGGGGTCACATCCCATAGCATTGAAGATTTTCTCAATGTGAGTCAGCCAGCTTTCAGCATCGCTGGGGCTATCAGTCTTTTCAAAAGCTCTAGGACGGAGCTTGTTAAATCTTTCCAACCATACCGCTAGAGTCACTGGGGGAGGAGGAGGAGGAGGTGCCTGATTCTGTGGCTGCTGATTATTCGCAGCTTGGACTTCAGCACGAATGTCATTCCTCAGTTGAGGAAGTAAGGCTTGCATGGCAGCCTGAATCGCAGCATTGAGCTGCTCTTGCTCGCGTGTGAGAACCATCTGACAGTATAACATAAAACATATGATTAACAGTTCAAACATAACTATATAAAAGAAAAATTTTATGCCAAAATTTCACGAGAAAAATTTTATGCAAGAAAATCTTTGTATGAATGCATGATGTAGTTTTATGAAAACTTTTGATGCTCGAGAGTGAACGCCTCCGGTCAGTTCACTCAAAATAAAAGACACATGCGACTAAATAGGGCCAGTCCTGTACCAACCATTACTTAGTCAAAAACCCTGTAACAATGACATGTATATGTATGCTTAAAAATGATGAATGCATGAAAACAACTGTCAGTTCTAGGAAGACCGTAGTGACTACCCACTAATCACAGGTCATATTTGAGAGCCTACAGGTCGAAGCCTTGGCTCTGATACCATAATTGTAACACCCCATTTTGGAAATGGAATATTACGCATATCATGGCGTGTCATCAAAGCATACAAGGATAAATGTCTAAGCATTATTCAACCATAAAAGGAAATACCGGAATCAAACATCGGTATCCCAAAGTAAAGCTCATCACACACAAACATAAATACTGAAAAGGAAGGACGAAACAATGTCCAAAGCAACTGTATCAAAGTAAAGGAAATGCATAAAGTAAAGAAAGACAGTAAAGCTTCCAGTCCATATGCACCTACGTTTCAGATCTACGAGCGTCCCTGAGTACCTGCCGTTTTGGGAACATGAAAAGGAAAACGGCTGAGCAAGACGCTCAGTGCACGGATGTACAATAAAGCATGATATAGGATAAGCATGTAACATATAACAGCGGAAGACTAAGTACTGAGTAAACTGGTTAAGTAACATGAAAACTGGTTTTATAGTTTGAAAAGCCTTATGTTTAACCTGTGAAACTGTTTTAACATATACATACCATAGCCCATATAGGTCATGAAAAGGTCACGTGCATGAATACTTGGAGGGGTGACCTCATCATGCTGATTAGAGGGGATGCCTCTAATCAATATACTGGTTTGGGTAGGAGGGATCAGCTCTTTGTGAAGGGTGCAAGGCACACACCACATTCACCATGATAAACTGAATAAAACATGTAACTAGGATGCACCCATACGCCCCGACTGATATAATAATATGGCCAAACTGAAAAGGGACGCCACGAGCAATCACTCCGCCGTGGGGAAGTCATAACATCGGTGCCTCCAATGCTATGGTTATGGTACCTCCATAACTAGGTGAAACTGGTCATGCTTGTATATGGCTATAGTTTATGCTAAATTAACATAAGCAGTTCAAAACAATAAAACAAATGCTGGGGAAAACAGTTGGCTGCATACGGGGAAATCCTAATAAGGAAGGAATGTCCATACTGAAAGGACGGGAATCCGTACCTCAAGTCCAGTGAAATGAACGGAAGAAAGACTCCTACTTCTGGATCACTAACGCTACATGAATACACACGTGTATAAGTATCGATTCACTGATTACGTACTGGGTTCTGTGTCTTGTTATAGCTGATTTGGTATGTTTTAGGTCATGGTTCACTGTTTAAAGCCTTAAACTGTGTTTATCTTGTATTCTGATTAATCTGATTAAGTATTACTGTTGTTTCATATATTATTATACTTACTGGGTAATAATAAGTAACTTTCCAAAAATAGCAGGTTTCCAAAAATAGAAAGTTTCCAAAAATAGAAAGTTTCCAAAAAATAGAAAGTTTCCAAAAATAGAAAGTTACCAAAAATAGAAAGTTTCCAAAAATAGAAAGTTTCCAAAAATAGAAAGTTTCCAAAAATAGAAAGTTTCCAAAAATAGAATTTACTGCCTAAAATAGATTAGTTTCTAAAAATAGAAAGTTTCCAAAAATAGATCAGCTGCCTTAATTAAATAAGTTTCCATATATAGAAAGTTTCCATGATTAGATTAGCTGCCTGAAATAGATTGATTTCCATATATAGAAGGTTTCCATAATTAGCTTAGTTGCCTTATTTAATTAAGTTTCTATAAATAGAAGTTTCCATAATTAGAATTAAGCTGATTACATAAGCTAACATATAAGTCTAAGTGTTTAAGCTTATTTCTTAAGTCATAAGATATAGTGTATAGTTTAATTATTATTTCATGTATTTTAATTAAACTATAGGTTAAGCATTTTAATTAAAGTATAACATGTATAATTAAAATGAAATGAAAATACTTAGGTTAAAATGTGTATTATTATTAATAATAATATAACCTAAGTCATGTCTAAATTAATTAATTATAGGCATGTTTTTAATAATTAATTAATTATAACTTATAACATAAAAATACTTAGGTTAAATTAATGTCATGATAAACTAATAATTAAAATAACCTAAGTCATGATTTAATTAATACTTCATGTTATTAATTAATTATATCCTAAGTTCATGATTCATAAAAATTACATGTAACATAGATCATGATTTTAACCAACGAACCATGAATCGGGCATGAATTCGACACCGTACCCCGGGCCAAACCCGGGGCACACGTGTCCCCTTGCTGCCGTGGGTCCCACATGAGCCAACCAAGACCAATTGTGGTCTTGGTGGTGGCGGCAATAGCAAACCAAACCCCCCTCGGGTTTGTTTTGCTAGGCGGCTAGAAACAAACACCCCTTTAAATCATTCCTTGATTTTATTTAATACCAAAACATGTTAGATCAATGATTAATTATCTTGTTTTCATAAGAAAAATAATAACATGTTCATGAAAATAATCAAAGATCAAAAGAATTAAAAAGAATTAAAAAGAAGGGTTAGAAAGGTATACCACTATGTAGCTTGGAAAAAGGATGAACAAACACGTATTCTAACACTTGTTTTTAAGATCAAAATCAATCAAACACCCCCTTATGGTGGTGTATAGGTGGCGGCACAAAGGAGGCAAAAAGGAGAGGAGAAAACTCTTTTTAGGGTTTTGATGTTTATTTCTTGAAAATGGAAAATGAAAACATGTTTTTACTTTTACCCCCCTTAACTTGTAAAGTCCATGGGCTAAGCCCATTTCATGCATGTGTGCCGTGGGTATGGGGGCCCCACATGGGGTACCCGTACCTTTCTCGTGTCCCGATGTTTCGTGTTCATTCGTGGTTAAACGTGCTCGTGTTTAACGTGTTTCTGTTTCTTTTAACGTGTCGTTTATCGTAAACTTAACGCTCGTAAATATATTATAAGTATTTACGTAATTATTTTAGTTAGTATTTTAAATGGTGTTCATGATTTAATTATGCTCACGTGATATATTATTAACTGTTTATCATGGGGTCGTACGTAATCGATACTTGTCATGACATACACGTATGCACTTGCTTGATTATTAGCACATGAATGTGATCAATACTACATGAGGTAAGTTTTAATCTAGAACGTACGATCTTAAGGGCACTATTCATGGTAAAAGCATGCGGGTTTTACAACTTTAGTTATCAGTGATGGGTCGGATTTGTTAGGCAAATTTTCCAATAAAGAAGCTAAACCCGAGTCCGAGACTTTAATAGAAGCTTTAAACAAGCTTAAAATTGTTGGAGTAAATGGTAAACACATGACTGATCGAAGCATTAAGTTCACCTCAGGCGTCATGTGGGCTATGGAAAATGTGCCAAACAAAAACAACTCACAGATGACTAGAGTGCACTACACTTACAAAAACCCCGCTTCCCTCATTCGTTTAGTCAGAAATGCGTACACACACAGACTTACTTATTGACGGAACTAAAACATTGAAGAAGCGGTTAAGATGGAAGAAACATTTCGTCTCTTATTTCCTGGTCTATATGTTTCGGTATATGAAGAGGTGGAAAAATTTGTTGAGAGCCTTAGCTTCCCGACAGCCTAAAGATATATTATCAATAATAGAATCAAGGGCGGATCTATACAACCAACACAGGGTTAATGAAGATGCGTAGTGTATTTGCTATCTTGTAGACTTGTAGTGTGGTCAGTTGGAAAGTGAAGAAGAAGGAGGCAGTGGTAAATACAGTCAAACGATTAATATTTTTATGTTGTTTTCGGCCGATGATTAGAGGGTTAATGAAGATGCGTAGTGTATTTGCTATTTTGGCTAACATGTAATATCAAGTTTTTAAGCAACTGGCCGTTTGGATGTTCACGTACCGCCATGGGAATGTCAATGTTGTTGTTATTACAGATTTGTCGTTAGCCATTACTTTAGAATGTATATATAATCCAACTCATATTCGACACTGCCATTTGTTTCTAACTGTTGGAACGGGTATTGAAGCTTTATTATGACCCCTTTTGGGTGATCAGTTAAAGTTGAAATAAGATGAATGGAAGTTATCGTGTTTGGCAAATGCTAGTTATAAACTACCTCTACTAAATGGCTAAACAAACGACGTGTACGTGCATTCAGGCTCTTATAAATGATGAGTACTATGTGCAACACATCGTTGTGATTCTTGGAAAAATTAATGCTAAAATGGGTGTAGAGGTATGAAAATAGGGATGAAGTGATAACAAAGCATAAGGCTCTTATTTATACCATTTTCAACACTTAGGCTCCAAGTTAAGGGTATGAACGTGTAACAACAATAAGGAAGTGACTAAGGCTTACTAATGATGTGTCATAATGTATATGAGTGATTCATGAAAGCTAGAATCAAACTTATCTATGTTAAATGGTGTATAGAAGGCCACAGCTAGAAAACGGATAAGAAAGACCATGTGTAAAACCAGTAGGTGATGCACCTACTTGCTCGTATCCTAAAATATCCAAAAGATCTTATTCTAAGTTTAAATTTAAGAGGGAAAGTATTTGAATGAGTTTTTGGAGGGAAAACCTAGACGGATCAAGTTTAAGGTTTAGTGACTTTGTAATTCTTGTAATTAAGGGTTTAAGAAGGTGATTAGTGATTTAATAGGGTGTAATATGGTATACATATTGTAATTAAGAAGTTTGGATCACTGGTTTGAGGTTTAACGTAGGTTTGAAGTAAAATTGGGAAGAAAACCTAGCCGAATTAGTGTGTCAATCCTTGTTATAGTCATTATTCTTATATTTCTACTGATCTAAACTTATTTTATATCTTATACTTTCTATCTAATGTGCTTAAGGTGCTCCTACACTTGTTTTAATAATTTATATTAAGTAAACAAGTCTATAGAGTGAAAATACCTATTTTGACCTAATTTATAATTCATTCATTGAAATGTTGTACATTGTGCTTTAAGGGTTTTGTACCTTGTATTATTATAATTTTATAATCTAAATGTAATGCTAATGAGGTTTATACACTTGTCCTAAAAGATTATATATTGATTCCAAGTGAAATGGGTAATATAAGGATTTTTGGGTTACTTACTATGCCTAAGTGACTTATACCTTGTGTAATTAGTGTTTATTTTATTATATAGGAATATCATAGGTCCTATATATTTTTTAAAGATGTTTAAAGAGTTTACACATTTAGTTTGATCGAGTTATAAAGGGTGATCATATTCTTGGAGGGAATAGGTTTAATTTGAATTCTATGCTTTAAAGACTTGTACTTTGTACATTAATGATTTGCACTTTTACTTGAGATGAATATGTAGTCTTAGTATGTTTACTTATATGCTTGTTTAAATAGTTGTAAAAGATGGGATCTTAATTCAATGTCATATGGATTTTAGGTGGTGATTTTGACTATTATGCACAATTACTTGCACTTAACTTTGTATGGGTTATACATAGGATTTTTGGATATTATCTTACTTACTAGCTTAAAGACCCGTCTAACGTCGGGTACAATTTATTGAATGATTTTTGTCAGAAGTAACAAACGGATGCAAAAAATAAGAAAAGGTAAAAAGCTTCCGGTAATAAATACAAAAATAAGACAACAAAGCGTGAATGACTTGATAAACGTTTAATTGTTTAACAATCATAATAATATAAGTCCAAGCATTTGGTCATCAATTTTGATGGTCTTGAGATAATCCATATGCTAAATTCTCAATTGTCCTCTATTAGACACCATTAGACCATAAGTTTGATAATCCATATGCTAAATTCTCAATTCTCCTCTATTAGACACCATTAGACCATAAGTTTCCTGGTGAACACTGAGGTTTCGTTGAAGCTGTAATAAAGCCAGACCCAGAAAAATAACAAAGATATCAGGCAATTTATATTACCAAACTCCTTCTGGTTTCGATAAATATACCTTCAAAATATAAAATTTAGTCATGGACGGGATTAAAACATGAAGACAAAAAAACCTGAGTAGGATAATTTACATCTATGGCTAACCAATCAATTCATTATTCAAAATTTACCAGAGGCACATAATATTTGCATGAATAGAAGGATGATCTGCAACTTAGAACCTTGTAAGTCACAAACCATTCGGCACTCATAATGACAAAGTTAATCATATATTATCATGTATTATATCTTTACGTATAATCTCCGACTTACATCTTTACCAAAAAAATAATCTGCGACTTACATTTGAATATTCTAGTTTTCTCTTTGCGATGATGAATACACTCTCTTGTTGCAGACGTAATGCACACTGGTATTGATGAGACTGGAGCTATCAATTTAAAGCTCCTACAAAAAAATTTAAATAGCAAGTCACAGATTAAGTTTTCTATTAGTGGTTTAAAAATTGCAAAAAAAGCACATTCAAACATGACTTTTATATTGAGTCAACGATACTCTCTATAATTTGTATTTTGAAGGGAATTTCGCATATTTCTGTAATTAGTCAAACTTGTCTTTAAAAAGTTAACTCAATGTGCAACTATTCGCGGAAAGAAGTAATAATTAAATAATGATACCAAACTAGTTAACTTAGGGCATCTAATATGATAAACTTTTGTTAAGGTTTAAAAATTAATTTTTTCATGCCACCTCCACATTTTGTAAACCTTTTAATTTTTTGGACCTAATTCTACTATGGTAAAAACCTTTTAAAGCTTTAAAAGTTTTTCACTTAACACTTGCATTTAATTTTGAAGAGGTCTAAGATTTAGGACCTCTTCATGCCACCTAGATATAAACTAATATCCCACTATGGTTGAAATAAACATAAACCTCTTCAAAGTTTTTTAAACCTATTCTTGAACCTCTCATAGTGGATGCTCTTAGTTTAACTTAGTATAGTATTTTCTTATATGTTCCTCTCATCATATTAAAGAATCTTAACTCCACGATCATTTATGTTGTTTAGATTGGCGTTTTCAAACTTATTAATTAGTTTAACTTAAAGTGGAATTTTATAAAAAGTGTGCTCTTGCAGCCTATAGTTTCTGTTTTTTCAGAAGAAACACGAAAAGGTGGTTAAGAAATTCATCTGTCATGTGAACAGAATGAGTTTTAGTATGGGTTATTTACTGCAGAGACCTTCTAGAGAGAGGGTTCTCTTGCAGTAACCCTTTTTAAATACAATGTCCAATTTAGCCCACTTCTCCGCGCCAAAATCAACGCGGAGCCAATACCACACACGTGTCACCCTCACATTTAACCAACAAAAAAAAAAGATTTTTTAAAGTTCTCCGCGCCAGTTTTCAAGCGGAGCTAATTAATGCAGGCAAAAGTCAAATCGACAGCTTTTGCAGGCAAACTTACCTTCCCCATAAAAAGTTTTCCGCGTCCCACCTTTGCAAATTCAATGTCTCCGCGCCATATTCAACGCGCAGCAAGGAAAAAAACAAAAAAATTCGTTTCCCAACTTAAATTTTGAGTTGACAGTAAATACCAAAAGGATTTTTTCACTCGTATAAATTGGGACATTTTCACTGCATTGTTTGTATCTCCAAAATTACACAAATGTTAAACATTCAGTGAAGAAGAAAGGCATGCATTTGAAAATGAATGCTCATTGTATTTTGAAAATGAAAGGCATGCATGGTTTTGTAGTTGATGAAGATTAAGTAGTAGTTCACATGATAAAGAAGGTGGCAAGGTTTTATAGTTGATGTTTTTTATTTTGAAGATTGAGTAGTAGTTCAAGATTAGTAGTATTCATCAGTATTAACTTAGTATTCTCAAACATGACAAGAATTGTTCCCTTACAGGTATGTTTTATTTTTATTTTAACTTAATGTATGTTTGTATTAGTATTAATATTGTGTATTAATTTTTTATTATTTTAGGATTATCCTGCGAAACTTACATGTAGAAGTAAGATACCCATGATTGGCGACATTAGGAGTAAATTAGAAGACACCCCTAAAGAAGCTTTATTTAGGGCTTCTTGTTTAGGTTGGCTTTGGGATTTAGACTTTACCAGTGATGAAAATTGTGTATTGATACATTATTTAGGATGTTGTCAAGGATATAGTGAAGAAGAACATGACATAAATACCCGTTTCACTTACTATGTAAATGGGCATGAATTATATTTTGGGAGGGAGGAATTCTGTTTGGTCACCTCGTTGAAATTTGGTGTTGAATTTAAGGAGGAATTTACATCAGGCCCTATGCCGTTTAGGAGACGAGTATTTGGATCAAGGTATGATGGACGCGTGATACGCGCCGGGCAGCTGTTAGAAAAGATTTTAAGCGATTCTTTTTATGACTTGAATGACAACGATGCGGTTGGCTTGTGCTTGTTAGCGTGTATGGACTTGATACTTTTAGGACATGAGATATCACATTGTGTCCCAGAATGGTACTTTAGGATAGTGGATAATAGGGAAGCGTTTAACATGTACCCATGGGGTTCGCATGTATGGCCCACTCTCTATTGGCAACTTAGGGATGCGGTAGGATGGCGTGTTCATCACTTTATAAATGACCTTCCAGAAGGGAGAGTGCATAGCTATACGCTAATTGGATTCACATGGGCATTCAAGGTATTTTTTTTTTCTTTAGTAATATTAGTAAATTTAATGTAGAATAATTGTAACATTTATTATTTTTTGCAGACCTGGATATTAGAGTGCTTTAGATCAAAAAGTGTGCATTATTATAAATATGTACATAACCATGCTAGAGTGAATCGTTGGAGGCGTTTGAAAAGGTTTTATCGAAAACAGCTTCTCGCTTTAATAAACGTAAGTAGTTATTAATTTTTTAATTATTTTCTATTTTTGAAATGTTTTATTACAACACTAATTACATAAATAATTTTTAGGGACTTGAGCCTGTAAATATAACACCAGATGCCGAGGAGTCTCGGGCACGTTGGTGGATTGAAAGCAGGGCATATTTTGACGGTGAGATACATGTTCATCCGCCTATACCTCCTCGTGCTAATCCATACGTCCGTGATGATCTTCCACAAGACGTATATCAGGTTTTGAGTGAACATACCAAACAGATAAAAGATGTGTTGGATTTTATGAAGGTGAATTTCGTGACCTAGTTTGTGTTATACTAGTTATTATAATAATACGTGTTTAGTAGTTTGTATAAATATTTTAAGCAGGATTTGAGGCGACCAGAAACTTGTGCAGCCCCGGTCAATCATGGTATTAGTTCGTTGCTGAGTGGTGTGCCTCGTACGCATGTATAATTTATCCATTTATTTAAAGTGAAATTATATTATATTATTTAGTGTAAATTAAAATAAAATGAAAATGTTGAATTGCAGGACTTCATGGGTCCGTCTAGAAATTTTGATGACCCTCTGAGTAGTCATTTTTTCGACGGTGCTAGGTGGCCTTCACCTAATACGCCGGTTTATCCACAATCTTTCCGTAATAGTGCCCAAATGCCTACACACGGTCAACCAAGTAATATGAGGAACATGTCACCCCTCCCCACTCCACAAACTAACATGGGCCCACCACTAGGATTTGCTGTGAACAATCGTGAGTCGGTTTCTCGCATGGGAGAATGTGGTCCATCGAACACTCGTGCTGAACACGGTGTTGTATTTGTAAGTCTACCATTAATGTTTATGGTTTTTATAGTTGTATTCGCTATCTTTGTATATATTTAACCAATTGTGTATACTATTTTTAGGATGGCATGAATCGAGAAAAGAGAGAATGTCGACCTGGAAGACAAAAGCAAAGTCCATATATTTCGTTGCCTCCAACGACGATATTAGTCCCGAAACGAGTTAGGAAGACCAAAACCAACCAACATTCCCAGAACATATCTTCTTTGGATTTAAAAATGCCACCAGTCATCGTACTCGATAACGTGGATTTATCTAAGGTGACTATTATGATATTTGAATATTTAACTTATTTAAGTATATGTTAGATAATTACTCTTAAAATATGAATTTTCTTGTATAGGTTCGTCGAGGATTGTATGAGGACTTAATGACATTCTTACAAAGTCCTTATCGTATTTATTTGGACTGTCACATGAGGGGTTATGTTGTTGAACCAGAGTTTTGGTTGTCACTAGTTCCTGATCAGACTGGCACTCTCAGTGTTACTTCATATATCCCATGGGAGAAACGGGGTTGGTTGACTGACGATGTAAGTTTATCAACTAAATTAATTTTGCCTATTTAGTTTAAATTGTATGAACATAGCTAAGTTATATTATTTAAATGCATAAACAGCAAATGAACGCATGGATAGAGTTGATAATTAGAACTAGGCCCCCAATAGTATTTGGACAGTTGCAAAGGGAAAGACTACAACACTAGACCCACTGGAAAACAAGCACACTTTGGATTTCGATTACTTCATTAGAGGAACTATTGACGGCACGAGCCAGCCGTATCCTTCGTGGGATGATGTAGAATGGGTACGTATTAATTTTTACATGTTTATTGTGTTTAAAATATGTTATAATGCTTATTTATATAATTAAAATGTTATCTGTAGGTTTTTTTGCCAATCATGCATGGCAATCATTGGGTCTCAGGTGTTATAAACCTAAATTTTTCAACTTTCACTATATATGACTCGAACAATTATCCGGAAAGAGGGCGGATGATTTTTAACAACTTAGACCATTGGACAACTACTTTGAATGAGTTTTTGAATGCATCTGGTCACTTTCTAAGAACAAGACGTGCTCCTTATCAATTCTTGTATAGTTACAACCCAGAAGGTGTCAATGTCCCACAACAGGAGAACGGTTACGACTGCGGCGTTATTACATGTTGGCTATTAGAGCAACTTATTCAAGGAAGATCGCCCGAGTACATAAGTCAACCTACAGCCTTCTTCGGACAGTTTAGACTTGAAATGGCAAGAAGGTTTTATGAAACACGTTGTGAGGAGACTGACGATTGTGGTTATGATTTGGTTTGATGTTGTTTGTTTGTATTTTATAAATGTATTTTAAATAAAAGGTTTGCATTTTTAATGTGACATTCGTTATCTACGTGTTCTTTAATGTAGTATTTATTGTTTATTTGAAATAGACAATCAATACAAAAAAACGATTAAATCACATAAAACCAATGCATATGTAAAACAGAAAGGCAATAAAAATAGAAACTTAAAAACGATTACATCGCACCAATAAAGCTACACTATAAATTCATTTTGGCGATGGTTGTGAAGAATAAGTGATTCTTTGTATTGTCCAAGAAAAAAAGAACCACCGTTTCCTTCAATCCCTGGTACCGTTTCCAAGCCTTCCGAATTATGATTCCATACTTGTAGTTGGTGAAACCATAGTTGCGGGTTCTCATTAACCTGAACTATTGGTTCATCCGAATTGTTAAATCCTAATAATTTTGGGATTTGCTCTATAGGCATCTCAATGTTGAATAATTCTTGAACTGAATTAACAAACACACCAGTAATTTGTAACTGCCAAGCACGAAATACACGTGCGTATTCAGTGTTGTAAGATCCTGAAATCACCAAAGTATCTCCTAACTTGACAAAATAGTAAGGTGGTGGAATTGTGGAAGTTATCACATTAGGAATGTCTATAATTTGAAAGTAACAGTCAATCAAATCAAACGATATAATCATGTAGGATTTGGACCAGTTACCGTTAGGGAAAAAATTCTTTTCAGACCCAACCCAATATATTTTACTGTCAACCACAGCTTGACCTGACCGTTTTAATCTAATTGTGTTGCATGGTAAACGGTCATTTCCGAGATTGATCCAAGTGTTAGAACTCATTTTTCGCACCGACACATACCATGGACCCTCACCATAGTATGGGTAGTTTATTTTTAAAAGGATCGGGTCTAGAGTGATCGGGTTGATACCAAAACCAAAAATCATTTTTGGAGAATCAGGTTGGTTTAAATAATTTGGTGTTAAAATTGTTACTATTTTTGGAATAGACGGGTTGAACAACACAAATGCGAAAGCATTAGCATATGAAAAGCACCATATACCTTTTGAAGTACCAACATGTTGAATCTCATCTAGATTCTGAAGATAATGTAAAGGGGTGAATGTGAAGTTATCATCGACCATATACATTCTACCGTTTGTAACATGCTTACATTCCAAAATGAAAGAACATGTGGATGAATAACGCGAACCGTATTCTCGCCGAAAGCTTCGACGGTCTATGGTTTCTCGCCATCGTCGTGATACCCTACGAAACCGAAGTAAAGAAACGACCGGAAATCGTAGCATGATTTGTCTTTGGATTTCAAATGGTATGTATGTAGACATATTAGTTTGTGCTGTTTTACAAAAGCTGAGTTTGATAATTGAGCCTAATATGTTACGTTATTTATAGAAAAAAAGAAACACATTCCTTATACACTGTGGGACATGACTTTTCACTGAAAAAATGTTCTCCGCTTCAATATTGACGCGGAGAATGACGTCATCATACACTTTATACACTGTGTGACACGACGTTTCACTGTGGGACATGACTTTTCACTGAAAAGATGTTCTCCGCTACAATAATGAAGCGGAGAATGACGTCATCATACACTTTATACACTGTGGGACATGACTTTTCACTGAAAAAATGTTCTCCACTTCAATAATGACGCGGAGAATGACGTCAGCATACACTTTATACACTGTGTGACATGACGTTTCACTGAAAAAATCATCTCCGCTTGAATATTGGCGCGGAGAATGACGTCAGCATACACTTTATACACTTAAAAAATGTTCTCCACAAATAAAAAACACGTGTATAAATACTATAAAAATCGTATCGTCACTACATTGTACACTAAACCTTCCAAGTAACATAATGTCTACCCAACCCAATAACTTTCGTAAGAAAATAGAACATAATTTAGCTAGTTCTTCATCACAACCAAATATGCCACACCCTTCTTCTCCCATTAATCCAAATTCTGTTGAGAAACCAGTTAGGATCATTCCAGGTCCTGCTGGTCTCATTCAACAAGCTAAGATCCGTAAGAGTTCACTTGGTGTGGACTGTGGAATACCAACACAAGAGATTGCTATTCTCTTAAGTGAGGATGTTGGTGAAGATGAGCATTTTAGCAGTGATCCATGGATTTGCGCAGTTCAATATGAAGCTGATCAAGGGAGCATTATAAGTGGTTGCTTAGGTAGTATTGCAGCCCACCTTACCCCTAAAGGAAAACTTGAAAAAATTGTAGCAGTAATCAAGACATGCACACCAAATGCACTGGGTGATCTCACCGTAACACTCAAAGATCCAACTGGAACTATTAACGGCACAGTTCATCATAAAGTGGTAGCGCATAAGATATATGATCAATTGTTCAAGGTTGGGGCTGTTTTGATACTACAGAACGTTTCAGTGTTTATTCCTAAACCATCAATTTACTATCTAAACATCACATTGAAGAATGTAGTGAAGGTATTTCCTAAAGATGCAGTGTTTGAGTTTTGAATGTCTTAAGTTGGTATTTCTAATTGTATTTGGTAGTTGGATTCGGTAGTTGTATTCGGTAGTTGTAATCATTTGAATTATCTTTTATATCATCGTTATCTGTATTGGGTATTTGTTCGCCAATCCTTTGAATTCACAATTTTAGTTTATTTAAAATAAACAATGTTAAATTGCATATGAAATAGGAAAAGTACCAACATTAAACCATAGGCCGTTACAAATAAAAACATAAACAGATAATAGAAACAACAAAAAATCAAATACAACTAATTAAAAAAACAACAACAACAACAACTTAATTGAGTACTTCACCTCGTGGGTGGCTTATTAGAGTTAATGATTCTTTGTAGGGCCCAATAATAAAAGACCCAGCATTTCCTTCTAGTCCGTTTATGTTGTGAAAGACCTGCATTTGTTGACTCCATACTTGTAGGAGCGTAACTGGTCTAACTTGATCCATGACCGTCACTTCAAATATAGGCTCTGTGTTTATATTAAATCCTAGTAACTTTGGATAATGGTGAGTTGGCATATCAAGGACAAATATATCTCTAACTGATGATACCGAACCATTATCTAATGCCCAACCACGGAGAACTCTTATTCCTTCATATATGTAACTTCCCCATATTACGACAGAGTTTTGTAATTGAGATATATAAAACGGAGGCTGTAACCAAGCTCTTACCACTTCAGGAATACCCTCAATTTGAAAGTTGCGATGAACCATATCGAATGAGACAAGCAAGTACCTTTTATATAAAGTGCCATGATCACATGCATACAACTCAGAACCAATCTAGAAAATTTTCCCACCAACAACAGCTTGACCGGACCTTTTGATCCTAACCCATTCATGCGGCAGTCGATCGTCTTCGATTCTAGTCCATCCGTTCATGTTTGTAAACACATACACCACCCACGGTCCAGGACCTTCTGTCGGTAAATGAATATTTAGAAACATTGGTTCGAGTGTGTCTGGCTGAACACCAAAACCAAAAAGCATATTCGAAGATGCTGGTTCATCATTGATGTATGTGATAAGTGTAACACTTCTTTGGATGGACGGGTTCCAAACCACCAATGCAATATTATCACCGCATACAAAGCACCAAATTCCTTCAGATGTAGCGAGTGGTCTTAGAACAGGGACATTTACACTGTCAACTAGAAGGGCAAATGTTAAAGTAGTATTAACCCTAAACATGTATCCGGTAGTTCCATTCTTATAGGCCAAAATAAAGAAACAGGTGTCTGAATGACGAGCACCATATCGACGACGAAAGCTTGGTCGGTCTATGGTTGCCCGCCATCTTCTTGAAACCCTACGAAAATTCGCCAAAGAATCCGCCGGAAGACGTAACATGATTTCTCGTTGTATTTCAAAAGGTATGTATCTTGACATGTTTGGAATGTTTGAGATTTGGTTAACGTATTTTGTATTCAATAGGCTGTATATATAACAATTAACTGACAATGACGTCATCATACACTTTATACACTGTGTGACATGACTTTTCACTGAAAAAATGTTCTCCGCTTGAATATTGACGCGGAGAATGACGTCAGCATACACTTTATACACTGTGTGACATGACGTTTCACTGAAAAATGTTCTCCGCTTCGATACTGACGCGGAGAATGACGTCATCATACTGTGGGACATGACTTTTCACTGAAAAGATGTTCTCCGCTACAATAATGACGCGGAGAATGACGTCATCATACTGTGGGACATGACTTTTCACTGAAAAGATGTTCTCCGCTACAATAATGACGCGGAGAATGACGTCATCATACACTTTAAATATACACAAATGGAATAACGTAACTCAGAAAAATCATCAACATACAAATGAACTCAAATCAACAAAAATTTGTCAACGAGTATTTTGATGATGACGAAAACGAGGATACTGGTTATGCTTATGATCCAAATTTTACAAAACCGGGGTCCTCATTTGCATTCTTATCAGATGATGAAAATGGTGATTCTGATGATGGTGAAGGTCCAAGTTTTACCTAACCTGGTTCCTCATATACCTTTTCACCAGACGACAATGTTGAGGAACAAGAACAAGTAAGTTTTAATGATTGGGAAACACAACCACAAAAACCTTTATGCCATAAATGGAAAAATTTCATGCCATTTATGCCTGATGTTCCAGAAACACCTATATACACTTCCAAACCTAGTCAATCTATTCATACAAATAAAGATATGGAAGTGCATGTCGGTAAAACCTTTTTAAATAGGGATGAATTAGACCTAGCTATTAGGTTGAAAGTTATCAAAGAAGGTTACCAATTTAGAAAAGATAGATCGAACCCAGATAGAGCCGACTATAAGTGTTACCATTTCAAAGATTGTAGTTGGAAGATTTGGTCTAGGCGATGGGTTAATACAGATGTTTTCGAAATTACCCGAATGAATGATATTCACACTTGTTCCAAAACACAAACATATCCAAACCATCGCAATGCAAACAAAAATGTCATAGGTTACATTATGAGGGAGAAGCTAAAAGATAATAAGAGTGATTTAAAAAGTAAACAAATACAACAAGATATCATGGCACAGTATAAAATTAGTGTATCTTATCAACAAGCGTGGAGAGGTAAGGACTATGGGTTGGATATGATGCGAGGGTCTCCATACGCATCTTTCGAAATGCTACCATATTACTGTTACAACTTAGAAAAAAAAAACCCAGGTACAGTAACACGTATCAAGACAAACGAAGAAGGAGTGTTCGAAATGCTATTCATCGCGTTGGGGGTTTCAGTAAGTCAACATTATCTTAATACAAATCACTTTAATTAAAAAAGTTGTCAACATTATCTTAATTCAAGTCACACTAATGTGTTCAATGTCATTTCACAGGTGCGAACTTTTCTTAATCATCTACGACCTATGCTCATAATAGACGCTGCACATTTAAAGGGTTTATACAAGGGTGCTAATTTGTTGGCTGTAGGCATGGACGGAAACAATCAAATTGTTCCTGTCGCATATGGTATATGTAGAGGTGAAACCGGTCCAAACTGGTCATGGTGGATGTCTGTACTCAAAGAGTGTATAGGTGTCAACCCCAATATGATTTTCATTTCTGACAGACATGCTGCTATCGCATTGGCTGTACGCAACGAGTTTCCATTAGCGTTTCACGGTATATGTTGTCGCCATTTAATGATGAACCTTTCTTTAAAAAAAGGTAAAACAAAGCGTACGTTCTGGAAAATATGCAAAGCGTATACCGTTGATGAATTTGCAAGAAATATGGAAACGCTACATGCTGTACAAAATGATGCATACAACAAGCTAATGGAAGCGAACCCTCAAAGATGGTCTCGGGCGTATTCTCCACGACCTCGGTACAATTACTGTACATCTAATAGTGTTGAATCAGTAAATAATTGTACTAGGAAAACACGAAAGCTACCTATAACAATGATGACCGAGTCGTTTCGAGGAATGGTGCAAGAATGGTATTATAATCGGAGGCAAGCTGCAGGTACAAATCTTAAAGTATTATTAGCCACTTTACTTTAATGAAAACATCATTTATTAATCTAAGAACAATTTGTTCATTCTGCTGCAGCGAATATGAAGTATGAGATCACTGACTGGGCAGCGGATAAAGTGATGAAAAGCGCTAATTGGCAAGTTTACGGTGTGAATCAAAATCAGTTTCAAGTATCGGATGGCCAATATAATCGTGAAGTCAATCTGATGAACGGTACTTGTGAATGTCGCAAATGGCAAGTTTCAGGGATACCTTGTGGTCACGTTATTGCGGTGACCAAGTTTTTGGGTTTAACCGACTGCGTACATTTTGTAGCAGACTGGTTTAAAAAAGAAAAGTATCAAGCTACATACGCAGAGTCAATATATTTTGTTGGAGAGCAACATGAATGGGAGTATCCAAGCCATGTTCGTCAAGTTATTCCTCCTGTAATGTACAGCCGACAGCCTGGCCGACCTAAAAACACAAATAGAATTTTGTCTCAAGGAGAAGAACCAAGGACGATACACTATAGCAGATGCAATGAAGTGGGTCACAAGCGAGATCAATGCAAAAAATCATACATCCCTGAGCCAGCAAAAATGTTCCCAAAAAAAACAAGCAGAAAAACAACCAATCAACTCAACAACATGAGCCAATACACTCCTTCCATGAACCAACAGGAAAATCATTTAACACTTATGGGGAAAATACTTCACAACCCTGGCAAGCACACGAACTTAACCAACATATGCAATACCAGGCACATCCATATAATAATGATCAATATCCATCACAAGCTTACAACCCAAATGTGTCACATCCATATAATCATGATCAATCACAAGCTTACACTCAAAATATATTCAGTTCCGAAAACTACAATGAAAACACAGGACCATCAAACCAATATGATCGAACAACATACGCATCTCAACCATTTGATCATTATGTGTCACAAAATAATGCTTCTCAGCATCTTGACAATATCAACCCCAACTGGCCAAACAGTTTGTTCAACTTATTTTCTTAATAAATTAGTTTATGAATTTTATGCATCTTGTAATAAATTCTCTTATTATTGTAATATATTTTCTTGTAATATATTTTCTTTTAATATATTTTCTTGTAATATATTTTCTTGTAATATATTTTCTTACATTGAAACTATCTCATAAAGTTGTTGTGCAAACGTATATTGTAAAACAATAATTTAAGATTGACAACCATCTCGATACAGTGGGACACATTTATAGAAAATGAAACACATACTTTATACACTTTATACACACTGTGTGACGTGACGTTTCACTGAAAAAATGTTCTCCGCTTGAATATTGACGCGGAGACTGATGTCAGCATACACTTTATACACACTGTGTGACATGACGTTTCACTGAAAAAATGTTCTCCGCTTGAATATTGACGCGGAGAATGACGTCAGCATACACTTTATACACTGTGTGACATGACGTTTCACTGAAAAAATGTTCTCCGCTTGAATATTGACGCGGAGAATGACGTCAGAATACACTTTATACACTGTGTGACATGACGTTTCACTGTTGGATATGACACTTCACTGAATCACTTCCACTACCCCTAATGCATTATAAAAAATTCTGACTGATTCTATACTATTCAACTTTATTCGTTTTTTTCTACATATGCATATAAATACATATGCCTCTTTTTTGTTGTATCCCACTTGAATCAATAACAACATGTCAACATCCACAAACAATATGTTTGAGTTTGGTGTTCATCACAACGGAATTTTCAAACTTACCCCACTAACATATGAACACGGTTCGTTACTCAATATTAACGTTCCAGAAATGGATTACCAACAGATGCTTACATATATTTCAACCAAATTAACATGTTTATATTACGCAACAATAGAAGTGTACGGTCTTTATTACAAGTTGCCACCAAACAACATGGTAAATGGTATGAAATCACTTCACACAAATCATGATGTTAACATTATGTATGACATCGCAAAGGCTGCTGGGAAGTTAGAAATTTACGTCTCTCATCATCCTATTGATCTAACCACGGCCTTAGTTCCGGAAGATGGTTCATTTGAAGACTCATTTGCAAGTATCATTTCTGAAGAAACAAAACTCAAACAACAAGAAGCACTAAGTTATCTACACCAAATGAAGACAAGAAAAAACAAAAACCCCGATTACTATGACTATGTTTATAGCGAGTTCAACTTCCTTGGAAAACAAAAACCAATAACACCATATACACAAACCCGTTTCGATTTTCTTGTTCACAATCATGGCCAACTAGTGATCGATGAAACAAATAACACAAACTACGTCAATGGTGGACAAATGACAATCAACATTCCTAGAATGAAACTACAAGCTCTAAAACAATATTTTAATAATATTGTTGATAAAGAAATTCATGCTCTTTATTACAAAGTACCGCACAGAGGCTTTTCAAGCACCGTGAAACTAAGAAACAACTATGACATGCATGTGATGTTCGATATTTCGGAGGCAAAAGGAAAGTTAGAAATCTGCATTGACCATGAGCGTGTTAATTTTATTATACACAAACATATAATATCAAATGACAGGCTAGCAAGAATGATGTGTGATGTCATAACAGACTACAAGGATGACAGTGAAGAAGAAAAAAGAGAATCAACACAAAATGATTTCACTATCGATCAAATGGTTGAGTGGGCTGAACCAGAGCACTTTCAGAACGAGGAAACTAAATCAGGGAAACGTCCAATGGCTATTTCAAATAAACGATGTAATAAATAAATGGTTTTTATGTAGGCTTATGATTTAGCACCTGTTTCTTTTTACTGATTATGTAACGCATCAATCTATTTTATTTTTAATCAAAATGTAACGCATCAATCAATAAGATCATGTAGACTACTCCATTATCTGATCTATCACTATCACTGTCTCTCATTAATGGACTCATTCAATTAATTCAGCCAACACTAAAATCCAATCAACATATGACATAAGCAAGCAATTTGATTTGCTTTATAAACCCACTAGTGACTAAAAAATAAACACACAATTCTCTCTCAATTCTTGATTCATATCTTTAAACTACATTAAATTATGTCAGAGTCTCCAAATGAAGTACGTGACATCATTATTGCAAGATTGAAAAAAGAGGCAGAAGAAGAGATGAGGCTTGCCCAAAAACTATTGATCGAGTTGAATACTTATGCTCAGCGAAAGCGCAATCGTGAACTACAAACGGCATATGTTCATTCTATGCCACTTACAAGTCTGAACACTTATGGGTTACATACTCTACTACTGTCGCATGAAGCCGACGAACGTATTATACAAAACTTGACCGCTGCAAGGCAAGAGTTGATGTTAAGCTTAACAAGTAAGCAAAAACTCATTAACAACTACATGTCAATGTAGATCTTTCATGTTTATCTTCCATGTTCTCGTTAAGTAATGTTCTGTTGTTAAAATCGTCAAAATAAAGGTTGGTCGTGTACTGATCTACATGTGATTTGTTATTTGTTGTGACATTTTTATGGTTAACAATCAAGTGTTATTTCTTTTATTGTTCTTAATTTTACAAAGTATACATTACCAACGACTACACATCAACACAAATCAACAATTGCCGTTTTAAAATAATAGACAGAAAAACATACTTTAACGTGTACAGTATAGTCATTTAATGGTTATTCTAACTTTGAAAAGAAATGAATGTTTGAAAAACTCTCAGACACACTTTAACAAAACATAGCTTGCTTATACTAGCTCCAACCATGTGCATTTTTTGTGCGTTTAAAAGCCCTCGTCGTGGAGTTCACAATGATTCGAAAATTTAATTCGGTAAAAATATTATACACATATATAAACAGTCCAGAAGTTGGTGCTCCACAAATATATAAATGTTTCAAAAACTCTCGGACACACTTTAACGCATCATATCTTGCTTATAATTGGCTCTAATGATGCCAAAATTTTATGCGTTTGATAGCACGCCTCGTAAAGAAAAGAAACCATAATACAAAAAAAAAATTAAAAAAGTTTGAAATATATATAATCACTCTCGAAATTGGCTTTTAATTAGAAAAAACCTAAGAAATCTAAATAAAAGTTTAGAAAAAAAGAGTTTAGGGGAAAAAAGAAAATAAATGGAAAGAAAGTGGTGGACCCGATTAAAAGTTCTCCGCTTTAATTTTGGCGCGGCAAACTTTTTTCAATGGCGCATTTATTAGCTCCGCTTGAAAACTGGCGCGGAGAACTTTAAAAAATCTTTTTTTTTTGTTGGTTAAATGTGAGGGTGACACGTGTGTGGTATTGGCTCCGCGTTGATTTTGGCGCGGAGAAGTGGGCTAAATTGGACATTGTATTTAAAAAGGGTTACTGCAAGAGAACCCTCTCTCTAGAGGGTCTCTGCAGTAAATAACCCTTTTAGTATTCACATTCCTGATTCATGTGGTCCAAGGTACAGACGTTTACGTGGAAGCTTCAATCCAGCAGATCAATTTTCATAGATCAAGAACTATAAAACAATCGTGATTTATAGGCCATGAGTAAACAGGACATGTTCCTCGCTAATAGAGAGAATAAAATAAGTTTTTCTAGTCAACATCACCGGACATGTCTTACCGGTTACCGCCTGACCCAAACATGCTATCTGCGACTTTAATATATTTTATTCTGTAACAGATTTAGTTTTTCTATAAAAAGGCACCTGACATTACACTATTGTATAATTTAGATATACATATAGTGGGTTGGGTGGCGAAGATTCGAATTATGGTGCAAACGACTATTGCCTCACAATGAATGAGCATTCTACACTTTTACTCGTTTAACTTGTCCTAAAAAAAGCAACCACATATCCGTTTTAATAATAGAATAAGATGGCTACTTGTTCAAGGACATGTATTTTATGTCATTGCCATCAAAACTAATTGGATATTGATGTGATTGTGATAGTATATGTGATAATTAAGATACGTTATAAGGTAAATTAGAAAATTACCTTTAGGAAAAAGTAATAGACTAAAATTACCAAAGACGAATTCAATTAAACACGATGGTGAACCAAGTTCGTTGTACACGAAGATCGAGTGAATTTGAGACTTTTTGTTTCGATTTGGACAATTGATTCAAATTGGTTTTCGGTTTTTAAAAGTAAAATTAATTCTACCAATTTAAAACTAATTAATCCTAAGTGCATAAATCGTTACCCCGGATTATTAATCTAAAAATTACTATCTAGACATTAAAGCTATTTTAAAATTTAAACTATTTAAATAAAATCAAATAAAAACTTATTTATTTAAGTAAAATTACTTTTACACTAATTTAAAAGTCTAATAAAAACTATTTTACTTCTAAAAATTAATCAAATTTAATTTATTTAAAAACTAACTTTATTAAAATCTAATTATTTAAAAACTAATTAAATTTCTAAAATAAAACATTTTTTTATTTTGATTTATTTATTATCTAAAAACTTTATAAAATAAATATTATAAAATGAATTTAAATGAAAACTAAAGTAAATTAGAGTAGTTAATACTAAATAAAATCTGACAGCCCTAATTCGATTTACTATATTAATTAAATTGACAGAAGAAAAACACAAAAGAGCAGTTAGCTCAGATGGTTAAGGCGCTTGGCCCATGACCAGGAGGTCATGGGTTCGAATCTCTTTGGAGACATATTTTGTGGTTATTATTTTTTTTGGACAAAATGAAAGCCAAATTAGGTCACAGTGATGGCCTTAGCGTTGTAATTGCTGACTGATAGGAATCAGTAATTAAACTATCAATTCAGTTGAATTTTGATAGCTTTTGTTTGGACAATAATCACACAAAAACTTAGTAAAAGCAGGTAAACATCTAAACAAATCAGCTATGAAAGAAAGCTGATAAAACTCTCAAACCAGCAGATCAAAACTCAGCAAAGCAAATAACCTAAACAGACTAATCAGATTCAGTTCTACACTTCAGCTAAACAGACACAAACTATACCCAAACTCTAACTTATTTTATAACTTGCTATCAAAATAATGAGGCAGTCTTAAATCACAAATCAGATCAAAATCAACAAGAGAGTTGCATATAGAAACTATCTTATAATCAGATTAATTAATACCCCTCAAAATTTGCAAATATCTATCCTCGATTCATTGTAACAGTTAGACTTAAGCATACAAGATCAATAACACACATCTAATTTACACAAATCAGTACTAATAAGATCAACAAATCAAACTAGCAGACGAGACTACAACGATGCTGGACAGATTTAGAGATGTTAAAAACACATATAAGAGTAACAAGAATCAATTACTAGAAGCAGATTAAACTATCATAACAAATGAACAAAATCAAAGCAGCATAGATAAGCTGCAATATCAGCAGACTAACAATATGACAGCAAAAAAAACCCAGGATTGCATAGCTCAAACTCAAACATAAAACAATGTAACATAACAGCAAGATTAATCCTAAAACGAAACCATGATTCACACATTAAAGTATACCACAAAGCAGACCAAAGAACCAATTCAGATTAAATCTAAGCATAACATAAAACTAAGAAAAATATTAAAAACTATTGAAGATTTCCGTTGGGTAGAAGATCTGCGCTGAGCAGTCTTATGACCTAAACGAGAACACCATCATTCACCATCATAAACAAACATTCGGACCAGCAATACTTTTTTTAGATCTAACAGTAGGTTAGACCTTTTTATCCCAATCTCACTTAATTATTTAATGTAAGCTATTAAATTAGCTCAATCAAATAACATTTATATTATAAACTTAAATGATTTAAGCAGTAATTAAACTCACGAAAAAGTAATTAAACTCGAAGAAACTTTTATTAATCTCAAAAGATCATTACAAAACAGTGAAAAGAAATTACAAATTCTAAATCTAAATTAACATTATAACAATACAGTAAAAAATAGGATAAAAATTACAACTGGTGAGGGGGGTTTTTATAGGAAAACCCCCAAACCCTCTTAAAAGGAGTTTGTTGAGCAGGAATCCATCTCGGCCCTTAATTGAGCATCTTGCTTATTCTCTCTCTTCCAATCTTGATCTAACGGTGGAGATGAGGCTTCTTTTCACACGGATTGCCAGAGTGGCAATCCTTGTGCTAGTTGTGCTTCCTCGAATCTGATGTGGCTTATTTTGATTGGGGGATTGGTTGTATATGAGGTGTCTCTACCAATCAGGAGAGAGCTTCGATGAGAGAGGGTGCCACGTCACACGCATCCTCCATCTAAAAATCTTGGGGAATTAATTCCCTAAGTGTGTGAATCACTCGTGTGAATTAAAACCCCTAATTTTTTTTGAGTGATTTATGTTTCAGGGTTTATTAGGGTTTGGGTAAAAAGGGTGTTTTCTCTGGTTATTTTGTTTTGTGGGTAAGAGAGATGAGTGAGATGAAACTTTGTTAATATCGAAAGAAGATAAAAGTGTGTGAGTGAAGTTTGGTGAAATAGAACGTTTTATTTATTTGACTGATAAATATCCCCATTCATTTTACTCAATTCGAAATGAATTGGGCTTGAAACCCAATTAAACTCAAAATTTCCAAGTAAATTTCCAAAGTCAATGGGCTTTGGCCCAAGTATAAATACTCCTCCGTCTCTAAATACTTTTGGGCCTATTGGGCTTGGTTTGACAAGTTTAATTAACTTGTTTTACTAATGGGCTTAATAGCCCATTAATCCAAAAGTAGGACCCACAAGCTCAAAAAACCTTCATAAAGTTAAATCCACTAACAAAACGAACTTGATTTTTGGCTTTCTTGAAATTATCTTCAAACTCGTGTCGTTTTTGTCGATTTTCGCGATCTTCGGTACCTACACACATGAAATAACAAAAACACATATAAAATGCCATTTCCAATCATTTTAAGCATTTATTGGTTGTTATTAGATACAAATGATATGAGTAAAATCACTCATATCAAACTCCCCCTTGCTAAACAATTGTCGTGTCCTCATGCAATGATAAAATAAAACACTAACTACACCATTATTCAACTTTTTGACTTTATTTTTACAAAGACATAATGTATTGCTTTAATTATTTGAAAAATAACTTTTAGGATCATAAAACTCAAATAGATTCATCGTCCCCGACTTTTCACTTTTCCATGCCAAGTGTAAAAACAAGATCATTGTCAATCATAAGCCCCAAAATTAAACCAACTCATACAAGTAATTTGTGTTAAACTCAATCTCCTATTATTCCTAATTGTATCTCTAGATTTTATTTGTCATTCACCCAAAGGCTCATTTGACTTTATTTGATATTTATTAGTCCAAAAATGAAGGCAAGAACGGTGTAAACTCAACACTCAAAACCTAACCTCGACTTCAAAAACCGTTGTCACTAAAGAAAGCCCACATCAAGGATAACTTAACACGATCTGAGGGATAAATCCCCGGACCCGAAATTTGGCTAATAGGACTACTTAAAAGCAACAATAAAAACCTCCAAAGTCAATTATGACCTTATTAAATGGAGTTAGCAACAACTACATCATATCACCTTGTGGCTCTTTAAGATGCAATTGTGCTCCTTATATAAAATCTACACCCTAAGGCTCCTTGGACAAAAATAAGGGAATTGACATTCACCATCCCACCTTATGGCTCATGATGATGAAGCAATTTTTATTAAACACGTCCCCTTGCCATACACCCTAAGGCTCTAATGACAAGGTTAGTGCTACATGACTCCCACCCGAAGGCTCCTAGAGAACATGTTTTTATTTATTCTTCTTATTATTATGATATATATAGTAAGCCAAATTTCCGCAATCCCATGATCAAAAGTCCATGACGCTGACACCTTTAATGTGTTCTCACTTTAATTACAAGGGAAGAAAAAGAAGGAGTTACGAGTTAAGATATCAAGCCTAAACCGCTAAAAACTTCATTTATTAAGCAATTATTATTTAAGTGTGGAAAGTAAATACGAGGAGATTAAATCAAACACAAAAATACTTGCACAAAGAAGAGTTAATTTTAGAAACTTATGATTGAACTCTATCATCTCTTGTTCTCCATATTGTAAAATTTCAAAAATATGAAATCAATGGATACTTAGCCTATTAAATCAAAGTTTTGGGTTTTCAAGTCATCTATAGGATCTTGCATCTTCTTATACTTTTTCAAGTTTTAGAATTTGCGTTTTAAAGTTCCCTTGATAAACGACTTTCTAGGATCAATTATAGGAACTTGCGAAAAGTTCTTGTTCTTAACCCGTATGAGTTAAGACTTTCGCGTTTTAAAGCTCCCTATATAAAAGCCTATCAAAACTTAATTCAAATACGTTAAGGAAAAGCTAAGGTAAAAACCGAGTCGAGTCAAAAACTATTTTAATTTTCACCAACAGAAATCCTACATTCGTGTCAAAAGCACTTATTTCCTTTATTAAAAACTTAAAATAACACTAAAAATTTAAAAATTTTATTGAAAAATGAGAAAAACGATTACGTTTGGACACGACAAAAGCAATTGCAAGCGATTATATCGATTGACTCCCCCATGCTAAAACCAAACATTGTCCTTAATGTTTCTTAGCTCAAGAGTAACACCCCCTTGCCAAAAGACGAAGAGTCTAATGCAAAATCCTAACATGAAAAGAGCACGCAAATCTATAAGCCGTTTATTAATTATGCCTCAAGATAAAACGTTAATCGATAAAAATCAAAGGATAGAGAGTGTGCCCCTTTTTGGCATTCAAAGAATGGAAGATCAAGTGGACCGGCAAAAACCGAACACGAGAGTCTTCAATGATTAGGGTCATACCTAAGATTCACAACACAACAAAACACGAGCACGAGCTTGAAAGATCAAGCCTTATTAGTGTTAGAAAATAGAAAGAAGATAGAATGTATGAGACTCCCCCACAAGGCACCTCGTTTTTGTTAACCGAGTCATGAGCTCGACTCGATCCCGCATTCATTGGTCCTTAGGGAAAGTTTGAAGATCCGGAACAACCTCCGTAGGTATGTCCCCTCCAAAGTAGTGTTTCACACGATGACCATTCACCGTAAAGTTAGGCCCGTCTTTTTGAGCTAGCTCAACGGTGCCATAAGGGAAAACTTATGCAATGGTGAATGGTCTGGACCAACGGGATTTAAGCTTGCCCGAGAAAATCTTAAGTCTAGAGTTGAATAAGAGGACTTGATCACCAACATTGAAAATGCGGTTTTTGATCTTAGAGTCATGAATCCTCTTAGTCTTCTCTTTATAGATCAAAGAATTTTCATAAGCTTGATCCCTTAATTCACTTAGTTCATTCAATTAAACCTTGCGATGATCACCCACGGTCCTCAAATCAAAGTTACAATGATTAAGAGCCCAATACGCCTTATGTTCGAGTTCAATTGGCAAGTGGCATGCTTTTCCGTAGACCAACCTAAATGGTGTACAACCAATTGGCGTTTTGTAAGCCGTACGGAAAGCCCACAATGCATCGTCCAATTTATCCGACCATGAAGTGCGATTTTCTCCAATAGAACGCTCCAAAATCCTTTTAAGAGCTCGGTTTGAAAGCTCCACTTGACCACTCGTTTAAGGGTGATAAGACGTAGAAAGTCGATGAGTGACACCATATTTCTTTAGAACTTTTTCAAATTGTTCATTACAAAAATGGGTCCCACGATCACTTATAATAGCCCGCGGAGTTCCAAACCTAGCAAAGAGTTGTTTCAAAAAGTTCACCACAACTCGAGCATCATTCGTGGGCAAAGCCTTAGCTTCAACCCATTTAGACAAATAGTCCACGGCTACGAGAATATACTTATTTCTTTTCGAAGATGGAAATGGCCCCATAAAATCGATCCCCCACATGTCAAAGATTTCACAAATTTGGATAATGTTTTGAGGCATTTCATCCCTTTGTGAGTTCTTTCCTTGACGTTGACAAGCATCACAAGTCTTGATCAAGTCTTGGGCATCACGATATATGGAAGGCCAAAAGAAGCCGGCATCAAAGACTTTCTTCGCGGTGGAGTTGGCACCATGATGTCCCCCGGTGGGTCCCTCATGACAAGATTTAAGGATATCTTGAGCTTCTTTGCCAAACACGCACCTACGAATCACTTGATCCGCGCACACACGAAACAAATAGGGGTCTTCCCAAAAGTAATAGGATATATCCTTGAAAAACTTTCGTTTTTGTTGGGACGACATACCCTTGATCACAAACTTCCCCGCATGGTAATTTGTGATGTCCGCAAACCATGGGGTACTATCATCACCATGAAAAGCAATCATACCAAGCGTCTCGAGAGGAAATGTTTCATTGATTTCTTTGTCCTCTCGATCGCTTTGGTGAGGATTCTCAAGTCGAGATAAATGATCGGCCGCGAGATTCTCGGCTCCTTTTTTGTCTAGAATTTTGACATTAAATTCTTGAAGGAGGAGAATCCACCAGAGCAACCTCGGCTTAGCATGTTTATTAAGAAGATATTTGATAGCCGAGTGGTCCGTATACACTATGGTTTGAGACAAGACGAGATATGGTCTAAACTTTTCAAAATCATACACAATGGCAAGTAACTCTTTTTCCGTTGTAGTGTACTTTGTTTGAGCACCCGTCATAGTCTTACTTGCATAGTGTATAGGCAAGAAATGTTTTGACTTACGTTGCCCCAAAACCGCACCTACCGCGTAATCACTAGCATCACACATAATTTCAAAAGGTAGGTCCCAATCCGGAGCAACTAAGATTGGAGATTCGGTTAATTTCTTTTTAAGCATCTCAAAGGCTTGAATACACTCATCCGAAAATATGAAAGGAGTCTCTTTTTCCAAAAGATGGGTCATAGGCCGAGCTATCTTAGAGAAGTCTTGTATAAAACGTCTATAGAAGCCATCATGGCCGAGAAAACTCCTAACTCCCTTAACGGTGGTGGGTGGAGGTAATTTGGCAATCACGTCGATTTTAGCCCTATCAACCTCAATACCGACCTTAGAGATCTTATGTCCTAACACAATTCCCTCTTTGTACATGAAGTGACATTTTTCACAATTAAGCACAAGATTCGTTTCCTCACAACGTTGCAACATTCTTTCAAAGTTAGAGAGACATGAAGTGAAAGATTCCCCAAAAACTAAAAAGTCATCCATGAAGACTTCCATGGTTTTCTCGATCATATCATGGAAAATGGCCATCATACACCTTTGGAGCGTCCCCGGAGCATTGCATAGTCCAAAAGGCAATTCGACGATAAGCAAATGTTCCATAAGGACAAGTGAATGTGGTCTTTTCTTGATCACGTGGGTCAATGGGGATTTGGAAGTAGCCGGAAAATCCAGCCAAAAATCAATAGAATTCATTCCCCGCTAGTCTCTCTAACATCCATAAAAGGTAATGGAAAATGATCCTTCCTAGTGGCATCATTAAGTTTCCTATAGTCAATACAAACACGCCAACCGGTCACAAGTCTAGTAGGAATCAATTCATTATCCTCATTAGTAACAACCGTCATTCCTCCTTTCTTTGGAACACAATGCACGGGGCTAGCCCATGGACTATCCGAGATAGGGTAGATCATTCCGGCATCTAGAAGTTTAGTGACTTACTTTTTGATCACCTCATGAATCTTTAGATTGACCCTTCATTGATTTTGGATAGCGGGTTTATAATCATCCTCCATTAGAATTTTATGAGTACAAAATTTTGGATCTATACCCTTAATGTCGGAGATTTTCCATGCAATGGCCCGTTTATGTTTCTTAAGCACTTTAATAAGTTCATCCTTTTCATTTTCCTTTAATCCCTTAGCAATAATCACGGGTAACTTATCCGTTCCTTCAAGAAAAGCATACTCCAAATGAGTGGGAAGTTCCTTAAGTTCTAATTCGGGTGCTTCCTCAATAGATGTTTTCACGTTAATTTCATTTTCACTCACAACTTTTAATTCCATAGGTGGTGATTCAAAATGATCCATATTCAACAATTTTTCAATTAACGCAATATCTCCCTCGGGATCAAAATTCTCACAATCAAACTCACTAGGATCAAATGGTGTGCTAAGGTAATCATCAATTTCCTTATCGATTTTTGAATAACCATTATTCTCAAGCTCTTCAAGAACGAAGTCACCTCCCTCAAATGGAGTGAGTGGAGGTTTAGCCAAAGAGATAATAGGATTCGATGAAGTGGGATTTCCACTTTTAGAAGAAGCCGAAAATCCAAGCACTTCTTGAGAATATTCTTCACAAGCAACATCAATCACATCGATTTGATTAATTGATTCCTCGTAATACTTGGAAGAATTTTTAGAGATATGACCAATATCAAACGTGATATTTTCATCATCAACTCTTAAAGTCAATTTCCCCGCTTTCATGTCAACTAAAGCACTAGCCGTCATCAAAAACGGTCTTCCCAAAATAAGTGGTACACGAGAATCTTCGGGATAATCGCAAACTACAAAGTCCGTTGGAAAGACGAGTTTCCCTACTTTGACAAACACATCCTCGGCTATACCTTTTAGAAAGGCGGTCGATCGACCCGCTAGCTCGAGAGTCATCTTAGTAGGTGTAAGCTCGAACCTTTTCCACACGGAAAGAGGCATCAAATTAATGCTAGCACCAAGATCGGCTAATGTTAAGCATTCTTCCATATTAGGGAAATCAAATGGTATCAAAAACTTGCCCGGGTCTCCAAGCTTTTTAGGAAGCTTTTGTGTAAGAACCGTGGAACAATTAGCATCTAAAGATGTAGACACTTCAACCAATTTCCCTTTATCGTTCATCAATTTCTTAATAGTCGAAGCAAACTTAGGCATGTAAAGCAATGCATCCGCGAAAATAACATTAATATAAAGATTCTTAAACATCTCTAAAAAAGTAGTCATTTGAGCATTGGACTTTTCGTGGAGCTTCTCTTGGTTAAGTCTCGAAGGGTAGGGTAGTGTGGGTTTAGTCTTCAGAAGCTCGGGTTCCGAAATAGGCAATTGGTCAACTTTTGGTGGAATAGGAATTTCCTTTTCTTTAACCACCTCGGGTTCTTGCTCCACTTCCCTCACCGGAGAGGTACTCACATGTGGAAGCAAAGGTCCGTCTAAAGCTTTTCCACTACGTGTGGTTATAGCTTTCATCTCACCCTTCGGGTTTGGAATGGTGTTGCTAGGTAAGCCACCCGAAGAAGAGGGAGGTTTGGTCATAAAAGATTCAAACATCGAAAGCAATTTATTTTGACCTTGTTCCAAACTTTGTTGCATACGATTTTGACTTTGCTCTAATCTTTGCTCAAAACGGTTTTGGTTTTGTTCAAGTCTTTGTTGATTAAGCTCAATTTTATTATTTTGCCCTTTAATCGTATTTTGAAACTCATTTTTCAAAGTTGCCATTTGTCCTTGGATATTATTTTGAAAAGCTTTCAAATTTGCCTCATTCGTTTTAATGTAGCTTGACAAATCAGTTTGATTATTGCTTTGAAAACCTTGATTGTTTTGATTAGCATTAAACCCATTTCCTTGATTGTAATTCCCTTGGTTACCACGGTTAAAACTATTCCCATTATTTCCATTGTTGTACCTATTTTGAACCGGTGGAAAACCCGGTGGAGCAACATGATTTTGACGAGGAACTTGACCGTTGGAGCCATAAGTTCCCGTCGCGGCAAAAGCACTAGCTTGATCAAACCCCGTGGTTGAACAAGCATAATTAGGATGTACTCCACCACATGATACACAAACATTCTCAACCATATTAATCGATCCATGAGGATTCTTCCTAAGCTCATTCAAAATCGTGTCAATCTTAGAGTCCAATCTAGCAATCTCGGGATTAAATGAATTCACATTGGAAACACTCGGTGTGTTTCGTGAATATTGTACTCTCGACTTATTCTCAATTATACCCCACGCGTCTCTCGGAGTTTTTTTGAAAAGATTACCACCCGCGGCGGCATTTAAAGAATCTTGTTCAATCATATTAAGCCCATTATAAAAAGTATTTATTTGATGCAATTCCGAGAAACCGTGGTGTGGACATTGTCTTAACAAATCTTTAAATCTTTACCAAGCAATCCCAAACGATTCATGCACTTTTTGTTCAAATCTAGTGATCTCGTTCTCAAAGTGTGTTGTTAGGATGGTGGAAAGAAATAATTCATGAACTTAGACACTAAATCATCCCATGTCAAAATCGAACCCGGTGGTTCTTTCTCATACCAAATCTTAGCATTACCCTCGAGCGAGTACGTAAAAATCATGAGCTTAATCGCGTTATTCAGCACATCTCTAAAGTTGAGAGTCGAGTTAATTCGAAGAAAATTACGAATGTGAGAATGCGGGTTATCGGTCTCATTGCCACGAAATTGGTCGGTACGAATGAGCGATAAAAGACCCGTCTTAATCTCATAATGATCTGCCAAAATAGCCGTCACAACGATTGCTTCCCCATACCCTTCAGTGGGTGCACGGAGCAATTCCTCCATTGTTCGGTTATCGGCCATCTCTACAACAATAGGTGGAAGCTCGGGTTCCACTATTCGTTGTTGACGATTTCTATTTCTACGAGGAATATTTTCAAGCCTATTAAAATCAATCACAAGTCTAGAAGAACGTGATTGCATACACTACAATGACGAGAATTTAGAGGATTGAAGAAAAGAATTTAGACAAGAAGAAGATTATTTTTGGTATTTTTATTTGGTATTGCTCAATCAAAAATGATTGATAAAAACAAGGAATAAGGATAACTACTATGGAAGTAAATTACCCTCGGTCGACTTTGAAACGATAGGTGAAAACCTAACGTCTCCAGGTTCAATAAGTAAACTACAATAATAAGATATAATACTACTTGAGTTGGCAAACCAATAATCGGCCGTCCCTCTCAATATACGCACAAGCAAGCGGGGAAACGAGGTGGCACAAAGTACTTAAAAACCTTTTTCCTTAGACGGCCTTTTATAGCACGTCGCCTTATACCCACCTTATAGTTTGTATAAATCGATTTGAAACTTCTTATTAGTATTTATCTATTTTGCCTTTTATTTTAGTTTTGGATTTGAATACAATAGCTAGGTGATGAAATCCCAACTAAGGTCTTATTTGGAAAGTAGGTAAATTTATTGTTCTACGTAATACAATATAGTAATCACAAAAAACACGAAAAACGATACATACTATAATAATAGAAAAATAACAAAACTTTCCGAGGACGGAAAGGGTCTTCAAATCAACGATCAACAAATCTCAACGAAACGAATCGTACACAAGATCCCCGGCAGCGGCGCCAAAATTTTTGATGTGATCGTGATAGTATATGTGATAATTAAGATACGTTATAGGGTAAATTAGAAAATTACCTTTAGGAAAAAGTAATTGACTAAAATTACCAAAGACGAATTCAATTAAACACGATGGTGAACCAAGTTCGTTGTACACGAAGATCGAGTGAATTTGAGACGTTTTGTTTCGATTTGGACAATTGATTCAAAATGGTTTTCGGTTTTTAAAACTAAAACTAATTCTACCAATTTAAAACTAATTAATCCTAAGTGCATGAATCGTTACCCCGGATTACTAATCTAAAAATTACTATCTAAAAATTAAAGCTATTTTAAAATTTAAAGTATTTAAATAAAATCAAATAAAAACTTATTTATTTAAGTAAAATTACTTTTACACTAATTTAAAAGTCTAATAAAAACTATTTTACTTCTAAAAATTAATCAAATTTAATTTATTTAAAAACTAACTTTATTAAAATCTAATTATTTAAAAACTAATTAAATTTCTAAAATAAAACATTTTTTATTTTGATTTATTTATTATCTAAAAACTTTATAAAAGAAATATTATAAAATGAATTTAAATAAAAATTAAAGTAAATTAGAGTAGTTAATACTAAATAAAATCTGACAGCCCTAATTCGATTTACTATATTAATTAAATTGACAGAAGAAAAACACAAAAGAGTAGTTAGCTCAGATGGTTAAGGCGCTTGGCCCATGACCAGGAGGTCATGGGTTCGAATCTCTTTGGAGACATATTTTGTGGTTATTATTTTTTTTGGACAAAATGAAAGCCAAATTAGGTCACAGTGATGGCCTTAGCGTTGTAATTGCTGACTGATAGGAATCAGTAATTAAACTATCAATTCAGTTGAATTTTGATAGCTTTTGTTTGGACAATAATCACACAAAAACTTAGTAAAAGCAGGTAAACATCTAAACAAATCAGCTATGAAAGAAAGCTGATAAAACTCTCAAACCAGCAGATCAAAACTCAGCAAAGCAAATAACCTAAACAGACTAATCAGATTCAGTTCTACACTTCAGCTAAACAGACACAAACTATACCCAAACTCTAACTTATTTTATAACTTGCTATCAAAATAATGAGGCAGTCTTAAATCACAAATCAGATCAAAATCAACAAGAGAGTTGCATATAGAAACTATCTTATAATCAGATTAATTAATACCCCTCAAAATTTGCAAATATCTATCCTCGATTCATTGTAACAGTTAGACTTAAGCATACAAGATCAATAACACACATCTAATTTACACAAATCAGTACTAATAAGATCAACAAATCAAACTAGCAGACGAGACTACAACGATGCTGGACAGATTTAGAGATGTTAAAAACACATATAAGAGTAACAAGAATCAATTACTAGAAGCAGATTAAACTATCATAACAAATGAACAAAATCAAAGCAGCATAGATAAGCTGCAATATCAGCAGACTAACAATATGACAGCAAAAAAAACCCAGGATTGCATAGCTCAAACTCAAACATAAAACAATGTAACATAACAGCAAGATTAATCCTAAAACGAAACCATGATTCACACATTAAAGTATACCACAAAGCAGACCAAAGAACCAATTCAGATTAAATCTAAGCATAACATAAAACTAAGAAAAATATTAAAAACTATTGAAGATTTCCGTTGGGTAGAAGATCTGCGCTGAGCAGTCTTATGACCTAAACGAGAACACCATCATTCACCATCATAAACAAACATTCGGACCAGCAATACTTTTTTTAGATCTAACAGTAGGTTAGACCTTTTTATCCCAATCTCACTTAATTATTTAATGTAAGCTATTAAATTAGCTCAATCAAATAACATTTATATTATAAACTTAAATGATTTAAGCAGTAATTAAACTCACGAAAAAGTAATTAAACTCGAAGAAACTTTTATTAATCTCAAAAGATCATTACAAAACAGTGAAAAGAAATTACAAATTCTAAATCTAAATTAACATTATAACAATACAGTAAAAAATAGGATAAAAATTACAACTGGTGAGGGGGGTTTTTATAGGAAAACCCCCAAACCCTCTTAAAAGGAGTTTGTTGAGCAGGAATCCATCTCGGCCCTTAATTGAGCATCTTGCTTATTCTCTCTCTTCCAATCTTGATCTAACGGTGGAGATGAGGCTTCTTTTCACACGGATTGCCAGAGTGGCAATCCTTGTGCTAGTTGTGCTTCCTCGAATCTGATGTGGCTTATTTTGATTGGGGGATTGGTTGTATATGAGGTGTCTCTACCAATCAGGAGAGAGCTTCGATGAGAGAGGGTGCCACGTCACACGCATCCTCCATCTAAAAATCTTGGGGAATTAATTCCCTAAGTGTGTGAATCACTCGTGTGAATTAAAACCCCTAATTTTTTTTGAGTGATTTATGTTTCAGGGTTTATTAGGGTTTGGGTAAAAAGGGTGTTTTCTCTGGTTATTTTGTTTTGTGGGTAAGAGAGATGAGTGAGATGAAACTTTGTTAATATCGAAAGAAGATAAAAGTGTGTGAGTGAAGTTTGGTGAAATAGAACGTTTTATTTATTTGACTGATAAATATCCCCATTCATTTTACTCAATTCGAAATGAATTGGGCTTGAAACCCAATTAAACTCAAAATTTCCAAGTAAATTTCCAAAGTCAATGGGCTTTGGCCCAAGTATAAATACTCCTCCGTCTCTAAATACTTTTGGGCCTATTGGGCTTGGTTTGACAAGTTTAATTAACTTGTTTTACTAATGGGCTTAATAGCCCATTAATCCAAAAGTAGGACCCACAAGCTCAAAAAACCTTCATAAAGTTAAATCCACTAACAAAACGAACTTGATTTTTGGCTTTCTTGAAATTATCTTCAAACTCGTGTCGTTTTTGTCGATTTTCGCGATCTTCGGTACCTACACACATGAAATAACAAAAACACATATAAAATGCCATTTCCAATCATTTTAAGCATTTATTGGTTGTTATTAGATACAAATGATATGAGTAAAATCACTCATATCAAACTCCCCCTTGCTAAACAATTGTCGTGTCCTCATGCAATGATAAAATAAAACACTAACTACACCATTATTCAACTTTTTGACTTTATTTTTACAAAGACATAATGTATTGCTTTAATTATTTGAAAAATAACTTTTAGGATCATAAAACTCAAATAGATTCATCGTCCCCGACTTTTCACTTTTCCATGCCAAGTGTAAAAACAAGATCATTGTCAATCATAAGCCCCAAAATTAAACCAACTCATACAAGTAATTTGTGTTAAACTCAATCTCCTATTATTCCTAATTGTATCTCTAGATTTTATTTGTCATTCACCCAAAGGCTCATTTGACTTTATTTGATATTTATTAGTCCAAAAATGAAGGCAAGAACGGTGTAAACTCAACACTCAAAACCTAACCTCGACTTCAAAAACCGTTGTCACTAAAGAAAGCCCACATCAAGGATAACTTAACACGATCTGAGGGATAAATCCCCGGACCCGAAATTTGGCTAATAGGACTACTTAAAAGCAACAATAAAAACCTCCAAAGTCAATTATGACCTTATTAAATGGAGTTAGCAACAACTACATCATATCACCTTGTGGCTCTTTAAGATGCAATTGTGCTCCTTATATAAAATCTACACCCTAAGGCTCCTTGGACAAAAATAAGGGAATTGACATTCACCATCCCACCTTATGGCTCATGATGATGAAGCAATTTTTATTAAACACGTCCCCTTGCCATACACCCTAAGGCTCTAATGACAAGGTTAGTGCTACATGACTCCCACCCGAAGGCTCCTAGAGAACATGTTTTTATTTATTCTTCTTATTATTATGATATATATAGTAAGCCAAATTTCCGCAATCCCATGATCAAAAGTCCATGACGCTGACACCTTTAATGTGTTCTCACTTTAATTACAAGGGAAGAAAAAGAAGGAGTTACGAGTTAAGATATCAAGCCTAAACCGCTAAAAACTTCATTTATTAAGCAATTATTATTTAAGTGTGGAAAGTAAATACGAGGAGATTAAATCAAACACAAAAATACTTGCACAAAGAAGAGTTAATTTTAGAAACTTATGATTGAACTCTATCATCTCTTGTTCTCCATATTGTAAAATTTCAAAAATATGAAATCAATGGATACTTAGCCTATTAAATCAAAGTTTTGGGTTTTCAAGTCATCTATAGGATCTTGCATCTTCTTATACTTTTTCAAGTTTTAGAATTTGCGTTTTAAAGTTCCCTTGATAAACGACTTTCTAGGATCAATTATAGGAACTTGCGAAAAGTTCTTGTTCTTAACCCGTATGAGTTAAGACTTTCGCGTTTTAAAGCTCCCTATATAAAAGCCTATCAAAACTTAATTCAAATACGTTAAGGAAAAGCTAAGGTAAAAACCGAGTCGAGTCAAAAACTATTTTAATTTTCACCAACAGAAATCCTACATTCGTGTCAAAAGCACTTATTTCCTTTATTAAAAACTTAAAATAACACTAAAAATTTAAAAATTTTATTGAAAAATGAGAAAAACGATTACGTTTGGACACGACAAAAGCAATTGCAAGCGATTATATCGATTGACTCCCCCATGCTAAAACCAAACATTGTCCTTAATGTTTCTTAGCTCAAGAGTAACACCCCCTTGCCAAAAGACGAAGAGTCTAATGCAAAATCCTAACATGAAAAGAGCACGCAAATCTATAAGCCGTTTATTAATTATGCCTCAAGATAAAACGTTAATCGATAAAAATCAAAGGATAGAGAGTGTGCCCCTTTTTGGCATTCAAAGAATGGAAGATCAAGTGGACCGGCAAAAACCGAACACGAGAGTCTTCAATGATTAGGGTCATACCTAAGATTCACAACACAACAAAACACGAGCACGAGCTTGAAAGATCAAGCCTTATTAGTGTTAGAAAATAGAAAGAAGATAGAATGTATGAGACTCCCCCACAAGGCACCTCGTTTTTGTTAACCGAGTCATGAGCTCGACTCGATCCCGCATTCATTGGTCCTTAGGGAAAGTTTGAAGATCCGGAACAACCTCCGTAGGTATGTCCCCTCCAAAGTAGTGTTTCACACGATGACCATTCACCGTAAAGTTAGGCCCGTCTTTTTGAGCTAGCTCAACGGTGCCATAAGGGAAAACTTATGCAATGGTGAATGGTCTGGACCAACGGGATTTAAGCTTGCCCGAGAAAATCTTAAGTCTAGAGTTGAATAAGAGGACTTGATCACCAACATTGAAAATGCGGTTTTTGATCTTAGAGTCATGAATCCTCTTAGTCTTCTCTTTATAGATCAAAGAATTTTCATAAGCTTGATCCCTTAATTCACTTAGTTCATTCAATTAAACCTTGCGATGATCACCCACGGTCCTCAAATCAAAGTTACAATGATTAAGAGCCCAATACGCCTTATGTTCGAGTTCAATTGGCAAGTGGCATGCTTTTCCGTAGACCAACCTAAATGGTGTACAACCAATTGGCGTTTTGTAAGCCGTACGGAAAGCCCACAATGCATCGTCCAATTTATCCGACCATGAAGTGCGATTTTCTCCAATAGAACGCTCCAAAATCCTTTTAAGAGCTCGGTTTGAAAGCTCCACTTGACCACTCGTTAAGGGTGATAAGACGTAGAAAGTCGATGAGTGACACCATATTTCTTTAGAACTTTTTCAAATTGTTCATTACAAAAATGGGTCCCACGATCACTTATAATAGCCCGCGGAGTTCCAAACCTAGCAAAGAGTTGTTTCAAAAAGTTCACCACAACTCGAGCATCATTCGTGGGCAAAGCCTTAGCTTCAACCCATTTAGACAAATAGTCCACGGCTACGAGAATATACTTATTTCTTTTCGAAGATGGAAATGGCCCCATAAAATCGATCCCCCACATGTCAAAGATTTCACAAATTTGGATAATGTTTTGAGGCATTTCATCCCTTTGTGAGTTCTTTCCTTGACGTTGACAAGCATCACAAGTCTTGATCAAGTCTTGGGCATCACGATATATGGAAGGCCAAAAGAAGCCGGCATCAAAGACTTTCTTCGCGGTGGAGTTGGCACCATGATGTCCCCCGGTGGGTCCCTCATGACAAGATTTAAGGATATCTTGAGCTTCTTTGCCAAACACGCACCTACGAATCACTTGATCCGCGCACACACGAAACAAATAGGGGTCTTCCCAAAAGTAATAGGATATATCCTTGAAAAACTTTCGTTTTTGTTGGGACGACATACCCTTGATCACAAACTTCCCCGCATGGTAATTTGTGATGTCCGCAAACCATGGGGTACTATCATCACCATGAAAAGCAATCATACCAAGCGTCTCGAGAGGAAATGTTTCATTGATTTCTTTGTCCTCTCGATCGCTTTGGTGAGGATTCTCAAGTCGAGATAAATGATCGGCCGCGAGATTCTCGGCTCCTTTTTTGTCTAGAATTTTGACATTAAATTCTTGAAGGAGGAGAATCCACCAGAGCAACCTCGGCTTAGCATGTTTATTAAGAAGATATTTGATAGCCGAGTGGTCCGTATACACTATGGTTTGAGACAAGACGAGATATGGTCTAAACTTTTCAAAATCATACACAATGGCAAGTAACTCTTTTTCCGTTGTAGTGTACTTTGTTTGAGCACCCGTCATAGTCTTACTTGCATAGTGTATAGGCAAGAAATGTTTTGACTTACGTTGCCCCAAAACCGCACCTACCGCGTAATCACTAGCATCACACATAATTTCAAAAGGTAGGTCCCAATCCGGAGCAACTAAGATTGGAGATTCGGTTAATTTCTTTTTAAGCATCTCAAAGGCTTGAATACACTCATCCGAAAATATGAAAGGAGTCTCTTTTTCCAAAAGATGGGTCATAGGCCGAGCTATCTTAGAGAAGTCTTGTATAAAACGTCTATAGAAGCCATCATGGCCGAGAAAACTCCTAACTCCCTTAACGGTGGTGGGTGGAGGTAATTTGGCAATCACGTCGATTTTAGCCCTATCAACCTCAATACCGACCTTAGAGATCTTATGTCCTAACACAATTCCCTCTTTGTACATGAAGTGACATTTTTCACAATTAAGCACAAGATTCGTTTCCTCACAACGTTGCAACATTCTTTCAAAGTTAGAGAGACATGAAGTGAAAGATTCCCCAAAAACTAAAAAGTCATCCATGAAGACTTCCATGGTTTTCTCGATCATATCATGGAAAATGGCCATCATACACCTTTGGAGCGTCCCCGGAGCATTGCATAGTCCAAAAGGCAATTCGACGATAAGCAAATGTTCCATAAGGACAAGTGAATGTGGTCTTTTCTTGATCACGTGGGTCAATGGGGATTTGGAAGTAGCCGGAAAATCCAGCCAAAAATCAATAGAATTCATTCCCCGCTAGTCTCTCTAACATCCATAAAAGGTAATGGAAAATGATCCTTCCTAGTGGCATCATTAAGTTTCCTATAGTCAATACAAACACGCCAACCGGTCACAAGTCTAGTAGGAATCAATTCATTATCCTCATTAGTAACAACCGTCATTCCTCCTTTCTTTGGAACACAATGCACGGGGCTAGCCCATGGACTATCCGAGATAGGGTAGATCATTCCGGCATCTAGAAGTTTAGTGACTTACTTTTTGATCACCTCATGAATCTTTAGATTGACCCTTCATTGATTTTGGATAGCGGGTTTATAATCATCCTCCATTAGAATTTTATGAGTACAAAATTTTGGATCTATACCCTTAATGTCGGAGATTTTCCATGCAATGGCCCGTTTATGTTTCTTAAGCACTTTAATAAGTTCATCCTTTTCATTTTCCTTTAATCCCTTAGCAATAATCACGGGTAACTTATCCGTTCCTTCAAGAAAAGCATACTCCAAATGAGTGGGAAGTTCCTTAAGTTCTAATTCGGGTGCTTCCTCAATAGATGTTTTCACGTTAATTTCATTTTCACTCACAACTTTTAATTCCATAGGTGGTGATTCAAAATGATCCATATTCAACAATTTTTCAATTAACGCAATATCTCCCTCGGGATCAAAATTCTCACAATCAAACTCACTAGGATCAAATGGTGTGCTAAGGTAATCATCAATTTCCTTATCGATTTTTGAATAACCATTATTCTCAAGCTCTTCAAGAACGAAGTCACCTCCCTCAAATGGAGTGAGTGGAGGTTTAGCCAAAGAGATAATAGGATTCGATGAAGTGGGATTTCCACTTTTAGAAGAAGCCGAAAATCCAAGCACTTCTTGAGAATATTCTTCACAAGCAACATCAATCACATCGATTTGATTAATTGATTCCTCGTAATACTTGGAAGAATTTTTAGAGATATGACCAATATCAAACGTGATATTTTCATCATCAACTCTTAAAGTCAATTTCCCCGCTTTCATGTCAACTAAAGCACTAGCCGTCATCAAAAACGGTCTTCCCAAAATAAGTGGTACACGAGAATCTTCGGGATAATCGCAAACTACAAAGTCCGTTGGAAAGACGAGTTTCCCTACTTTGACAAACACATCCTCGGCTATACCTTTTAGAAAGGCGGTCGATCGACCCGCTAGCTCGAGAGTCATCTTAGTAGGTGTAAGCTCGAACCTTTTCCACACGGAAAGAGGCATCAAATTAATGCTAGCACCAAGATCGGCTAATGTTAAGCATTCTTCCATATTAGGGAAATCAAATGGTATCAAAAACTTGCCCGGGTCTCCAAGCTTTTTAGGAAGCTTTTGTGTAAGAACCGTGGAACAATTAGCATCTAAAGATGTAGACACTTCAACCAATTTCCCTTTATCGTTCATCAATTTCTTAATAGTCGAAGCAAACTTAGGCATGTAAAGCAATGCATCCGCGAAAATAACATTAATATAAAGATTCTTAAACATCTCTAAAAAAGTAGTCATTTGAGCATTGGACTTTTCGTGGAGCTTCTCTTGGTTAAGTCTCGAAGGGTAGGGTAGTGTGGGTTTAGTCTTCAGAAGCTCGGGTTCCGAAATAGGCAATTGGTCAACTTTTGGTGGAATAGGAATTTCCTTTTCTTTAACCACCTCGGGTTCTTGCTCCACTTCCCTCACCGGAGAGGTACTCACATGTGGAAGCAAAGGTCCGTCTAAAGCTTTTCCACTACGTGTGGTTATAGCTTTCATCTCACCCTTCGGGTTTGGAATGGTGTTGCTAGGTAAGCCACCCGAAGAAGAGGGAGGTTTGGTCATAAAAGATTCAAACATCGAAAGCAATTTATTTTGACCTTGTTCCAAACTTTGTTGCATACGATTTTGACTTTGCTCTAATCTTTGCTCAAAACGGTTTTGGTTTTGTTCAAGTCTTTGTTGATTAAGCTCAATTTTATTATTTTGCCCTTTAATCGTATTTTGAAACTCATTTTTCAAAGTTGCCATTTGTCCTTGGATATTATTTTGAAAAGCTTTCAAATTTGCCTCATTCGTTTTAATGTAGCTTGACAAATCAGTTTGATTATTGCTTTGAAAACCTTGATTGTTTTGATTAGCATTAAACCCATTTCCTTGATTGTAATTCCCTTGGTTACCACGGTTAAAACTATTCCCATTATTTCCATTGTTGTACCTATTTTGAACCGGTGGAAAACCCGGTGGAGCAACATGATTTTGACGAGGAACTTGACCGTTGGAGCCATAAGTTCCCGTCGCGGCAAAAGCACTAGCTTGATCAAACCCCGTGGTTGAACAAGCATAATTAGGATGTACTCCACCACATGATACACAAACATTCTCAACCATATTAATCGATCCATGAGGATTCTTCCTAAGCTCATTCAAAATCGTGTCAATCTTAGAGTCCAATCTAGCAATCTCGGGATTAAATGAATTCACATTGGAAACACTCGGTGTGTTTCGTGAATATTGTACTCTCGACTTATTCTCAATTATACCCCACGCGTCTCTCGGAGTTTTTTTGAAAAGATTACCACCCGCGGCGGCATTTAAAGAATCTTGTTCAATCATATTAAGCCCATTATAAAAAGTATTTATTTGATGCAATTCCGAGAAACCGTGGTGTGGACATTGTCTTAACAAATCTTTAAATCTTTACCAAGCAATCCCAAACGATTCATGCACTTTTTGTTCAAATCTAGTGATCTCGTTCTCAAAGTGTGTTGTTAGGATGGTGGAAAGAAATAATTCATGAACTTAGACACTAAATCATCCCATGTCAAAATCGAACCCGGTGGTTCTTTCTCATACCAAATCTTAGCATTACCCTCGAGCGAGTACGTAAAAATCATGAGCTTAATCGCGTTATTCAGCACATCTCTAAAGTTGAGAGTCGAGTTAATTCGAAGAAAATTACGAATGTGAGAATGCGGGTTATCGGTCTCATTGCCACGAAATTGGTCGGTACGAATGAGCGATAAAAGACCCGTCTTAATCTCATAATGATCTGCCAAAATAGCCGTCACAACGATTGCTTCCCCATACCCTTCAGTGGGTGCACGGAGCAATTCCTCCATTGTTCGGTTATCGGCCATCTCTACAACAATAGGTGGAAGCTCGGGTTCCACTATTCGTTGTTGACGATTTCTATTTCTACGAGGAATATTTTCAAGCCTATTAAAATCAATCACAAGTCTAGAAGAACGTGATTGCATACACTACAATGACGAGAATTTAGAGGATTGAAGAAAAGAATTTAGACAAGAAGAAGATTATTTTTGGTATTTTTATTTGGTATTGCTCAATCAAAAATGATTGATAAAAACAAGGAATAAGGATAACTACTATGGAAGTAAATTACCCTCGGTCGACTTTGAAACGATAGGTGAAAACCTAACGTCTCCAGGTTCAATAAGTAAACTACAATAATAAGATATAATACTACTTGAGTTGGCAAACCAATAATCGGCCGTCCCTCTCAATATACGCACAAGCAAGCGGGGAAACGAGGTGGCACAAAGTACTTAAAAACCTTTTTCCTTAGACGGCCTTTTATAGCACGTCGCCTTATACCCACCTTATAGTTTGTATAAATCGATTTGAAACTTCTTATTAGTATTTATCTATTTTGCCTTTTATTTTAGTTTTGGATTTGAATACAATAGCTAGGTGATGAAATCCCAACTAAGGTCTTATTTGGAAAGTAGGTAAATTTATTGTTCTACGTAATACAATATAGTAATCACAAAAAACACGAAAAACGATACATACTATAATAATAGAAAAATAACAAAACTTTCCGAGGACGGAAAGGGTCTTCAAATCAACGATCAACAAATCTCAACGAAACGAATCGTACACAAGATCCCCGGCAGCGGCGCCAAAATTTTTGATGTGATCGTGATAGTATATGTGATAATTAAGATACGTTATAGGGTAAATTAGAAAATTACCTTTAGGAAAAAGTAATTGACTAAAATTACCAAAGACGAATTCAATTAAACACGATGGTGAACCAAGTTCGTTGTACACGAAGATCGAGTGAATTTGAGACGTTTTGTTTCGATTTGGACAATTGATTCAAAATGGTTTTCGGTTTTTAAAACTAAAACTAATTCTACCAATTTAAAACTAATTAATCCTAAGTGCATGAATCGTTACCCCGGATTACTAATCTAAAAATTACTATCTAAAAATTAAAGCTATTTTAAAATTTAAAGTATTTAAATAAAATCAAATAAAAACTTATTTATTTAAGTAAAATTACTTTTACACTAATTTAAAAGTCTAATAAAAACTATTTTACTTCTAAAAATTAATCAAATTTAATTTATTTAAAAACTAACTTTATTAAAATCTAATTATTTAAAAACTAATTAAATTTCTAAAATAAAACATTTTTTATTTTGATTTATTTATTATCTAAAAACTTTATAAAAGAAATATTATAAAATGAATTTAAATAAAAATTAAAGTAAATTAGAGTAGTTAATACTAAATAAAATCTGACAGCCCTAATTCGATTTACTATATTAATTAAATTGACAGAAGAAAAACACAAAAGAGTAGTTAGCTCAGATGGTTAAGGCGCTTGGCCCATGACCAGGAGGTCATGGGTTCGAATCTCTTTGGAGACATATTTTGTGGTTATTATTTTTTTGGACAAAATGAAAGCCAAATTAGGTCACAGTGATGGCCTTAGCGTTGTAATTGCTGACTGATAGGAATCAGTAATTAAACTATCAATTCAGTTGAATTTTGATATCTTTTGTTTGGACAATAATCACACAAAAACTTAGTAAAAGCACGTAAACATCTAAACAAATTAGCTATGAAAGAAAGCTGATAAAACTCTCAAACCAGCAGATCGAAACTCAGCAAAGGAAATAACCTAAACAGACTAATCAGATTCGGTTCTACACTTTAGCTAAACAGACACAAACTATACCCAAACTCTAACTTATTTTAGTTATTGCTATCAAAATAATGAGGCAGTCTTAAAACACAAATCAGATCAAAATTAACAAGAGACTTGCATACAGAAACTCTCTTATAATCAGATTAATTAATACCCCTGAAAATTTGCAAATATCTATCCTCGATTCATTGTAACAGTTAGACTTAAGCATACAAGATCAATAACACGCATCTACTTTACACAAATCAGTACTAATAAGATCAACAAATCAAACTAGCAGACGAGACTACAACGATGCTGGACAGATTCAGAGATGTTAAAAACACATATAAGAGTAACAAGAATCAATTACTAGAAGCAGATTAAACTATCATAACAAATGAACAAAATGAAAGCAGCATAGATAAGCTGCAATATCAGCAGACTAACAATATGACAGCAAAAAAAACAGGATTGCATAGCTCAAACTCAAACATAAAACAATGTAACATAACAGCAAGATTAATCCTAAAACGAAACCATGATTCACACATTAAAGTATACCACAAAGCAGACCAAAGCACCAATTCATATTAAATCTAAGCATAACATAAAACTAAGAAAAATATTAAAACCTATTGAAGATTTCCGTTGGGTAGAAGATCTGCGCTGAGCAGTCTTATGACCTAAACGAGAACACCATCATTCACCGCCATTCCTCGAACCATCATAACCAAACATTCGGACCAGCAATACTTTTTTTAGATCTAACAGTAGGTTAGACCTTTTTATCCCAATCTCACTTAATTATTTAATGTAAGCTATTAAATTAGCTCAATCAAATAACATTTATATTATAACATCAAATTAGATTAATAGAATAAAACTTAAATGATTTAAGCAGTAATTAAACTCACGAAAAAGTAATTAAACTCGAAGAAACTTTTATTAATCTCAAAAGATCATTACAAAACAGTGAAAAGAAATTACAAATTCTAAATCTAAATTAACATTATAACAATACAGTAAAAAATGGGATAAAAATTACAACTGACGAGGGGGGGTTTTATAGGCAAACCCCCAAACCCTCTTGAAAGGAGTTTGTTGAGCAGGAATCTATCTCGACCCTTACTTGAGCATCTTTCTTATTCTCTCTCTTCCAATCTTGATCTAACGGTGGAGATGAGGCTTCTTTTCACACAGATTGACAGAGTGGCAATCCTTGTGCTAGTTGTGCTTCCTCGAATCTGATGTGGCTTATTTTGATTGGGGGATTGGTTGTATATGAGGTGTCTCTACCAGTCAGGAGAGAGCTTTGATGAGAGAGGGTGCCACATCACACGCATCCTCCATCTTCTACATCCGAAAATCTTGGGGAATTAATTCCCCAAGTGTGTGAATCACTCGTGTGAATTAAAACCCCTAATTTTTATTGAGTGATTTATGTTTTAGGGTTTATTAGGGTTTGGGTAAAAAAGGTGTTTTCTCTGGTTATTTTGTTTTGTGGGTAAAGGAGATGAGTGAGATGAAACTTTGTTAATATCGAAAGAAGATAAAAGTGTGTGAGTGAAGTTTGGTGAAATAAAACGTTTTATTTATTTGATTGACAAATATCCCCATTCGGTTTACTCAATTGGATATGAATTGGGCTTGAAACCCAATAAACTCAAAATTTCCAAGTAAATTTCCAAAGTCAATGGGCTTTGGCCCAAGTATAAATACTCCTCCGTCTCTAAATACTTTTGGGCCTATTGGGCTTGGTTTGACAAGTTTAATTAACTTGTTTTACTAATGGGCTTAATAGCCCATTAATCCAAAAGTAGTACCCACAAGCTCAAAAAACCTTCATAAAGTTAAATCCGCTAACAAAACGAACTTGATTTTTGGCTTTCTTGAAATTATCTTCAAACTCGTGTCGTTTTTGCCGATTTTCGCGATCTTCGGTACCTACACACATGAAATAACAAAAACACATATACAATGCCATTTTCAATCATTTTAAGCATGTATTGGTTATTATTAGATACAAAGGATATGAGTAAAATCACTCATATCAGGTATGTATTCTCATTTGTGTAATTTGTTTTTCATAATAGCAAAAACAATAAATAACCTTTGGTTTTAGCAATCGTTTATAAAATCTGAGTATTATCCAGGCCATCCTCTGAAAATATACGTCCAGGCAAAGCTATTATTTTGTTCTAGCATGGATTTCAACAACTGTCTAGTCTCCACAAACTGATGCTTGTTCTCGTCTTCTACTTCAGCCGAGGACATCGATGATTGCATTTTCATTCCTGTGGATTCTTAACCCCGCTGTCACTCAATGAACACAACTTTGAGAAAGGAGAGTGCGGTATACATTGCCAGATGCATTACTTGGAACCACCCGAATCATGTATGTCGGATCTGTAAAAAAACACAGTCAAGCCCAATCATTATAGCTATTTTTATTCTAGCGTTGTGCATATATGTGTGTATGAGTGTATGACTGTATGTATCATCATAAGTAACATCTCAATATAATATGTCCCAAAAGCAAGTCTACTTTACCATTTTTAGCACACATGTAAAAGTCATATTCAAATTGGTCATTAGTAGAAATTTGATGTTCCTAAAAGGTTTGCTAAGTTGGTGCTCGATCAAGGTTCCAACATGCTCTGCATGATTTTCGACACCCGAAACTCATAATCTATGCAACCACACATGCTATATTTAAATCAATTAACTTGTTCTTAAATTGAAACAACCCCCAACACCTACTATATTTTAATCAATTATCTGTAAACTAAAAGTATTATATCATATGTTTCGGGCTTCATAATCCTAACCGAGCACGAATAACTGAAAGGCGAGAGGGTATAATTCTTTATATGTATGCATTTAAAAGTTTCATTACACATTCTAATAACAGCAGTCTGGCGAAGTTACCCTGTCATTGTTCTTCTAGGAGCAGTTCATGCTTATAGACTGGATGTGCTGCCCAGACAAAGTACCCGCCCGAAGCAATCTGTTAACTTCAAGCAGCAAAATCCCATCTACATAGTAACACACATAACAAAATTGAATAAATTTAGACATGACCCATTTTGGGTAGCTTTAGTTTATATAAAACGGGGACGATAAAACCATTTTCCCCAAATAATTATTTTAGGGGTTACACTGTTAAAAGTAACCTATGAATAAAATGAACTGAAAAATCTAAAACCATTGCAAAATTCATAAAACTGAATCACTCTTTAAACTAATCGGCTGGTGGTACTAAAAAAATATGCATAACATTTAATCAATGATTCATAAAACTGAATACATTTTGGGCAGTCTTGGTTTATGTAAAACAGGGACATAAAACCATTTTTCCCCAAATAATTTAATCAAAGCCAAAACAAATTTGAAGGAATTATTAATTAAAGAAATTATAATTAGGGCTACTTATACGTAATTGAGATATCATACAGTTGAATGGAGATAAAGAAGATAATTGCATATACCTGGTGATTTTTTTCATTGAATGAAGATTAAAAAGAGAGATTTGTTTATGTTGTGCCAACCATGAAGGTTCACCTCAATAACATCACTTAGATCATGTACTGTTGCAGGAATGGTATGTGCAATCATTCCATTTTATGGCGGCACAAAAAGATCAAAAGGAGAGATTGGTTTATGATGTGCCAACCATTAAGGTTCACATCAATGGCAACACTGTATTGTTGCAGGAATTGTATGTGCAATCTATTCCGTTCTATAGCAACATAAAAAAAAGGAGATTAAGAAGCAAGAGTTTTGGATCAATGCTTGCACAACAGAAACTTGGGATCAATGTGCAACAACAGTTTGTGTTGTTTAGGTATTTACATAGGGCTAAGATATAAGCATTGCCTAAAATACATTAGCAGTTTTGTTTTCAGAATTAAAGCCCATAAACACAATTCCTAAAATACATTGACAGTTGTTTATATTTAAATTTAGAGGAGCGTCTATTTGAATTTGAAAGAAGCCTAATTAGGGAAATTGGTTTATGGCAAAATTAATTGTCATGAAAGTTTCCAAGCAATTTAAATTTGTTTTGAAACTTATTTTTTGGGCTTATTGATCCAACAACACATCATACTAAATGGCCCAAACCGAATTTTGCCTAAAATTGAGTTATTTTAGGAATTGTCTTTAATGCTCTCATTTTATTGCTTTAATGTGCTTGTACATTAGTGTTATTTTTAGAGAAGTTTTTAATGCTCCAAGCTTTAGATGATTGTAAATTGTAGCATTTTATTAGATAAAATAGATAAATGGTAGATGATAACTTGTACATATGTCTTTGAGATTCATACATAGTTGTTATGTATTTATACATTGTGAAATTAGGGTTTATAAATGATTTCTAGAGTTTCTAAGGTTTTTTAATGATTTAGGGAATCTTAGTAATATTTGAGATATTCTTATTCATAATGCAATTATAAGATTACTTTAGAACTTAGACTTGATATATACATAATGTTTGCAATATAGACATATGTTGGAGCGATAGTTGAGGTTGTGAGAATCCATTCATCTTACCAAATAAGCCATAAAGCAAAAATTTCCGAGTGAATTTTCATACTTATACAATGAAACCACATAACACATATGTGAAATTTGTGGTTAGTTATAGTCTCCACCCATAAAGAAAATATCGTCCCGATATTTAGATGAAGGAGTGATATGAGAAAACAAAGACAGGTATGATCTCTGCGTTTCTAAGTATATCCAGATCCTCCCTTAGAGTTCCATCCATACTTTAACAATTAAAAAAAACAATTTTGCTTCAATTACGTTACTTCTCGATCTACAATTTCCACAAAGTTTAGTTTATCATCGAGTTGAAACTTTTTCATTAGGATGGTAAGAGATTCATCAAATAAACATTTCTTCAGATTCAAAACGTGGAAAGTATTATGAACATTACTGAGTTTTTCAAGAAACTCAAGTTTATATGTCACAGTGCCATAAAAATTCTTAAATGATCCATATTACTATTCTTTGTTTTTCGAATTGAATAATACTTTTTAGAGGGGATACTTTTTAATATGACGCGATTTCTTATTTAGGACTATAACGATTTTCATCATAAATTAATGTGGCTTCTTCTTGCAGCGCGTAATTTTTATTGGATTTAAATGACCTTTTCAGCAGTTTCTATTTGTTTTTTGAATAAATCGCATGTGATTTACACACGAATCACGAGCGATTTCACCAGATCACATGTGATTCATTCTTTCATAAATAAAAAACGTGTTTTTGACTTTGTTCAATCTACTCTCATTTTCTTATAACAAAGCATTACAACTAAGAATCGTTTGTGATTTTACTTGTTGTGATTTTTTTTCATCACAAAATAATATAGCAATCGAATCACATTGTTGTTGAATGTTTTTCATAAAAAACAATACAAAACTAGAATTACATGTGATTTGTCATTTTAATATCAAAGTAGATTTATTTGAATCAATATACAACAATAAGAAACAAAGCACATGCGATTTACATTTGTTTATAACAAAACATTTTTAGAGAATAATCACATGTAATTTTACATGTAACTTCTTTATACCAGATCTGCAACTCATGGTAAAACATCATCAAGATCTTATTCAAGCTTATCTTGTTCAACAACATGTTTATTTAGATAAATATGTTTATACACTTTTATTACATCAATTAAACTTATTTTCATCCATTTTGAAAGGAGATTGTTCATATCGATTTGATTTTTCATGTAGATCGATGGTGTTTTATGGTGATTTACGATGATATATGATGATTTTGTTAGACCGATGGCGGTTACATTTTTTCGGCGACGGATTTTTTGTTTCTAGTGACGTTTGTTTATCTTCCGGTGGAGGGTTTGTATGGTACGAGGGGTATGTGTTTTGGATGAGAGAGAAAGTGGGATAAGAAATGAAGGGTAAAAAGATGTGATTATGATGGTTTATATATGATTAAAGTTTTTAATCTTAGCCATTCGATAGAGGTTAAATGGATGGATATGATTGTTCTTTTGTTCTTTGAATGGAGAATGATTTACTGGTATCTCACCGGGTTTAGAAAGACCAAATAAAAAAAAAGGTTCATCGTATATACAAAATCAACAACTATGTTCAATGGGTTACAAAAAATTTATCATGCAATCTCTAAGTAACATAATTACCAATTTGGCCAAATACGAAGTTTAAGAGACAAATTTATACAAACTCTAAACAACATAACACACCCGTCAGAACCAAATATTATGCATTAAACAACATGACATAGTTAGGGGCGACCCACGATTTTGGATGGAGTGTTGCACAAAAAATTTTTAGGTTAAATATATTTACACCTTAAGAAATTAATGTAGCACAAATTTGTTCGGGGTTGCACAAACCATAAAACCAACATTTTTGAAGATTTTTTGCACTTCGTGATCTTAAATTGGGTGTAGGTCGTGCCACACCCGACACCTATGTAACTCCGCCCATGGACATAGTTCGTACGTATTGCACGAATCCGCATATCTCGTATTGAATATTAGAAGGTGGCAATTTCCGACCCGATAGGATCGGTTATGTTCTGGTTAATTTACTTTGGACCTTCGAGTCAAATTGGGGTTGGGAGCTATTATTATTATGGACTTTATGTTGGGTTTTTCTATTCTCTGAGTCAATAAATATGGACATTTAACCTACGAGTATTGTTTAAGAAAATCAAATGAAGCAAGTTACTTTATTTAAACATATTTTCATTGAAACATGGATCGCAAAAGATGGTGGTGAATGCACGTTTATGGTTGGTAATTGCTTCATTAGTGGTCTACACGTTTAATTAGTCAATCCTTAATATATATCTTCATTACCCCCTCATACTATTTCATCTTTTCAATTCAAGACATTACATATACATATTTTGCGACTTTCGTTATCAGCAGAAGTGAAACACGAGCGCGATTCGTGTACTTCATTCTGCAGATTAACGATTGCGAAAAACAAACAAAAGACTAAAAGAAACAAGAACAAACACAAAGCGATAAGTTACCAAACATATACATGATCATATTCTCGTGTAATTAGCCTCTATGTTTACAAAGCTATACAACAATCTGCTAATTAATCTACACTAGTACGCAATCCTAGGATATGTGAGTTACTAGTTTAGCTTGAACCGTTAAGCGTTCCAACCATGAAAGCCATGCCTATTCTCAAACACAAAAAAACCAAGTAGATACCGATAAGTCCCATCCCTAACAACTTGCTAGGTTGCATTTGGTTTCTAGGCAACACGACTAGTGCCCAAAGAAGCCCGATCACAATAAACCCCAAGTTACAGAATAGTCCACTATCACGAGTTATTGTGTAAGGATCAGGTCTTTTTGACCATGATCCAATCAGCATGGAGACTCCCAAACCAATAAGCGTGTTAAACATTGGCCCTGCGTAGCATCCGGAAATAGCTATCTGTACACCATCCGCTCCATTTGTTGCTAGTGCAACGTTTGACATCAAATCACCCATTGAATTTCCCCATGCTAGTACGGTTAGCCCAAGAATAGAAGGGTTAACTCCAAATATAAGACCAAGAGCGACCAATAGAGCAACTAATTCGTTTGCAACCATGTAGAACCAAATAATACTCATAAAGAAACCGCCTAGTACCCAAGGAAGCAATAACTTTTGTGGTGGTTGGTCGGGTTTAGTATAAGCATATGCAGCAACACCAAGAACACAACCGACGACTGCACATCCTATATAGATCATGTCTTCACTTAATTCACTACCTTCGTTCCGGCTGTTCCATAGAAATGCTAGAAGCAAAGGTGCAAGAGTAACACTCGCTACAGCATAACCTTTTGACCACCTCTCTTCATCGATAATTGGAATAGTTAACCTTCTCGTTAGCATTAGAGGATACTCTATCCACTTTACCAACTTTGAACACGAAAATGAACAGCCCGAATCCTCACTTTCTGTCTCTTCATCGATCCATCCCCATTGAGGCTTTATCGGGCAATCTTCCATACCATGACATTTGACGTCAGAATACATAGCGACATTTGATCCCCACATCCAGTGTGGAACTTTAGACTTAACAAGATGTGGTACATCATCCGACTCCTTAACAACTCCTCTTTCATTAGTGTCCGCAAGAGGTAACAACGGCTCATATCCATCTATCTTAAAAACCTCATCTTTGTTTCTCAAGAACTCAGTAGCAGCAACAAAAGTCGCGTACACAACATATATAGACACAAATGCAATCGCCCCTCCAACCGTAACCTCACCCACAAACAATATCACACCAAGAATCACGACAGCAAACAGAAACGTACACACATCCCTCACAAAACAATTCTTATCAAGCGTCACACCTTGATTCGCCACATAGAGCGAAATAGTCCCAACGACAACACAAATAATAAAAACAGACCCACCGGAGATACTATTAAGTCCAACATCAGCATTTTCAGTACCAACAAAAGACGCAATACTAGCAAAGACGTCAGGGGCACCGTTACCTAACGGAAGCAGGGTTACACCTGCTACGGTTGGCGGCAAACTTAACACATTCGACAGTTTTTCGAGACAACAACAAAAGTAATCAGCAGAAGTATTTCCCAAGAGATAAAACAAGGCAACTAACCATACACCAAGAGCAATATACGCGAAAAAAGCATAGTTAACGCAGTCACAGTAAAAGAAATCCAAGTAGTAAAAAAAGCCACCGGATTGACATTGCGGATTATCTTGCAAGAATTCGCATTCGTTGGCGTAACCTGTGTGTTGGTTAAGTCCAGAACAGTCAGTTGGTTCGATGATCAAAGCAGTGTAGTTCGAATTCGAAGACATGGCTAACCGGTTGATAATAACGTTTGGTTTATTATTGTTCGCATGTTGTTTAAAGCATAGGAGAATGAATACGAGGAGAGACAGACCATGAAAAGAACCTCGTATGTTGTTATTAGACCGTGTCCTATGGAAAACTGTTTTTTTCGAATTTTCCATCTAAGGGTCTCTCCTAATTTGTAGGAAAAATTAAGGTTTGGTTATGATGAAGAAACAAAGAGATCATCAAAGTTTTATAAAAAAATGTGGTTTATTCGAATGAAGAAGAGAAGAGTGAGTAGCTAGTTTTTATTCGATACTTTTGACTTTGGAAAAGGGTATAGAACGCGTAAGATTATAAAGGTATTGATTCTTATATTATAAGATATCAATCTTTAATTTATATTTATATGATATACTATATAAAAATAGGAGTAAATTGCATAAATCGTCCATAAAATTTGGCCAAAATGCATTTTTGTCCTGAACGTTACGAAATTGCAAGAATCATACTTATTTGGAAAGTAAGTATCGTCCTTATGAGGAAAATTCTTGGGACGAAACACGCAAAATGATCAAAATATTTGGGATGAAACATGCAAGATAGCAAAATCTCAAAAATGTATTTGTAAAATAGTTTGATTTTGATACAATATCAACACTTTTAAAATATTTGGGACAAAACCTGCAAAATGTCTAAACTTTAGGGACGATTTATGCAATTCTCTTTAAAAATAGCATGGATCCTGCAAGGCTAAAGGTCTTTTTTTTATTTTTAATAGAGTCGGAACCATCGGTCTTTTTTTTCTTGGTATATAATGATTATCTGCGTTTCAATCCTTCACATACTATCTTAAAAGATATTCAGACCCATAACCCGTGAAAAAAACGGTAGTAAGTGTTACTTTACTTTAACTTTTTTAATGATATATACATATACTGGGATAGGTGCGGGAATTACCTAACAAGTTAAATCAGTAATCCATTGATTCGACAGGTCGATTCGATGTTAAATAAATGAATCGTTGACTCGATCAGGTTTAACCAACGATCGATGACTTGACTTGATGGCCGAACCTGTGATTCGATAACTCAATTTGATTGACTTGATGAATGACTCAATCGGGTTGACTCGATAATCGATCTTTTAACTCGGGACCAGGCTAAGTAGACTCGACAGTTAAATACGTGACTCGATGATTGAACCCGTTTCTCGATAATATTGTGTAAAAGATATATGATTTGATAGTGTTTGTTTATTGTTGGAAGGGGGTCCCATGCATGGTGTGTCAACCGTGTGATAGATCCAAATAACTAGCAAAGCCAACCGCTAGTATGTCGATAAAAGCTTTTTATGTCGATACGTGGTGAAAAGTGTACCATTTTTCAAGCCACTATTTTTTTATAAATCTAAACACTATTATTGTCCACACACGTACGTCACTTTTTTGGGTTTTTGTGTGACTATTTAGTCATTTTTTATAACAAACCAAAATACACGTTAAATGAGTTTGGCCATAAAGTATGAATGAGAGAGACCAGAAACCATTTTCATTGTATTAAGTATGACGAGTAGTATAGTATGAACATAAATCAACTACCTAATTATAGACAATGAATAACAATAAATGTTTGTTGATAACATAAGCTAGATATGAATAACTTGTAAAAATAAGCTAGATATGAGATGTATCTAGGACAATCCACGAATGTTCTTTTGTCGCATAGAAGGATATTTAGCTTTGCTTATTAGGGTTTCATATTTATTCTGTCAAAGGAAAAGGTATCACGACTAACAACTTTTTTTTATTTTGGCTCCAGCTGTTAAATCAACGTCATATCATAATAAAACAATTTAAAAAAAGACATCATAACACATAAATCCCTCTTTATTTTGGCCACACTATAATCTTTTATTTTTTTTATTTTTTTTATTTTCACACAAATTAAAATTTATTTCATTCAAATTAAAACTACAAATACGGAAATAAAAATTACAAATACGGAAATTAAAAATACGATACGAAAAAAAATTACAAAATTTAAAAACAAACCAATAAAAATAAACTGCCAATTTTGGGGTTGATTACGCTCCCAAATATGCTCAATAAGGCACCGTTGAAGCCTTGTATGTGTCGGTTTATTACGAAATTCTTTTTGTTTTCTTTGACGGACTACACAACGCTCGACTCATGTCCTTAATAAATTTGGTTGTGGAGATACATACATTTCAACCGCTTCAGATATCGCATACCCTTTATTTTTCAAAACCATGTTATGCAATATGATGCACGTGTACATGATTCTACGTAACTTGCTTACAACCCAAGCACGCGCCGGTTGAGAAATAATATGTCGTCTTCCTTGTAGGACACCAAATGCCTTTCAATATCTTTTCGGGCACCGTCTTGAAGAAGTTTATACAAAGCATTTTTTTCATCGCGTGCAACATTGAATGATTTCACAAACGATGACCATTGTGGGTAAATCTCGTCTGCTAGGTAGTACCCTCTATGAAATGTTTTCCAATTTACAACAAACAGGGCCTCTGGTTCATTTCCTTCCAAAAGGTCGGCAAATAATAGAGAATGAGGATTAGAAGGAGAAGTGGACTGGTGAGTCTCCTTTATGTCACGTGTACCCTCGTCTGCCTTGGAAACTAATAAGGATTGTACGGTTGCTTTAAAAATCCAATCTCCCATTACCTCATCTTTTAGGCGCGTTGTAAGAGGAGGCATTGAATCTTCCCAGTTAATGCTTCATGAACAAGCTTTAGAAGGCCTGATGTTATCTCCTTCGGACGATCGTTGGGTTTGGGATTTAAACGGGGAAGGCATTTTCCGAGTGAAGGACGTCCGCACGCTTCTTGATGATCATTTTTTGCCTAAAGAATCTACTGCCACAAGATGGGTTTCGTTTGTTCCGATTAAAATCAATGTGTTCGCTTGGAGGGTTTCTTTGGATCGTTTACCCTCCCGGAAGAATTTGGTGGCCTGTGGTGTTCAAATAACTGATCTCAGGTGTCCTATTTGTGTCTCGTAGGAGGAAGATGCATCCCATTTGTTCTTTAGTTGTTGTATGGAGAATGATGTATGTAAGTTGGTGTGTCGGTGGTGGAACATTTCTCACACATAGCTTTCTTCTTATGCGGAGTGTCTTGGGTGGTTTGAGTCGCTTAGGCTCAGTTCCAAACTGAAAAAAGTGTTGGAGGGGGTTTTTTCATGGTTTGGTAGGGTATATGGGTGCATAGAAATCAGCTTCTTTTTTCGTCTCAGTCTCCCCGAAAAGACGTTTTGTTCGATGACATAGTTTCTCGCTCTTTTTCTTGGATCCACTCAAGGTGTAATCGTGTTTTTAGCTGGGATTGTTGGCTTCAACGACCTTATTTTATTTCTTTGTAATTTTCTTTGTATCTTTTCTTCTAGCTCCTTGCTAGTTGGTTTTTCTAATAAAGTTGTCGTTCAAAAAAAATAATGGAGAATGATTCAGAACTGTAATATCATTATTCGAACCTGCAACCCCGAAAAATGCATGCTAGATCCACAAATCGTATGATGCAATACCTGTAGTATTATGGTTGGGTATTTTTTATCGCCTCTATCATATTGGCCGTGCCATCCTCTCGGACAATTAATCCATTCCCAGTGCATACAATCTATACTACCAAGCATCCCATGAAACTCATAAATCCTATTATGCGCCGCATATATGTTTTGAATGTCAACGAGTGTGGGTTTTTTTTAAAACTCAGGTTGAAACAAATCCATTACGCACATCATTAAATAGTCAAGACAATCGCTTGCGTAATATGCACCCACTTGCAACTATTCATCTAATGAATCTAGCAGTGTACCGAACGCCAATTGGCGCATGGCAGATGTGCATTTCATAATTGTAGAAATTAGAAGGGGGGTTGAATAGTTTCTTATTGATTTATCTCCTAATTAAAGTTCCTTTCAATTAGGTGAGTGCCAACTATCTTTTACTTGAAAGATAGTTGCATAATGATTAGGTTCAATTCTAATGCATTAACAATAAGTAATAAGTGTAATGATGTTAAATGTAAGTAATGAGTAAGGAAAGAAACAACCTAGTAAGAAGACACCAAGATTTATAGTGGTTCGGCAACGAGGCTCTATCTTCGTTCCTACTCCACTCCTCGAGTACACATTACAAGAGATTTCCACTATATCCACAAGCTCCCTTTTTGGCAGAGAAAACCTTATAATGTCGCTTAAATTATTTTCCGACACTAAGCTAAATTTCATGACCTAATCTTAGTTAGGACCAATCTACACAACGTCGCCCACTACACCATTTTCCGACACAAGGCTAGATGTCGAGTTCTAATGCAAAGCTAGAACCAATCTTCACAACGTTGCCTACTTCACCATTTTCTGACACAAGCTAGATGTCGAGTTCTAATCCAAAGCTAGAACCAATCTTCACGACTCTTCACTTTGAAGCTAAGTGAGAACTTCACACAACACAACTACACATCACTTTATAGTTTAGTGAGAACTCAAAAGACACAACCACATAAATTTATAGTTTAGTGAGAAATAACACAACTTATTACAACTCAACTAAACATATCCAAGTACACACATGTAGCTTGGATCTACACAACACAAATCCAAGCACACACATATGCAAAGGATTTACACAACTCTAATCCAAGTATTTACACATAGCTTGGATGAACACAACTATTTCAAGTATTCACAAATACATTGGATCTACACAAGACACAAATAAACAAATGATGAACATGACTAGATCTTTAGGAAAGGATGATTGTGACACCCTAGGCAAATCCCACATCGGCTGTGGCCAGGAGAGATCCATGGTTCATAAGATAACATTCGCCTTCTCATGACACAACGCGTTTTGTGGTCTGCTGCACGTGGGGTTCTTAGGAACTGGCAGTTAAGTGTGCTCATGTCAGAGTAGTACTAGCCTGGGTGACCAGCCGGGAAGTACTTACATGAGGGCCACAAAGCAAAGCCGTGAGCCTACGGGCAAAGCGGACAATATTGTGGTCCGAGCAGGCGGGATGTTACAAGTGGTATCAGAGACACTCCTAAGCCGTTCGGAATGGTGGGGCAAACCTCATTGAGGACGATGAGTCTTGAAGGGGGGGGGGGTGATTGTGACACCCTAGGCAAATCCCACATCGGCTATGGCCAGGAGAGATCCATGGTTCATAAGATAACATTCGTCTTCTCATGACACAACGCGTTTTGTGGTCTACTGCACGTGGGGTTCTTAGGAAATGACAGTTAAGCGTGCTCATGTCAGAGTAGTACTAGCCTGGGTGACCAGCCGGGAAGTACTTACATGAGGGCCACAAAGCAAAGTCGTGAGCCTACGGGCAAAGCGGACAATATTATGGTCTGAGCAGGCGGGATGTTACAATGATCTTCATCAATGCTTCATCTTTAATCACATCACAAGTGTGTGAGTGATCTTCTCTTTGGACAAGGTAAAGAAGGAGATCAAGAGGATAATCATAAGTAAACATACGTAACATATTGAGTGATCATTTACAAATGACTAGGATTAGATAGGAGAAAGAAGGCTGAAAGAGATGTCCAAAAAGGGTTAAGGAAAATGCAGATTTGATCCACTATTTATAGAAGACAAATGCCAACGGCTAGCTGGGGGCGGTTCCTTAACTACCCAGACGGTTCCTTATCGATAGGGAACCGCGTAGGCACTTAAGGAACCGCGGAGTGTAAACTCCGCTCCTTTTTGTCTTCTAGTGAATTTGAAATATCTGAGGTTGTTTAAACCTTCAAAGGATATTCTTATGACATTTGGAATATGTCATATTCAAATTTACATTTTTATTTTAATAAAACATTTTCTTAAAAATAAAGTTTATTAAAAATCTTTTGTTATATTTGACAATACCACAATATGATAAATTATCAAACGTTACGATACAATTCATCAAATCCACTTTTACATCCTAAATCAAATGTTTCATGATGACGTATAGTCCCTAGCCGGGTCATGAACCCGACCCACAAGCATTATCCGCATCCGGTCCATCACGAATGGGTTGGAGTAGTGTCATTTGAGACTATGGGTTTCGGATGAACAATGGCCGCATGAGTCATGTGCGGCCCATGGCACGGCATGGCCGGAACAGGGTTCGACAGAATCACAACCTAATTAGGATTGTGATTTACCCTAAAGTCTAGGGTATACACTAACCATAATTATAAGATAACAATCAACTAATTATGGTACTTATCCTTTCCTTGGGGCCGAAGCTTTGGTAAAAGCCTACTAGGGTTTTACCGCCTATATAAGGAACCCCCAAGGGTTCCACAAAGGTATCGTATTATTCACTCTCACATCTTACGTGCTATTAACCCTAAACCGATTACTTACTCTCACGCTGTAGTCTAATCGTGGGATACGTTCTCACGATAAGCCTAACAGCGTGTTATTCTTAGTGTGCAGGATCTCAAACCGAAGTTTACTTGGTGCAAGAGCCGGAGCCCGGGTACCCGAATTAAGCCTAATTCGGGTTAAGCTAGGATCATCCAACTTTTGTATCAACATTTCACAAGTTCATTCAAAAAGTATTCCACACAACGATAAAATGCTAAATCAATGTTTCACACACAATTGTTTCATTCAAACTACAACTTAAGATCAATTGTCGTCTTCTGAATCATCGCTAGATAAGACTTCTTCAACATCATGACTAGGGTTCACTTCATCATCATCATCATCCGACATTAAAACATCATCATCATCAAGGACATGTGCAACGACCTCATCTTTATTATTAATAAAATCATCATCAACCGGTGGGGCGTCCAGTTCTGTCGATTGAGTATTTAAACTCAAATATGTATGCTCCAAACTAGTCAAACCAACAAACAGTGTAACATCTGAAGAACTTGTACCATGTATATCATCTGGATCGGACTCTGCCACATCTCGATGATAAACCTGTTCGACAACCTTCCAATGAAGTGGTCGTCTAGCAAGGTCTTCAAGGTAGAATACTTGTGTTGCTTGTTGTAACACCCCCAAATTACCACGCAGCGGAATACCACTTTGGGGCGCTACTCATAGCACATCGCCCACAATCATAGACAACGACCTCAAAAGAGACGTTAAAATAATATACAACCTTGTCTAAAAAGTTTCCCATCCTAATATATATAAAATTAGAGTAGCGTTTGGTCCCAAAAACCGTTACCAACACATCACATTCATCAAAGACATAAAAGTCATTTAGTTCATTTTATTGGATGGAAAATAATATAAACTTTAGACAAGTAAGCACCAACTTCCTCCTCGCATGCTCCGCTGCTATCCATCTTGATTACCTGAAATACATGCTTAAAATCATCAACACAATGGTTGAGCAAGTCTATAGGTTTTGCAAATCATCATTTGAACACAAGAATTTTTAATCATCTCAAGCTTGTCACACAGACAAGTCATATATATATCGATAAATGCCTTAAGCTCATGCGACTGAACGTTAACCAACACGTCAAACCGAGTCACTTACGGCGCCCCTACTGAAAGGTAATATTGTCATATACCAGCGACCTCTTATACATTATATCCCTCTCAGGTGATCACAAGGATACATACCCTAGGATAAGGCTGTCAAACCAAATAGATCTATCAAATGTATTAGCGTTTACCTCGCAAGGTAATTAACAGTTCATGAAATTCAGGGACTTCATAAGACAATGGTACTTAGGCATTTATCATCATATTCGGGTCCAGCATACCGAAAACAACTTGTGTTCATGTTATAAAACAGCATGTATTCCCCCTCGCGGGTTTAAAATCATTTACAAGTTAATATAAAAGCGAGGCTATAGACTTACCTGATATAGATATCACACATTTATCGAGGAATAAACATCCAATAGTCGATACAAAACTTTACGAGATATCAGTCGCTCATTGATCGATAACGAAATGCCCAGCGCTCGTCATATGACCGAACGAGACCTATAATGATGAGACGCGTCTTAGGCTCGAGACAATACATAAATCATACATAAGTCAAAAACAAATGTAAATAGTTCACTTGGTAAGTTTGGACATTGTATAAGTTTTATAAACTTTTTATAAAACCTTTGATAACAATTTTTCATCTATTATCCCATTTTGAAAATTAAGCCCATTATAGTTCATTATAAGTGTACGTTGGGCTTTTACGGCCCAATTCTACTTTATAAGCTTTATGGATTCTAAAATGCCTCAAATGTTGTCGACTTAATATCTTTGGATGGTCGGATGTTGGTTATATAAATATCATTATACAAGGAGTCTAAAAGTTTCTCGACAAGTGGGTCATACCACTTCGATTTTTATAAAAATCGTCACGTTTTACCTTAATTTATATAGTCTAATTCTTACAATTTTCACGACATGTCTCGTTAATTAGACCGTTTCTCCTAAATCGTAAATAATATAGATGAGTTATTTTTACTAAATTCATTCTTAACTTATTTAGTTTACTTACTATAAGTTCAGTTGCCCTTAATTTATAATTATTATTGCTCATTTACCCATTTTATCACTTAGAAGAGTTGGTTGTTTTTGGCAGCCAACTTCAGTTCCACCGTTTTGCCCGCCATTTCCAAACCGTAAGGAACTGGTAAATCATCCGATTGAATATAGTTCTTTATGATTTTATCTACAACTCATAGTTTTACCTTTTTCAATGATTAGATACGAATCTATAAGTTTTAAGTCAATTTATACAGACTGTTCAGATTTGACACTTTTAACCGTTTCGGCGATATCTAATTCATCCGGTATCGTCACGGGACGAGCGACCCGGCCAAATCACCAAAAAAACTTTATCTATCCATCCATATGATTACCCAAGTCTCAATACCTATTGACTTTACCCCGAAAGTTATTTACTCACTGTCCTAAAATTTAACCATCACAACTTTTAATCTAGGCTTGTGTAACTTGCCTCTTTGGTGTCCCAAATCATATACAATGTCCAAGACCTCAAAATAAACTATTAAATACATAATAATAGTACATAATAATATTTATAGAAGTGAAATAATAGTTACATATTTGCAAACATCTTTTATAACAAGAAAATTAAAGAAATCCTTACAAGATATGATCAAACCAAGGAAAAGGTTGAAGACTTTCACCCAAGTCAATTACAATAGCAACCCACTATATAACTCTTGCAAAAACCTTTGCAACCATTCCAAAAATCAGCTCGAAGGCTTTAAATATGATTTGATGATTCTCGTTAAAAAAAACATGAGCTAAAATATAAGAATTTTATTCTAGCTATATGGTGATAATGACTTGACGTTAGATGGTGTATGGCAAGAGAGCAAATCAAGAAGTTCAAGTATATCTTATTAAGATGAATGGGTCATCAATTTGTGTTGTACACAACACGTGTACTAGAGTTCACATTTACAAGATATATGTATATGTAACATATGCCACGCATGAGATGTGTTGATTTATAAATATTGTCTCGAATTTCGTAAAAACGGATATTATCAAAGCTCGATATTTTAAAAGTTACGTGATTTAAAAGATATGCGTAAAACACGAAAAATAAACGCCCGATATAAAATATAAACATTGACATTCGGAGAACATTTATTTCGATAAATAAATGATATAATTTAATAAATGTCAATGCCTTATATAAACGAATGACGCCTAAAAGTTTAAGTAAATTACGAAAGATGCCCATAAAACGAGAATTTAAATGACGGCCATAGAAAATATTTTTATGTCATAACGAGGATATTTACAGTCGATGAACGACATAGACTTTGCCAATAATTAATAAATGAAACGTACTCGATATGTTAAAACCTTAACCTTGCATGTTAACCAAGAAATCAATATTATTAATTGAACGAACATGAAAAATAAAAGTCGAGTAATAACTATTGATCTGAATACTAGAAATAAGATTAAATCTCGGTCTAAATGTTGATTTTAAATTTCGGGTTATTATAGTGTCTACCCCTTTAGGAAGCGACGTCCCGGCGCTTAATTCGTCTCAATAGTCTTCGGTTAAATGGCGAAGAGGTGAGAAATAGATAAGTTATCGCTGAGGTTTCTAACGAAGGTCAGGTGAACAAAATTCGAAGCAACGAGTATATGTAACGATCACAAGGGAACGACTTGAGTGAAGCTTCAATCCTTATAAGGAAACTCAAAGAAAAGCCATTAGTAACGAAAAATTAACAAGTCATAAATTTTTGGAAGTGGTTCAAGGTAGATTACAACTAGCTTATCAAGCTTGCGATAATCAGGACATATTAGAAATTGTCCAAAAATACAAATCTTAACTCGAGAGAAGACTAACAGGTTACTCGTACATAGACGATAATAAATAATAACCATAATGATGACGATAACGAACGATCAGTAACAACGAAAGACACGTCAAAGGAAATACGTCCGTTTACAAAATAATCACAAACCAAGTCAGGCACACTTGAGCTCACTCATTTATAACTCCTTGTCTACATCAAAAGGCGTCCCCTTTCATGTATACAAGAGTTTATAAATTTATGGTTCGGGAACTTATAACTTTCTTGTTCAAATGAAAAGGCGTCCCAATCCAATTCAACAAAACGATTATAAGTCAACCTACTCAAGTATTACTACCTCCCAACACGATATCGTATCAAAATACCATAATAAATACAAGGTGTCACTAAACTTACATCATGATTTCCGTATTCAAACGTCTCATTCCATCTGAATAAGGAAATCACGACTATCTTAGGTCTAGTGGTTTAAAATTTTCTTATTCAAATGTCCTAATCCATTTAAATGAGACAACCTTAAACGACTCTTAGTTGGGCGAAATAAAATCTATATATCTAAATGTCCCATTCCATTTAGATACACAGTATTAAGTCACTCAACCGAATGACTACTACGAGCATATCATTGTTGTACCTAAACTATATATATTTGATTAGGATATATATATCTTAAGTCCAACATTGGCATCCTTCTTTTCGCCAGTAAAACGTGGTCATATAAAATTTAATCGCACATCGCATTACGTAGGAGATATCACCTCGGATAAATGATTCTTCAAAATCATAAGTAGTAACAAAAACACGAACATCGCATTTATCAACTTCGTTTCGAAAGGAGATGTCCAAAAATGGCACATCACGATACGATGATAACAATCAAACTTAAACAAGTCGATATGCGATAGACTACGAAACAATATTTACATACTCAAAGTATCAAACGAGTTTCACACTCGTATTAAGATAATACGTAATTATCAAGATCAGTGATTGGCAGTGAGGCCAAATCATATACAAAACCGCATTATAAAAGGTACGACAATCATTTAAGGAACATTGCTTCACGTACAATGCCCTTAAATAACATAGTATATTCATACATATACATATTACCATTCCTACATACACATAGGTTCACATAATCATAATCAATAATAAAGTAATGCAAGAATAGCCTTACTGGAGCCATGCAGAGTAGTTGCGTGCTTAAAACTTTTTATAACACACCAAAAGTTATAGTTTAGGTTTTTCAAAATCGACCTAGTTCTCTATAACTTGTGGCTCTGATACCAATTTTGTAACACCCCCAAATTACCACGCAGCGGAATACCACTTTGGGGCGCTACTCATAGCACATCGCCCACAATCATAGACAACGACCTCAAAAGAGACGTTAAAATAATATACAACCTTGTCTAAAAAGTTTCCCATCCTAATATATATAAAATTAGAGTAGCGTTTGGTCCCAAAAACCGTTACCAACACATCACATTCATCAAAGACATAAAAGTCATTTAGTTCATTTTAAAGGATGGAAAATAATATAAACTTTAGACAAGTAAGCACCAACTTCCTCCTCGCATGCTCCGCTGCTATCCATCTTGATTACCTGAAATACATGCTTAAAATCATCAACACAATGGTTGAGCAAGTCTATAGGTTTTGCAAATCATCATTTGAACACAAGAATTTTTAATCATCTCAAGCTTGTCACACAGACAAGTCATATATATATCGGTAAATGCCTTAAGCTCATGCGACTGAACGTTAACCAACACGTCAAACCGAGTCACTTACGGCGCCCCTACTGAAAGGTAATATTGTCATATACCAGCGACCTCTTATACATTATATCCCTCTCAGGTGATCACAAGGATACATACCCTAGGATAAGGCTGTCAAACCAAATAGATCTATCAAATGTATTAGCGTTTACCTCGCAAGGTAATTAACAGTTCATGAAATTCAGGGACTTCATAAGACAATGGTACTTAGGCATTTATCATCATATTCGGGTCCAGCATACCGAAAACAACTTGTGTTCATGTTATAAAACAGCATGTATTCCCCCTCGCGGGTTTAAAATCATTTACAAGTTAATATAAAAGCGAGGCTATAGACTTACCTGATATAGATATCACACATTTATCGAGGAATAAACATCCAATAGTCGATACAAAACTTTACGAGATATCAGTCGCTCATTGATCGATAACGAAATGCCCAGCGCTCGTCATATGACCGAACGAGACCTATAATGATGAGACGCGTCTTAGGCTCGAGACAATACATAAATCATACATAAGTCAAAAACAAATGTAAATAGTTCACTTGGTAAGTTTGGACATTGTATAAGTTTTATAAACTTTTTATAAAACCTTTGATAACAATTTTTCATCTATTATCCCATTTTGAAAATTAAGCCCATTATAGTTCATTATAAGTGTACGTTGGGCTTTTACGGCCCAATTCTACTTTATAAGCTTTATGGATTCTAAAATGCCTCAAATGTTGTCGACTTAATATCTTTGGATGGTCGGATGTTGGTTATATAAATATCATTATACAAGGAGTCTAAAAGTTTCTCGACAAGTGGGTCATACCACTTCGATTTTTATAAAAATCGTCACGTTTTACCTTAATTTATATAGTCTAATTCTTACAATTTTCACGACATGTCTCGTTAATTAGACCGTTTCTCCTAAATCGTAAATAATATAGATGAGTTATTTTTACTAAATTCATTCTTAACTTATTTAGTTTACTTACTATAAGTTCAGTTGCCCTTAATTTATAATTATTATTGCTCATTTACCCATTTTATCACTTAGAAGAGTTGGTTGTTTTTGGCAGCCAACTTCAGTTCCACCGTTTTGCCCGCCATTTCCAAACCGTAAGGAACTGGTAAATCATCCGATTGAATATAGTTCTTTATGATTTTATCTACAACTCATAGTTTTACCTTTTTCAATGATTAGATACGAATCTATAAGTTTTAAGTCAATTTATACAGACTGTTCAGATTTGACACTTTTAACCGTTTCGGCGATATCTAATTCATCCGGTATCGTCACGGGACGAGCGACCCGACCAAATCACCAAAAAAACTTTATCTATCCATCCATATGATTACCCAAGTCTCAATACCTATTGACTTTACCCCGAAAGTTATTTACTCACTGTCCTAAAATTTAACCATCACAACTTTTAATCTAGGCTTGTGTAACTTGCCTCTTTGGTGTCCCAAATCATATACAATGTCCAAGACCTCAAAATAAACTATTAAGTACATAATAATAGTACATAATAATATTTATAGAAGTGAAATAATAGTTACATATTTGCAAACATCTTTTATAACAAGAAAATTAAAGAAATCCTTACAAGATATGATCAAACCAAGGAAAAGGTTGAAGACTTTCACCCAAGTCAATTACAATAGCAACCCACTATATAACTCTTGCAAAAACCTTTGCAACCATTCCAAAAATCAGCTCGAAGGCTTTAAATATGATTTGATGATTCTCGTTAAAAAAAACATGAGCTAAAATATAAGAATTTTATTCTAGCTATATGGTGATAATGACTTGACGTTAGATGGTGTATGGCAAGAGAGCAAATCAAGAAGTTCAAGTATATCTTATTAAGATGAATGGGTCATCAATTTGTGTTGTACACAACACGTGTACTAGAGTTCACATTTACAAGATATATGTATATGTAACATATGCCACGCATGAGATGTGTTGATTTATAAATATTGTCTCGAATTTCGTAAAAACGGATATTATCAAAGCTCGATATTTTAAAAGTTACGTGATTTAAAAGATATGCGTAAAACACGAAAAATAAACGCCCGATATAAAATATAAACATTGACATTCGGAGAACATTTATTTCGATAAATAAATGATATAATTTAATAAATGTTAATGCCTTATATAAACGAATGACGCCTAAAAGTTTAAGTAAATTACGAAAGATGCCCATAAAACGAGAATTTAAATGACGGCCATAGAAAATATTTTTATGTCATAACGAGGATATTTACAGTCGATGAACGACATAGACTTTGCCAATAATTAATAAATGAAACGTACTCGATATGTTAAAACCTTAACCTTGCCTGTTAACCAAGAAATCAATATTATTAATTGAACGAACATGAAAAATAAAAGTCGAGTAATAACTATTGATCCGAATACTAGAAATAAGATTAAATCTCGGTCTAAATGTTGATTTTAAATTTCGGGTTATTATACTTGTGTCGCAAAAATGTATGGGTTATTTTCATGAAATAACCTATCAGTCAAAATATGATGTATGCCTTTCTCAATGTAAGAACGTATGTTGCTTTTCGTACAATTGTTAGGGTTAATGGTGTCAAACTATTTACATCGAAACAACACAACCTTGCGGTTGCCGATATAAGTGAGCTTCAGAATGTCTTCGAGTTGACCATAATACATTTCTTCATCAACCCCGGGTGTTGAAACTCCGCTGTATTGAGTGGTGTGAAGTATATTGCGCTCATGTGCCACAAACTTCACACCGTGAACTATGCAAGCGGGGTATGTACATGCATTAGTAGGTCCACATGCCAAAGAGAATAACTCATCACTATAGTCGTCTCTCACTTTTTTTTCAGAGTCTATAAAAAACCTATACAAAAAGGTTTAGATGAGCCATAACTCCAAGGTGATATATATAATGTATTTACCTTGTAATTAAACCACGCAGGAAAACTCGTTTCCACATTATCAGGCGATTCTCTGCAAAGGTTCAGGATATTAGGATGAGTCATCAAGAAAGAAGATTTTTCAAAATTAAAAAAAAAAAAAAAACATACTCGCTGTAAGCCGAGATGTCTGCTTTGACTTCAGGACTGTTGTTAAGTACAAACCACGTAAATACTTGCATGTCCTCTGGAGTCATACGAGTTTCTTTGATTCTACCCGTCGGTATGCATACGGACCGGAACACCTTGAATTTGTCTGGTTTTTTAGGCAAACCATCTTCATTTCTGCCAAGACGATTAAATCTCGTCTCGAAATCCTTAAGGTAACGCGAACAAAAAGTTAATGTACTAGGGTTATACGTTAAAGTTTCAACTGATGATTCGATGTACTAGGGTTATACGTTAAAGGTTCACCGGATGAGTCAATTTACTAGGGTTATACGTTAAAGGTTCAACCGATGAGTCGATACGTTAGGGTTATACGTTAAAGGTTCAACGGATGAGTCGATGTACTATGTTTATACGTTAAAGGTTCAACTGACGAGTCGATGTACTAGGATTATACGTTAAAGGTTCAACTGATGAGTCGATGTACTAGAGTTATATGTTAAAGGTTCAACTGATGAGTCGATGTACAAGGGTTATAGGTTAAAGGTTCAACTGATGAGTCGATGTACTAGGGTTATACGTTTAAGGTTCAACTAATGAGTCGATATGTTACGGTTATACGTTAAAGGTTCAACTGATGAGTCGATATGTTACGGTTATACGCTAAAGGTTCAACTGATGAGTCGATGTACTAAGGTTATACATTAAAGGTTCAACTAATGAGTCGATATGTTATTTTTATACGTTAAAGGTTCAACTGATGAGTCGATGTAGAGTTATACGTTAAAGGTTCAACGGATAGGTCGACATACTATGGTTATACGTTAAAGATTCAACGGATGAGTTGATGTACTAGGGTTATACGTTAATGGTTCAACTGATGAGTCGATATGTTACGGTTATACGTTAAAGATTCAACTGATGAGTCGATGTACTAGGGTTATACGTTAAAGGTTCAACGGATATGTCGATATGTTACGGTTATACGTTAAAGGTTCAACTGATGAGACGATATGTTACGGTTATACGTTAAAGGTTCAACTGATGAGTCGATGTGCTAGGGTTATACGTTAAAGGTTCAAATCATCATGATGATTGTTAACTAATCTGATGAATGTTAACTAATTGTGATGAACGCTGGTGGGAAGAAGTTGGCGAAAAAACGTTGGCGGGAATTGAAAACGTTGGCAGAAAAACTTTGGTGGGAAAATGTTAACCATTTTCTTAAGTTTTGTTTACTATAAAAAGATAATATGTTATATATATAACCACACACACTTCTACCAACACAACCACCAGCAGATCACACACACACACTTATCATAAGAAACACTTTTCTGTATAGTTGTGGATATGGAGATATAGTTCTACGAGAATCGTAGCAAGTTGAAACCCTTGGTAGACCATACTATGCATGTCCACAATCACGGGTGAAACCTCCAATTTCATATGGATGCAATTTTTTTTATAGAAAGACGAACGAGTCAGCCTACTACTCAGTTCTCTTGGAGCTTCAATGAGCTTTTCTCTATGACCTTCAATAACTCCAATTTCTTCTCCAAGCTCTTCTTCGAGACCTTCAACGACTCCAATTTCTTCTCCAAGCTCTTCAACGTGTGCAAATTGTGTGCACTTGAATGGAAAGATAAAGGTACTTCAGAAAACAATAGAACTTTAGAGCCATCCCGATAGGCACACAATCGATTCAGCTGCACTACTTCACCACTTGTACGATGACATGGGGAACATTAATTAGTTTGAACTAGTTTCTGATGTGTCTGTTTTCGTGTTTATGAGTTTATTATCGTTGTAATATTCATGTATAATTAAGCGCGTGTTTATGTGTCTGTGTCGAATAAAATTATGTTTAGGCGTGTTTGTTTGTAAGTCTCCCATGTGTTTCTACAAAGGGTATGTGTAATATTTTGAATAAATAAATGTTTGTTGTACGAAAGTCTCATTTTGTAGTATATAAACGTCACGAAAATAAAATGACACGATAGTTATATAGTTACACTTTACTTTAAAAATAATAATTATGAAAATACAAATATAAATTATCAAAATTTACCTTAACTTTTAGAAAATATATTTGATATAATAATAATTGTAAGAACAAGTAGGACAATATGTTATTATTTCTATGAAGTGACTATTAAACTAAACAATACAAGCTTAAGCAGGAAAACTCATGTTTAAGTAATCAGATTTTTTTCCTTAAGCAGGAAAACTCATGTATTTTTTAATTGTTATCATTACATGCTAATTATGATTTACAAGTAGGACAATAGTTTTTTTAAAATAATAATTATATTGTAAATAAGAAAAAAAAATATACAACTAATCGATATTTTATAATTATAAGATTTTTTAAAATATATATAAGTGTTTTTTTATAAAGTATTTTAAAATTTTTTATATAAGATTTTAAATGTATATTATTTATTTATATATAATTTTAAATATATTTTATATTAAAAAAATAATAAAGTTAAAAACTTAGGATCGAATCATCTAGGGTCGACATTGCCGATCATATGTGTTTTTATATATTATTTTATTTATTTATATATAATTTTAAATGATAAAATAGTTAAAAAAATGTAATTATGTATTATACACTTAGAATCAACAATGTCGACACTAGAGTATCCACTTTAAAAATTTAGATTGATCTTACACTTTAGTGGAATGATGGGCCCTATGTTCAATTAGAGTCAACAATATCGACTTTAAGGTTATGTTTGGCGCGTGAGCTTGTCAGAGCTTATCGTAGCATGAGTTTATTGTTTTTAAAAAATAAGCTACTATTAAAAAATAAGTCTCGTTTGACTGACAAAGCTTGAAGGAGCCTGTTTAAAAAATAAGCTCCTAAATGACATGCTAATTAAAGTAGCATGTAAAATAAGCTCAAGGAACATGCTCTAGCATGCAGCTCCAGCAACCCGCTCCAACGATACGCTCCAGCTTCTAAGAATGCCAAACATACAAAAAAGCTCGACTCTAACCCTTTATATTAAGCGCAGGGGCGGAGCCAGAGTATAAAGTCATCGGGTACACAAAATTTTTAATACGAGTATCTATGTAGCACATAATTTTAGGACCGGATTCATTTTGAAAAAATAGAGATTTTTAGCAAATATATACACTACGCGATAAAATTCCACCAGGTTCCCGTGCATCTCCGAGAACCTCTAGCTTCGCCCCTGAATTTAAGCGTATACGGTTTGATTTAAGTCGGTTTTTGATTAAAACCGAAACAGTTTATGTCAATCGTGAGATAGATCCAAATAACGAGCAAGCAACCGCTAGTATGTCGATAAAAGCTTTTTATGTCAATACGTGGTGAAAAGGGTAAACCATTTTTCAAGCCACTTTTTTTTATAAGTCTAAACACCATTAGGCCGCGTTTAGTTGGAAAACATTTTCTATCATTTTTTATTTTTTGTTTTGTAGAAAAAGAGAAGAGATTTCCATCTCCCTCAAAACACTTCAAAATTTACAAAACGCGTTTAGTTAGAGAAATATGTGTTTGTGTTTTCTATTTATCAAAACTAGAAAACATGTTCAAGTGTTTTTGTTTTAGGTTTTCGTCAGTGAATTTACGTTTTCTTCGGTAAATTCACGTTTTCGTCATTAAATTTACGTTTTCGTCAGTAATTTTACGTTTTCATCAGTAATATTACGTTTTCGTCAGCAATTTTACGTCACTTTTTATTGTCCACACGTACGTCACTTTTTTTGGTTTTTCGTGTGACTATTTAGTCATTCTTTATAACGTCAAATAAGTTGGGGGCCATAAAGTATGACGAGTATAGTATGAACATACTGGAGTATTTCTTAATGGAATCAACAACCTAATTATAGACAATGAATAACAAGATCTATTTTTGTTGATAATATGGATAATCTATTTTGAGAGGTAGGTCACGTTATGAATAACTTGTAAACATAAGCTAGATATGAATAGAGACTGGAGACACAAACTTATAAATATAAGCCAGATATTTAGCTTTGCTTATTAGGGTTTCTTATTTATTCTTTATTCTGTCTCTATGATTCAATAGGTTAATAACCCATGTTTGATATTAAAGGAAACATAATCGTAATGTTAAGGAGGAGACTGAAGTAAAATACAAAATATTCTCCATTTCGATCACCGAATCATCGATTCGACTCTTGAGTCAACTCGATTTAGTCATCGAGTTACCGGTTTGTCCACCGAGTTAACTCGTCTAACGGGTCTAGACGAGTTTCTAAAATATAAAAACAGTTTAATACGAACGCTTTTTTCAACCGAAACCGGTTCAAATCGGGTTACAAAACATTTGAGTGACTTAACGGGTCGAAACATGTAACTTTTATGATGCGTTATATATAGTTTTCATATAAGTCAACCAAGCTGATGGTTCTTATTTAGCACTCGAAATTAAACGTTTAATTTTTTTTATTGTTTTGCTTGAACCCAAGGTGAACAACTTGGGGGTTGTTTGGTTTGGCTTATATAATATAAGCCCATTTCGGCTTATATAACATAAGCTTCAATTTTGCGGCTTATTTGAAGGTTTATGGACTTATATAAGCCCTTAAGTCTCAAAATCACCCATTAAAATTGGAGCTTACGTTATATAAACCATATTTCGGCTTATATTTCATAAACTCTAATTTTTTAAGCTTATTGGTGACTTATAAGTTTATTCATAACAAACTTACATAAGCACATAACTTTCCAAATAAGCCACAAATTTGAGGCTTATGTTATATAAGCTGAAATAAGTTTACGTTAGAATAAGCTAAAAGGCCTAAAACAAACATCCTTTGATATTTTCACGTTTTATTTTTAATGTTACACGAAATACTTACCACAATATCGTATATCGTTAATCGTTATACGAGACTAGATGTCTAGTAAGATCAAAGAGTCGGTAGTTGTTCCATCTTAAGATTAATGCCTATATCTTTGTCTTCGGATGTTTTTAAATAAGTGGTAAATTTGAATTAACCAATTAAGAAAAAAGTATACTTTGATGAAAATGATATTCCAATGACGAGTAATTGAGTTAGGCTATGCTATGTTTAGCGTGTGAGTTTATCATAGCATGAGCTTATTGTTTTTAAAAAATAAGCTACTATTAAAAATAAGTTTTGTTTGACTGACAGATTTGAAGGAACTTGTTAATAAAATAAGCTCCTAAATTTCAAAAAGGTTTGGCCCATGATTTAGACCATTCGAATTGTGTTTGTGCATTCAGGCTCGGCCCACCATATCTTAGGTATGATAACAACTAGTCCAATTTCGAATCACAATCACACAACATAACAACAATCGTTTACCTCTTACACAGGGCCGTCTCATGGATTTCGGTGGCCTCGTGCCATCATCGCCAAGAGCTCTTTAACACAAAAACAAAATACACGTGTATGAAAATTGTATGAATTCATTAAGCTCTTTAGCATCATATTATCTATATATATAATTGAACGACATGAAATTTGAAGGCCCTTATTAAGCTGTGACCCTGTGCGACCGTACCTATTGCACTCCCCTAAAGACGGCCTTGATCTTACACAAACAAACAATTTAATATCTATTTCATGTTTCATGACATGTGTTTTAAAGGCTTTTGGCAATATGTAAAAATTCCACTAATCTAGTGTGGATGACTAGTTGAAACTTAGTAACCATTAGGGGTGTTGGTATCATCATAAACAAACTTAGTAACATCATAGCTAGAACTAAATTGTTCAGTAAACAAGACTTAGACCAAATATTGTCAAAGATTATAATTATGAAATGTTTTAGAGATTAAAATTTTGATTTTTAAATTTTACAAGACTTGACTTATAAATTTGTAATTTTTATTTTGTTGTTCGAAAGTGTAAGATCGGATCGTAATAGATCTTAAGATAATATGGTCGGGATCAAGATCTTATAAGATCATACGTTTGTAAAGATTCTATGTAAGATTTGGGTCGTGTTTGCTTTGCAGTATCATAAAATCGTAAGATTTAAGATCAAATATTTGGTTTAACCAGCGGCAGAATCAGTGAACCAGTGACTCGACTGTTTCATTCGATGATCAAACTTGTGACTCGATAACTCGAACGAGTTGATTCGATGATCAACTTTATAACCCGATAAATAAATGAATAGATTTAATGCTCGAATGTGTGTTAACCGTGTGATAGATCCAAATAACTAGCAAGCAAACCGCTAGTATGTCGATAAAAGTTATTTTTGTTGATACTTTTCGTACAATTGTTAGGGTTAATGGTGTCAAACCATTTACATCGAAACAACACAACTTTGCGGTTGTCGATATAAGTGAGCTTCAGAATTTCTTCGAGTTGACCATAATATATTTCTCCATCAACCCCGGGTGTTGAAACTCCGCTGCATTGAGTTGAGTGGTATGAAGTATATCGCGCTCATGTGCCACAAACTTCACACCGTGAACTATGCAAGCGGAGTATGTACATGCATTAGTAGGTCCACATGCCAAAGCGAATAACTCATCACTACAGTCGTCTCTCACTTTTTTTTCACGAGTCTACAAAAAAGCGATACAAAAAGGTTTAGATGAGCAATAACTCCAAGGTGATATATCTAATGTATTTAACTTGTAATTAAACCACGCAGGAAAACTCGTTTCCACATTATCAGACGATTCTCTGCAAAGGTTCATGTTATTAGGATGAGTTATCAAGAAAGAAGATTTTTCAAAATTATATAAAAAAAGGAAGAAACATACTCGCTGTAAGACGAGATGTATGCTTTGACTTCAGGACTCTTCTTAAGTACAAACCACGTAAATACTTGCATGTCATCTGTAGTCATACGAGTTTCTTTAATTCTACCCATCGGTATACGGACCGGAACACCTGGAATTTATCTAGTTGTTTAGGCAAACCATCTTCGTTTCTGCCAAGACGATTAAATCTCGTCTCAACATCCTTAAGGTAACGCGAACAAAAAGTTAATGTACTAGGGTTATACGTTAAAGGGTCAACTGATGAGTCGATGTACTAGGGTTATACGTTAAAGGTTCAACGGATGAGTCGATTTACTAGGGTTATATGTTAAAGGTTCAACCGATGAGTCGATACGTTAGGGTTATACGTTAAAGGTTCAACGGATGAGTCGATGTACTATGTTATACGTTAAAGGTTCAACTGTTGAGTCGATGTACTAGGGTTATATGTTAAAGGTTCAATTGATGAATCGATGCACGAGAGTTATATGTTAAAGGTTCAACTGATGAGTCGATGTACTAGGGTTATACGTTAAAGGTTCAACGGATGAGTCGATGTACTAGGGTTATAGGTTAAAGGTTCAACTGATGAGTCGATATGTTAAGATTATACTTTAGAGGTTCAACTGATGAGTCGATATTCTAGGGTTATACGTTATAGGTTCAACTGATGAGTCGATGTACTATGGTTATACATTAAAGGTTCAATTGATGAGTCAATATGTTATGGTTATACGTTAAAGGTTTAACTGATGGGTCGATGTATTAGGGTTATACGTTAAAGGTTCAACTGATGAGTCGATATGTTACAGTTATTCGTTAAAGGTTCAACTGATGAGTCGATGTACTGGGGTTATACGTTAAATGATCAACTAATGAGTCGATATGTTACGGTTATACGTTAAAGGTTAAACTGATGAGTCGATGTACTAGGGTTATACGTTAAAGGTTCAACGGATAGGTCGACATACTATGGTTATACGTTAAAGATTCAACGGATGAGTTGATGTACTAGGGTTATACGTTTAAGGTTCAACTGATGAGTCGATATGTTACGGTTATACATTAAAGGTTCAACTGATGAGTCGATGTACTAGGGTTATACGTTAAAGGTTCAATTGATGAGTCGATATGTTACTGTTATACGTTAAAGGTTCAACTGATGAGTCAATGTACTAGGGTTATACGTTAAATGTTCTAATCATCGTGATGATTGTTAACTAATCTGATGAATGTTAACTAATTGTGATGAACGCTGGTGGGAAAAAGTTGGCGGGAAAACATTGGCGGAAATTGAAAACGTTGGCAGAAAAACTTTGGTGGGAAAATGTTAACAATTTTCCTAACTTTTGTTTACTATAAAAAGACAATATGTTATATTTATAACCACACACACTTCTACCAACACAACCACCAGCAGATCACACACACTTATCATCAAAAACACATTGTTATTATGAAGATGTTGGAGCATGAAGCTTTTCCGTGTAGTTGTGGATATGGAGATGTAGTTCTACGAGAATCGTAGCAAGTTGAAACCCTTGGTAGACCATACTATGCATGCACACAATCACGGGTGAAATCTCTAATTTCATATGGATGCAATTTTTTTATAGAAAGACGAACGAGTCAGACTACTAGTCAGTTCTCTTGAAGCTTCAATGAGCTTTTCTCTAAGACCTTCAATAACTCTAATTTCTTCTCAAAGCTCTTCTTCGAGACCTTAAACGACTCCAATTCTTCTCCAAACTCTTCAACGTGTGCAAACTGTGTGCACTTGAATGGAAAGATAAAGGTACTTCTATAAAACAATAGAACTTCATAGCTATCTCGATAGGCACACAATCGATTCAGCTGCACTACTTCACCACCTTTACGATGACATGGGGAACAGTAGTTTGAACTAGTTTGCGATGTGCCCGTTTTCATGTTTATGAGTTTATTATCGTTGTAATATTTATGTTTAATTAAGCGCGTGTTTATGTGTCCGTGTCGAATAAAATTATGTTTAGGCGTGTTTGTTTGTAAGTCTCCCATGTGTTTCCACAAGGGGTATGTGTAATATTTTGAATAAATAAATGTTTGTTGTACGAAAGTCTCATTTTTTAGTATATAAACGTCACGAAAATAAGATGACACGATAGTTATATAGTTACACTTTATTTTAAAAATAATAATTATGAACATAGAAATATAAATTATCAAAATTTACCTTAACTTTTTAAAAATATATTTGATATAATAATAATTGTAAGAACAAGTAGGACAATATGTTATTATTGCTATGAAGTGATTATTAAACTAAACAATACAAGCTTAAGCAGGAAAACCCATGTTTAAGTAATCAGATTTTTTTCCTTAGGCAGGAAACTCATGTATTTTTCAGTTGTCATCATTACATGCTAATTATGATTTACAAGTAGGACAATAGTTTTTTTAAAAAAATAATTATATTGTAAATAAGAAAAAAAATAAACAACTGATCGATATTTTATAATTATAAGGTTTTTTAAAATATATATAAGGGTTTTTTTATTAAGTATTTTAAAATTTTTTATATAAATTTTGTTATATAAGATTTTAAATGTATATTATTTATTTATTTATAATTTTAAATATATTTTATATTAAAAAATAATAAAGTTAAAAACTTAGGATCGAATCATTTAGGGTCGACATTGTCGATCATATGTGTTTTTATATATTATTTTATTTCTTTATCTATAATTTTAAATGATAAAATAGTAAAAAAGTAATATTTTACACTTAGAGTCGACAATGTCGATCCTAGAGTATCTACTTTAAAAATTTAGATTGACTTTGCACTTTAGTGGAATAATGATGGGCCCTATGTTCAACTAGAGTCAACAATATCGACTCTAAAAAAGCTCGACTCTAACCCTTTATATTGTTGTAGTGGATAGATCCAAATAACTAAAGCGTATACGGTTTGATTTAAGTCGGTTTTTGATTAAAACCGAAATAGTTTATGTCAATCGTGAGAGATCCAAATAACTAGCAAAGCCAACCGCTAGTATGTCGATAAAAGCTTTTTATGTCGATACGTGGTGAAAAGGGTAAAACCATTTTTCAAGCCACTTATTATTTTTTATAAATCTAAACACTATTATTGTCCACACGTACGTCACTTTTTTTGGGTTTTCGTGTGACTATTTAGTCATTCTTTATAACGAAAGCATTCTCATAGCATTAAATATGACGAGTATAATATGAACGAACATACTATTGCTTAATGGAGTTAACAACCTAATTATAGCCAATGAATAACAAGGTCACGTTATGAATAACTTGTAAATATAAGCTAGATATTTAGCTTTGCTTATTAGGGTTTCTTATTTATTCTGTCTCCATGATTCAATAGGTTAGTAACCCATGTTTGATATTAAAGGAAACATAATCGTAATGTTAAGGAGGAGACTGAAGTAAAACGTAAAATATTATCCATTTCAATCACCGAATCATCGATTCGATCACTGAGTCAATTTGATTTAATCATCGAGTTACCGGTTTAACCGATTTGTTCATCGAGTTAACTCGTCTGACGAGTCTAAGCGAGTTTCTAAAATATAAAAACAGTTTAATACGAACCCTTTTTTCAACCGAAACCGGTTCAAATCGGGTTACAAAACATTTGGGTGGCTTAACGGGTCAAAACATGTAACTTTTACAATGCGTTATATATAGTTTTCATATAAGTCAACCAAGCTGATGGTTCTTATGTGGCACTCGAAATTAAACATTTAATTTTTTTTATTGTTTCGCTGGGTTGTTTGGTTTGGCTTATATAATGTAAGTAAGGCTGTAAATGAACTGAACGTTCAGCGAACCGTTCGTCGATCGTTCGCCAAAAATACGTTTATGTCCGTTTATTTAACAAATAAACGAACACGAACAAGATTTTTGGTCCGTTTAGTTAAATAAACGAACGTGAACAAAGGCTTCGTTCGTTCATTTACGTTCGTGAACGCTCGATTATGTCCGTCCGGTTACGTTCGTTTATTTGTTCGTTTACGTTCCATTAATATTCCAAATGATAAAAAAAAAACTACATAACAAATATTTTTAAATGTCTAATAATAATATATTTCTAATATAGTACGTACTTAGTTACAAAGTATTTATAATTTTTTCTTAAATTATACATTAGAGCTAGAAATTTAAAGGCATGGTTACTGAGATGAAAAAGAAACAATATTTTGGGATATGATTATTATATAAGTATATAAGATGATGATATGGATCCTCTAAAGTAATAACTTTAATTACATGATCGTTTAGCTCGTTTACTTATATATATCACCGTTTATGTTCATTTATGTTCGCTTATTTCCGTTCGATCACGTTCGTTTAAGTTATATGAACGAACATGAACAAAGTTCAAGTTTAAATAAACGAACATGAACAACAATTTTTATCCGATTAAGCGTTCGCGTTCGTTTATTTGTTCGTCTAAAATTAAATAAACGAACATAAACTATACGTTCGTTCGCGTGCGTTCGGTTCGTTTACAGCCCTAGATGTAAGCCAATTTCGGCTTATATAACATAAGCTCTAATTTTGTGGCTCATTTGGAGGTTTATGGACTTATATAAGTTTATTATATCATGATAAACTTATATAAGCCCTTAAGTCTCAAAATCAACCATAAAATTGGAGCTTACGTTATATAAGCCATATTTCGGCTTATATTTCATAAACCCTAATTTTTTTAAACTTATTGGTGACTTATAGGTTTATTCATAACAAACTTATATAAGCCAATAAGTTTTCAAATAAGCCACAAATTTGATGCTTATGTTATATAAGCTGAAATAAGCTTACGTTAGTATAAGCTAAAACAAACAGCCCTTTATTTTCACGTTTTATTTTTAATGTTACACGAAATACTTATCATACTATCGTATATCGTTAATCGTTATACGAGAGTAGTTGTCTATTACTCCCTTCGTCCTTAAATAAGTTTCCTCTTTAACTTTTTGCGGTCTTTCTTCTTAAATATTGACCGTAAGTATTGTTTTTTGTGTTATACAATAGTTGACGAAAATTATATCAATGAAAAATTCATTTAAAACTCAATTCATTTATATATTTTACATCGAGTATTATATAACACAAATATAAATATTTACGGTTAAAGTTGAATAAGAAATACAGAAAAAAGTTAAAATGGACAATTATTTAGGGACGGAGGAAGTAAGATCAAAGAGTCGATAGTTGTTCCATCTTAAGATTAATGCCTATATCTTTTTATCTTCGGATGTTTTTAAATAAATGATAAATTTGTATTAACCAATTAAGAAAAAAGTATACTTTTTGATGAAAATGATAAATAGAGTTAGTGTGAACTCTCAAAACGTTGTGAATTTATAAGGTGGGGTATTTATTTTAAGACGGAATAAAATTCCAAAGAGGTTTGGCCCATGATTTAGACCATTCGAATTGTGTTTGTGCATTCAGGCTCGGCCCACCATATCTTAGCTATGTTAACAACTAGTCCAATTTCAAATCACAATCACACAACATAACAATATCCTTTAAATCATTTCAATCAATATATAAACCTTATACATCTTACACAAACAAACAATTTAATATCCATTTCATGTTTCATGACATGTGTTTTAAAGGCTTTTGGCAATATGTAAAAATTCCACGAATCTAGTGTGGATGACTAGTTGAAACTTAGTAACACGTTTGGTAGAGAGACTTTCAGAGATTATAAATATAGTAGAGAGTTGTATTCTTGAAAATGAAATCTAAGGAGAATGATTTATTGAATTCCTTTATTTGGTATCGTCAAATATTTGAAAAAAAAAACTCATACAAATATTATTTTTCTTTAAAAAGATTTTAAATGGAAATAATAAATAAATAATAATAATAAAAAATATTATTATTATAATAAATAATAACAAAAATATAAATATAAATATTTAAAAAAAATAATGATAATAAACTTTAAAAATATAAATAAATATAATAATATTAAAATAATAATTATAAATATTAATAAATAACAATAAAAAATTAATAATTAATAATAATAATAAAATAAAAATAAATAATTAAATAATATAATAATAATAATAATTTATAATTTATAATAAATAAATAATAATAAAATTTTAAAATAAAAATAAAAGTAAAGAATAATAATATTAATAAATAACGGTAATAATAAATAAATAATAACAATAAAATAAAAATTCAAAATTCAAAAATAAAAATAAAAATAAAAAATAAAAAATAGAAAATAAAAAATAAAATGATGTTATAAATAACTATAATAATAATAATAAATAATAATAAGAATAATTTTTTTATTATTATTTTTTATTTTATTATAAACTATTACTTTATTAAAATAATAGGATTACAAACTATCATTTTATTCCCTTGAGCCTTATGCTTTGCTTCCTCATCTACGGTGTGTGAGAAATAGATTGAGTTAAAGTTTTAATAATCAGGTGATTCTTTCAAATGGTTAAAATTTAATTCAAAAAACTTATATGATATACTGCTCTTATCGGATAGACTCGATAACCCTATAAGAAAATTAATTCAACCTGAACTTGGCCCGATAATATTATCAGATTATTGGGTTTGAAAAAACTCAAACCAACAAGAGTTTTTGATATTTAGCCCCACTCGATAAGTTTTATCGAGTCAGATTATCCTGACCCCATTGAAATCCCTACTCATCATATATGCTCTTACTCCGTATTATGTATGCATTGATACTAACAAAAAATGTGTATTAAAGTTTTGGATTAATCAATCTGTTATGTAATATAAGTAATATGACTTTAAAAGTAGTGATTATTTTTTGTATAGAATAAACAAGGTCACTTTTTGCCTCTATAAATTGTTACTTTCCATATTTTGGTTCTACCTTTTTAGTTTTTTTGGCAAGTGGATTATTTCGACAGGAGGTCGGAGAGCAAACGCTACTGATTAATAGTGGTGTGAATATGGTTTGTTGAGGAAAATCTATGCTCATGCCAATGAATTAAAATATATGTTCTAAACTTGAGTGTATAAAATACCACAAACCTTACTCTATATTTTATTTAGGAACTTCATTATCATTACATGTGTATAATTTTATATTATTATATTTCTCGCATCATGTGTATAATTTTGAATTTATTATTTATTAATATTGTCAATTAATTTTTTGTATTTTAAATTGTAAACACAGTTTTATATTTCGTGTATGTGTTACCATTAGATCTTTTCAATAAGGCGGGAAATGATGCTAACGATAACCAACTATATTTCAACGGGTTGATACGAGTAATTTTGTGTTACGGGTTTATAAGATGATTTTTTGTAAAGAGCCCTTTGGAAACATCATGGTAAAAACCAAACAACTAAAAGGTTTCGATAGATGTACTCGGAGAAATTATTATCAATGCTACGTAAGAATATGTATGACACCTCTTAATATCCGTTTGGACACATGACAATTAATAGTCAATCCATAAATAAATGTTTGTCTCTTCTTTATAGAAGAAAAAAAGATCTGATATAGTATGTACTAACAGCCTTTGGTTTACATAAAATGCTCAAAGTGTAATTCGTACATAAACTTCAAAATGATTTTCATCGAAAAAAACTAACAAAACTCGCCCTATCTAAGAGGTTTTGAAAACTTATTGATAATACATTATCCCCCTATTTCATAGTTTTTATTTAATCCCGATCATTATAAAAGTTACCAATTTATTAAGAATAATTGAATCGAAGAACATATACAAATATTATTTTTATACATGTAAGGACTGAAGATTGTTGTTTGTGATCAGGATGGAAAAATACAAAAAACAACTACAAATTTAATTTATAAAAATATGTTACACGGTCTTTAAACAAAAAGTTTACGAAGGTATGTATCATATTTAAAAAAAATCAAATATTTTGTAACTAAATATAAAAGATTGTTCACATTTTTCTTTTAATTACTTTTACGCTCAACGTTTAGGTGTACATGGAATAGGGATTAATTGTTCACTTAATTGGAACTCACATACGTGCGTGAAGACCATAATAGATCGAAGGCTTTTTTTATGATTGTTACAATCTTTAGTAGCTTATCGAATAATTCATATCTTTATATTATTGTAATCATCTATTACGAGAACCATTGTGTTTTATAAATATAAACATCCATTAATTTTTTCTTACTAAAATCACTCATTAAACTATACCCGACGTTAGACGGGTCTTTAAGCTAGTTAAAACAATATACTAGTAATAAATATTCTTACACTTTGTTGTCAGAAAAATTCATACATCCATGAATACTACATCAACCGCTTCATAAATAACCCTCATTTATGTATATCTACCCATCCCTGCTCGATCATTAACGTTACTCATAAATGTCACTAACACAAGTATACCAACCAAACCAACATAAATGCACCGAGTTTTTTTTTTGTCAAATTAAATATGGGTTTTGCTAACTTATGTCGATGGACAGAGGTTAGTGTGTACTAAATGAACACAAAATTTTTAAGTTAACATATAAATACATTAAATACACATTAATTTCATTAAAAATGTTCAAATATAATAATTTATGAGTTTATTTAATGTATATATTTAATGCATTTAAATGTTAATTTGAAAATTTTGTGTTTATTTAATACACTAACCTCTATCGGGCATCGAAGATCATAAGTTGCTTCTACTACTACTCCTTAAAATAAGACAAAACCCTAAAAATAAGAAAGGCAAAGCATCGGAGGTATACTGTTAACATCCATGTAAACCTCTAAAATAGCATATAACAAAATTTTGTAAGTAAAAGATGAAGTAGAGAATACACGATTCAAAGAATGAAATTGAAAGAATTTACAAATTACAGTGCATTTTCTTTTCTAAGATTTACCTTCGGCTGAGTTTTAAGCAATGTTTTGAAAATCAGTTTTTGAATCGGCCTGATCGAAAAACTGGATCAACCCGGGTTAATCCGGTTTTCTAAAAGAAATAAATTTATATTTGTAACTATTAAAAAAATTTATTTATAAATCATTAAATTTTTCATATATTGAATATACAAATTATTTATTAACAAATAAAATATATATATATGTAAATAAATTATATCGCAAATACATATCTTTGCATGTTTCTTTAGTAAAAACACGAAAAAATCAAAACTCGGTCGTATCTTGAGAACCTGGCTGACCCGGTCACCTAATCCTAAACGGTTTCAAAAATGTAAAATTCAGTTTAATAATACCTGTTTTTTACCAGAGCCAGGTCAACCAATTGACTAGCCGAGTCAAACCGGATTTTAAAACAATGGTTTTAAGCTAGTTAAACATGCACAAAAAGAGTCGGGGTACCACATGCATCTTAAACAATACGTCAAAATATCTAAAAATTCCACTTAAAGAATGTCGGATCAAATTTCGAGAGAGAAAAGGGTTTAACCAAAGGAAAAAAGACGTATTTGGTCAAGTTGTGCATTTTATAGTCAAATATAAGTTAAGTGGAAAGAATTTGACAGATTTGGTCATCATCATACAAAATATTTGGGAAGAAGACGGATTTGGTAATCACCATTTGGTGTAGTTGTGCATTTGTACACTTGTGTATGACCAAATATGTCAAATTCTTTCCACTTGACATACATTTGACTAGAGGGATAGGATTATGACAGTATCCGTCTTTTTCCTTTAACCAAATGAGGTGCATGAAGATTAATTCATATGACTAGACTTATCATTCGGTAATAACTTTTGGGTAAAACCCAATGGATATAACAATGAGCTAATATACCATGGTCCATACTAGAAGTCGCAAAACGGGCGGGCGGCGGGCTAAACGGGCAACGGGTTAAATGGGCGGCGGGTTAAATGGGCGCGGGCAAAATGGGCACAGGCGAAACGGGCGGGCAAAATGGACGGGCTAAACGGGCGCAAGCTAAAAAAGGGAAAAAACATATAAAAACCTACAATTAAAAAATAAAAATACTTGTTTGAAAGCCGGGGATAAAAAATTTAACACAAAATATTCGTCGAGTATACTAATTTGTATTTTACAAGTGCGCCCGTTAAGCCCATTTATTTCTTACATATGCGCCCGTTTAGCCCATTCATTATAAAGAACGGACAAAAAGTGCCCCATCCTTTTTTGAAAATGGACAAAAAATGCCCATATGTATCTAAATGGACAAGATTTGCCACCTCTAATCCATACCTACCACATTATAAGCAACCATAAATAACTCATATTTTCTTTGAGTTTTTCATAAACAACACTCACTTTTCTAACACACATAGCCATTTTCAGAGTCTCATCTACTGTTTTTTTGTTCTTTCAACCACCATGGTGATCACAACACCTCGAAACATTAAAGATCTTTGCCTTATGATGCTTGCACGACGAGGCCGCCAACCAAAACTGAGGTACTTCTGTTTTTGGTTGTTTTTAGCATATATATATATATATATATATATATATATATATATATATATATATATATATATATATATATATATATATATATATATATATATATATATTCCATGGAAATAAACTTGTTATACGTTTTTTGTTTCAGGATGTTTATTTTTGAAATGGTATGCTATGTGTTCTTGAGTTTAAGAGGTGATTGTGGTGTGTCACATTACGAGTAGCATTCTTGTATCAATGACATAATCCGAAAGGTAAGCATTTGTGTGTTTGATTATGTATTTTTGTTTTCTGTGTGTGATTTCTAGCTTGCTAGATTTTAAAGACAAAAAGATAGAAATAATTAGAGATTAAAATCAAAACAATAATGGTAATGTGTTTATAACAATTATTTTGTGTATATAATGCTAAATTACTACAGTACTTAGTATAATTTTAGGAGTGTATAAGTTAGATTACAATTAATATAGAATGTTTCTGTTTTTGCTTATTTCAATTTATTGGTCAGACTATAATTTTTATTGAATATATACTCTTTTAAGATCTAAATAGTTTTTAAATTTTCTTAACGCTTTTTGCAGATACTAAAGTAAAGGTTGCGGCACAACCTACCAAGATTACTACCAGATGAGGAAGCGATGTATCCAATAAGCCCTTGTGCTCCAACAGATTAGAAGGAAAGGCGGTGGCACAACCTACAGACCGAAGTGTGACTCACTAATAGTGGTAGAGGCAGAAATATGAGCATTGCTGGTAGTAGTAATGTATCCGGATTCGGTAACGATGATGGTAGCAGAAGCGAGAGAGTTTCTTCGCTAACATTTTAAGGCATTATCTAAAAAAAAATTATGTTTTAGTATTGAAATTATTTTGGTCCATATATGCATGACTTACAATTTATTTATCTATCATTAATTATAGTTTATGTAAACTTTACTAGATTGCGAGGCAATGTTTTGAATATATCTAAGGTTTTCTCTAAGGTTTACTCATGGGCAATGTTTTCATTTTCGTCATCCGCTTTCGGTATCAATCATTCATCACATTTTCAAGAAGATTTATTGAGTTAAAGTTTGTCCTTGTTATTCATGCTTAATTGGCTCAGAATTGTCATTTTCGTAGATTTCATTAAGGATATTGACTTACTAATTTGAGCTCCAAGTTCATCCTGCTAGTTTTCTAGTTTTCTAGCTTCACTATAGTCTTTTCTCAGTATGTAATCACGTGTTCATGATTTTTTCATGTGTAATCTTTCTTAGTCTTCAATTTTTGTTAAAGATTAAACTCATTTATATTATTTTATTGATTTTTTGCCAAAAAGAAAAAAGATTACGAGGCGGGTTTGTATCCATATGTTGTATCAGGCTTAGCTTTTGTGAAAAATAAAATGGTTAAATTTTGGAAAAAAATGGTATTCTTTATAGTTTTCTACTAAAGAATAATACTAGTAATGATCTAAGATTGTGTGTTGTATAGGTAAACATCAAGATTTATGTCTTTATTATCTTTAAAAATTGTTTCGCATCTTGAATTTAGGTGAGTGTTAAAATTCTCGGGTAAGGTTGTCTGTGTACAAAACGAAGCAAAGGTCCATAACAGATTTGTTATAAGTCAGTTTTTATATTCGAAAATCAAATAAAGGTTACACCTTCAATAAATCGATCGTGAGGTTTTATTTCGTTTGTTAGATTTGTATAAGGTCTTTTATTTAATTGCAAACCACGTGAAAAAAATAACCTGAGATCGTTTTAAAACTTAACGGACTATTTGGCCAAACCACACGAACTATTTTTATAATTTTAAAACTTAACGAACCAAACTTTCAATTTGATCGAACCAATTCTCTCATACAAAAATTTTCCAATAAAATCAAAATGGTTCAAATGTTCCTTTTTTCCGCTACCAAGCTTAAACTTTGTTGGAAGAAAGTTTAATACAACAATAAATGCTTCACCAATTGTTTCATATATAACACTCTTTTATGTATCTCTACTCATCCCTGCTCGATCATTTATATTACTCATAAATGTCACCAACAAAACTATACCAACCAAACCAACATAAATGCACCAAGTTTTCTTGTCAAAGTATCATAAACTGTTTCATATATACGCTATTACTCCATTTAAGATCATAAACTGTATCTACTACTCCTTAAAATAAGACAAAACCCTAAAAACAAAGAAAGGCAAAACATCGAAGGTATATCATACATATACATATTCTTTTTTAATTTTTTAAATTCGAAATACTAATGAAAATTTTAAATGTTGTAATTAATTATTTTTTTTTTGAACGGTAGTGTAATTAATTACCTAATAAAAAAATTAAATGCTGTAATTAATTACTATATTCTACATGAGCTGCTTTTTTGCACATGTGAAATTACCTATTTGAACTTTATAAAGTCATTTTATAAGTTTTAATTTGGCAGAAACGTAACCATCATGTACAAGTTAATTCCATCATATAATTCTATATAATGGGTTTAAATAATTGTTATGCTTTAATTGGTTACTGTATTCCGATTTTCGATCCGATCAGTTCAATCTGCTTCGGTCATCAATCCAGTCAGTGTCAGTCTTGTTCGGTTTTAGGTCCGTTCCGACCTATTCCTAGAAGATATTATCGACGATATTTTTAGGTTGAATTGGACCGAACCAAAAACCAAATTTAATGAAAAACATAAATTGAGAACCAGACAAAATTAAGTTTGGTCTTGTCTAGTCGGTCCGGTTATTTGGCCCGCCCGTTCAACGATCCAGAATGCAAAGCCCTACCTGAAGTATTTAATAAGTTAATGTACTTAAAAATGTTATGAATAGCTTTAGTACTTGAACTTCTTTTGGGAGAGGGCAGAAAAAAAAGTTCTTCCAAAAAACATCTACTATAATGTAAGTGAAACAATAGAAAGTTATTGCTCTGTAACTAATAAGGATAGAATATAATATATTTTCTAAAGGTTTACTCATTAACATGTTTAAATTGATAAGTATTGTGAATTTGTTATGATGTATTTGGCTTTAGGAACATAACATTTCAACTTTTATGTAGTGGGAGGGCTGGGCTTTATGTGGTGGAAGGGCCCAATCAAAACCTCTAATTTTTTAATATATAAAATCTATATTATCTAATATATCACAGTTTTTCAAAAGCCCTCATAAATACTGAAGTGACGTCGAAATTCACGGGTATATTGAAGTGACGTCGAAAAAAAAAGAGTAAATATGAAATTCTATGATAGAAGTAACCATATCTATGTAAATTAATGTAAAGTAAATAATTGCTAATAATGAAACATACATATATAAAGCACAATAGTAAAAAGAACATCATCAAATCTTCATACTATTTTTCTTTCTTTGGGCCAATGGCCATCCGTCGGGAGTTTCGAGTTTAATACCGATGTAATCATGTGATGCAAGAACCATATCTACTATTGCAAATTTACAATAAGCACAAATATCATGTGATTCAACAAGATCTTTACTACAAAAAATAAGACTAATGTAAGACTTGTTCTCAAGCATAATTATAGCTTAAAAAGAGCACACATATTTTATAAACATGTCCATCAACACAGTTGGATATGTTAAAGGATAAAAAAAAATCTGTTTACAAAAAGGCAGTATATGCGAAAATTAAAAATCATCGGTTACAAAACATCAGCCGGTCCATCACACGCATTTACAAAAAAAAGGCAGTATCTGCC